>CAWUFW010002377.1:1200000-1800000 GCA_963921515.1 Calotriton arnoldi | reverse complement strand
AACCAAAGCGAAAGGAGAAGATTTTTGAGAAATGGAATGCCCGTGTTGTTATTTTAATTAATTATTTTAGATTATTATTTTAATTAATTATTTCAGTTTATTATACTGGTCTATTATTTTAGTATTTTATTATAGTTTGTTAATTAGGATTTCCTGCAGGTATGGCTGAGCAGAGTATGGCAGCACCTCCTAATTTCTTACCAGTTCCAGGGGAGCTCACAATACCTTGGAAAAGATGGAAGAATATATTTTTTACATATATGTTGGCTATATAGGAGAAGATAAATATGGCCCTGCGCAGAAACACGCCATTCTCTTGCACCATATTGGGGTGGAAGGTAGAAGAATCTACGATAATCTTTCAGTGATTTCATTGGGTATGGGAAATGGCAATACCATAAATCTATATGACATGTCACTACAAATGCTTGAGAAATACTTCACACCCAAAGTGAATGCAATTTTTGAGAGACATACAGGGGCAGATGTATCATTGTAGCAGTTTGCGTGTCCCTAATAGCGATTTTTAGCGAATCGCTATTAAGGACTCGCAAAATGCTATGTAGGTAGGAATCGCAATAATAATTGCGATTCCTACATATTCCTTAATTGTGAATCGCAAATAGCGTTTCGCAGTTAAGGAATCCCGTCCCATTCATTTCTATGGGCCAAGTACCCAATAGGTACTCGCAAATTGTGCATGCAATTTCAAGGGTGCAAGGGTTCCAAAAGGACACCCTGTTGCACCCCTGAAATGTGCATGTGTGCACATGTGGCGCACATACATGCCCTAAGGGCATGTATGTGTGCCACATGGCACTTTGAAAAAAGCAAAAAAGTGCTTTATTCGAGGAAATCGCAAATTACCACCAACTAGAAGTTGGTGGTAATTTGCGATTCCTTACAGCAATATCGCAATTTGCGTTGGCTACTAGCATAGCATTTAGGGACTCACAAATTGCGAGTCTCTAAATGCATGCGCAAAATAGGGAATCGCAAATTTTGCGATTCCTTATTTTGCGAGTAGGTTTTTCTTTCCTACATTGCACACAGCTAAATTGCGATCGCAAACGCTGAAATTCTGCGAATTTCAGCATTTGCGATCGCATTTTAGCTTGATACATCTGGCCCAAATTCTTTTGTCGAGTGCATGGGCAGAATGAAGACATAATGAGTTACGTCGCCACTTTGCGAGGATTAGCAGTGACCTGTGATTTTCAGAATTTAATTGACTCCTTAATTCCTGATCAAATTGTTAGGTGCACGAACAACAAAAAGGTAAAAGAAAAACTGCTATCTAAAAATCCCACTTTAGAGGAATCTATACAGATTCCAAGGAGCATGGAGCACACTGCTGTGTGGATGTGGAAATTGACGTGGGCAAACACAACATAAGAAATACAGAGAAAAAAATGTGGTAGAGGTGAAAGAAGTCAAGATAAAGAAAACCTATCACATATGTGAACTCTGATAAATACTAAGCCTGAGGAACAGAGGAGTGTAACGTGCTTCAGGTGTGAGTGTCCAGGACACATTAGCTGTAGCATCTCATATGGAGCAAGAAATGTAATATGTGGCGGAAAAAGAAGACACTTATCGAAAATGTCTAGGTTAAAAGAGAGAGTGCAGAGTACTAGTGTCAAAACAGTTGAGGATCAGGGTGATGACCAGGAAGAAATTATATTAACGGTAAATTAAATAGAAGATTTATTCAACAAAGCACAACAGTGCCAATAACAAGGATATAAAGAAAAAGAGTTCAGGGAAGTTAGAGAAGCCCCATTGAGAAATCAGATTTAGAACTGTGAAGATTAAGGTATACTATCTGCTCATTCAGGAGGTCTATTCAATTGATTTCCAAAGATAGTTACGAAAATGAATTCAGAGTGGAAATTAAAAACTTGGAACAAGCTGATGGGAAAGCAGTAGGGTTTGATGGCAAAAGGATTAATATAATAGGAATGCAATGGATGGATATATTTTTCAAAGACAGTGGAGTGCACGGGAGAGTGAACATAACTAATGAGGGATTGGATCTTTTAGGTTGGCCCCACCAAAAACATTTAAACATAATGCTTGATCCTAATGCCAAAGAAACAGTCATTACAATAGAACCAATGAACAAGATGTGGATTTTGAGTGCTGTAAGAAGTTGATGACGAGATTTCTGTAGGTGTTTACTGATAAGTTAGGTGTATTGAAGAAAGATACACACCGGATAATTCTAAAAAGAATGCTACACCTACTGGTCATAAAGTGAGGGCCATACCATTCTTAATGAGAGAGCCACTACAACAGGAGTTGAATAAGTTACTTGAGAAGAAGATCATTGAGTCGATCGAATCGTCTGAATGTTTGGCTCCCATTGTAGTGGCTCCGAAGGGAGGAAACAAAATCCGTTCTTACATTGACTTGAGGGGTCTTAATAGAAATATATAGGTGGATAGGCAAACATTACCCAACATTGGGGAAATGCTGAGTATGATGAGGGGTGGCAAGGTGTTTAGTGTTCTGGATATGTCGGAAGCATACCACCAGGTCAATCTGCATCCAGAATCTCGACCTTTGACTTTCTTTGCTACACCACTGGAGGCGTACAGATATTGCAGAATGCCATTTGGCATCAACCTCTGCAGTTTTTTCTGAGGATCAAGCAAAATATTTTTCAGGGTATGCAGAAAGTATTATGCTTTCAAGATGACATTATGGTGGTGGGAAAGTCGCTCACAGAACGTGATGAATTGTTGGAGAAAGTGTTGGTGAAAATTAGAAGTTATGGATTAACTGGGAGGGGAATAAGACCCAAGAAGAGCATCCTGAAGGCTATTGAGGATGCTCATAGCAACATCACAAAATAAAATTATGAAAGGAGTGTTGAAACGTTTCAAAAATTCACCCCCAGTCACAGATCTGTGTTCAATCCATAGCTATTTTGCTTGCCAAGTCACCTCAGTTTGGACCTAGCCATATGCAAATCAGTCTTGACCCTGCTCCCCATGGGAACAGTCCATCCTAAACTGCCAGGCCAGGTCATCCCTGGACCAGAAACAAGCATCCTGGGACCAGTTTTAGGATATCACCCCTCATCAGCCAGGCTAGCCAGAATCCAGTGGCACAGTGAGCACGGGACCCGTGTCGGGGCATACCCTTCCCACTCAGGGAGACTAAAGCAAAAAGAACAGATGATGAAATGAAATTAAATGAAAAGACAGTTTATAAAGCGCGGTAGCTACCCTAGGGCGTCCTAGCGCTGTAGACAAAACGTGAGCAGGAGGATAGATGGGGCTAGACAGTTTTTTTAAAGAGTAAAGTTTTTAACAGTTTGCGGAAGGATAGCAGGTTGGGTTCTGCCCGCAACTGAAGGGGGAGGGAATTCCAGAGTTTCGCTGAGTGATGATGGACGGAATGCTGTACCTGTCCTCGGACTGACCTTTACACCCTTCGGGAGCCTGCTAGGGAAGCCCACCAGCCTGAAGGGCTTGCTGGGGGGACAGGTGCGGTCGCACGGGCACTGGCGGGCCCAACTGTCTCCACGGACAGGAGAGGCGGGCCGAGGCGCAGCCTGAGCAAGACGCATGGGTGCTGGCGATACCCCACGAATGGTCGTTCTGAGCTGCTGTGAAAATGAGCTGGGCAGAGCAGGGCAACGGTGTGGCACGTGGGGGCCAAGACCGCCAGGCCGCAATGTATGGGAACTGTCGCCACCCGACCCCTTCCGCTCTGTTGAGACCAATGGGGGCGCAAGCTGCCAAGACTGCTCGGCCTTCGCTGTGCTGGGTAGAGGAAGGCCCTCAACCAAGTAGCAGGCCCTCGAGTCGGATGTTCCCTGGCGGGGAGGAAGCTCTTTGCTTGAAACAACAGCTGCGGCTGGCCAAGCAGTCTGTCCCTAAATATACCAAGCGTGCCCAATCGATCGGAGTACACAGCGCTGGCTGGACCTTTCCCTGGGAGGCCGCCCTGCACGGGGATGCCGGCTTCACGTCCCTGCCCGCTCCCAGGGAAGGCCAGCTAGGAGGAAAGGTTCATTGGGCAGGGCAGGGAGGCAGACACAGACCAGAGCTCCTGGGGGTCCTGCCGGGTAGGCCCAAGCCCTGGCTTCACCTGGCTCAGAATCGCCGGACCTCAAGGGGGTCCAAGGTACCCTCTCCCTAGTGTCCGGAGGGAAATACCCCATTTCTTGCAATCTGTGCACACCGAGTGACAGAGGGGACCAAAGGTGCGAACATGCCCAACCTCCTGGAGCCCTGGCTGGGATCGGGGAAGCAAATGAGCCCTCATCGGGACTTCCCGGGTGGCCTGGCCATCTGGTACGCCATTGGAAAGCATTGCGCTAAACCAGATGGCCGGGGGGCTCGGTGCGACCAGATGGCCAGGCTCGAAGGACGGCCATCTGGTCACATTGTGCCTTAACAAAAGGGCCTCCGTTTGCCCTTGGAGGGCTCATGGGCTCTGCGGCCCTGGGGCTCGGAGCCCCAGCTGGACCTCAGCCACAGAGCTGCAAGGGAGGCCCCGATGGGCCTCCAATCCAGGGCACGCAGGCACCTTAACATGCAGGGGAAGACTCCCCAGGCCAGATGGACCCCCATCCTGGACCCATGGTGGTACGGCAGGCCGGAGGACAGAGCCCAGTGTGGGTTCGCCCACCACGGGGCCTGGCGGGCCCCTGGGCCCAGTCAGAGCTCCCACGACCGGATGCGCAGGCGAGACATCCCCAGGCCCGGGGGACCGTGTCCCGGGTGGTTTGCCACGCAGCGGGCCTCAGGACCGAGCCCAGGATGGGAAGGGGGCCCGAACTGACCTCCTGAACCCAGCCAAGCAGGGGAAGACACCCCGGGCCTGACGGATCCCCATCCCGGGCCCTTGGCAGTGCGGCATGCCAGAGGACGGAGCCCAGGGTGGGAGAGCCCACCCCGGGGCCCAGTCGGAGTGCCTTTACTTGGCCACGCAGGGGAAACCTCCCCAGGCCCACGGGACCCGTCTCGGGTGCTCTGCCATGTGGTGGCCCAGAGGACGGACCCTAAGACTGGGGGGCCCCGGTTTTGGCCCATCTGGCCACCAGCTGAGAACCGCAAGACCGCGAGGGGGTCTGGAGCTAACCTCCTTTCTTGCAATTTGTGCGCACTGAGTGACAGAGGGCACCAAAGGTGCCTACGGACCCAGCCCCATGGAGGCCTGGCTGGGCTAGTGGAAGTGAATGAGCCCTCATCAGGACTTTGAAGGCAGCCCGGCCATCTAGTATGTGGTGGGCCGGAAGACCGAGCCCAGGAAAGGGGGGCCCTCACCCCAGGGCCCTCCGGAGCCCTGGTCAGAACTTCTGTACCCAGCCAAGCAGGGGAAGCCTTCCCGGGCCCGATGGACCCCCGTCCCGGGCCCTTGGCAGTGTGGCAAGCCATCGGATAGAGCCCAGGGCAGGGGTGCCCACCCCGGCCCCAGTGGGGCTCCGGGGATCGGCCACGCCAGGGAGACCTCCCCAGGCCCACGGGAGCCTGTGCCAGGGGCTTGGCCCTGGGCTGGGTCAAAAGACAGAGCATAGGATGGGGGCCCCACCCTGGGGCCCACCAGAGCCCTGGTCGGAGTTTCTTAACCAGGCCAAGCATTGAAGCCTCCCTGGGCCCAATGGATCCCCGTTCCGGGATGGCGCAGGCCAGAGGACAGAGTTCTTGGGCCTTGCCGCACTGGGGAGGCCTCCCTATGTCCATGGTAGCCCATCCCAGGGGCTTGGCCATGCTGTGGGCTGGAAGACGGAGCCCAGGATGGGGGGCCCCGGTCAGAGCTTTTAAACCAGGCCAAGCAGGGGAAGCCTCCCCGGGCCAGATGGACCCATGTCCTGGGGGCCTTGGCCAGGTGACAGGCTGGAGGATGGAGCCCAGGGTGGGAGGGCCTGCCCTGGGGTCTGGCCATGGGCCCAGGGCCTGGGCAGAGCTCCTGAACCCGGCCGAGCAGGGGAGGCCTTCCCGGGCCCACAGGATCCCGTCCCAGGTGCTCGGCCATGTGGTGGGCCAGAGACGGAGCCCAGGATGGGGGGTCCCCACCTCAGGGACCAATGGGGCCCCGGTCAGAGCTCCTGAACCAGGCCAAGCAGGGGAAGCCTCCCCTGCCCCATGGACCCCCATCCTGGGCCTTTGGTAGTCTGGCAGGCGGGAGGACAGAGCCCAGGGAAGGGGTGCCCACCTTGGGGCCCCAGGACCCGGTCAGAGCTCCTGGGTCCAGCTGCACCAGGTAGGCTTCCACCGGGTCCAAGGGACCCCACTCTGGGTGCTTTGCCACGCAGCAGGTCCAAAGATGGGGCCCAGGATGGGGGCTCCCACCCATGGGCTGCTGAGGCCCCGGTCTGAGCTTCGAACCAGTACAAGCATGGGAAGCCTCCCTGGACCCAAAGCACCCCTGTCCCAGGCCCTTAGCGGTGTGGCAAGCCGGAGGATAGAGCTCAGGATCGGAGCACCCACCCAGGGCCTGACAGGGCCCTGGGGCCCAGTGAGAGCATTTGGACCTTACTGCACAGAGTAGGCTTCCCGGTGCTCGCAGGACCCCATCCCGGGTTGCCACACGGCAGACCCAAAGGACAGGGCCAAAGATGGGAGGCTCCCATCCCGGGGCACAGGTTTAGAGAGCAGAACCAAAGGCACCATAAGCACTACAGGCTGCACTACAGGCTGCAGTAGCAGGCCTGAGAAATGCTTTAAAAGGCTACTTTAGTGGTGGCACAATTTACTTGTCAGTCACTAGTAAATGGTACTACCTGTACCCAGGGCAAGTAATATAAATGTTTCTAGTGGGTCTGCAGCACTCATTGTGCCACCACTAAAGTAGCCTTTTAAAGCATTTCTCAGGCCTGCTACTGCAGCCTGTAGTGCAGCCTGTAGTGCTTATGGTGCCTTTGGTTCTGCTCTCTAAACCTGTGCCCATGTCTACTCTCACACAATGTGTCTGGTTCTGGATGTACACGCTACTGGATCCAACTCCATGAGGCCCAAGTGGTGAGGGTCCTTCCCCTCTCAAAATGTAAACAAATGACTAGTGCTAGACCCGACATCCTTGGTGTGGTATTCCACTTAATCTTTTGCTTTCACTCCTCCTGTTTTGCTGAATTTGGTTTTGTTGGCATCAGGACTCTGCACTTTGCCACTGCTAACTATTGCTTAAGTGCTTGTGCTCTCTCCTTTAAGCATGGTAGAATTGGACTACACCTAATTGGCACCTTTAATTTACTTGTCAGAACTTATGAACCCGACCGAGCAGGGGAAGCCTCCACAGGCCCGATGGAGCCATGTCCCAGGCCCTTGGCGATGAAACATGCTTAGCTTCCACGAAAGCATGCACTTAGGCCACTTCAGCAGTTGCAAGGACAGTACTTGTTTTCGGCCCCTACATCCCACATTGCTCAACTTTTTTCTGCCTTCTGATAGCTTCTGTGTCATCATCACCCAGGCAAACACCACTGTCTGCCATTTATTTTTCTAACAGATGGCAGATGAGGGGTGTGGGATGTGTCTACCACTGGAGAGCTTCATTTGCCGTAGAGAAAACTGAGGATCTCTAGGCATGGACAGCTTTAGGATTCAAAGGGTATTTCAGAATGTTAAAATGACAAAGTGGCAGGTAGTAAACCACACCAGAGAAAAGTGGGAGCAGGTTAGTGACAGCGTCATTTGTGTTTCATGTGCAAGACATGCCTGACTGGGATAGCTCACTTCATTGCCCAGTGACACGCTTTGAGCCTAGAAAGGGGTAAGAAAGTGCGATATATTAATGCCCATAAAATACACTGCAATGCACTACTCTCTGCTTAATTTACTCCTGCGTGGGATCCAAGGACTGACAAACAACTGGGAATGCTCTTGAATCATTCTGACAGGCTTTATTCACTGTATAAGTCAGGGTCGGCGCTAGGCATGGGCAGTAGGGACAGCTGCCCAGGGCCCTGCACTCAGCATCACAACATGGAGCCCCACTCCAATGTACCACAGTCCAATGCTTCTTTCCAATGTAGTGTAATCATTTAACACTACACCCTCTGTGTCCACTCCTCCAGCCAATTGCTCTGTAAGGTGTTTTGAAGACGAAGTGTCCTGATCTCACTGCACTATATGGACATGGTGACATTTCTCGTGATAGGGGACCTGGAGCATTAACAATTTGTAATTTTCAGGTAACAGAGCATCTCTTTTATTTCCCACATCGAGCAGCAGGACAAAATAACAGAGGAGGTAACAGCCAGATCATATTGGTGTAATCGGGCTCTTGTGCTTGTTTGTACTAGTGTACAGCTGCAAGGCCCAGAGGAGGGAGCCCATCTCTGGTGGGCTTCACAGTGCTGGATCATGCCAGCCAGGTACGGGGTGAAGTCCAATCTCTGGGCCTTGCAGCCGTTATCCAGTACTGTGAGTCCCAGGGAAGGGGGCCTCTCTATCCTGGGCCTCATAGCACTACACTACAGCTGTGAGGCCTAAGGGATGGGTCCCCCTCTCTCTACGAACAAGCAAACTGTGCATGATTCTAGCCACAGATTCTTCATTGAAAGGAGCAAAATGCTCCCCCCCCGTGCTGGGTCTAACAGGTTTGGTGCCTGCTTAAGTCTAAACACAGCAAAGAACAATTTCCAAAAATACAGGTTCTTCAAGTAAAAAGAAGGACAATTGGCTGTTTATGAGAAAAGGGGGGGATAGATCAAATGGGATTACATCTTGTTACATTGTGTGTTAGCAAGGGCCCGTACTACAAATCGTTAACCTCTTCAATGGTGCTAAACATAGTCCAACATCTTTGTTTATCCAACTACCTATCTGGGCTACTTTAACTTCCTGTCTATTTATCTATGTACCTATCCACCCATCTGTCATTCAACAAATAAACCCCATCAATCTGTACATCAATCAACCAATGAAATCTATCATCCATCCATTCAAGTGGATGACCCCCATCCACTAGACCTCTCAGCCATGATCCAGCAGTACAAGGCCCAGAAGAGGACCCCTCCTCCCCAGGTCCTAGAAGCACTGGAATACCACTGTGAGAATTGAACCCAGAGAGAACAGGAGAGGATGAGAGGTCTGCTTCATATGAAACAATATCAGGGTGCCACTAATCTTTGCTGCTGTGTGAATATGTGTCTGTTTCTTGGTGTCTCTGATCTTGGCGCGTATTCTCTGCATCATCCTTCTCTGTCTCTTAGGCTATGCAGTATCCAATCTTAGCTGTACAGCCTTACTGTGTGTCTTTGATCTTGGCCATGCTATATCTCTCACATATCTATCTGTGCTATTCTGCCTGAGCGTGTTTCTAGGTATCAGTAATCTAGTCCCATCTCTTTGGAAATCTGAAGCTCTTATCTAACTGTTTTTGCCTTGCTTATGGTGCCTTTGGTTCTGCTCTCTAAACCTGTGCCCATGTCTACTCTCACACAATGTGTCTGGTTCTGGATGTACACGCTACTGGATCCAACTCCATGAGGCCCAAGTGGTGAGGGTCCTTCCCCTCTCAAAATGTAAACAAATGACTAGTGCTAGACCCGACATCCTTGGTGTGGTATTCCACTTAATATTTTGCTTTCACTCCTCCTGTTTTGCTGAATTTGGTTTTGTTGGCATCAGGACTCTGCACTTTGCCACTGCTAACTATTGCTTAAGTGCTTGTGCTCTCTCCTTTAAGCATGGTAGAATTGGACTACACCTAATTGGCACCTTTAATTTACTTGTCAGTCACTAGTAAATGGTACTACCTGTACCCAGGGCAAGTAATATAAATGTTTCTAGTGGGTCTGCAGCACTCATTGTGCCACCACTAAAGTAGCCTTTTAAAGCATTTCTCAGGCCTGCTACTGCAGCCTGTAGTGCAGCGTTAAACTGCCATTTCATTTGAACCTGGCAAAATAAACCTTTTGCTAGGCCTAAACTTCATTTTAATACGTAGATTTCACCCCTAAGGTAGACCCTAAAGACTCATAGGGAAGGATGCATTGTACTTAAAAAGTAGGACGTTTGATAAAGGTTTACGTGTCCTAACAGTGAAAAACCTTTCAAGTCAGGTTTCACTCTTGTAAGGCCTATCTCTCCCATTAACTAACACTGGGTTATCTTATTAAATCTAATAAGTGATAACTTTGGATTGGGAGCAGATAGAGATATGCTTTTTGCACTCAAATGAACTGTAAATTAAAACACCCTTTAATGAGTAAGTCAGATTTTAAGTGACAATTCTAAAAATGCCACTTTTATAAAGTTGGCGTTTTCTTGTCCCTGTCATTTGCACCTTCTTCCAGTGTCCTGGGTCACATGACTGTGGATGGCTCTGCTGCTGTGGTTTGTATATTGCTTTCAGATAGTAGCACACAGGGGGCTTAGGTGTGGCAGGCTGGACCATCCTTGTAGGATGACTGGGGAGGGGCAGTCCTACTTACACTTCAAAAGAGCTTTGCCTCCTGCACACATGAAAGAATTGGACACCAGGCCTGCCCTACCTTTTGTCACCCTCTGATAGTTGGGAGCCTTGACAGGGAAAGGGAAAGAACTTTCCAGAACCAGATGCGGGGGTAGGACAAGGAGTATCCCCACACAAAACCTGGGACCAGGTATAAATATTGGACTTCCAGAGCCACTCTTCTAGGCCTCAGCGGAGCTTGTGGAGTTACCGAAAAACTCTGCGGAATTCCGCTGATTTCCATGAGCGAGCAGAGCAGGCAACCTTGGATGTAATTATTTGTTTTTCTGCTTTTCTTTAGTATTACAGTGCTCCAGTGTTATTATCTTTCTTTAAGTCCCATTGCTCTAGTTTATATTTGTTCTGTTCTGTTATTTAATATTTTAATATTTTTATACCATCCTAATGCCTGGGTGTTTATTGAGGGTTTTCGAGGTGGCTTGGCAATGCGAGTCTCTGTGGCAGTATTGCCTTGCTCAGCTGTGTTAACACCGGCATCTGCGGGCACAGAATAAGCTCTTGCAGCGAGCGCCTCCTTGCTGTGTAGTGAAACCACTGCACCCACAGTGATGTGGCCACTCACTGGTCACCACCAGTGCTAGGATTCTGCTGAAGGCCCGGGTGAAAGCGAGGCTCAGAGTGCCCAGGTCCTGTGGCCTGCCTGGGACTGGGTACCGCGTGCCAGTCCCTCCACTGAGCCACAGGGACTTTGGGGTTTCTGAGGTCAGTCAGTGAAGCAAGAACCGCATTCTTTTCTCACAGCACCCCGAACAGCAGGGACCCTTTCTGTTCCGGAGAGATATGATAATAACGTTACCTCAAAGCCTGGCAAGAAGTGTCCCGAACCTGTTTTCTCAGCTCCAAGTCCAAAGTCAACAACTACGGAAGAATGTGTAACTGTGGATAGCAGAAACTTCCGTGGCGAGGAAATGGCAAAGCGACATCATGTGCTAGTGAAATTGAATGCTTTACTTATGGTACATATTCATGTGGAGCAGCAGCAATTTTTTTCTGCTTGCGTGCTATACAAGAGACTCCTTCGGTGTTAAGGAGCTTGGCGTCTGTGTCTGCTTGGTTCCCTTCCAATGAGACGGAGGTAGAGGACGCACTGTAGACTCAAGCATCGGGCTGACTTATTTCCAGTCCCCTGCGTGCTCTCCAAGCGTGACGCTTCAAATCGGAGGTTTCTATGGAACCTCAGGGTCCACATTAATTATACATTTGGTCCTACGACCGTTCGGAAGGGACAATATTTGTTCCCAGTGAATTCAAGTGCCTGCTTCCCCGCTCTCCGTCTCCAGGAGCCTGCGCGCCCATTTTTTGAATACCACTCACAGTCGGAGTGTTGCATGGTGCCCCCTTCCTTCACCTCACAGTCCTGATGAAGACCCCTCCGTAAGGGATCAATTAACCTACAATCCTTTTTGGGGGTCGAAACGTCGACAATCTGACAACCTGCCAGTTTGATCAACAGTGATGTGTGATTTTCAATCATGGCAATGCATTTATGTATATTAATTCTCTAACTAGGAGGCTTAAGGACAAGCCAACTTCTCATGTAAATAGCTGTGTGATGTTAATCATGTCACTACCTTTTCTGTACACTGCTTTAACCCTCACCTAATGCACACCATTCCCTTTTTTCTCCCTGCCTTCTTCCCTCTCGGGGCACTGTTCTTTGGAACATTTTTCAATTGGATTTATTAAACGTATGCAATGCTCAATGTGATTAAATAACATTGTGCTTAATACTCTTAACGTTTTGGTTTACGTTTTTGTTTATTATGGTTTTCATGGTATGTGTTTGTTGAATATGCTTCTACTGGGACCCTTTTTCTATTGTACTATTACATACCCAGGTCCCAGTGGCTATTTGGGTTTACCCTTATCTGTAATTGGTTCCTAATGCATCAGCACAGTGCTCCAGGCCCATATATTATTTCACACCCATCTGGTTAATTTGTGATTGTAATCACCCATGATGTTATACCCTTATTCGCACAGTAATTTCTTCTTACATAGGAGAAAAAATCTGATTAGCAGCAGAGCAGACGACAGGCCCGTGTAGCTGAGACACGTGCAGTTTCGTAAAAGCGTGGATCTGCCAGCCAAGTGCTGCTGTGCTTCTCTGATGTACAATGAAAAGATTATACATTTTAAGATAAGAAAACAATGTTTTACTGTTCATGAGCAGCATCGCAATGGTAGAAGGAAGCTCATACCACACCGTGCACCTGGGGCAGCCGGTTAAATTATAGCAAAAACCGCATCGCTTTATTATTGCAGAGAAACTAAATAGCTACAAAGCACTCTCTGCCATGCACGTCACTGCAGGCCCACCAAGAAATGCAGAAGTAATGTGACCTCAAATGCTAATTTCTAATTCTAATTTATTGTTATTCTTGCTGTTATTTGAATACCATTTCCTTTTCATATGGGGATATGTTCACTGTGCATTAGGCAACGCACTCATTTTCAACTTGTTGTATAATGAAAGAATCATTCATGATAGCTTAGACTACATGCCAAAAGTAAAACCATTCCACTTGAGCAGAGGTTTTCGAACAGGGATGGGACTCACCTTCAGAATCCTCGCAGGGCATCAACCGAGTGCCTTTTACTTCGTAAGTTCCGACTAGCGGGCAAAGTCAGTGTGTTGATCCATACTCGATAACATGATGGGCTTTGTGTCTTTTTACTTCCCAAACCCGCCACAAAAGGGACAAGCCCTCTGTATGCCCACCACTGAATTTGCTCCAGAAGAGATTGCTCTGCTCCGGGAACACGTGGTCCAGCCACAAGAGATCCAGTGCTCCAGGCATTCCAGGTTGTTGTTGTGTGCACTCAGTTCTCTGGTCTAATCTCTCTGTACTGCTGTTTGGAACACCTGGTGATTAGAATGGTGGGCACGTGGACAGCCTAATCAGAAACTAGCCAGCAGCTAGCATGTCTGAGGAAGCTTGATGAGAGGGTGAGGACAGTGCAGCAGGGACTGACATTAAACTGTGAGTACTTGTGGGCTATAAACTCCGCTATGCTGCGGTCGACTGAGTTTTTGCCAAACTCCGCGTTCCAAGTGGAGCACAGAGTGGGAAAAACTCTGCAAACTCAACTAGCGGACAGAATTCACTGCCCACTCCTACACTCATCAAAACACTCTTGGACCTGTGGAAGTTACAGAAGAAGGACTACCCTGCTGCCAGAGGACAGCCGTGCTGTGTTAAGGACTAGCTTGCTGTCTGGAAAGGAAGACTGGACCTGCCTGCCTTTATCCCAGGAAAACCAGAGTCCAAGGGTCAGTTGGTTGACCTCCTGTGTGAGCTATAGGTACACAAGCTTCAGAGACCTCCCTGCAGCTGCCCAGCTAACCTGCTGCAACTAGACCTGCCTGAACCTGCCTGAGCCCTGCTGGCACATCCAGAGTGAGTCCCTGATACCCAGGAGGTGCCCTCTCAGGTCGTTGAACCTTGGCTGGCAGTGTAATCCTCCTTAAGTAAAAGTGATAATCCTGAAGTTTGGGCTCCTCATGACTGCAAAAAGGCCCGTTTGGTCCCAGATCTCTGCCACTCGCGTAACCAGCAACAGGAAATTCCAGTGAGATCTGCTCTTCACTCCAACAATGACAGTTTGCAGTGACTGGCAAAATGAGACCTACACTTTGCACTAGAGCAATGTCAGCCCGCAACGACTGTCCACGCTGCTTGACCTGCTCATCCCGCTACAGGGAAGAACACCTGCCACACCCTGCCTGTTTTTCGTGCAATAGCAACGACCATCCTTAACACTCAGCTTTCTTCTTGTGGCCTCCACCAACGTGAACGTAAGTCTTCGTGCCTGATTTAGAAGGCAATTTTTTCAGCTGGACTAACCTGGCCAATGTATCCGACCCACACTCCATCGCTGTTGACCTGATCTTGTTACTTACCCCCTTTCTAGCTCAACCAGATGACTACGAGTAGCACTTTGCACTTTTATGAGATGTTTTCACTAAAAACTTTAAAATTGTATATCTCCACTTCTACTGATTGGAAATGTGTTATTCTGGTATCATTTTATTTATTAAAATGTGCTCTGTCTTCCTAAATTGGTTTGGGAATTTCCTTTTGTTGTGTTTTTCCTTTATTACTCTTTGTGTGCTGCATAAATGCTTTACACATTGCCTCTAAGTGAAGCTTGACAGCACAGGTTAATTTAGTGACTTTTTGTGGGTCACCCTGGCAAGGATTGTGGTTGTTGCCAGAAAGGGGCTTCCACCTCCGTCAACCAATAACCCAATTTCTTAAAACCAGGTTTTTTTTAATAGAACAGTAGCACCTTCATCCAACACAGAAGGGCCAGTTGAGGGAGCCCCCCACCACTAGACCTCACTCCATAATCCAATATTCCAATGGCCAGGCAAGGGGGCCTCTCGTCTGGGCCCTCTAGTGCTACACAATGGCATGGTGCCCCTGGTACTCACAGCATTGGAGAGTGGCCTCATTTTTAAATAAATTGTAAAAAAATCTTTTGTTAACGTTTTGCTTCTTTCGAGGAACCAAATTCTGCTAGGTGAAAATGAATGTGTAAAATCATTCGAATTCCTTTGTACCACAACTCACATTGTTGCTTTTAGAATAATTTAGAAATAACTTAAGTCAACTTGCAAATATTTTTATAAGTGTTTTTCTTCTTTTTTTTGCTGTTGAAAAATGGATCAAACGCTGCATTTCACAGCCTCTCCCACATTATTTACAAGCATGGACATGAACATACAGGCAAGACCAGTAAATTAAGGGTCAGATGGCAATCCTGGCTTAGTATTACTAGGCCTCACAGGCATGATCCAGTGCTTTGAGGCCCACGGGAAAGAGGACCCTCTGCTGGGTCTTGTAGCGCTGCACCATTGCTTAGAGGCCTAAGAAAGAGGGCCCTTCTTCTGGGCCTCACAGCTCTGGATCATGGCTGCTATGCCCAGAAGAAGAGCCCTCGGGTTACAAACTGCATATGCATTACCCTTCCAAGATTGTAACAGGCTTATGGATGATATCTTTGTGTCTTATGAATAACATTTAAAGTGACACTGTTGTTTTTTTGTATTGGTGCTGTAGTTTTGTCTTGTGAGTTTTATGACAGAACCCTTTTATTCCCTACCAAACTCTGTAGAGCTGTGACATCAGTATTAGTACGTAACTCAATGAAAGCTTGGTTTAGAATGTTGAGTTCACAGTTACACACAGCAGAATAAAGACGTTAAATATTAAGCTCCATGTGTGATGCAGTCATTGGTGGGTACCCAGGCTGGGGTAGATGCTACAACTGGCGATGAGATAGGGGATAAGTCCACCCTCAATGTCAGCCACTCCCATAACTAGATACCATTCTGATGCTTTCCTCAAACTACCACCAACTTTCAATACTGCCAAAAGCAAAATATTGCGGCTAGATGGACTGGTTAGTTAGAGACATTTGATGATTTCATTGATGCACTTAAAGAGACTGATAACAAAAACATTATCAAGTATCTAAAAACTCTTGCTGGTGATGGTGTGAAAGAAGTTATAAAGAAAATATTGCAAATTGATGAAGAAATCACATAACGTCAGATGAGAGAAACGTTAAATCTCATGTTTAGTCAAGTAGAAAATGTTGACTAAAAAAGATATATTTTCAGTCAAGAACGACAAAGAGTTGGTGAAACCATTGATGACTTTGGGGAGAGACTCGAGACTCTCATCAAACACTGTAAGTTCAATGAATTCAATGATGAAGAAGCTATGCATCTTAGAGTTATAGATGGATGCTTGTCAGATTCATTCAAATGACGAATGCTGAGAGAAACTCTTAGACTGGAGCAAGTGTTGATGGCTGTCAGAGCTGAAGAGTGTGCTGAACGACAACCTGCTGACATGGAGGCCGAAGGGGAAAACCGGCAACATCAGTTGAGGCAAATCAACACTGTACGAAGTCGATCATCATCTAAATCATTGCCAAACTGTTCATCTGCCTCGACATTGAGTGAAAGTCAAGAAGTTTGTTGTGCCATGTCGATGTTTACCACAGAGAAATGTGGAGAAAGGACTGGCCGTATGTGAGAAAAAATGTCAGTCACATACAAGTCGACGTGCTAAAGCACCAAAGTCATACAAACATTGTCCAAAGATTACATTTAAAATAAATAGATGTTCTATGCCTTTTATCATCAACAGTGGTGCATCAACAAGCATAATGCCTGAAGAGAAATATAATGAAGTGTCTCCATTACCAAGGCTCACGCCATCGAAAACATAAATGTAGACATTGGCTGCTTCAACTCCCATAAAAAGTCAAGGTTCGTTTGTTGCGATGATGTAATACAAGATAGCGAAGGTGCAGGCATCCATCCATGTGCTTCAAGGTACATTACAAAGTGCCTGTATACTCCGCTTCAAAAAGAACAGATGATGGACGGAATGCTGAACAAATCAAGCATTCACTCACAGTCACAGGTCACGGTTTAATCCATCATTCTTTTGCTCACCACGCCACCCCAGTTTGGACCCAGCCATATGCAAATCAGTCTTGACCCTGCTCCCCATGGAAACAATCCGGCCTGAACTGCCAGGCCAGGTCCTCCCTGGACCAGAAACAAGCATCCTGAGACAGGATTCCAGGTTTCACCCCTCATCAGGCTAACTTGAATCCAGTGACACAGTGAACATGGGACCCATGTTTACTCAGCTTCAGCACAGCTGTTGATATGGGACTGATTTTCATGAATTACTATATGAATGCTTATCATGAAATAATAAGTCAATTCCCTTCATTGTTTCATGGGTGAAGAAAGCTTAAGACTATGAAAGTGACTATGAAAGTGAAATGGCATGTTAATGAAGATGAGATGCTCAGAAACATAGACTAATTGCTTTCCACCTGCAAAAAGCTGTTGGAAAATAACTTGAATCGTTACTAAAGCATGACATTATTGAACTGTCCCATAGTGGTACTGCCCAAAATGGACAGTGAAGGAGCTGTACAGATATCCTTTGACATGCGTCAAACAAACAAGGCCATTGAATGAGAAGGACATGCAGGTCCACATATTGCTGACATGATAAAACATTTAAACAGTCGCAGCTCCTGGAGGGAGTGCTGCGGGGCGGTGGGGCAGGGCGGGGGAGGGGCGGGGTGGGGGGTAGTAAACTCCGGCATACGGCCGAACGGAGGTAAGTACATAAATAAATAAATAAAACAAATTACATTGCGCGCGCTGCAACGCCAAATGGCGATGCGGCGCGTGCAATGTAATTCGTTTTATTTATTTATTTATGTACTTACCTCCGTTCGGCCATATGCCGGAGTTTACTATACCCCACCCTGCCCCTCCCCCGCCCCACCGCCCGCAGCACTCCCTCCAGGAGCCGCAACTGCATTTAAACGGTGCCAAAGTAATCTCTCGTCTTTTTAATTTAAACAAAGGTCATCATTAGATGGAACTCAAAGAGAATTGCCGGTACATTACGACTTTTTCTACAAATGTTGGTCAGTTTCGTTACAGAGACTCAGTTTTGGTGTGTCATCGGCTGCAGAATTTTTCCAAGACGCCATTCGACGTATCATACAGCCTGTTGTGAATGCATTAAATTATAGAGATGGCATATTGATTTTTGGAGCTACACAGAAGGAGCACGATAAAGCTCTCACACAAGTATGTCGTTTACTTACAGACGCAGGTTTGACATTAAATGTAGACAAATATGACTTCCACAAGATGAAGTTCTTTGGCCATATCTTTTCAGATGGAGGCATGACACCTGATCATGCAAAAGTACAAGTACTGTCAAATGCTGATCCCACACAAGATGTTTCTATGCTACGTTCAATTCTTGGCATGGCCAGTTACTGTTCACGATACATAAGAGACTTTGCTACTGTAAGGGCTCCATTACGGGAGTTGACAAAGAAAAATGCTTCATTTGAATGGTCGCAATAATGCAGAAAACATTTTAAGATAATTACACAACCCATTAAAAGTGCTACTGAAATGGCTTACTTCAATCCAAAGCTTCACACAGAGGCTGTTGTTGATGCTAGCCCCATTGGGTTAGGCACTATCCTTGCACAGCACAGTAGATATCCAAATGCACAATGGAATATTGTGCCATATGCCAGTAGAAGTATGTCCCAGACAGAATGTGCTTACTCGCAACCTAAGAAAGAAATTTTGTGACTATTTCCATGCGTTCCTTTATGGAAAACCTTTAACATTGGTAACTGATCATCAAGCTTTACTGACTATATTTGGCAATCCAAAAGCCAAGATGCCTCCACGCATTGAAAGATCTGGATTATGATTGCTAGAATACAATTATACCATTGTGCATCATCCAGGAAAGGATCAGAATCCTGCTGACTACTTTTCCAGAGTGTCTATATAAGGTCAAGGTACTCCATCCAAGATGGCTGAGGCCTATATCAATTGATCGTCAAAACAAATACACCAACTGCCATATCGTTAGCCCAGATTATCACTGCGACAAGTGATGATAGTGACATTTTGAAATTGAAAGAGATAATCACCCATCAGTCATGGAACCAACACATTCAACCTCTCACCAATGAGGGTGAATATCAAAAATATAAGAATGTTAAAGATGAACTGTCCATAACTCAGGAGAGTCGTACTACCAGGGTCGAGAATCCTAATTCCTGAGAGACTGCGACAGAAATGATTAAAGTGGCTCACGAAGGACATTGTGGTACAGTTGCCACAAAGAAAGCTGTTTAAGATCGAGTTTGGTTCCCATACCTAGTCGAGCGAGTTGAAAAGAAACTCAAGACTTGTTATCTATGCAACTGCCTTTCTACAAATGTGACTCAACATGCGTTGAATATGTCAGAACTCCCTAAACATGCTTGGGAGAAAACAGCTATTGATTTCTTTGGTCCACTTGATAACGAACATCATTTGCTAGTAATCGTGGATAAATATTCTCGTTTGGCACTCATAGAAGATCTTTCATCCACTACTCATGAAAGAGTCATTGAGAAACTGGATAACATCTTTGAGACTTGGGGCATTCCAGCCATTGTGAAGTCTGATAATGGCCCGCCTTTTAATAGTTGGGAGTTTAAGGATTTTTACAGCATCAGAAGAGTACACCTCAGTGGCCACAGGCTAACAGACTCATTGTGGGCTTTATGAGTATGCCAAAGAAAGTGGTACAGGGTGCAACTCCAAAAGGGCTCAAGTTGAAAACAGTACTGAATTCTACAGTACGAGCCTGCCATTCAATGCCACATTCGACCACCAGCGAAAGTCCTGCAACTTTGTTGTTTGGGAAAGCAATGACAACCAAGTTACCTCAATGGGCCAACCAATAATAAAGCAGTGAAACTGCCATTCATATAAAGGACTTGGTTAACAAGCAGAAAATGAAAGCCTATGCACACAAGAGGTGACAGACAAAGAACGTTCTGTTTCAAGAAGAGATCTTGTGATCACTCGGCAGATGCAATGAAGGAAGTCTGATGCTCCCTATGATGTTGAACACTTCCGTGTGGTATCCACCAAGGGACATATGGTGACTGCCCAGAGTCCTCGGAAGTCTGTAACCAGAGACTCTTCTCACTTTAGGCATCTGACTCCTCAGTCTCTTGAACAAAGTGGTGAATGAAAGACTGACTTTCAAAAACCACTAACTGTTGTTGTTTCTTCACCGTCTTTGAAGAACTCAGACACTGAAGAGAACAGCTCCCAGATTGCAGTAACCAGATCTGGTCATATGATTAAATAATCAGAAAACTAATTGAAGAGATGTAAATGTATGTATGTGTATATACATATATATATCTATATATATATATATTCACTGAAAAAACCATAGGTTTCAGGCACGTTATAGTTAGAAATTAGCATTTTAAAAACCTTAGAAATTCACTGAAAAAACCATAGGTTTCAGGGACGTTATAGTTAGTTGGACATTTCACTCGTACAAAACCATAGAAATTCAGCCGTTATAGTTAGTTCAGCTAACTATAACTCACGCCCCCGCAATGCACTGCTGATGACGTCACATATTACATCATTCATGACATGGTCAGTGACATCACTGATGACATCACTGATGACATCTCAAATGACATCACTGATGACATCACTGATGACATCATCCAGTGACTGTGTGTTTCTGTAAAGTTTAAATATGTTTTATATATATGCCAAGGTGTATTGAAGAATGAGTGGGTGTATAAGTGTCTGGATGGAGGATTCAGTATGTGCGTGACTGACTGTATAAGTGAGTGATTAAATGTGACTTACTGAATGCATGGGTTAGTTTATTTATTTATTTATTTAAGAAGTTTTATATAGCGCTTGCCTGACCCGAGGGTATCGGAGCGCTTTACAGCAGATACAATGTAGAGATTCACAACAAACAAAACATAAGAAAGAACACATTAACATTGCAGGACGCTGTGTGGGAGCTTCGTAGTCTTGAGAACAAGGAGATCGAGTAGTGCAAGGTGTCTGTTTCCCCGCTCCGATAGATCCTATCGATTCCCTAGGGAGCGGTCGAGGAACAGGATTTTGAGTTGGCTTTTGAATTTTACAAAAGAGGGAATGGTTCTGATGTGAGGGGGAATAGAGTTCCAGATTTTAGGCGCGCTACCGGCGAAGGATCGTGCCGCAGTTTTTTGTTTTCGAGTTTTTGGCGGGATGAGTAGGAGGGAGTTTGAGCTTCTGAGGTTCCTGACCTGACCGGCTTTTTTGAGTTTGGCCGCCAAATATTCGGGTTTGCCGGTATGTAGGGCTTTATGAGTGAGGCAGGCTGTTCTGAAGCTAATCCGCATTTCGACTGGAAGCCACTTAAGATCTCTGAGTGCAGTAGAAATATGGTCGAATTTCTTGATTCCAGTGACCATTCTGGCTGCCGCATTCAGAGTTGTTCTGATGGGAGCCAGCTGTGATTTTGCTATTCCTGCGAGGACTGCGTTCCCATAGTCCAGTCTTGATAGCACCAGTGTCTGGGTGGCCTGTTTGAGATCACTGGGCGGAATGAAAGGTTTTATTTTGTTCAGTAGTTTTAGGTTAAGGAAAGCACTCTTGGCCGAATTCTTGATGTGTCTGGTCATGTTCAGTTTCGGGTCTAGCGTGATGCCTAGTGATTTGACAGAGTCGGCCAGGGTGAGATTCCCGTTGAGCGCATCGATGGCCTTTAGCCATTCAGCAATTTGGGGGTTTTCCTCTTTATTCGAGATGAGGAGTGTCTCAGTTTTATCAGGGTTTAGTTTAAGGTGATTACATGACAGCCAGTGTTGGACATCTCTCAGTACGTCATTGAGTCTTTGAATGTCTCTGAAGGAGGTGGTTTCCAAGTATATCTGGGTATCGTCTGCGTACAGATGGAAGCGGATGTTGGCTGTTTTGAGTAGTTTGGTGAGAGGCTCCATGTAGATGTTAAAGAGTTGGGGGAGAGCACTGAGCCTTGAGGGACTCCCTTGTTGACTGGGTGGAGGTCAGATGCAAAGTTTTTCATTTTTATTATTTGAGTGCGGTTGTGTAGGAAGGAAGAGAACCATTGGAGGACCACCTCACCAAGACCGGCTCTTTCTTGGAGAGCCCTAATGAGGAGATTGTGGTCTACCGTATCAAATGCAGCCGATAGGTCTAGGAGGATGAGGAGGCAGCATTGGTCGGAGTCTAGTGATTTGTGGATATCGTCGATGATGTTGAGGATCGCGGTTTCTGTGCTACAGCCTTTTCTGAATCCAGATTGATGGCAGTCCAGGAGGTTGATGTTGTCCAGGTGTTGGGTTAGTTGTTGGAGTACGCATCTTTCTAGGATTTTGGACAGAAGGGGGAGGTTCGATACAGGTCTGAAGTTATTCAAATCCGTTATGTCAAGGCCGGGTTTTTCAGCAAGGGTGTGACTTGTCCCATTTTAAGGCAGTCTGGAACGACTCAATTTTTCATGGAGCTGTTTATGATCGTGCACCAAAGCGGTGCTAGGGAGCGTTTCAGCTTTTTGGTCAGTAGGGGAGGAATGGGGTCTAGGACATGAGATGAGGGTTTAGAGGTGGAGATCAGAGTGATTATCTCAGATTCCTGAATGGGGCGGAAGCTTAGCCAAGATTTGGAAGAGGGACACGGAGCGATAACATACGCCCTGGACATGCTGCTCTTTGTGGGGGGAGTATTGATAGTGTCCAGCGAGAGTTCAATCTTAGTAATCTTGTCATTAAAGAAGTTGGCGAAGTTGTCGCAGAGTTCTTTGGATGCCTGTATTGAGGAGGTAACGGGTTTGGAGGTTTGTTGCCTGATGATGCTGTAGAGCTCTTTGGGTCTGTTTTTTGCGATGTCTAGCGCATTGCGGAAAAAAGTGGATTTCTTGTTTTTGATGTGATTGTTGTACTTCCTACGAGCTGATTTAAGTTGTTCGCGGAGGGTGGAAGTAGGGTTGTTCCTCCAGCATCTTTCTTTGGCTCTTAATTTTCTCCTTTCGGAATTAATGTCAGTGTTGAACCATGACCTGGACGGAATGGCTCGGCTTTTTTTAACTTTAGAGGAGCTAGTTGGTCAAGCATACCCACCAAATTAGAGTTGTAAAGCGCGGTGAGTTCGGTTGTGGAGAGGTGGTCGTTAGTGCAGGGAAGAAGCGAGCTTATCCTTTCTTCAAAGGCTGCTACGGGAATCTGGGAGAGGTTTCTGGCCCATTTGGGGGGTCTTGCATAGGTGGTTGAGAGAGTATTTGTTGGTTGATATGGAATAAGATCATGTGGTGGTCCGACCAGTCCACGGGGAGTATGTGGTCGATCGTGATTGTGTCTCGTTGAGCGATAATGGCATCCAAGGTAGCTCCTTTGTAGTGCGTTTCCTCTGTGCAGTGTTGGGCTAAATTGTTGTCACAGAGGAGATTGGATAGCGTTTGAATGAGCGGGTTGTTTGTTTCATTCCATCGCAGGTTAAGATCACCAAGAATTAGGTTGTTGGAGTCTCCGAGAGCACAGTGAGCAATCAGGTCTGATAGATGTTCCCCGAATGCAGAGGTGTTGCCTGGTGGGTGGTAGAGGAGGTGGCAGCGTAGTGATCCATTATCTTTAGTCTTTAAGTTGGTGGTAAGACATTCAAATGTGTTGTACTTGCATGAGTTTATTTCCATGATGGCAATGTTGTCTTTATGAATGATAGCTACCCCTCCTCCTCGTTGGTCTTTTCTGTCTTTGTTAATAATGGAAAAACCTGGGGGCACAAGCATGTCTAAGCATGGTGAAGAGAGCTCATTGAGCCACGTCTCCGTGATGAACGCAATGTCAATGTCCTGCGAGAGGATGGCTTCTGCTAGCTCGGTTGCATGCATAGACGCCGATCTGCAGTTGATGAGCATGCAGTTGGCGGAGAGCTCTATTTTGCCGGGGTTCTTTCCCATGGGCGCCCTAGGTAGGGTGGTGAGGAAGGGCGGTCTAGGGGTTTCATGCAAGGATGGTCTCTTCGGAGACCCGTGATCACTTGGATCTTGGATTTAGGGGAATCAGAGTGAGGTGCGTCGTATGACGAGGCTAGATCGGCAGCTTCTTCGTCAGACATTGCGGCTTCGGTCCTAGTGGGTCTAGAAGTCGTGGTCTCGATGTCGGTATTTATGCGTCTCTGAACCCTGGTGGCGGGGGCTGTGTTTCCTAGGGTTCTCTGTGAGAGGGCCTCGGCGTCAGTTCTTGAGGGTCTCTGTAACCGTGTCACGGGGGTTGCTACGGACTTAGTGGGGCGCTTGGGGTGAATGGGGTTGAGTGAAGAGGGCACCCTGGGAGGGGAGTGCTGGGGCTTTCGGGTCTTGTCGAGGTTGGTGAGGATTTCGTTCAAGCCCCGGTATATCATTTCTAGTTGGCTTTCTAGTGAAGCGAGACGCTGCGCCATGATGTCGTGGGCAGGGGTGAGGGTATCTTGGGGGGGTCACCCTGTGTAGTGTAGGCCGTGTTGTTATGTTGTCTATTATTGCTTGTGCAGAACATGTTGTCTCCTTTTAGGAGCCTGGGAGGGGGGCGATGGGTCATGACGTGAATTCGCCTTTCTGAGGTCTGCGTTACTGCTAGTGTGATTAAAGGTCGGTGTCGGCAAAGCGGTGTCATGATATTGAGAAGGGTGGATCAAATGAGGAAGTTGGGTTTGACGTTCTTCTGGAAGTAGGGGAACATGTTTTGTGTAGGGCCTGGAGTGGGAGGTGACTCGGTGGAGGCGGGAGGAGGAGGGGTAGGGTGAGGTGGTGATAGATTGTTTTTCTTGGTGAGGTCGGTTATCTATTAGTGGGAGTTGAGTCGGGAAGGGTCGAGACATGTGAAGGAGAGCGGATCGGAGTGTGGGGACGAGGGAGTCGAAAGCCTCTAGGTTCTCGTTATTAGCCTGAATCAGGACAGTGCCGTTAGTGTAAATGGTCACAGACGTGTTCCCATCCCTTGACGAGCGATTAGGAAGCAAGGTTGTTAGTTTGCAGCTATGAGAGGTAGTTGTGGTTTTGGAGATGTAGAGTTGTGATCTGAAAGTGGTGTTCCAGTCCTCTGGTCTTTCAGTGTGAAAGATTAAGTCCGTCTTAATCTGTCCTTTGGAGGGGCAGTGATATGTGTCCGTAAATAGAGTTTCTTTGTGCTGTCTAATCAGTCTCTGCTTGAGATTTCTTCTCGCTTTAAGAGAGAGGTTGTGAGGGAAGCTAATAGTGAATGTGTTCGCGCTGTGAGGTTTCAGGTGGGTCGATAAGGGTTGGTTGGAGTGAGTTGGCGTGTCCAGTGACATTGTGGGGAAAAAGGGGGACCGTGCCTTGGCAAGGGAGTCTAGGACAGTTGGTGCATTTGGATGGAACAGCTGGGGGTGAGTTAAAAATAGTCGCCTATGCCAGGGAGTATAAGGTTGCAACTGAACGGTCCCTTATTGACCTGTCAGTGAAGATCAGGGGGTATTGACTTCGGGAAGCCAACTTATTGGGATCCGTGGTCTTTTTGGGGACTGTGGTCCTTTTACTATTATCTTGAGGTGACCTGGATGCTCTGGAGCACTCGCTATGTGGGTGTGTTTTTTTGCGCAGAGGGATCACCTCAGCGGGGGTGGGCTAATCTCTTGATAAGGGTGTGTTCAGTGTGATAACGATGGCGGCTATCTAGGAACGGGCAAAGTGCGTTGCGCACTGGAGGATGAGAGGTTGCGTAGAGGCAGGATACTTTTATCGTTATGGGCAGAAGGTCGTTGAGTTCTTATTACTTGGTGGCCTTTGCAGTGTTTTTTTTATTTTTTATTTTTTTATTTTTTATTTTATGATCCTGTCTTTAAGTAGGCGTGGATCATCTGGAGCCAATGATTGGCCATCTTAGGGCCAGGCAGAGTCGGATGTAGGAGAGGGGCTCAGTGTAGGATTTGCACGCTGTTTTCAGGTTCTTACTTAGTTATGGGCAGCTGGCCGTTTGGGATTCACTTGTTTGAAGAGCCTAGCAACTGTTGGTTGAGTTTACAGATCTTATCTGTAAGTCGATGTGGAACACAGAGTCAAGGAACGGCCATCATGGGGCCAGGCAAATTCTGCTGACGTAGTGGGGCTCCGTGTGGGAATTGCGCGATGTTATTTAGGTAAATCTTTAATTGAGGGCAGAGGGTCATTGGGTTCCTTTTATGTGATGACCCTTGAAGCGTTTAGTTGGGTTTCAGGTCCTATTTATAACTAGAAGCTGATCGCCGAGAGTTAGGGATCGGCCATCTTGTAGTCAGGCATGATCAGATGAGGAGCGGGGCTCCGTGTAGGACTTGGGCACTGTTTTACCGCAGTCCCTGGTCTCCACCGGTCCGTTAATGGTAGTGGGAGACCTCGGTCGGCATCGCTGGGGGCCCCGGAGCTCAGCAGGCCCTAGCAATCAATGCTGAAGGGGACCGTAGGCAGAGCAGTGGCAGCCATTTTGGGACAGTCGTCATACCTGGGGACGCTGTTCATGGCGATCCGGCGTTGATCAAATTCCTCCGGTTCTGGGCTTGAGGACCTTGCCCCGGAATGGACACTCGTCGGTTCAGGTGTTCTTATCCGGGTCCATGTGGGTCCGACGCGGAGCTGGTTCGGGAGCGATTGATGGGTTCCTTCGCGCTGTAAGTCTCGTCAGGGCTGCATGCAGTCTTGGGAGTATCAGGCGAGGGACGTTCTTTCCAAGCGCTGCAGATATCCGCCGTTTGGACTGTTCAGATCCGGTGAGTCCCGCTTCATTTAGTGGCGGGGGTGGTGTTGGATGGGGGGTCGATATGGGATTCACTAAGATAGTGACCCCGAGCCCGGGAGCCTGGTTTCAAAGCTCCTTCCCCGCGGCCATCTTACAGCCTCCATCTATAAATATATTTAGTTAGTGACTAAACTGTGTGAATGTCTGTATCTGTCTGTCTGTTGTTGTGTAAGCTGCTGCATGGGTTGGTCAGTAGCTACATGAGTGTCTATATGGGTTATTGATTGGTTGCCTGAGTATTTGTATGGGAGACTGAGTGTGGGGGTGGGTGGGTGGGAGGTGTGTGACTCTGTGCATAGATGTGTGAGTGGTTGATTCACTGGGTGTATGGGTTCAAGAGTGCATGTGGAAACAGCTGTATGGGTGGGTGAGTGTGTGTATGAGTGTGTTGGTGAGTGAATGGATGTCTCAGTGGTACATGTCCAAGTAACTACATATGTAAAAGGCAGTGTATGTGAGAGTTGGAGTATATAAATGTCTATACGTGAGAGTCAGTGATTGTGAGAGTGGCTGTATGGATGAGTGTGTACTTGTATCAGTGATTGCATAAGAGAGTAAGTATGTGTTAGTATCTGTATGAATAAGTGAGGTGGTGTGTGTATAACTGTATAGGTGAGTAAATGGGAGTGTGATTGATTCTTTGCATGACTGTCTAGGTGTGTGAGTAACTCCATGGATGAGTGGCGGTGTGTGAGTGTCTGTATAGGTGTATGAGTGCATATGATAGTGTTGTATTGATGAGTGACTGCATGTATGAGGGATTGTATGGGTGAATGAGTGGATGTGTGTGTGTAGACCTATGAATCAGTGAGTGCGTATGTAGTAACTGGTATTGGCGTGGCGATGGTTTCGAAAATGGTAGTCTGTATTTTACAGTGGGTGTATCAAAGGTTATATTAGAGAGTGAGGAGGTACATCAGATTTTCACGTGGATGATGTCATCAGTGATGTCATCAGTGATGTCACTGACCATGTCATGAATGATGTAATATGTGACGTCATCAGCAGTGCATTGCGGGGGCGCGAGTTATAGTTAGCTGAACTAACTATAATGGCTGAATTTCTATGGTTTTGTACGAGTGAAATGTCCAACTAACTATAACGTCCCTGAAACCTATGGTTTTTTCAGTGAACTTCTATGGTTTTTTAAATGCTAATTTCTAACTATAACGTGCCTGAAACCTATGGTTTTTTCAGTGAATTTCAAAGGTTTTTTAAATGCTAATTTCTAACTATAACGTCCCTGAAACCTATGGTTTTTTCAGTGAAGTTCAAAGGTTTTTTTAAATGCTAATTTCTAATTATAACATACCAGTCGCGTTTCCAGAGTGGTGGAGAAAGGTGAGCGTGGCCTCCGAAACACCTCTTAGCAATCCCATTGTGTGGGATTTACTGGAGGTAACAGGAGGAGTAGTTAGCCTCCAATGTCAATCTTGGGGGCCAACTACCCCTTATATTACCACCAGTAAGTCCCACACAGCAGGACTGCTAACTTCTTATATCAGGCCCGCCCCCTCCCTGTACCACTGTGCAAACGCGCCCTCTAGCACGTTGTAAGTTGGGGGATTAAGTCCCCTTGAATCTTGAGAGTCCCTGGGGGCCAACTAGGTACCTCCAGTAAGCGCCACAGAGCTGCTTTGCAGAGAGGTGGTCCGAGGCCACGCCCCTTTTTACACCTCTCTGCAACGCAGCTCATGGGCGCTTACTGGAGGTACCTGGTGGGCTAGTTGGCGCCCAGGGACCCACAGGATTGAAGGGGAATTAATCCCCCAACTTAAAACGCGCCAGGGGGAGCGTTTGCAGAGTGGTGCAGGGAGGGAGCGGGGCCTGATTTGACAAGTATGCAAACGGCCCGTGGCGTGCTTTAAGTTGGGGGATTAAGTTCCCTTGAATCCTGAGGGTCCCTGGGGGCCAACTAGCCCACCAGGAACCTCCAGTAGGTGCCACAGAGCTGCGTTGCAGAGAGGTGGTCCGAGGCCACGCCCCTTTTTACACCTCTCTGCAATGCAACTCTGTGGCGCTTACTGAAGGTACCTGGTGGGCTAGTTGGCCCCCAGGGACCCTCAGGATTCAAGGGGACTCAATCCCCAACTTAAAACACGCCACAGGGCACCTTTGCACAGTTGTCACATCAGGCCCCGCCCCCTCCCTTCACCACTGTGCAAACGCGTTGCAGAGAGGTGTAAAAAGGGGCATGGCCTCGGACCACCTCTGTGCAACGCAGCCGTGTGGCGCTTACTGGAGGTACCTGGTGGGCTAGATAGCCCCCAGGGACTCTCAGGATTCAAGGGGAACTAATTCCCCACCTTAACACGCGCCACAGGGCGCGTTTGCACAGTGGTGCAGGGAGGGGGTGGGGCCTCTGGTGATTTGCCGGTTCTTTTTTTAAATTTTTTGGGAGGGGGGCTGCTTGACCCCCCTTCCCTGGGCCACTTTTGGCCCCGGGACCCCATCCCCCGGGGCCTGGCAGCCTTGTTTTTTTTTTTTAAGTATGCGGAGGGGGACCGCGTGGCCCCCCTCCAAAGCCCAATTATGGCCCCGGGGACCCCATCCCCCGGGGCCTGGCCATCCATTTTATTTTTATTTTTGTGAGGGGGGCCACCTGGCCACTCCATTGGGGACCGTGGGGGGAGCCCCAATGCCCCCACGGTCCCTGCCGGCTCCCCGCCTCCTGCGGGAGCCGGCATTGTTTTTCCACAAGGGGACCTGCTGACATGCAGCTCCCCTTGTGGAAAAGCAATCCTGCTTTGCTTCATTGAAGCGAGAGCAGGTTTCCCTGCTCTCGCTTCAATGAAGCAAAGCAGAGTTTGCAATGACACGGCGGGAGCCACACGGCTCCTGCCCTGTCATTGCAAATGGCAGTGTCCTGGGGGTGGGCACCCCGGGACACTGCAGGAGCCGTCCCTGGGGGGTGGCGGTCCCCAGGGCCATCGAGGGCTCCCCCTCCCTTCATTTTAAAAGCCCTGGGGAGGTGGTGGTCCCCGGGGCCTGGGGGTCCGTTACGGACCCCCAAATTTAAATATAGAGTGCCCCGGGGAGGTGGTGGTCCCTGGGGCATGTGGGGGGGTTCAAGCCCCCCCACACACCTTTTAAAATAAAAAAAAAAGAGCCTCGGGGAGGTGGCGGTCCCCAGGGCTGTGGGGGGGCTGCGTGCCCCCCGCGGTTTAGTATCAAAGCCTCGGGGAGGTGGTGGTCCCCGGGGCAGCGTGGGGGGGATTGGGACCTTCCACACTTTTTTTGTTTACAGCCCCGGGAGGTGGCGGTCCCCGGGGCTGCGGGGGGCTGTAGTGCCCCCGCATACATTGTAATAAGCCCCGGGGAGGTGGCGGTCCCCGGGGCTGCTGGGGCCCCCGCTAATAATTTTTGGGCAATGCCCCCGGGACCTGGCCCACCCGGGGGCCTCATTTAAATGAAGCGCGGGAGCCCGCGCTTCATTTATGTTTAAATTTTGGCGGAAATCGCGACCCCAGCGCTTATTCCGCTGAAGTTTTCTTTTTTTAAATGCTTTTTTGGACCCTGGGGGTGCTTGTGGGACCCCCTGAGCAGGCCTAGGGGGTCAGGGTGTTTCTACCCTGCCCCCTTTTCTTCATTTTTCACCTTTTTTTTCACTGTTTTCTTGTGACTCGGTTCTACCGAGTCACAAGATGGCTGCCAACACTTCCTGGTTTGGAGTGTTGGCAGCCAATCAGAGTGAAGCTCGTGGTCGGGAGGGTTCGCGAGCCCTCCTCGGCCACAGATATCGAAACGTTTTCTTTCTTTAATTTCTCAGGAACTACTGAACGGATTTACACCATTTAACAAAAAGGGCTCTTTCTGAACCAAGGGCTACCTTTTTGCCAAATTTGGTGTAATTCCGTTCAGCAGTTCGGGCTGTAGCTTTGTCTAAAGTTTCCTATGGAAAATAACACAGGAAAACGTGTTTTGGGACCTCCCTTTTTCTCCGCCCCCGCTTGGCGAATCACCCGAAACTTTCAAGACAGGAGCTGACCGGAATCACTGAACAATTTTTAATGTTTGTGTATTTTAAGTTTAGTTTGTATAGAAAGAATGAATAAAGCCTTCCTAACTATAACAAAGGTTTAACTTTTGTTTTTTTCATTGAATTTCAATGTTTTTTTTATTTTTAATAAAACATTTGCCATTGAGTGGAGTGTTATTTAGTGGAGTGTGGTACAGTACAGTAGAGGAAAGAGTCGTAAAGTGTACTGTCGTAGAGTATAGTGTCGTAGAGTGGAGTAAAGTAGAATGTGGTACATTGGAGTGGCATACAGTAGAATAGCGTACAGTGGAGCGATGAAGAGTGGAGTGCCATAGAGTGTAGTGTGGTAGAGTGGAATAATATACAGTGGAGTAACACAGAGTGCAGTGGCATACAGTGAAGCAGCATGCAGTGGAGTGAAGAAGTGTAGTGGCATAGAGTACAATAGCGAAAATCAATGTAACTGCCACCAACAGCAGCAGTTCGGGTTAGTTTGCAAAGTAATGAAGATATTATTTTTATATCTATATATATATATATATATATATATATATATATATATATATATATATATATATTTCGTTCTTAAATGCTACAAGAAGCAGAAGGTAATGCTGTCTGGTGGCCATCTTATAGGAGGCTTTCCGATTCACGAACCAAAGTGCACCATTTAAAACAATGTTCTCAGCCGAATGCCTGCGTTTGTGAAAGATGATAAAACAAGAAAGCTCAACGGAAACGCAACAAAAACATAAACTAAATCATAGCACTAACAATATGAGTTCTTGTACAAGCTCAGGGCAGGGCCCTACTATTTTAATGACTGTGATCTTGTTATGTTATACACAAGTTGCACATGAGTTGCACATTTCAACTGTGATATGGTAACCCTTTTGGAATCTAGGCTTTTTGTGCCATTCTGGGATTCTTGTTGACACACCCAAGGTGGCCGTTTGCTATTGGATTTGTTTGTGTCTCGCTTTGAGTTGAAGTCAGCTTTATTGGGTAATGGCTATCGGGGTTCGAGTAGACTAAAGTGCCATGGATTATATTGGACAGCGGCCAGCTGTATCCTGTTTTTAGATCGGATGCAGAGGTTTCTATATTATTGGAACAGTTTTATGTTTATGTTTTTTATGTTTATGGGATTTATAAAGTGCGTGGCTACCCGAGGGCTTCCCAGCGCTACCGAGAGGAGCCGTCCGTTAGTGAGGACTCATGGAAATAGCCAGGTTTTGAGTTTTTTCTGAAACAGTTCATTTTTGACCACTCTTAGTTCTGTGGTCATTGCATTCCAGAGTTTTGGGACCTGGTGTGAGAAGGATCTTCCCCCACCTTGCTTTCTTTATCTTTGGGGTGTTCATCAGGAAACCAGATGATGACCTGAGGGGCCTGCTGGGAACGTATGGGGAGACAAAGGATTGAATCATGGCCGGACCTCTCCCCTGCATGGCTTTGTGGTCGAGGCAAAGAGCCTTGAATTTAACCCTGGATTGAATGGGTAGCCAATGCAGTTTCTTCAGAGATGATCTAACTGATTTGTGTCTGGGATCTTCAGGAGCATTCTGGCTGCAGCGTTTTGGTCACCTGCAGCCTGTCTGTAACATATTTAGGAGAGCCCAGGTACAGAGAGTTGCAGTCGTCCAGCTGCGTGACCATCAGGGCCTGGACCACCATCTTTCTAGTTTTTTCTGGGATTAGGTTCATGATTTTACGGATCATCCGTAGCATACCAAAACAGGTTGCAGATACTTTTTTGGCTTGTGTTTCCATAGATAGGTTTTGGTCTAGCCACATCCCCAGGTTTTTTATGGATGTTTTAGGCGTTGGGGGGGCCCAACTCCCAGGCCAGCTGATCCCGGCCTGTGTCCCAGGGCCATTGCCCAGGAACATAAGCTCCGTTTTGTCGCCATTCAATTTTAGGCTACAGTTGGCCATCCATTTTCCTATTTTTTCCAAGCATGGTACAAGCTGAAGATGGTTTGAGTTCAATTCTTCTGACACAGATGAGAGCATTGGTGTCTGGAAGCAAGAGGGATTTCCCCAAGTCCGGGATGTCAGTCTCAGCCATTTAGATTCTGGCACTTGCAGTCCCACGATTTTAGGTGGAGAAGAGTAAAGCCACACTTAGCAGAATGCAAAGCACCGTGAGAGGAACAAAGACAGGACTGGCGAAAGATCCCCCAGCAGACGCACTTGCATACAGACAGTCTTTATACTCAGATGGCTCAGACTTATGTAACATGCTTTTCTGATGTGAAATACCACTCTGTCGTTTTCAGGAGTTGGTGAATGAGAATTGCCTTTCCAAAATCAAAATGCATCCCCCTCACATATTACGCAGTGAACCTGGGAATAGGATCGGTTTTCTGCACTTTGTGATTGAGTGCTTCTAAAATGATTTGCTCCGGTGTTCCATTAACAATTGGGTAAAACCTATTTGTCACTGTTTAGTAAAAACTAAGGATGAATGACGTGCAAGTAAAAACAAATTGCTTAAAGAAATCTTAGTGGTGAAACCCTCGTGCCAGCATGCCTTTAAGGCAGCAGTTGCGCTTTACAGATGCAAATAATCGGAATAACAAGCATTTGCAATACAAAAGGGCTCGCATTTGCGACAGTTTAAGCTATTAGTATTGTAAATGACAATGCCTTTTATTTATGTTTTAAAACCCAAAACATAAATAAAAGGCATTGTCATTTACAATGCTAATAGCGTAAACTCGCGTGAATGCGAGACCTAATGCATTGCAAATGCTTGTTTTTAATGAGTCTGCCCTCATTCCACACCTCAGAACCCTGGTACTTGATTTGACTGCTCAGTGAACTAGCACCCACAGGAGTCTGCAGAATAAAACTTTGATTTCTACAGAATAAAACTTTAATTGATTAAACTAGGCAAAGGTATGAAACTGATCCTGTGTGTTGATGTGGATAGAGCACACAAGGTACCTTCCATCAGGCATGAGTAGCACAGCCAGCCTTACTTTCATCTCAGACTTGGATTCCTCCCTAATATTAAAATGCAGACTTAAAAGTAGAAGAATGCAGAGACGAAGAGCATTGATTGGGTTAGTCTTTCTCTTTTAGCTGTGTCCTCTTCTCGGCCCCATCCATCCTTAGCAGCACCGCCTTTTGACTTTGCAGCAACATACCTCCTTTAAATGGAGTCTCTCGACTGCTACATGCATCCTTCTATATAAGCTACTTGACATAGCACCCACCTTTTATCAACCCCAAACCATCCAGCTGGGCTCATGGCACTAATAGCACTAGCAGGCACTAGTAGCAGCTGGTCCTCTCAAAGCTCACCCTGGCCACTTCACTGAGGCACTAAGGGGCATATTATCAACGGCCAGCGATAATTATCGCTGGCCGTGCTTAGCGATAGATATCTTATCGCTGGCTATCTCCGGAAATTATCGCCCTGGTAGCGCGTTATTAACAACACGCTTCTCCAGGGCGATAAAATTCCAGAGATAGCGAGGTTATCGCCGTTTTGCAGGGAACATCGCTGGTTTTCCAGCGATGTTCCCTGCATAACGGCGATACTTCTGCTGATACGACCCTGTGGTCGTATCAGCACAATCCACCCCTATGTTAGGGATGGCTAAGTCGGGATAATAGCAGACGTTAGATTTTGGCGAAACGGCCGTTTTCGCCAAAATCTAACGTCTGCTATCATCCTGTGGGCTGCCTTGTAAATATCGCGATGTGCACATCGGCGATATTTACAACGTAGCCCATCTGGGGTACGCCCAGTAACGCCCACCTTGCATCTCATTAGAGATGCAGGATGGGCGTTATGGGAAAGAGAGCGATAGGGCAAGGATTCACGCGATAGCGTGACCTTGCTAATACAGCGATAAAATTATCGCCGCTTTTCGTCTGAAAACAGACGCTAAAGCGGCGATAATTTTTTATCGCCGGCTTGTTAATATGCCCCTAAAGGAATTAGGGGCATATTTACAAGCGCTTTATCTCCGCTTTTTTGGCTTACAAAGCCAAAAAAGCGGAGATAAAACCAGCGCCCTATTTACAAGAGGGTGCTAACATGCATAATTGGATGTTAGCACCCTTTTTCACATCGCCTCACTTTGCATCTCCAATGAGATGCAAAGTGGGCGTACCCAAGATGGGCTACCTTGCAAATATCGCTGATGTTTACATTGCGATATTTACAAGGCAGCCCACATGATTTTAGCACACATTAGATTTTGGCGAAACGGCCGTTTCGCCAAAACTAACGTCTGCTAAAATCCTGACTTAGCTATCCCTAACATAGGGGGTGGATTATGCTGATACGACCCTGTGGGTCGTATCGGCAGGTTATCGCCCTTTGCAGGGAACATCACTGAAAAACCAGCGATGTTCCCTGCAAAGGGCGATAACCTCGCTATCTCTGGAATTTTTATCGCCCTGGAGTAACACGTTGTTAATAACACGCTACCAGGGCGATAAATACCAGAGATAGCCTGCGATAATATATTTATCGCTAAGCACGGCCAGCGATAATTATCGCTGGCCGTTGTTAATATGCCCCTTGGTTTCTTGAGCTGGTCACCTCTGTGCAGCTCTAATTGCCTAAAGAGAGGGAGGGGCAAGGTTAAGACCGGGCAGTGAACACTGGAGTAAAGAAATTAATTTTCGTGGGACCTGTGCCTAGCTGTTCCGTCCTGTTTGACTAATGTAATCACCAATAAAGCTTTAAAAATACGGACATTTTATCTGGGATATTTATGTTCTTATCCCTTTTTGCTATATCTGCCATAGGGAAGTTGTCTCCTGCAAGTCCCTACAATGACCCTAAATATAACTGGCCCTGTGATGTCACTTCCTGTGATGTCAGGTCACATACAAATCAGAGGAGCCACATATCTTCCCTTTAGCCCAGGGCCCTGAAAAAATCCTAAAGCCGGCCCTGGCACAAGTACCTCACGTTTTTAATCCATGGCCCGAGGACCCTGTTGGGTGCATACGGTGGCCGTGCAGACGCGAGGGAGCAGAGTTAAATGTTCAAAGCGTGAACTACATTGTAGCTTTAGATCTTACTGCTAGCAGATTACATTATCGAAAAATATTACCTCACACTGCTGTTTCCTCGAACAGAACATCGGAGACATGCACTTACGCACATTAATTCCACAGACGGGAGCTATGACGTGACCTAGCTACGGCCTATCCTGCCGGTCCACGGGAGAGTGGTCTGATGCAATTATGTTTAAAGGCTGCATTTCCGTGTCAGTCTGAACTAAAACTGGCAAGGTAAGTGGTTTACACGTTTTATTTGATTACAGATATCAAAAAGCTTTCCCCTCGTTTATAAAAATTGCTCTAGGCTAGTTTCGCCGCGGCTTATATTACTGCCAACGCACTGCGGCCGTGGCTTGCCTTGGATAAAGCAAATCGACCCCGCTCTTACTTTAAATTACTGTGCAAAGGCTTCAATATTTGTTGATAAAATAGATAATTATTTTCTCGGTCAGCTCGCCAGCTCATCATGTCTGGCATATCGGTGATGCCTCCGGTTTACTGGTCTACGGCGTGTTATCGAGCCCCAGCGCCATTTATCAATCCACCCGGTTTGTCGGATGTGCTGCGTCAGGCAGGGTGGCTAGGTGGAGGTGGTGGTGGTGTAGCATTTTATTAATACAAACTCTGCCTCTCATAGCTTTGGACACAATGGGGCCTGTTCACAAAGACACTTTGGAGTATGCAAAGTAGTACTCGTGCATGTGCTCTTACAAGCATTTGTGAGCCTGCCCTAAAATATATAAAATGGGAATATATTGGCAAAATCCAGGGAATGTTCACATACAGTCAGTAGAGGAAAAGCTACGAGTAGTGCAGCAGGTGCGTGGGGGGGAGGGGGGGGACTAACCCTGATAATTGCATAATTGCTGTATATGTCTACCCCAACAGCAGTCAAAAGGGCCATTTTCCTTGTTTGGACCAGGGCCCCTGGCATCCTTGTTACCCTACTGTACATGGGTACAAGTAACACTGTGCCCTCTTGGCATTTGTGCTAATTGGTAATTGGAAGGGTTGGTCTGCTTCAGAAAGGCGTGCAAGATGACGTAAACGATTTCTGTTGTAATACTACACCTTGTACTCAGTAATGCGTTTGTGACTCAGCACCATTGTGTAGTACCCACAGCAATCACAATACTTCGGCCCAGACCAGTGTCCGGCCTCTCGCCTGTATGAGGAACTGCATGGAGACTGCATTGGCTTCTTCCTATATATTGTGAAATTGCGGAAAATGTCAAATGCTGAATCTTATAAGTGCAAATACTGTATGTGTATAATAACAAAATGACAATAAAAAAGAAGTTTTAAAAAAAAGAGTGCATTGCCTTCTTTGCTCAGTAGAAAATATTATGAGCTGGTCCATGGGGAACCCTTCAAAGTCCTTGAGACTTGGGCCAAAGTCTTCTAAAGTTTTGTACAGCCACAAGTGTGATTCCACGTGATGAAATCGGGTGTATAATTACTTTCTATTGTAAAGACCCACGTGCTCAGCGCTAAATTGAATTGCACCAGACACGTGTCCATGCAAATATAATAAATGTACACCGTAGTCTTAATTATTTCACCTATGGTTTTGTTGTAAAAGGCGGGACTTGTCAGAATTAAGTGAGTCGGTGGTCATGCAATTCTTTCCTTTATGTGTCTGGGGACGTGTAAATGGCATATTGAACATCTGAGTGCAGGTATTGTGTTTGGCAGCTCACTAAAACCATAACTCTTTAACTAATACTTCTTTCATGCACCATTAACTTAAGAAACAGTAACACCTGTCCTTAGTGCTTAGGAGCAACATAAATCACAATAAAAAGCAGGTAATATGTAATTGTCCTTTGAGTTTGTAAAGCACATCATGCAGCTTGGAGCAGACAGAGTACTTTAGGAGGTACATGAGAGATCACAACAGCAGGTGGAGGTTTTATGGAGAGACTGGGAACCTCCTGTCCTTCTGGAAGATTGTGATGTGGCAGAAGGGCACAGGAGACATGATGGAAAAGCTCTGGTAAGATGAAGATGGTCACGCAGTGGGCACTGGCTGACACTTTGAGATGCTGTTTGTAAGCAATTGAAGCATTAGTTGCGGGGGTGGGGGGCAGAACCCACCTCAAATAATAATCACAATCCTTGTCAGAGTGAACTACAAAAGTCACCTAATAAACCTATCCATAACCCACTGGTAGTTTGGCACAAAAGCAGTCATGCTTAACTTAGAGCCAATGTGTAAAGAATTTATGCTTTAGTCAAACAGTAATGAAGTGAAAACACATCACAAGAAAAATTCCAAACCAATCTAAAAGATAGAGTACATTTTAACACATAAAATGCCACCAAAACAACAAAAATCCTATAAGTAGAAACAGAGTTCAGACTTTGTAAGGTTCAAAATAGAGCCAAAAAGCATTAAGTGCCAGACGCACATCTTGTTGCGCTTGACCAGGACAACGTCAAAAGTTAAGGGTGACCGTGATGGAACTCAGTACGATACAGAAACCATGTTCATCCTGGTGGAAGATTTTACCTTTGGATTTTGTCTCTGGAAAAGAAGGCAAAATCCTCAGTGGGCAAGGCAGCAGGCTTTGGTAATAGAGGGCTTCTTTTCATTGGCTAGCGGCTGGATGAGGTCTCAGTAAAGCCTTTCACTTTGGCAGGAAAGTTCAGAGAGTAAGAAATTGGAATTTCATTCCCAGAGAGCGTCCTTCACTTGCAGGATACTTTTTGAGCCTTCGTCCTGTGAAGATTTCTACTTTCGGACTTAGTCACTTTTTGGAGCTCGCATTCTTCCAGCAAAGCACAACTGCAGACTATAGCCAAAGAGGGCTCCACGAGGCAAGACACCTTCTCCGTGATGTCCAGCTGAATTGGATTTTCTGTTGCAGGGAAGAATGTAGCAGGAGCAACCTGAATTTTTAGCCAACCGGTGATGTACCTTCGTTGGATTGGCTTGGCAGTTGGTCCCAGTCTCGTGTCGGTTACTAAGTATCAGGTTTCAGCAAACTTTACGAGGAGTACACTTTGACACCAGTCAAGAGTCCAGGACCTTGGCGACAGCACTTAGGGGTCAAGACTCACTCCAACAGAGGCCAGCACCAGGGTCCAGGGCTGGTCCAGTTGGAACTAGTCAGCTCGGAAGTTGCCGAAAATGTCTTCTGAAAGCTTGTTGTTTCCCTGCAGCTCAAACCGGAGATCTTCTAACTGACCATTAGAGTCACTTCTCCAGTCCAGGGGTCAAGGAAAGCATATTCTGTCTTCCTTCAAAATGCAGGGAAGTCCTTCTTCTGATTCTTCAGTGGTCCAGGAGTGGTTTGAGAAGGGAACTGGGAATGCAACTTTTAGGCCCAGTGCCAGGCTGTGGGTGGAGGAAACCCCTGGCCTCTACCTAACCAATGGGGTAAAAGTACTCAGGGCTGGGTCACCCTACACACTTTGCTGCACATCCTTTGTGTTTTACTGTACACTACTTCACAGAACAGTGTCCTTCTCTAACTAAATCCAACATGGCATAATGCTTCTTCCCCCTCTGTCCACCCAGTGGAGTGGCTATGATAATGGGCACACCCACCCTTGCGGTCACTCAAAACCAGTTTTGTGGCAGCGCCCGTCTCCCACTGGATTTGGAGCCAAGCTGACTAAGAATACAAAACGAGACAGGCCTAGGTGTGAGCTGCATCTGCTGATGACAGGGTATGCATACTTTGAAGCTTAGGAAGGGGCTGGTCACAACCCCCCAGACCATGCTGCTCTAGGAAGAAAAACACCTCTCCACATCCTAGCCCTTTGCCAACTGTCTGGGAGCAATACACATAACACAGCAGGAGAGCTATTAACAGTCAGGTGACACACTGGCAGAAAGGACATTTGGCTAAGACAGAGAAATGACAAATTTCTAAAAGTGTCATATCTGAAATAGTAATCTAAAATCCGACTAAACCGTTAAGTTGGATTATAAATTACTATTAAAATGAATCTTTGAATCATGGTTCGAGCTGCTCCCAAACTAAAGTTAACTATTCTAAATTGTTATAATGTAACCAAGTGTTTTACGATGGGAGGGCCTGCCATGCTACAGTGAAAAACAACTTAGTAGGTTTTTCACTGCCAAGACATGTAATACTTGATACATACCTGTTCTATGTTTTAAATACCATGCTCCCTGCCCTATGGGCTGTTAGGGTCTACTTAGGGGTGACTTATGAGTATTTAAAAGGGAAGGTTAAGGCCTGGCAAAAGGATGAATATGTCAGGTCGAAGTGGACCTGAAAAAACTATAAAACTATAAAACTATAAAACTGAACAAACAGACTACAAAGACAGGACTGGAGACACGTTTTACTGTGCTGTTTTAGAGGGTGGCACAGTGAGTACTGCAGCCCACTTGTAACATTTAATTTACAGGCCTTAGGTAAATGTAGTAACATATACTAGGGACTTAAATTTGCCAATTAGATTTATGACAATTTAACCATAGTTAAAGGGGAGAGCAATGTTATGTCATGTCATTTCATGTCATGTCATCATCTCGCGCTAATCACCCTCAAGGGTATTCCGACACTGTAGCAAGTGAGTGAGTGTAGCCAAGGTGGGCTTCCTTGATGAGCTAAGTCTTCAGCTTCTTGTGGAAGTCAAGAAGAGAGAAGGAGTCTGTGATATATTGTGGGGTGTTGTTCCAGCTTTATGAGCTATGTAAGAGAGGGCACAACCTCCTGATCTGCCTTAGTGTACGTGTGAGCGTGTACTACTGAGAGTTTGGTGGCCAGAGGTGTCTGGGAGGTTAGTGAAATTTGATTTGGTTGTTCCAATAGGCAGGCCTATGCTTTTTAGGTGTGGGTGAGGAGCTTGATATCTGTGTGTTTGTGTATTGGGAGGCGGTGGAGTTCCTTCAGGTGGGGTGTGATGTGATCCCAGCATGGGAGATTAAGAACTAGTCTGGCAACTGAATTCAGAACGGTCTGAAGACTTCTTGTGAGCTGGTTAGTTACTGCGGAGTACAGAGCATTTCTGTAGTCCAGCCTGCTGGTGATGAGGGCTTGGGTAATCATTTTTATGGTGTTGTCTGGTAGCCATTTGAAAAATGTCTTCAGCATCCTCAGGGTGTTGAAACAGGACGCTTCAACTGCGTTGACTTGGGTGGTCATGTTCAGTTTGTTGTCCATAATGATTCCGAGGTTTCTTGCTGTGGGCTGGGCGTGGGGGTGAGTCGGAGGTCTGTAGAACACCAGCTAGAGTCCCACATAGAGGCATCTTTTCTGAAAATCACCACCTCGGTCTTGTCCGGATTCATCTTGAGGCAGTTGGACTTCATCCAGGTGGCCACTTTGACCATGAATGCGGTGACATTTTTTCTGGTGTTGGGGGATTTGTCCCAGAGGGACAGTATTAGTTGTGTGTCATCTGCGTAAGAGAGGATGTTGATGTTGGGTGCCTGGATGACATCTGCCAGTAGGGTCATGTATATGTTTAAGAGTGTCAGACTGAGCAAGGCCCTGTGGGACTCTGCCGGAGAGTTCCTGTGCTCCTGAGGATTAGGGTGGCATGTAGACAGTTTGGGTTCTTCCGGTGAGGAAAGTACAGATCCATTTGAGGGAGTGTCCTTGATTGCCCATTTTATGGAGTCATCTGACCAGGAGAGGCTGGGAGACAGTGTCGAAGGGTGCAGATAGATCTAGAAGGATGAAGGCTGTGGTCGCCGCCCCAACAAGGATCATCCAAATGTCATCTATTGCTGCAACGAGGGCAGTTTTGGCTGTGGTTGGGTCTACAACCTGATTGAGTGGCATTGAGAACCTGGTGAGTGCTGAGGTACTTGGAGAGGTGCCCGTGGATGGCTTTTTTAGGATCTTGCCTGGGTATGGAAGGAGAGATATCGTTCAGTAGTTAGTGAGTTTGGTCTGGTTGGCTTAGGGCTTCTTCAGTAGGGCGTTCATACTGGTGTGCTTCCATGGCTTCAGAAAGGTGGCCTTATTAATGGAGGTGTTGATGATGGGTATGAGGTAACTCCTCCTTTTTGTCTTTTTTGGAGTTGGGGACCAGGCCAAGATTGTGGCACTAAAATTAATATTATGAAATGAAGAGGGTAGCCTGGAGGTGACATGTTTTGAATCCTATTATCAAGCAGCTACAAGGCAACCTGTAGTTCAATTGTTTAACTTGGACCTATTATAAAAGAGTAGACTAGATGACCAAGGCATTCATTAGCAATAAAAGCTAATAATCTACCAGTGATGGTCTTTTGTGGTTATATGAATCTTCCTGTTTTGATACACAGTTTTTGAATATATGAATTCTGCATGACTGAGCGATATTTATTTTCCTTGCAAGTATATGGCTGAGGTATTCATTTATAGAAATCAGAGAGGCTAAGTCAGGGGGTAACATCACGATCAGGTGGAGGTTCATATGTTTTTACAAATAATTAGAAATAGGTGGACACATCAGCTATGGCTTTTTGAATTTTGCTTGACTGGCAACAGGTGCCCAGGGCACTTGGAATGAATTCAGGGATATCCCTGGAACTCACTAGGAATGAGGGACGAAGTGCCTGAGCTACAAAGTCATTTTGTGATTACAAAGCCTGGAATTTATTTGCAAAACCACAGGGTTTGTGTTAGACTTGGCATCTTTTGGCGTGTTTCCCCTGACTTTTTGCTTTCTGACCTCCCGGTTTGACTCTGTTTTTGCTGGTGTAATGATTCTGCGCACTTTCCTCACTGCGGTCCAGTGGGAAAGTGCAAGTGCTCCTGTATCAAATGTGTTATGGATTGGTGTTTCCATGATTGGCCTATTTGGTTTATCTGTCAGTCCCTTGTAAAGTGCACTGCGAGTGCCAGGGCCTATAGACCAAATACTGTTGGTGGGCTGCAGCACTGGATTGTGCCACCCACGCAAACAGCCCGTAAAATGTAACTCGGGCCTGCCATCACAGAGCCTGTGCGCAGCCTGGGGCTGCCATGTCGACTTGGCAAGTGCACACACTTGCAAGTCCCTAAACCTTCCCTTTGCTACATGTTAGTCACCCCTAAGGTAGGCCCAAGGTACCCCTGTGGGCAGGGTGCGTTGTACGCGAAAGGTAGGACATGCCCTGGCGTGTGCGGCATGTCCTGATAGTGAATTACAGCCTAGTTCGTTTTCACTATTGCAAGGCTACCTGTTCCCCCTAGGCCAGAACGGGCAGTTTTGATTATTACAGTTTATAATCCTAACTGACCCCGGGAACATGGTAGAAATTCGAGTTTAGTATGCCTGGACTCAGAATGATAAAATGCATCTTTTAGTGAAGTTGGTTTTAACATTCTGTGTTTGAAAATACCACTTTTAGAAAGTGGGTATTTTCTTGTCTAACCATCCAAGGCTGCCTCTGCGAGGTTGTGTATTCCTTGTCTGGAGTGTGAGTGACAGGGGCTGAGGGATGCCAGGAGACAGGGTGAGTCAGCACAGGGCTGAATAGCAAGATCTACATGTAGATGGGTGGGAGGGGTCGCACCTGGGCCCTGAATAGGACAGTGCCTTCCCTCCACAATGCTGGCTCTACCTCCTGTGGTGCGTCTGATGTCCCTGGCCTACTCACTGAAAGAAGGGACGGAGACTTGTCAACAAAGTGCTCCAGAACTGGTTTGGACTAGGCAAAGGCCTCTCTGCCTTCAGAGAACAAAGGAATTTGGGATATAAATATTGGGGCCCAGACCCCATGAATTTAGATCTCGCTGGAATCAAGGAACCTGCCAAGACGAAGAGCTGGAAGAGCTGCCAGGAGGAGTACTGCCCCTTTGCTGTGTTGTTGCTTTGTTGGGTTGGCCTGCAGCTGCTGCTTCTGCCTTGGGCAGTGAAAGGACTGGACTGAACTTTCTACAAACTTGTGCTGAGTATCTCCAAGGGCCTGAAACCGAGCTGGCCTCCTGTTAAGAAGTCTCAGGGACTACAAAGACTTCACAAGCCTCTAGGTACCGCTTCTGGAGCGCTGTTTCAGTTGCCACAGAGGAGGGAACCGCAACCGACTCCGTCAACCGAATCCATCCCTGGCCGGTGACCTGTTTGCACCGCAGACCGCATCGCCCCGCTTCGCATCGCAACCCTGGTCTCACCGTGGGCGACGTCCGACGCCGCCAACATCGAGCCGCTGCTTGCACCGTGACCTGTGGGCACCGCAGTTCGCTTCGCATCGCATCGCTTCACTGAACCAACCGGACCCGACCGACGCGGTCGCTGCAACTGGCTCAAGAGTCGTGACCGCACCGCATTTGGGGCACCGCTCGCACGTCTGCGACGCACCGCTCCGACTCGCACCGCTGTCCGACGCCAGCTCCCGCACTCCGGCTTGGTCGCCTGCATCGCAACCTGTCAGCACCGCATCGAGCATCGTCTCACCCTGCATCGCACGCCTTGGACTCACCGACTCCGTCTGCACGACGCTCATCGAGCCGCTGCCTGCACCGCATCGAGGGACACCGCACCTTGCACCGCTCCGTCTTGCACCGCAACCGCGACGAACGCCGACCGGCTCGTACACTCCGTACCAGCCACAACGAAAGGTACTGTAACCGAGTCTGTTCACGACTCTGCTGGCCCTTATCGACGCGGTCGGCTGGAACTGTTAGACTCTGTGGTTTTCAGCATCGCGGTAGGCTCGGACGGAGCTACCGACTCGTACGAACTTTGCTTTTTGTGCTATTCCTGCAAAGAAGAAGTTACCGTATCAAGTATTCATTCAGTAAAGTATAGTATTGTGGATTTTTGTCGTAATTGGTCTTGTCTTGAGTATATAAAATATTGGTTATTTTTCTAATCTGGTGTGGTGTCCGTTTGTAGTGCTTACACTGTATTACTGTTGGTTATGTGCAAATGCTTTACACACTGCCTCTGAATTAAGCCTGACTGCTCGTGCCAAGCTACCACGAGGGTGAGCAGGGTTACTTCACGAGTGTAACACCCTTACCCTGACTAGGAAGAAGGGTCCCTACTTGGACAAAGGTGCAAGCCCTTGCCAACTAGAGATCCCATTTCTAACATTGGTTGTCAGCGGTGAGGATAGGACTTGTGTTTGCACTTGACTTACAGTGATTGGTGTGCACTACTACCATATCGCAGACCATTACGTACCACATACTGGTTCTTTTTCGTTTGGCCTATTTTTGATCTTGCCAGTTTTCAACTCACGACTTTTGTCATGCCTGAATCAATTGCATCATCCGTTGCATCTCTGGAAGTTATCTTTGAGGAGGACAGGTTGGAATCCTACGCCGTAAAGGAGTTACGAGCGATTTGTAAAACCTGAAAGTCCAAATTAAAGGCCTCACAAGGAAGGAGGAGCTACAGAAGGCGCTGAGGGCCTGGGTAGCAGCCAGACATGCCAATGGGCAGCCTGGTGATCTCAGTGAGGAGGTGGAGGAGCCTATTTCCAGGGTGGATGTGCTTTTGGGTAGGGGGAACCCGCCAGGTCAGGCAGCAGCAGTCTGTCCCCAGAGGAGCTGGAGGACAGGCGGGAGGCAAGGCAGTTTGAGCTGCAGAAGCTCAGGCTGGAGAGTGAGCGGGAGGAGAAGAGATTGGCCATAGAGGAGAGGAAGATGCTCTTAGAGCATGAGAGAGAACTGAAGGAGCTAGAACTTAGGAGTAAGTCAGGCTCAGATGGTGGCAGCAATTCGTCCAGAAAGGCAGACAGGATTGTGCACATTCCCAGAACGTGGGCAAGGAGTTCAAGAAGGGGGATGACATACAAAGGTGGTTTCAGGGTTATGAGGCAGCCATACACATGAATGGGGTCCCTGAGGAGAATTGGGGAGCAGGATTGTGGCCACTTTTCCCGGAAGAAGCAAGGGATGCTCTGATAGCTTTGGGTAAGGGGTATCACCTCACCTATGCTGACATGAAGGATGCCCTTCTCACGAAGTATGGTCTTACTCCTGAAAAGTACAGGGATCAGTTCAGGTCCAGTAAGAAGTCTGATGCCAACACTTGGTTGGAATGTGTGGATGTGTTCTGCAGGTCTCTGGATGGTTGGGTGAAGGGCAGTAGCGTAACAGATTTTCAGGGGCTCTACAACTTGATTGCATGGGAGCACTTGTCTAGTCTATGTTTTGCAGATCTGCGCCAGCACCTAGTGGATAGTAAGCTAACTGACCCCAGGAAGCTTGCTATGGAAGCGGACCGCTGGGTGAGTACCAGGGTCCACAAGAAAGCGTTTGGGGAGACTCAGCCAAAGGTGGGCAGGATCCCCAGCAGAAAGGTGGGGGACAAGGGTAAAGCACAGGAGTTCTCTAAAGGGCCCCAAACTAGTACCCAGGGTAAAGGTTCCCAGCCCCCCGGTGATAAGAAGAAAGGGGTCTCCACAGGGAAGCATGTTGAGACCGGCCCCCGCAAGTGTTATGCATGTGACCAGGTAGGTCACTTTAAGGGGACCCCAAGTGCCCGAAGGGGACACAGCCACCCACCGGTGGACAGTCCAAAGTGTTGGCTAGTGTAGCGCTTGGGGAGGAGGGGTGCCCACAGGAGGGTGGGGATCCTGCAGAAATGACCCTTGTCTCACTAGGGGACAGTGAGATGGTCCCAGGAAACCAGGTGCCCCCTAACACAAAGAAATAGAGCACCTGGGTGACCATTAATGGGAACAGGGTAGAGGCTCTCAGAGATACTGGAGCCAGTGTGACCTCAGTCCGGTGTCACCTGGTGTCTGAGAAGCAAGTAGTCCCAGGAGCATTCCACCAAGTAGTTGCTGTCGACAACTCTGAGCGCCAATGTATGGTGGCGCAGGTTCCCTTTGAATGGGGGGGGTCTCAGGTCCCTTGAGGGTGGTTGTGAGCCCTACCATGCCTGTAGATTGTCTGCTAGGAAACGACCTGGAGCAGTCCTCATGGAAGGAGGTTGAGCTCAGGTCTCACTTGGAGATGCTTGGGTTGCCAGAGTGGGCATGCGTGTCTACTCGGTCAATGGCAGCCAGAAAGGGTGATCAAGAGGACTTGGAGCCTGAAACAGTGGCCCAAGTCCCTGCCAAGAGAAAGGGCAGGGGGCGCGGGAAACCAGCCCCGAAGTTTCCACGGACCGGGAGGAGGCGGACCTCGAGGGGACGCCCCGGTGCCTACAGGAGAGCAGGTAGCCGAACTGGGAGACATCTCTGAGCTGACCCATTGGCAGCAAGAAGGGGGTCCCACCAGGGAGGAGTTCTGCAGGGAGCAGAACGAGTGCCCTACTCTGGAGGGTCTGCGGCGGCAGGCTGCAGACCAGGCAGCTGGTAATCAGTCCGGGTCACATCTGATCTACTGGGAGAGCGGTCTCCTATACAGTGAGCCTAAGGTTGCTGAGCCTGGGTCAGCCCGTGTGCTGGTGGTACCCCAGCGCTTCAGGACCTTCCTACTGGGTCTGGCTCATGACGTGCCTTTGGCAGGACATTTGGGGCAGGACAAGACCTTTGACAGGCTTGTCACCCACTTCTTTTGGCCCCAAATGCGAAGGCAGTCAGATGCACACTGTAGGTCTTGCCAAACTTGCCAGGCAAGTGGTAAGAGTGGGAGGAAGGTCAAAGCTCCTCTCCAACCTTTTCCTGTTGTTGGAACACCCTTTGAAAGGGTAGGGATGGATATTGTGGGGCCACTGGATCCCAAGACAGCCATGGGCAACAGGTACATCCTGGTCTTGGTGGACCATGCCACCCGGTACCCGGAGGCAATCCCTCTCAGGACAACGACGGCGCCAGTGGTGGGCCGGGCGTTAGTTGGGATCTTTTCCCATGTGGGATTCCCCAGAGAGGTGGTTTCTGATAGGGGGACCAATTTCATATCCAAGTATATGACATCCCTGTGGAAGGAGTGTGGTGTAACCTACAAGTTCACCACTCCTTACCACCCACAAGGAAACGGTCTGGTGGAGAGATTCAACCAGACCTTGAAAGGCATGATCAAGGGTCTAACAGAACCCATGAGGCTTAAGTGGGACGTCCTCTTGCCATGCCTACTATTTGCATACAGGGAGGTGCCTCAGAAGTCTCTTGGGTACAGCCCCTTTGAGCTCCTGCATGGCCACCCTGTCAGAGGACCTCTGAGTTTGGTAAAGGAAGGCTGGGAGGCAGCTCCCAGGAAAACTCCCCAGGATGTATTTAGCTACATGCTGGCCTTTAGAAACCAAACTGCCCGCTTCCGGAAACTCGCTCAGGCGAACCTAGAAGCAAGCCAGGAAGAAATGAAGAGATGGTATGACCAGAATGCCACTCTGGTCGAATTTCAACCTGGGCAGAAAGTGTGGGTCATGGCCCCAGTGGCACCTTGTGCCTTGCAGGACAAGTGGACTGGGCCATATGAGGTAAAGGAGCGCAAAAGTGACGTCACCTACCTGGTGGATTTGCAGGCTCCAAGGAACCCTTTGAGGGTCCTTCACGTGAACCGCCTCAAGCCCCACTTCGAGAGGTCCGAAGTGAGTATGCTCTTGGCGACAGATGATGGGGTGGAAGAGGAGAGTGAGCCTCTCCCTGACCTCCTGTCTACCAAGGAGCATGATGGGTCAGTAGAGGGTGTGATCCTCTCCCCTACTCTGACTCAGGAGCAGCAGGGGGACTGTCGCCAGTTGTTGGGACAGTTCGCCCCACTGTTCTCTCTGACCCCCGGTGTTACTCACTGTTGTACCCATGACGTGGACACTGGTGACAGCCCTCCTGTGAAGCACAAGATTTACAGGTTGACTGACCGGGTCAGAGCCAGCATCAAGGAGGAGGTCTCTAAGATGTTGGCGTTAGGGGTGATTGAGCCCTCCCACAGTCCTTGGGCCAGCCCAGTGGTCTTGGTCCCAAAGGCTGCGGCGCCCGGTGCCACTCCAGAACTCCGGTTTTGTGTGGACTACCGGGGCTCAATGCCGTCACCAGGACTGACGCGCACCCCATCCCCAGAGCTGATGAGCTCATTGATCGGTTGGGAGCTGCCCGGTTCCTCAGCACGTTTGATTTGACGTCTGGGTACTGGCAGATTGCCTTAACCGATGGGGCCAAGGAGAGATCAGCATTCTCAACCCCAGAAGGTCATTACCAATTCCGGGTGATGCCCTTTGGGTTGAAGAATGCCCCTGCCACCTTTCAGAGGTTGGTCAATCAGGTGTTGGCCGGGCTGGAGGATTTCAGTGCCGCCTACCTGGATGACATTGCTGTGTTCAGTTCCAGCTGGGAAGAACATTTACAGCACCTTGAGAAAGTGTTGAGGGCTCTGCAAGGTGCAGGCCTCACGATCAAGGCCAGTAAGTGCCAGATCGGGCAGGGTTCGGTGGTGTACTTGGGACACCAGGTAGGAAGCGGCCAGGTGGCGCCCCTACAACCCAAGATTGACACCATTCTGGCTTGGGAGCCCCCAAGACCCAGACAGAGGTGAGAGCCTTCTTAGGTCTCACCGGCTATTATAGGAGATTTGTTAGGGCTATGGCACCGTCGTTGCCCCCTTAACAGAGCTGACCTCTAAGAGGCAGCCCAAGAAAGTGATCTGGACTGAGTCCTGCCAGAAAGCTTTGATGCCCTGAAGGCAGCCATGTGCACGGCGCCCGTGCTCAAGGCACCTGACTTCTCCAAAGAATTTGTCGTGCAGACTGACGCTTCAGAGCATGGTGTGGGAGCGGTGCTCTCACAACTGAACGAAGAGGGCCTGGATCAGCCTGTAGTCTTCCTTAGCAGGAGACTACTTCCCAGGGAACAGAGGTGGAGTGCCATAGAAAGGGAAGCTTTTGCTGTGGTCTGGGCACTGAAGAAGTTGAGACCATACCTGTTTGGGACTCACTTCCGGGTTCAGACAGACCACAGGCCCCTCAGATGGTTGATGCAAATGAGGGGTAAGAATCCAAAACTGCTGAGGTGGTCCATCTCCCTACAGGGAATGGACTTTACGGTGGAACACCGTCCTGGTACAGAACACGCCAACGCAGATGGTCTGTCCAGGTTCTTCCGCCTTAGTGAAGAGAACTCCATGGGGTTGGGTAGTTCTCCCTACTTTCAGCTGGAGGGGACATGTGTTAGACTTGGCATCTTTTGGCATGTTTCCCCTGACTTTTTGCTTTCTGACCTCCCGGTTTGACTCTGTTTTTGCTGGTGTAATGATTCTGCGCACTTTCCTCACTGCGGTCCAGTGGGAAAGTGCAAGTGCTCCTGTATCAAATGTGTTATGGATTGGTGTTTCCATGATTGGCCTATTTGGTTTATCTGTCAGTCCCTTGTAAAGTGCACTGCGAGTGCCAGGGCCTATAGACCAAATGCTGTTGGTGGGCTGCAGCACTGGATTGTGCCACCCACGCAAACAGCCCGTAAAATGTAACTCGGGCCTGCCATCGCAGAGCCTGTGCGCAGCCTGGGGCTGCCATGTCGACTTGGCAAGTGCACACACTTGCAAGTCCCTAAACCTTCCCTTTGCTACTTGTTAGTCACCCCTAAGGTAGGCCCAAGGTACCCCTGTGGGCAGGGTGCGTTAGTACGCAAAGGTAGGACATGCCCTGGTGTGTGCGGCATGTCCTGATAGTGAATTACAGCCTAGTTCGTTTTTCACTATTGCAAGGCTACCTGTTCCCCCTAGGCCAGAACGGGCAGTTTTGATTATTACAGTTTATAATCCTAACTGACCCCGGGAACATGGTAGAAATTCGAGTTTAGTATGCCTGGACTCAGAATGATAAAATGCATCTTTTAGTGAAGTTGGTTTTAACATTCTGTGTTTGAAAATACCACTTTTAGAAAGTGGGTATTTTCTTGTCTAACCATCCAAGCCTGCCTCTGCGAGGTTGTGTATTCCTTGTCTGGAGTGTGAGTGACAGGGGCTGGGGGATACCAGGAGACAGGGTGAGTCAGCACAGGGCTGAATAGCAAGATCTACATGTAGATGGGTGGGAGGGGTCGCACCTGGGCCCTGAATAGGACAGTGCCTTCCCTCCACAATGCTGGCTCCACCTCCTGTGGTGCGTCTGATGTCCCTGGCCTACTCACTGAAAGAAGGGACGGAGACTTGTCAACAAAGTGCTCCAGAACTGGTTTGGACTAGGCAAAGGCCTCTCTGCCTTCAGAGAACAAAGGAATTTGGGATATAAATATTGGGGCCCTGACCCCATGAATTTAGATCTCGCTGGAATCAAGGAACCTGCCAAGACGAAGAGCTGGAAGAGCTGCCAGGAGGAGTACTGCCCCTTTGCTGTGTTGTTGCTTTGTTGGGTTGGCCTGCAGCTGCTGCTTCTGCCTTGGGCAGTGAAAGGACTGGACTGAACTTTCTACAAACTTGTGCTGAGTATCTCCAAGGGCCTGAAACCGAGCTGGCCTCCTGTTAAGAAGTCTCAGGGACTACAAAGACTTCACAAGCCTCTGGGTACCGCTTCTGGAACGCTGTTTCAGTTGCCACAGACGGAGGGAACCGCAACCGACTCCGTCAACCGAATCCATCCCTGGCCGGTGACCTGTTTGCACCACAGACCGCATCGCCCCGCTTCGCATCGCAACCCTGGTCTCACCGTGGGCGACGTCCGACCCCGCCAACATCGAGCCGCTGCTTGCACCGTGACCTGTGGGCACCGCAGTTCGCATTGCATCGCTTCACTGAACCAACCGGACCCGACCGACGCGGTCGCTGCAACTGGCTCAAGAGTCGTGACCGCACCGCATTTGGGGCACCGCTCGCACGTCTGCGACGCACCGCTCCGACTCACACCGCTGTCCGACGCCAGCTCCCGCACTCCGGCTTGGTCGCCTGCATCGCAACCTGTCAGCACCGCATCGAGCATCGTCTCACCCTGCATCGCACGCCTTGGACTCACCGACTCCGTCTGCACGACGCTCATCGAGCCGCTGCCTGCACCGCATCGAGGGACACCGCACCTTGCACCGCTCCGTCTTGCACCGCAACCTGGCGACGAACGCCGACCGGCTCGTACACTCCGTACCAGCCACAACGAGAAGGTACTGTAACCGAGTCTGTTCACGACTCTGCTGGCCCGTATCGACGCGGTCAGCTGGAACTGTTAGACTCTGTGGTTTTCAGCATCGCGAGTAGGCTCGGACGGAGCTACCGACTCGTACGAACTTTGCTTTTGTGCTATTCCTGCAAAGAAGAAGTTACCGTATCAAGTATTCATTCGTAAAGTATAGTATTGTGGATTTTTGTCGTAATTGGTCTTGTCTTGAGTATATAAAATATTGGTTATTTTTCTAAACTGGTGTGGTGTCCGTTTGTAGTGCTTACACTGTATTACTGTTGGTTATGTGCAAATGCTTTACACACTGCCTCTGAATTAAGCCTGACTGCTCGTGCCAAGCTACCACGAGGGTGAGCAGGGGTTACTTCACGAGTGTAACACCCTTACCCTGACTAGGAAGAAGGGTCCCTACTTGGACAAAGGTGCAAGCCCTTGCCAACTAGAGATCCCATTTCTGACAGTTTGCTACTGAAATTCTGTCATAAAACAATTACATTTTACAGACATCTCAAGGGAGGTGTTAACCCATTCACGTATGAGAAAGCATCCCAGTAGTTCCATTCCACTTTCTGAATGTAATAAAAATGTTTTTGGGGGATTAGGCAGTGGTCCACGAGACCAATGCCAACTCTCAAACAAACAAAAAAGCCTTTTCCTTTTAAATTTATACATGGGTTCTTTAAGAAAAATGGGCTGCTTTAAAAAAAAGTCGTTTTTATTTTAAAAACGTTCACAGACGTTGTGTCTACTGACCCCAGAAGGCCCCCATTCCTGTAGTAGTATCCAACTCTAGTGATCGCAGTTGACAGCAAACCTCATGAATACTGATAAGGTTGGTCACATTATGACCCACTACTATTCAGAATTTTATGAACTGACCTATTAGTCCAGAGGCCAGTTTGCAAAATTCCTTTCCATTTTCAAAAATTTGGTGCATAATTTGTGACAACTTTTTGTGAATGGAAATTTTGTACATCAGGCTGTAAACTCTCTCACACTGAGTAGGAAGATATCTTTCCAAATTCTAAAATACAACTCAGTTCCAGCTGGTATTCCATGTAACTATCATCACAAAAATGTTTTGTGACCATAATATTAGTGGCCAAAATATCATGACTAGAAAATATTGTGGCCAAAAAGCTTTAGAGGCAAGTTTGTCTTTTTTTCTTAGCAATAATATCAATGTTTAAAATGTTGTTTATCACAAAATAATTTTTATTATGTTGTTTTATTGTATTATGTTGTCATGGCAATATTTCTGTTATTGTGAAATACATTTTTAAATGTCATTATAGTAATCTATAATTTTTTTCATTGGTGGGATTACTTGGACGAATAGGTGATGAGTATGCTTTTTAAATAATATATTAATTAATATGTTAATTATACAATACACATTATTTGAGTAGGTCAACACATCCTAATTTTTAGATTAATTAAGGAAGATGGGGTTTGTAGAGAAAGAAAGACATAACTTGGAATAAAAAACAACATAAACATAATGGAAAACAGACAAGTAAGAAAATAGGTGGAAAGAAAAGAACAAGGAGGAAGGGATTCCTCCGGAGGGGCGATGAATTCTGGTCTATGAGACGGGAACTACAGAAATAGAAAATCTGGTACTTAATCTTTCAAGTAGAAATTTAACAGATACTAGAATAAATCTATTGTTCAAATGACTGACTTGCCAAGTAGACATCTTGATTTATTAAATACAAAGATTGATGTATACAGATAAGGAGATTAAAACTGAAAAAAATGAAGCGTCACCTAGAAAACCTAAACCAGTTAAGATGACACCAAATATATCAGCAACTCCTATTCGACATCTCGAGGATATACAATTACTTTGGAGATTAGAATCAAAACAAATAGGTTTACAAACTGTTTATGTACTCCGATATAGTTGAAAGCATGTAAAAAAAAAATCTAAATTTGTGCCACATTTGTCAGGTGATAATGTGATTGATATTTTCCATTCACTTGTCATCAATGACTTAAACAATTTACATTTAAGTAAAGATTGGTAAACTCAACAATAAATCTGTCAAAGAACTGAAAAATGATCGTTCCATCATTATTAGACAAGCTGACAAAGGAGGTAAAGTTGTTGTTATGGATTTTGTAAACTATAAACAGGAAGCTATATGTCAACTGACTTTGGTTATTGCCTTTGTATTGTCATCTTCTAAAAAACTAATAAAAGCTAAGATTGAATTGCACAAACTAGTTTAGAAGAGGACATCTCATGGTGTACTTGATGTTGAGAAATCTGCCTACTTGGATGTTAAATCAATACAAAAAACGGGAACCCAGGAGGGAGAATTATAGAGACAGAAAAACTCTCCACAGGAAAAGGAAAGGAAAGGAAAGAAAAAAGCTGTTTTTCCTATAAAACCCTCACCCACCAGGGTTGCCCCTTGGTGGCATGCTTCATCATTGGGGTTCTTCTCGATCAGCTGCGGATCAAGACGTGCTGCGACCAAACGAATACGCAGGAGCACTGAATGGTGTTTTAAAATGATAAAGACGATGGTGTGGGAGGGGAGTGGAGGGAAGGGTGCTAAGCTAGTTTTAAAATATCTGACTAGTAGGTCTCTCTACTTTAGTCCTGCCTCTATTCGGTATGGTTTAAAATCAGGGGTCGGTATGGAAAACGTAGGTTATGATGTGCCTACTTTTTCAGGTCAACATGTTTCGAGCCTTGTCCCTATTGGCTCTTCGTCAGGACCATAGGAACCTAGTTCCTTTTGGTACCACTCCTTAGTGTCCCTTAATAGGAACACATTAATTCGCATGCCATGCTAAATCACACAACATGCAGATGAAAGTCACCAATTGGTGTTACGTCACTGAAACAGAAGGGAAGAGTTTAAAAATGTCAGCCTAAGGCTGACTCATCTTAAATCATTATGCGTTCTTGTGAAACACCCTTCGTGCAGAGGTGCTGTTTTAATGTAAAATTCAAGTGAACACTCTTCGTGTGGTTTAATGTTAAATAACCCATAACCAATTTGTCAAGAAGTGGTTAAAAAAAAACCTCGGGCTCTTTAGATAATACTATGTATAACAAGACAGACAAATACACACAGAAAAAACATACATTTTCGATGTTGTATTAATACATCATGATCACTCTGGGGAGGAGGGGGGCCTGTAGTCACACCCTAGGGGGAAAACGCGATAATTCAATCGGCCGTCAATGGTAAACACGGTGTGAAAGTGGCAAAATAATGCTCGCTAGCGCGAGGCTGACTGCTATGCGGGGGGCCTCACTCTCAAAAGCCCCCACGGGGAATTACTTACTTCGTCTAGGCCGACCCTTTGCTTCTGTATCTGCTCTGCTCACCCGGGGACCGTATCTTGTCGGTGTGCGTTTGCTGGGTTTCTTAAGCTGGGACGTAGCGGGACACTTCCGCGTACGCTCCCGGCATGAGAGATTAGACCGCTCCGGTCTTCCAAAATGGCCGCCTAGTCAGCACAGAATGGCGTCCATTGGAGTATTACCAAAACGGACTTAAAGCCTATTTCCACCACTAAGGTTCAGGAAAAAGGGGGTAACTCATGGCTATATAATGGTTGTATACTTTGAAACAGTGATCACTAATTAAGGGATGTATTTAAATGGAACAGTTGGATATTAAGAAAAGGTGATCACGAAAGAGGGATGTGTGGGATACCATGGCTAGATGAACCAACGAAGTCACAATTGGCAAAAAAAGGGGGGTAAAAGATTCCTACAGCCCACGTTATAAATGTCTTGATGCCCACAGATGAGCGAAGGGATTTCCCTTAGTAAAGTTGTTAGGCCCTCGAAAGGCTTCACTTGAGGGAGGTCCAAGTACTGTGGGCTCGGTGTTAGGGAATTTTGGTAAATTCTAGACATAACTCTAGGATTGGTGTTCCAAAATGCACCTAATGTTTTCAAGGATTGTGGTGCAGGTCAAGAGGTAGAGTATATAGTAAGGTGACTTATACTTGATAGGGTATCGTAGTAGGTTACTAAGTGGTTTAAAGATTGTAACAGTTAATTAAACCTGAGTAAGCCTACATCATTCATGTTACAGAGCGTTCATATCTGCGAGGAGGCCGGCATCCACAGCCCTAGAGGGATGGACCCAGTGTGGTCATTTGGCAACCATCCTCATTGCATGAACCCGCCCCATGGGATGTTGTCGTTGAGGCCCTGAGTGTGTGTTTTTAGTTTAAACACCCATACCTGTTCCCTTTCAAAAAGCCTCCTTTCTGAATTTTCAGTGTCCCTGATGTGTTCTAGGACCACCCACTTGAAATCTTGTGATGTATGGTTCAACTCCAGGTAGTGGGATGACATCTTGGTTGTTGTGCGGAGACATCTAAGGTTACTCCGGTGTTCGCAGATTATAGTTCTGATCTTGCAAGTGGGCATACCCACATAGTGTAAGTTACATGGGCAGGTTATGAGGGAAACCATTCTTGGTGTATTACAATTTGTCAGATTCCAAAGTTGCCATCTCATCTCGTTATTGAAAACCACTGTTTTCGTGGCTTTTGTCAGGTGGCACACACTACAGTTCCCACATGGATAATGACCCATAGGTAACGTCATAGTATTGTGTTGGGTCCTGCTGTTCACTGCGCGTGGGCAAGTGTGGACCAACAAGTCCCTCAAACTCTTTCCTCTCTTGTGAGAGAACATGGATCTTGGTATTTACAAACTCCCACTATTCAGTATCAGGGCCGGCTTTAGCGCTGGTGGCGCCCTGTGCGACAATGTCTATTGGCGCCCCCCAGTTACCACCTCTGCCACGGATTCCCTCACTAGCACCCTTTAACAGTGCCCGTCAAGTCTCCATCAGCACTGTCTCTCGGATTGATTCAGTTTTTTAGCACCACTCATACCACTGTAAGGTGTCAGAGCACTTTACATCACACACACATTGCACAGAGACAATCATATGTGTGTAAATCAGTGTATAGGAAATGTTACATCAGACAGGATGTCATCGATACTGGTAGGCAATATAGTTTGAGTCCTTATTCTGGAAAAGCACAAATTCAGAATTTAAAACGTAACTTCATTGTTAGGGGTTCTCTTTCATAATAAGAATTGTTTTCTACCCAAATGAACTCTCTTCACAAAATTAGGATGATGAAAGACTGGGCAAAAAAAATATAGCTCTAACTTATACCTTGCAGTTTGCAGCAGCTCTAGGGTGACAGTTAATAGCTCAACGTTCTATATTAGGATTTTGACTAAAAAACGACAAGTAACAAAAGGAGCTCTCTTACAGGAGCAGTAACCCACTGAACAATCTACATTATATGCATTTCGTTATCCGCATGGTACACGTTCCTAGCAGCAGGCATTTTAACCCTCTGCACTACCTTAGGATGAGTCAAAACTTCCACTAGACAAACCTCCGGTCTCTTTCCAGGAAGACGATTAATCACCAGAGTTATCTTGACATTTTAAATTATGTCTGAAAATTGCTGGAGGCCAGGAACGGGGCAGTGGGTGCTTTTAAAATGATATACTTTTTCAAAAATGACGCCACCACCCCAAGTCAATGCCCGGTGCGGTCGCACTGATCGCACTGCCCTAGAGCCGGCCCTGTTCAGTATGCACCAGTGTCTTTGGATGATTTTGGTGACCTGGTTGGATGGTATGCTGTACGTCGTAATGCAGATGGGTCTCTCGTCCTGGTCATTCTGTTTTTGGCGGGGTTCCAAAAGAGCATCTCTGTTGTTATTTAATGCACATTTTCTTGCTTGGGACACAATTTTATTTGGGTAGTTCCTGGCCACCAGTTGTTTGGTTAGGTGGTCAGCTTTTGTATTGATAAGGCGATATTGAGGAGGTTGAACCCAGTTTTTCCTCTTCCTCCCCCTATTTGGATTGTTTACTTGGATGTTAAAACATCAACCACCCCAGTAATTTACTTTTTACTGAAGATTCATAAGGAGAGCACAGTTCCACCATACAAACCTATTATTTTAGATATTGGTTGCCTGTCTGAATATATAGACATAGCTGGCACCTATAGTACAGGAATTGCCATCCTATGTTAAAGATACCAGTATGTTATAAATAAGCTTTTTCTTCATTGCCTGGGAAGAGGAACTTTGTGTTGGCTACAGTGGATGTTAAGAGCCTGTATAAAGTGATTGATAAGGAAGGAATGAATAATTTTTTATTGTATCAATTAACAAAAATTGTTACAAAAGTTCCAATAAAATCTCAGGAAAACTTGCCTATTTCGTATGAATGCATGCCTAGTTAATTAATATCATATATATTCACTAAATAAAATATATATATATATATTTTTTTTATGTGCTATGCTTAAAACAGGATAAAACCAATAAAATAGTATAGGACCAATGAAACAGTTCAATACTAATGGATCCTTCCTATTATATAGTGGTTTTGTGCAAATCTAGTGGACCACAACTTAGAAGTGCGTTCATCATGAAATTAAAGGTATTAGCATATGCGATACCAAAGCTAAGTGGGCGGCACAGTACCAATTCAATAAAATACACAGTATGCAGTCCTAGGTAAAACACAAGTACTTCCTACATGATAAATTCATTTAAAACAATTAAGATCTATACTTCTTTTCTTAAGAGTTCCTCAACCTGTTGTACAAACTTAGCGAACCGTGCCAAGTCCATTGGAATTTCCAAATTAAAAAGGAGTTTCATGGCTTCAGAGCAGGTCCTCACTCCATGTTTCAAAAAGAGAGGTTTCAATAAAGTACGTCATGCAAGTAATAAACGTTGACATGTGCAAATTATATGGACCAGAGATTCCTCATATTGATGACAAAGTCTGCAAGTTGTTATTTCCGCTAAGGTATTCCAGCGCCTATTAATATCCTTAATGGGCAGAACCATAAGTCTTGCTATGAAGATTTGCTTCAAAATTGATTTATTTAACGAGGCGTCAAGATGTGGCTGCCATGATTGATCTTCATAAGAGCTTGCAAGTATCCTAATATTACTACTGGAGGCATTCAATTCCTTCATATCGTCTTCTTTTGATAAAAATCTTACTTGTTTTTTCAATATGGATTTTAGGATACCAGGCTGATGAATGAAGTCCGTTAATTTAGACTTATCGAGGCGCAATTCGGAGCAAGCTGTGTGCAGGCCTTTGCTCCATGAGTTGTTTCCTTCTATAAAGATAAACTTTAAAATTGCCTTCATTGTGTGCGGAGGTGCAGCGCACACCCCGCGATAAAACCGAACCATGGAAGCCCGTGCTCGTAGCTCTGTCTATTCAGTCCGAATTCCAATCGCACCAGAAAGTTTCGGGCATAGGCGGGGATCTGAAATATACGCTTAAATGCACGACAGTTGAGCTGCTCCATAGTGTTGGTAAAGCCGCTGGAAATGCTATCTGGCCATAAGTGATTGATGGTAGCATTTTGGCGTTTATGACCTTTCTGATTGGTTTCGTTGATGGGCTACATAGCTTGGAATGAAGTTTGTACAAGGCAAACGTCACTGCTTTAGCTTTTGTTTCCACGGCCGCAATTTGCGCTGTTGGCTTCCCATTGCTCATCAGCCATACACCCAGGTAGTTGTATTTGGTCACTGTTAGTATGTTTAAATTACCCAATCTCCGTTGTTGTTTAAGTTTGTTGGTATATTTTCCAAATATAACTACCTTTGTCTTTCCTGCATTTGCTTGAAGTTCATTAATGTTGTTGTAGGTGTTTAAAGCATCTAATAATCTTTGCATGCCCACTTTAGTGTGATCTAATAGCACCATATCGTCTGCGTACTGGACTAGAGGTAATCTGTTTGAGCCTATTTTAGGGGGTAAGAGATTCGCTTTAAATATCTTTTTCCGAGGTCTGCCGTATATAAGTTGAAGAGCAAAGGGGCCAATACACAGCCTTGCTTTAGCCCTCTAACTGTAGGAATCTTTCTAGTGGCGGAATTCATCGTGATTTTTACCCGTACCCACGTTCCAGTGTAAAGGCTGACTATTGCTTTCAGCAGGCTCGCCGGAATCCCCCAGTCTTGCAGTTTGCGCCACAACAGACTCCGATTTACACCATCAAAAGCCGCAGTATAGTCCACGAAACACGCGAAGAGGGGAAGCGCCTTTTTCTGCATGGACTGTTCTATCAGATATGAAAGAGCTAAAATGTTGTCCGTGGTGGATGCTCCTGGTCTGATTCCCGATTGATACACAGGTAAGATTTCATTTTCGTTAGCCCAGTCCTGCAAGTCCTGTAAAAGAAGGCTGGCATAGCCTTTTGCCTCGATATCCAGGAGGGCAATGAGCCTATAATTCGCAGGGTCCCCGTGATCTCCCTTTTTGTGGATGGGTTGCAGTATAGAGCCTTTCCAACTCTCCGGAACTGTGGTGTTCATCAGACAATACTGGTAGAGTGGTGTGAGTACCGGTCCCCAAAAGTCGCAGTCTTCTTTGAAGAGATGGCCTGGTAGGCCATTGGGGCCGGGGCCCCCATCTTTTCTTATATTTTTTAAGATTGCCCTCACACGGTTTTCTGTGATCAATGGCTCAAACGTCTCCTCGAGGGTTGCCGTCACACGGCTTCCCAAGAACAATGGCTCAGACATACCCTCAAAGATTGCCAATCTACCCTCACTCCGGGGCCCGAGTGTGTCTTCTGTTAGTGCTGGATGTTTATCAGGGGAGCCAGCTGATATAGGGAGCTTTTGCAGACCAGGTGTTGATAAATTAGGGGCTCCATGGTATAATTTGGTTACGTGCGTTATCCATATGTCGCCAGCAACCGCATTCCGTCGATCGTATCCGCACCCTGAAAGCCGGTTGATATATGACCAGAACTCCGCTTGTTTGCTTGGAGTCAACAAAGTAAAAACGTGGAGCCATTCTGCGTCTTGTAGTTTTCTTTTATGATCCCATATATTTCTCCTGTGCATTTTCCTGGCTAGCAGGAGATTCTGGTATGTTTCCTTTTTTCCCTCTTGCTTATGGGTGCGCGTAGCTGTTCTAAGTTGCCTCTTACTTTGTTCTATTTTTATGCTCTGTGTTTGTTTTTTGCAAGGGCTTACTCTGGGTTTTGATAGATGCCTTCCTTGTTTTCCCATCAGAAGGGAGTATACCTTGGCTGCTAATTTAATCCAGTTCTCAGTGATATTACCTCTTGAGAATTCCTCTGCTATTCTCGGCCAATCGCTTTTCCACCCACTTAGGGCTGATGTATCTATTTTGTTCCACTTTATTCTCTGTGGTAGAACATATAATTCTTCCCCATTTGTTTTGCCCAAAAGGGCGGTGGCCTGTGGCCTGACCGTTTGAAGTGCAATAACGATAGCCAGTAGCAAGTGATCGCTGCTCTGGATAATTGGCTTTTGAAATTCCTGCACCTGGCCATGCAAGGTACAGCACACAAATATATAATCAATTGTTGATTTGATCCTCCCCTGCAGGTCTTTAAACGGGGTGTCCGCCGACCGTTGACTTGTTTGTATTGATTTTAATCTATACATATTTAAAAATGAATTCATTACAGTTCCCACCTTATCTTTAGGCCATCTTTCGTCCAGCTCCATCCCGAGATATTGGGTGTTGAAATCACCAGCCATTATGATCCCGCAGTTTGGGTTGCTACTAAATAATTCTTCGAGCGTATCCACTAGTCGTCTCATATAGCTCAGTCTAGGGAACTCTTTATTATTGAAATAAATGTTCTCGAGTACAATCTTTATTGGGCGTCCATTTAATTTCATACCTTCCAGTAGTACTACTTGAACCATATCCGTTTTGAGTAGAGATTTTGTTTTTATATTACTGCTAATACGGATATATGTCGATAGGCCCCCGAAGGTCTCCCGAATATATTACATTTTTTGCTGGCTGCTGAAATTCCATGAACCCCGGAATCACCTCAGGGGCTAACAGCCAGGTTTCTTGGAGGCATAAAAGGTCCCCAGACTGTAAAAATTCGAATGCTTCTTTGTTGTGTAGAGTCGATTTTAGCCCAAAACGTTCCATGATATTACTTTCAGTGAGTTGCTCGAATTGATGCTGGAATGAACATTACCTTGTGTGCTAGGAGCACATTTGCCTTATTTGTCTGGAGTTAGGTGAAGAGTATATCCTTAAATTGGGGAATGCTGTGGTTCGGGCAGCATATTTTGCCCCCCTTAAGATGGACTTTTGTGGACTCTTTATTGGTTTAGGGTAGAGTACCCTTTTTAGCATAAATGGGTATCTCTCCACCTTAGGCATATGAACATTAATTCCCCAAGTCGCGAGTTGCTCTCTCTCTTTCATAATTCTTTGTGGTATGGATGCGCTATTCCATTTTAGTATGGTTGATTCTCTTAGTGTGTTATTGCCTACCTTTTTAAATTGAACTTGGATGAGATCTTCCGTTGTGACGGATGAAAGTTCAGGGATGTATTTTAGAATTTGTAAAATGTTGGACCTATTTAGCGTATCTGCAATTCCGTGTGAGGTGTATTCTGGTGTAAAAATTATGGTGTCATTCTCTGCATTCTTATATTCTTGTGGCGTTTGTCTATTGACTGAGTAGTGTGTTGCCCCACTTTGTATAGATGTTGCCTCTATTCCTAAGTCGTTGATGACATTTTGAGATCCCAGAGGCACGTTGTCAAACGTTGATGTTATTGGTGGCATTCCTCCCTCTGGGGCTTCATGCCAATTTTCATGCTGTGTCCCCTGTGACTGCTCTACCCTAAAACTGTCTAGGATAATTATAGGCGAAGCCAGTTTTGGTTCTTGCTGTGGTTGTTCCTTTTATGTTTAACTAAGGTTTCCTCGACGTTCAGGGTTGCAGTTACTTTGGGTGCATACTTGTTATTTATTTGGTTATCCTTTTGGAAGATCGGAAAGAGTTTCTGTGGATCCTGGTTGGTTTGTGTTATTCCTTTTCTGACATTTGTTTCTTGACTCTGGATGTCATTTGGAACCTTCAAGCCCGGCAATAATTCTTTTACTCGGTTGTTTTTTTAAATATTTTTATCGTGTTTTTTCAAGCGTTTTTTTGCCCTTCTAGAAAGGGTTTTGGAGGGTTCTGTGGCATACTCCAAGTCAATGGCCCCGTCTGGGTTGGTATGCCGGATGTTGCCAGCTATGTTTTCCTCATTAACAGCTGTATTTTGGCTAGACGTTACTGCCAACTGCGAAGAAGTTGGGGGTGTATCCAAGCACAAAGTACGTTTGTTAGTGCCTGTTGGAGTGTTTTCTACTGGGCAAGTATTGCCCGCAGTATGAGTTGCTCCCTTCTTTTCCATTGCCTTTTGATGTATCACAATGGGAGCGCTGGCCGTGTCCATAGGATTATTCATTCCTTTTTTTCCACTCTCTTTGAAGGGCTTTCAATTACACTTTGATGTAGTTGAGTTATAGTGGCCTGCTGTCTTTGCTTTAGTTCTGCAACAATAGATGTTAAAACCTCAGGTAATGAACTGAGCTTCTCCACAATTGGAAGGCACATGCAGCTGGTGGTTGGTTGTGACGTCGATGATTCCAGTTTTTCATTTAAAGCATCGATTTTAGTTTCAATATTAATCATGGCATTGTGTCCATTTGTATTTCCAATTTCTGTGTTTGCCACGTGAGCGCATTAATGGCTGTTGTTAGTGTGGAGTTTGTTAAAGATACCAGTATGTTATAAATAAGCTTTTTCTTCATTGCCTGGGAAGAGGAACTTTGTGTTGGCTACAGTGGATGTTAAGAGCCTGTATAAAGTGATTGATAATAATAAGGGTATTCAGGCACTTAAACACTTATTTTCTGCCCCATCAGTCAGTTATCGCACTCATGTTACTATGATTTTGGAATTCACTGAGTTTGTACCTAGGAACATTTATTTTTCTAGAATGACCTGTAGCAGCAGGTACGAAGCATGGAGATGAGGACAAGGATTTCCTCCTCTTATGCCAACCTATTTATGGATTGGTGTGAGAGGTAGCATGCCATGAATGAAGTCACATCTGCTTGATCTAGATCGGTGAGCCTTTGGGTCTGTTTTATTGTTAAAATTCTTGTAATATGGGATTGACCAGAGACCAAGTTGATCCTGTACCATTAATATCTCAATGTCAGTGATTTGAACATAAAATTGTCTTTTGAACAGTGTAAAACCATGGAATGTTTTTGGACTTGGAACTCTATCTAAGTGGAAGTAAGGTTCACTGCAGGCCATACAGATATCCAAATGTTAGTAATAATATGTAGTACTAAAGCTCTAGTCATCCTGGAAATATGGATGATACAATTCCATATGTATGTTAAAGCTGGAAAAGAACTGCAGTGAATAGAAAGAATATGAGAGACAGGAGAAGAATATGTTTGACCGCTTTAGCAAGTTTGAAAAATAAGACCTCAAAAGTAACCAGGGAAACTCTTTTAACACAAAACCCAAAAATACAGGAGAAAATAACAAAATTAGACTTATCAGGAAGTACAGCCTTCAAGACAAATCTTTGGTCTAGATCCTTCAGAAACAACAGTCTATATTAAAAACAGGTCATTATCTTAGTGAGTATATAGGAAAGTTTTCCCAGATTGCGTTTCACAGAAATAAAACTTTGTAAAGCCTCTTAAGTCCCAGTGATACCATCGGATTTAAAAATTAGCCTAGAGGGTGCAGTTAGCTAGGGTCAGATACAAGCGGCATCTATAGATGTCAAGGCTATATTTGTTGCAATTATACACCACATGACACAAAAAAGAGTTTACTGATGATAGAATGAGTAGCAAGAATAAAATCAGAACTTTAATTAACTGTAAGACCAAGTTTTGTATTTAAATCTTCAGCTGTGTTTGTATGAAGTTATATATTGGCTCTTTGATAGAAATGTTGAAATTAAAGTGGCAAGAACATAAACGAGCTATAAAAACTAAGAATGCCAAATATCCCCCTGCGTCACACTTTAATACCGACATACAATGAACCAACTTAAAGATAATAAAATGTGGGGTATTGAACAGTTGGGACACAGGCGGAGAGGAGGTAACATAGAGAAGCATTTAAGGCAGAGAGAAGCATGGTGGATAGAGAAAGTAGAGAAAGTTAAGCGCGGATTAAACACCGAACATGTATGCTGTCATTTAGCATGATTTAGCTAATCTTCAACCTTATGCTTTTACATGTTTGATTGTTTCTTTCAAAGTCACTATCAATTAATGGTGCCATCCTGTGAAACTGAGTGACACTATTTAGGAATATTAAAATGGACCCTGTTATTAATTTCCTTTTCCTTTTGAACAACTTTGTATACTGAGGTTTGACCTGGTACAAATTAGAATGAGGTTTCATCTGCCTCCCGGTCGGTGCTTCTTGAATATGTGTGCAATGTGAATAACCTTCTGGACTGACCTTTCAACTATGTTTTGATATAGATGACTCTTGTACAATTTCTAATGAGTAGCCAAGCCCATAGTGCTACTGGAGTGGACTGGGGCTTCAAGTATGAGAAGAGAAAGGGTTGTATCTCAATTAATTTAGAGAGACATATTTGTGAAATTTGTATGTATTTATTTGTTCGATTAGAAGGAAATTAAGAAAGTTTTGGATATGGAGAGGTGTATAGCTCACAGTTATTTTTACTTGAGATTTGTGTAATGAGACCAATTAGTGATTGTGCACTGTTGAACTTAATGATTAGTGCTTTCATGATATCTACATGAATGTGGTTCCTTCTGAAATCACCCAAATGAGACTGAGTCCATAGCTTTACTGGATTAGTTGGAGGCTTAGAGCATAGGAAGACACAAGGTTCGTGTCCCGGTGGAATGTGATGAAAATGATTAAGAGTTAGTTGGTTTAGTAATACATTTAGAAATAGCTCATTTTTCCTGAGAACCACTGAAATGACAACGAGCCCTTAGAGCTACTGGACTTGTTTAGAATGCAGAGGACATAGGGGCAGATTTACAAGCCCCTTGCGCCACTTTTGCGTCACTTTTCCCATGTTAAAAGTGACGCAAAAGGGGCGCAAGGGGCTTGTAAATCTGCCCCATAGTGTTTGCATCCTGGTGAAATGGTTTGTTAGTGTATTTTAACAAAAAAAAAGTTATTACTTAATTAGTGACTTAGAACTTGTAGATTTTGGTTAATATTTATAGGAATTTGGGTTTTGATTGTGGAAAAGGTCATTCTTTTATTGTCTGCATTGAACTTTAAGTACTTTGAATTGGAATAGAGCAATAGGTATTGGTTCAAGTATGATGGAGTATATCTTTAGCTGTGTTTTTTAATTTCATTAATTAAATGCGGATTGGTGATTAGGAGCAGTATAAAAACTTCTGGTAATTATGATGGGATGCTGCTGTCCTTGGGAACGGAGACGACTTTAGTGTGGCATTCTGGCAGCAACCGTTATGGAGGATAAGGTGCCTATGTGATTGTGGGAGAGGATTTTTAGTAGAGAGTTTAAGTGATGTTTGGCACAATATTTTGATTCAAGTGCTAGGCTGCGGAAAGTAATCATGCAGTTTAGATTATGCGACTAAAATTTCTAATGTGGTTTTCTTGTTTTCCTTTCTTTGCTATCTCCTAAGTGAGACTGGTATTCCGTGTTTTTCTTTGTGTTGGATTCATAACGGGAAGCTGCATAATTGTAATCAGGGTGACTTTGCCCTGAGTAAGTACATTTATTGCTGTGTAACTGCTTCGGTTTTTTGAGTGTTTTGAAATGTATTTAACATCTTGCTACCAGAAATAGTAGATTAGGTATGAGGAGCACTACCCCTACGGACATGAAAACTTATGGGACAAAATAATTTCCAATATTAACAGTGCTTCATTTTATTATTTGTATTTTTAGAACAACGCATGGTAATGGTTTGTGACCTTGGATATTGTTCTGAAGTAGTGTGAAAAAAACAGATTCAATATTTATAACCCTAATTAAGTAATTATACTGATGTGAGGTTGGAAATTAGAATTAAGGAGACCTTATAGTGTGACAATGCGGCAGTTATGGACTTGTAAAACGATTTCTTTGAATAGGTAAGTGGAGACCATAATATCTGCATGCTAGTGCAGAGCTATTTTCTCTGTGTTAGCTATATTATAACGAGATTGCTTGAGATTCTATATTCTATTTAATATGTGTATAGATCACCATTTGAAAATTCTTTGGAGCATTTTGTATAGTTCAGTTAGTACCAATACTGTCACATGGTTCCTATGAATTTACTAGTAGGACTGTGGATTGGATCAACAAAACTTTATAATACAGGCACTGAGTCTTCTTATATCATCAGTAAATGTTAACCCAGCTAGCTCACAATACCGCATCTAAACTCCTAAACCTCCAGAGTTATAAATTCTGTCAGCAACCTCGAACATGACCACCCATATTCCCAAGGAATTTGTAGAAACAGATCTAACCCTTTCGTATGTAACTTTTGCATGCCAAAAGGTTTCACAAAGAAAAGCAATGATACGTTTCCAATGTTTATTGAAAAGATCGAATCCTTGTAACTAAAACATGAACTGTGATTATTAGACAGATGAGACACATCATTGTTATAAGTATTATAAGAATTGTAAAAAACATGAATATTTTGACATGTTGATTATTCCTAATATTATTCCTATCTATCACTAGTACCCCTACACCCCCAAAGGCATGGTGGGAGTACCCTTCTGCTAGACCCAGTTGTAATCATATAACCCCATACCTTGGTGTAATGTCTCAGGAAGCCAGCCTCAGAGCATTAACGAATGCACTCCGTCTCGGTGTGCAAGCCTTTACAACTCTGCCTGTACAGCTATCTTCCTTCTTAGAATGTGTGTTCAGGCCTGCGGAGCTGCATCTCATTCACAGCTCTCCGCAGCATTCATAATAACGCTGGTGTGAAGTGTCTCTCACCTGAATTCAAAATGGACGCTATTCAAATGATAATACACCAACCTTTTCTTATTCTGCAAGAGATGCAGAAAAAAGCTTTACTTAGTCTGGGTAAAAGAGTTGTCTCCAACGAGCACAAAACAAAGCAAGGACATTGTGTTCTAGTATTTGTCCCCAAAACTAACAGTGCAGACTACAGAACAACAATGTCTAACTAATAAATGCATGCGTGGCATTTTGTTGTGTCAGTGAAAAATATGCCTGTTAGACCCAGTGATTTCTGGCTAGCTGGGGCGCATCAAAGCCAGACAGAACCTACTGTCCTAGTTTGGATGAGTATGATACCCTTGTCTAATAACCTGTGCTCACCCTTGGGTAGCTTGGCACAGAGCAGTCAGGCTTATCCTCAGGGTCAAAGTGTAAAGTATTGGCACAACACCACCCTCGCAATACACTGAGTACACTACAAAAAGACTCCACACCGTATCTATAAAACACTGGTCTTTGAATTACAAACACACACATTGAAATCAAAATGACGTACACATTGGATAAATGCTTTACAGTTATATGCAATTGTCGAACTCTCCCATTAGCAGCAGAATGGCATGAATGTATATGTACTAATCATAGGTATTCACTTCTTCCATTATTCCCTCAGCCTCATAAGCAACATAAACCCATGTGCGTACTTCCTCAAGGTGTTCACGATCCAAGCAATCCCCCACATCAAAAGTGACAGAAACATATATGCAGGCTGTTCAGAGGTATTCCACTTTCCTGCTAACACATTAGCATAGAACACGACATTCCCAATATCGCATACCCCATACAGTTGTAATGGTCAAGAAATCACAGGTTTTGACTATGCCTCGTGACCCAGACCCTCAGCCACTCAAACTACACCAGCCAATGATACCCATTCCACCCACTGGCAACACTTGAATTAGATTGACGGGACCACCAAAAGCAGAAGAAAACAGTTACTTGCTTCTGTCCCTCCAGATTAGGCATTCAGGCACCTACTGACACCTTCACAAGTGCGGGCTCACTAACCCCCCACCCCCCATTATCAAAAAACGGTGACACCGGAAGCTGGTGCACTTCCCAATTGGAGAAATGTTTCCTCTCAGGTGGACGTGCAAGCTGCAGTTACTCCAGGGAGCCAGCTGTGGGAGAACACACTAAGCGGAAAACTCCCTCAGAACCTTGGTTCACTGATAGATTGAGAGCTCAAACAAATCTGTAGAAGGATGGAGAGGAAATTATGGTTCATCAGAAAAGACAAAATATGCACAGTCACTTTCTGATTATAAGAAATTAATATTGGAAGAGAAAAGCAAGTATTTCTCAGCAAGAATTCTGCAGGCAAAGAATTCTAATAAAGAGCTCTTCAAGACCGTGAAAAGCATAGCCAAACTACCAGAGCCCTCTAGCATTGACAGCAGTGATGAATTCTGCAACTCCCTCGCACGTTTTTTTAAGGACAAAGTGGAGGCAGTGTGTAAATCCTTTAGGGACAGCGATTTAATCGCAAATAGAAATCAACCAGCTGTCACAACACCTTCCCTATCCAATTCGTTTGTTATTTTTCCCCAAGTATCGCAGAACAGATTACTCAGCTGGTATTGACATCCAAATCTGGGGCTCCATCGGATCCATGCCCCCCAAAAATACTGCACCTTGCCTCTGAAACTATCAGTGAACAACTGGCTGCTGTATTCAAGGAGATCATCAGCTCAGGTATTTTTCCTGATGTTTGGAAAATAGCCTTGATTCTCCCACTTTTGAAAAAACCTGATTTAGATCCTGCTGATTCCAGTAGTTATAGACCAATCTCTAGACTACCCTTCCTGGCAAAGGTGTTGGAAAAGTGCTAAATATACAACTTTCGTAGTTTATTTTTTCCAATGAACTTTTAGATCCGTCTCAATATGGATTCCGGGAGGGACATAGCACCGAGACAGCTTTGGTCATGGCCTCTGAAGAGCTAAGATCAATTTTGGACGGTAAGGCTGCCCTGATTCTGTTGGATCTGTCGGCAGCCTTCGGCACAGTGAATCATGAAATACTGGCCAACAGGTTATCGGAGTTAGGGATAAGAGGCACTTAAGCTGGTTAAATCATTTCTATTTAATAGGGCATAATCAGTAGAGATGGCAACTTTTTCATCTGATCAATTCAGACTTCCGTGTCGGGTACCACAGGGCTCATCTTTAAGCCCTACACTTTTCAATCTCTATGTTACCCCTCTGGCTAAAATAATTAGGGATTTTGGCTTCTCAGTCATCTCTTACGCTGATGATACTCAGCTAGTAGTCTCAGTCTCTAGTAATATGGAAGGAACTACAGATCGATTTAAAAGTTGTATGACCCAGGTAAATCAGTGGATGAGTTCTAACTGTATGAGACTCAACAGTGGAAAAACCGAGGTTCTCCTGTTGGGTACAGATACCTCCTTTTGGTCACCTACTGCATGTGCCATCTAATCTGGGTGATCTTCCAGCCCCAGTGAAGAAGGTGAAAAACGTAGGTTTTATCTTTGATGATAAACTGACTTTTAAAAATCAGATCAGTACTCTCACCTGTACAATTTTTTTCATTTTAAAGCTAATCAAAAAAATGTGCCCTTTTATACCTCTAGACACCCTAAAAACACTTGTGACAGCATTACCTCTGTCCAGACTGAATTATGGAAATGCTCTTTACGTGAATATCCAAACACAGTACTTGAAAAAGTTACAGTGGCTCCAAAATGCAGCAGCCCGATTGTTTCTAGATATCCTAAAATTTCAGCCAGTCTCCCACGGTTTAAGAACACTGCACTTGCTCCCAGTCGGAAAAAGGATTCCATTTAAATCCCAATGCTTAGCACTATTTGAAGAATCATCTTATTTGGTACGTGCCATCTAGAAACTTAAGGTCTTCTCATAGCAATCTTCTACAGACCCCCAGATGTAAAAAAGCTCATTTGGGTGAAAGAAGTTTCATCTTGGGAACTGTTAAAACAAGGAACTCGCTCCTGGCAGACATAAAGAGCAGTCCAACTTTATTATCTTTCAGAAAATTGCTAAAAACTTGGCTCTTCGCCAACTAAATTTCTCATTATATTTCTCATCGGCAGCCTCTGGTTCTTTCTGGCATCAGCGCCTGGACGCCCTCGGGCATTTGAGCGGTATACAAATTTTAAAATCAAATCACATTAGGCAAATCGGGACCCCTCAGGTCCAGTCACGATATTCTCCCCAACAGAGTACCTTGTGGTGTGGCGTGGGACGGGGAGAGGGAGCCGGTGACCTCGATGGAGGCCGCGATGTCAGGCACTGTTATCCCCCCGATCTGGAGGTCGAAGACAGTCTAGGCTTCCATCTAGGGTCCTGTAGTCTCGACAAATGTCCCCCAAAACCCCTCGGACACCACACGCTACGGAGTACAAGCTAGTACAGGTTTCTGGTTGCAAGCATGGCTCCCTCTGACTTGGCAAACTTTCCAAGCACTCCTCGAACTCCTCACGTTCCGGCACCCCAGGTAGGCTGCTGATCTTTATGAGTACACTCCTCTGCACAGTGTGATTACGGCATATGTCAGGATGGTCCTTGTCCCAACCGACGATCACTTCCACCCATTTCTGCTGCACCCTGCGCGGTCCTTACGATCTCATGGAAATGGGGAGATCCTTTCTGTCTCTGGGATTTCGTGGACAGGAGACCAGACAACCAGCCCTTGGAGAGTGCTTAGGGACCCAGGCCACGACAGTTGGCAATTAGCTGCAGGCCAGCAACATCCAGGCAAAATCAACCATTTGATAATCCCCTTCCTGGAGCACGACAAGCCCCAGGCCACCACAAGTCTGAGGATAATCCAGTTGCAGTCCCTCCTGCCCGATGGTTCCCCATGTCAATTTCCCAGCGTCGAACCAGCGTAGTATGGTTCCAATTCCAAAAGTGCCTCTAACTCATGAGGGAAGAGTCCCAGTAGTTATAGCCAAAATGGCCTTTGAAGATGAGATCAGTTCAAAGGGCCACCTTTGAAATGCACAGGCTCTCTCTAATTTTGTCCTGTCTGCCATCCTACCCTTGGAGGCTCGATCAATATCTTTAGTGGGGTCAAGACCCTAACCCTTGGAGTGCAGTTGCCAATCCAACCCCCTCGTATCCATCCCAGTAAGGCCTCTCAGAGTTAGAAGTCTGCAGTTTTCCTTGGGCCCCTAGTTTATGGACTTCTGTCAGGAATGCACAGATGTAGCTGTCCCCCCAGCACCCAGATGTGGACTGGAGACAGGCTGACAGGCACACAGAGCCACGGGCACAGACATGCCCACTTTCCCAAAGTGGCATTTCCACATTAGTAATGTTGAATCCACTCGCACGACCGGCGAGGATTTGCAAATACTAACTCATCGATATCAAACACTATATTGCTACTATTCTGCACGATAGCCTTCCCACTGATCCCCCATGTTAATCAATGGAAAAAGCAGGCCCCACCGTACCAAACACACCAACCAGTGACATTCACTACCACTGCATGTAGCGCACACGCGCCCATGTCCTGCCTCTTACTGAAACCGCACCCTGCCCCCAGGAAGTACTCCGGTGAAGTGAGAGACCTGCAGAACCTTGGCAAGTAGCTTTTCAAATGCCAAGCCGAGTAACAGTAACCTGCACACACAGGCCCCACCAGGGCAAACCTGTGGCACATTTGAAGAGCTACCTCCGTGGGTGGCACAACAAGTGCTGCAGGCCTGTGGAGGAGCATTTGAGTTACATGCCCTGGGTATATGTCTTATCCCTGGACAAGGAACTTACAGCTAACTCAAATCAGCCAATCATGTATACGCCAATCACCAGTTTGTATATGACAAGCAGAGCTTCGGGCACTGAATGGCTGTGTCAAAAGTGCTCAACGTCCTAAGGCTAGCACATAGATCAGTGGAAAACCAAGAGGGACAAAAGCAAAAAGTCGAGGGAACGCACCCTAAAAAGGGCCATTTCCAGCACTGTCCAAAACACCATCTCGGAAAGATGCTAAGTTAAAAAGGAAAACTAAACTGGAGACAAAATGGAATCCCCATAACAATACTATCATGATCTAAACTGCAAGTTTGGCCCCTCTGAATAAGAATACATCCAGTCATTGATTACTTTGGCTGGTATAAGACCACATTCTGTTTGGTTGTTTTTTTTCCTTCTATATTTGTGTTGTGTTTTTTAATCAGTTTCTTAGCAGTGTCCCATTGATTGATAGTTGAAGGGGTTAATTTGGACCATTGATCTTGATTAACATATATGTTATTGAGCTGGTTGGTAATTTTAGAGCTTTTATATATATAGAATAACTCTTTGATCTGGGTCAAGAAGAACATTGAAGGATGTAGAATAGTTCCTCTCTACGATAGTTCACACATAGTATTTAAAGTATTGCTTGAATAAATAGGACCTAGAATGTTGTAAATAGATATTGCATGATATGCTGCATATGTATTGTTTGCAATGATCTTGTTTTCATTCATGTTTAAAACAGTAAAAGCACTTGTACTGGCTATATCTGTTTATCTTATATTGTTTTTATGTTTCAAAACATGATGAAGCAGTCTGCCATATTGTGATACTAGAAAACACGTTAGAATTTCTCTTGGCTATTGTTTGTTACTAGGATTACTAAGTATTTTGCATCATTATATGGATCAAGCCATTGATTTTAGCAGAGTTGTACCAATAAATATATTGTTATGATGTGCTTTTGTTGTCACATGTTTGTAAAAAACTGAGCTGGTTGTCTTTTTGATTAATTACTGTATGAATTTCTAGATATGATATTTAAATAAAAAGAATTTTTTTATGTAAATAAGTTCATTCTGCTTAATTATTTGTTTAAGCTATACATTTCCCCTCCATGAACTGCTGATCTTCGGGATGGGATTGTTCTCATAGCAACAATGGAATTACAGATCTAGGGATTTCTCTCTACACTAGATGTCCTCCTGTCAGAAAGGCCACTTCATTGAGAGGATGATGGTTACCAGCTTACAGATACAACCAGTTGAGCAAGTTATGGACTGGGCCTTCCCAGGGTCTTTTTAGTTTCCCAAAGCTCATTGATTTTCGTAAGGGACTCAGATATGACGTGCTCCTTTCTTTCAGTCAGCGGGTGGATCGTGTCTCAATGAGGCACCTTCGCTTTCTTTTCAAAAAGTATTACCCTCAGGTGTATCCACCGTTCATCAGATCTGACTTACTGTTTGGTCAACAGTGAAGTAGTTTAATTAAATTTATAATCAAGTAAAATAGCCAAAGCACTCCTAAACACCACTTTCAGAGGACTGCATACAGAATGTTCTAGAAGCGCATGGCCTCATATCTTAACTTGAAGAAATGTTTCCTATTAAGCTATCACACACTTGATACTGTATAAAGGCATCACAAACAGTTTCATAGTTATGCAGTTAAATTTTTTCCTTTGTAAAATAACTGCGGGCCTGATTCACAAAAGTAAACTTAGACCTGAAGTCTAAGTTTAGACCTAAAGTCTAACTTTACTACTACTAAAGTTAGACATTTGGTCTAAGTTTAGACCAAAAGTCAAACTTTAGTAGTAGGAAAGGTAGACTTTTGGTCTTAAACTTAGCCCAAAAGTCTAACTTTAGTAGTGGTAAAGTTAGACTTTGGTCTAAGGTAGACTTTTGGTCTAAACTTAGACCAAAAGTCTAACTTTAGTAGTAGTAAAGTTAGACTTTTGGTCTAAACTTAGACTTCAGGTCTAAACTTCCACTTTTGGTCTAAGTTTACTTTTGTGAATCAGGCCCTATATGATTATAACAGCGAAGCCACTGTCAGAACATTTATTCAAACTGGGAAAGTCTCAGTCTTCCAGTCATGCTAAAAAAAAAGAGAGAAGTGCCCATGTAGCTTTACATTTGGAGGATTGAGTGGAGTAAATATTCCATTCAACACTGAGACCTCTTTCATGAACACGTATTGCTCATACCGAGGTGATTGTCTCTGTACATCTGATGGGGTCAGTAACAGGAGAATCAGAATTGTAAGATCCACAGATTTGCCAATTCTGGAATATTTTACCCAGTTACATCGCTAGCCTTAAACAGGGGGGAGCCACTTGAGATAGAACAGGGAGCAATGGGAATTACTAGGCAACAGGGTGCAGAATTACAGATTCACCTGGTAGCTCCTCATTTCTAAGTGTGCCTTGAGGGTACACCTGATACTCATAATGAGTCCCACGCTTCTAATATAAATCTTCTGTAACCAATATAGTTCAAGTGAGTGAGTTGCTATCCCACAAGCCAAAAACCTTGATGAATATATCTAGGAATTTGTAAAGCCTGCCTCACTCTGTTAGTCAGAAAACTCCATGCAGAATTGATTTGAGATTTGAAAATAACTCATAAAAGCAGGCAATAGATCATTTGACTCAGGGGCATAGTGAAACAGTTACTAAAGTGAAGACTCACAAATCAGTAAAGTAGCCCCTCTGTTACCGGTGCTTAGTTGTCCGTCGGACAGGTCATTCTCAAAAAGTCCGGGAATAACAGATGTTTTCACTGTATGTAGAGCTTAAAGAGGTCAGACACATTTACGATTATAGCATCCCTTTCCTTATAGAATAGAGAAAATTAAGAGTAGCCTTTTTGTGGATTGGGTTCCAGAAGAGAGATCATGGATAAAGAGTCTTGTGTTTTCTCCTGTTAGCGAGAAATGCAACTTGCATACACAGATTTTAGGGACTGGAGGCCTGGGTGGATTCTTTTTAGCTACCTTTGATAGTATTCCAGCTATAGAATCTTGAGAGTAGTTTCCTAGTACAGGAAATGCAAATTATTGTCTTTACTGACAAACCAACAACATATGGTGCATACCACTTAGCTTATGAAAGTGACATTTTGATGATACATTCTGTTCTGTGCACGAGAATAATGCACCAATATGCATCAATCTCAAGTGATTCCATGTCATTCTGAATAATGGAAGCTATTGTAACTAGCTATTTTGGATGCTTATGCATGTAGGATAATTAATGGCAGGGTTTCTGCCTTGCGTCACCTTATTTAATGGGTTGTGTCAATAAAAAGCCAACACTAGCAAAATCTTAGCTGTACCATGCCAGCACGTGCCATCAGCAGTCCCCAAATGTAGAAACAGAAGCATTCTGCTCAGATTGCTTTTGTGAAAATTCTTACTGGATAGGTTTGGGAATCATAAAACACTATGGGGCCGATTCCGATCTCGGCCGGTAGTGCTCCGAATCGGATTCGGTTTTACCGGATCCGATCCGGAGCCCTATTTTCCGACCGAGTCGTACGCGCGTCCGGGCGAGCGAGTACGATGCGTATTCGCCGACCGACTCGTCCGGGCGACCCGACCGCTCCGACCGACTGGTTCCCGGATCGTACCGCTCCGACCGACTCGCTCGGACCCGATTTGCACCGCGCAATGGAGACGTTTCCCGGCCGGGTAAGTACGATGCGCACCTCGACCGCTCCGACCGACTCGCGCCGTCCGACTCGAACTCGCTGTCGGAGCCGTACTTTGGGGGTCCGTGTCGGACCCCTGTACGCGTACCCGTGCGAGGCGCACACAGGGGGACCCATGGGTCCCCCTACCTGTGCGTGTACGCCGCGAGCGCTCGCGGCGTACTCGCTGTAGGGGGCGCCCTTGTCCGCCTCGCACCCATTGAGGCAATGGGAGCCCGCGTACGCGTTGTACGACCGGCTCCCATTGAGTTCAATGGGAGTCCGACCGACTCGTGTCCGGTGGCATACGAATGCATCGGACTCGTTCGGTCGGACTGCACGGGTCCAATTCGGTCGGAAATCTCTCCGAGGCCGGCTCGGTCGGAGAAATTACCGACACGAATCGGAATCGGCCCCTATATTTCCATCTCGGTAACATTGAATATTATTTTAATGTGATATCACACAGTTACATAGACTATAGAATGACATCGCAATAAATAGGCATTCTTGATAAAAGAAACTGGCTGAAAAATTGGAACACCTACATACTTAGTATAGTGAGACACATGTAGAGGTAATATTAGACCAGTCATTACAAGTACTGCTGTTTAACACCAGAGCCCCAAATCCAAAGATAACCAAATGAAATGAATCCAGTGACTTCAGCAACAGACATGAATTTCCACATTTCACAGCCAGAGACTAATCTACCATGAGTACCCAAAGAAATGCAAGCCATGGCACCCAGTCAGCTAGGAGCTAAGTATCACATCCTCGCAATTGTTAGCCTTGTCTCAAAGGAGTCCAGATATCCCTGGGCCCGCCGCAGCTGGGAGGAGAGTTGACTGTGTGTCTGATGCATCATTACAAAACATCAGATCTCTGACCCAATCCGCCAGTGCAGGGAAAGGACCTCTACTTCAGCACATTGCTACTCTGCTCCTGGACAACAGAAGAGGCGCAATAGTAGCATCATTGGGGGCGGGGGATGGGAGGGGAAATCGAGCCCACAGACTTTCATCACGTGTAGTTTAGTAAATATTCATTTACAACAGGCCACTACCCCAGCGAACCCCCGGGCCAGGTGCATGAAATCTGCATTGGCATTCGATCATCTTGTGCAAGTGGCATCTGCCAGTAGACAAACAGTATGCTGTCTCACTGGCATGTAATAGCAACGCTGAATTATGCAACTCAGTAAGATTCCTTTTATCTGCACACAGCAAAAAGCCCATTGGTCATCTAATGAGCCCTACCCCAAATCAGCCTCTCAGACTCAGCTCGCACCACCACGAATCAATTGTGCAGGACAAAGTGTTTCTCTATGGAGTCTGAGACAATGAAACATGGATTCAAAATGTCTGTTAACTTCATGAGAGCTTTTAGAGGGGCAAGCTTCCCCAGATGCTGTGAAACACTGCCATGAAGATGTTGCATAGTCCACAAAAAATCTAGGGGACTCAAACCCCTCTCTGCCCCTAAATTGGTCTGGCTCTTAAAGTATCCACCCAGGAAGAGGTCACCTAAACAAGGGGAAACAACCTTTACAACGCAGTTGTTACAACGCTATACCTTTACCATACATTCATTACCACGCATGAGCATTTACCATACATGCGTTTACATGCGTGTTTACCACGCATATGCCTTTACCACGCATGCCCTTACAACAAAATAGTTAGTATATTCCAGGTATATATATATAATATATATATATATATATATATATATATATATATATATTATCTACTGGCGGTCGCCAGTAGATAGTTATAGTTAAAACCTATTATCCATAGGAAATCCGCGACATTCTATTTGAAATAACGTTGGCGCCGGTTAACGAATCTTCGCGAAAGTTTCCAACTTGTTGGGGCGCTCCGGTCCGCTCCTATCCTGAAAGTCTCGGGGTGATACGTCAAGCGGGGGCCGAGAAAAAGGGGGTCCCAAAACGTGTTTTCCCCATTCATTTTTCCATAGGAACCTTTAGTCGCAGCTACAGCCCGAACTGCTGAACGGAATTACACCAAATTTGGCAAAGAGGTAGCCCTTGGTTCAGTGTCATGCCTTTTGCTTAAATGGTGTAAATCCGTTCAGTAGTTCCTGAGAAAATCAAAAGTAAAGTCACATATATATCTGGGCGGAGCCTAACCACACATGTCATCGTGAGATCTGATTGGCTGTCAGCACTTCATCCTGGAATTTCTGGCAGCCATCTTGGGACCAATATAAATGATAGTACCTCATTGAAATGCATTGTAGTGAATAGAAGATTTTGAGGGTCACCAAAAGGAGAACTATAAAGGGTGATAATAGGCTTTAGTTACATTAGAATTTATTTGTTGACGGTACCATACTAATTTTAGGAATTGTGGTGTATTCCAAGGTGATTTTACCATGTGAAAAACCTTCTGCTGGGATATCATGAATCATGTTTGAGAGAACACTATTTTCTCATGCTTGTCCCATGGAGGTTTGGAAGGTGCTCCAGAAGCTAAAATGAGAGCATATTTTCTGTAAATTCACATTATCTTTCTCACTCATGTGAGAATGAAGTCTGACATTCTCAGTAAAACATGTACATCCAACAAGGGCAGAGACTGTCAGTTGATTCCTTTGTGTTCTACTGCAGCTTCCCAGAGTGTTCTAAAGAACAACTAGAGTGCTAACAGCCTTACTTATGACAAAAGTATGGCACACCTGAAGCCATCTTGATTGGAATAAACTGGTAACACTTAAAACATTTAATTTAAAAAGGAACAAAATGATGGGGTTCATTTTGTCATAGAAATTATGGTTAGTGCTGTAGAAAGAAAAATTAGGACATGTTTCAAGTGTGATCTCAAATATCTTCCTGTTATATTTCAACAGGAGCAGCCTGCCAGTTGATGCCTTTGTGTTCTACTGCAGCTTCCCAGAGTGTTCTAAAGAACAACTAGAGTGCTAACAGCCTTACTTATGACAAAAGTATGGCACACCTGAAGCCATCTTGATTGGAATAAACTGGTAACACTTAAAACATTTAATTTAAAAAGGAACAAAATGATGGGGTTCATTTTGTCATAGAAAGTATGGTTAGTGCTGTAGAAAGAAAAATTAGGACATATTTCAAGTGTGATCTCAAATATCTTCCTGTTATATTTCAACAGGAGCAGCCTGCCAGTTGATGCCTTTGTGTTCTACTGCAGCTTCCCAGAGTGTTCTAAAGAACAACTAGAGCGCTAACAGCCTTACTTATGACAAAAGTATGGCACACCTGAAGCCATCTTGATTGGAATAAACCGGTAACACTTAAAACATTTAATTTAAAAAGGAACAAAATGAGGGTTCTTTTTAAATAGAAATTATGGTTAGTGCTGCAGAAAGAAAAATTAGGGCATGTTTTAAGTGAGATCTCAAATCCTCTTCTATTTCATTAGAAAATTCTGACATGCAGACTGAAACAATCACTTTCAATACCAGCAGCAGACTACCAGTTAACTCCCTGGTGAGCAGTAGCTTTACTCCAGTGATCTAATGAGCAACTAGAGTGCTAACATTCTGAATTTATGGCAGATGTGAGACACATCTGAATGCCTTCTTGATGGAATCAAAGTAAAAACTGAAAGCATTTCCTACTGAGGAGACTGCAGTAAATGAAGAAATTAGGAAACTTCATAACAAAGAAGTCTTCCAAGATGGCCACCAGTGAAAAAAGAGCCCAAATGTAGCACAAATATTACCCAGATGTAGCCCACATATAGCCCAATGACAAAAGTGTGCAAAACACTTTTTATTTTTAGTTTTTTTGCAGTTTTATGTAGTGCAGACTGGTCAGGTATTGGAGCATTGCATCTTAAAACATGACCCCCTACACTACAAAAACACCACTGCACTACCTTAAACCCTAAAACACTACCCCCAGCACGACCCCCTACACTACACAAGCACCACTGCACTATCCTAAACCCTAAAACACTACCCCCAGCACGACCCCCTACACTACCCAAACACCACTGCACTAACCTAAATCCTAAAACACTACCACCAGCACGACCCCCTACACTACCCAAACACCACTGCACTACCCTAAAACATGACCCCCTACACTACACAAACACCACTGCACTACCCTAAACCCTAAAACACTACCCCCAGCACGACCCCCTACACTACACAAGCACCACTGCACTACCCTAAACCCTAAAACACTACCCCCAGCACGACCCCCTACACTACACAAACACCACTGCACTACCCTAAACCCTAAAACACTACCCCCAGCACGACCCCTACACTACCCAAACACCACTGCACTAACCTAAATCCTAAAACACTACCCCCAGCATGACCCCCTACACTACCCAAACACCACTGCACTACCCTAAAACATGACCCCCTACACTACACAAACACCACTGCACTACCCTAAACCCTAAAACACTACCCCCAGCACGACCCCTACACTACACAAGCACCACTGCACTACCCTAAACCCTAAAACACTACCCCCAGCACGACCCCTACACTACACAAACACCACTGCACTACCCTAAACCCTAAAACACTACCCCCAGCACGACCCTCTACACTACCCAAACACCACTGCACTAACCTAAATCCTAAAACACTACCCCCAGCATGACCCCCTACACTACCCAAACACCACTGCACTACCCTAAAACATGACCCCCTACACTACACAAACACCACTGCACTACCCTAAACCCTAAAACACTACCCCCAGCACGACCCCCTACACTACACAAGCACCACTGCACTACCCTAAACCCTAAAACACTACCCCCAGCACGACCCCCTACACTGCCCGAACACCACTGCACTGCCCTAAACCCTGAAACACCACCCCCTTCACGACCCCCTACACTGCCCGAACACCACTGCACTGCCCTAAACCCTGAAACATCACCCCCAGCACAACCCCCTACACTGCCTGAGCACCATTGCTCTGCCCTAAACCCTGAAACACCAGCCCCAGCATGACCCCCTACACTGCCCGAACACCACTGCACTGCCCTAAACCTTGAAACACCAGCCCCAGCACGACCCCCTACACTGCCCGAACACCACTGCACTGCCCTAAACCCTGAAACACCAGCCCCAGCAAGACCCCTACACTGCCCGAACACCACTGCATTGCCCTAGACTCTGAAACACCAGCCCCAGCAAGACCCCCTACACTGCCCAAACACCACTGCACTGCCCTAAACCCTGAAACACCAGCCCCAGCACGACCCCCTACACTGCCCGAACACCACTGCACTGCCCTAAACCCTGAAACACCAGCCCCAGCACCACCCCCTACACTGCCCGAACACCACTGCACTGCCCTAAACCCTGAAACACCAGCCCCAGCACCACCCCCTACAATGCCCGAACACCACTGTACTGCCCTAAACCCTGAAACACCACCCCCTGCACCGCCCCCTACACTGCCCGAACACCACTGCACTGCCCTAAACCCTGAAACACCACCCCTGCACGACCCCCTACACTGCCCGAACACCACTGCACTGCCCTAAACCCTGAAACACCACCCCCTGCACCACCCCCTACACTGCCCGAACACCACTGCACTGCCCTAAACCCTGAAACACCACCCCCAGCATGACCCCTTTACTGCTCGAACACCACTGCACTGCCCCAAACCCTGAAACACCACCCCCAGCATGACCCCCTACACTGCCCGAACACCACTGCCCTAAACCCTAAAACACCACCCCTGCACGACCCCCTACACTGCCCGAACACCACTGCACTGCCCTAAACCCTGAAACACCACCCCTGCACGACCCCCTACACTGCCTGAACACCACTGCACTGCCCTAAACCCTGAAACACCACCCCCAGCACGACCCCCTACACTGCCCGAACACCACTGCACTACCCTAAACCCTAAAACACCACCCCCAGCACGACCCCTACACTGCCCGAACACCACTGCACTGCCCTAAACCCTAGAACACTACCCCCAGCATGACCCCCTACACTACCCAAACACCACTGCACTACCCTAAACCCTAAAATACTCCCCGCAGCACGACCCCCTATACTACCCGAACACGACTGCACTGCCCTAAACCCTAAAACACTCCCCCCAGCATGACCCCCTACACTACCCGAACACCACTGCACTGCCCTAAACCCTAAAACACTCCCCCAGCACGACCCCTACACTACCCAAACACCACTGCACTACCCTAAACCCTAAAACACTAACCCCAGCACGACCCCCTACACTACCCAAACACCACTGTACTACCCTAAACCCTAAAACACTCCCCCAGGACGACTCCCTACACTACACAAACAAAACTGCACTACCCTAAACCCTAAATCTACCCCCAGCATGACCCCCTACACTACACAAACACCACTGCACTACCCTAAACCCTAAATCTACCCCCAGCATGACCCCTACACTACACAAACACCACTGCACTACCCTAAACCCTAAATCTAACCCCAGCATGACCCCCTACACTACATAAACACCACTGCACTACCCTAAACCCTAAAACACTACCCCCAGCACGACCCTCTTCACTACCTAAACACAACTGCACAATTTGTTACAGGCGTTGCAACGCAGGCCTGTGGTGCTTACTGGAAGTACCTGGTGGGCTGGTTGGGCCCCAGGGACTCTCAGGATTCAAGGTGACCTAATCCCCCAACTTAAAACGTGCCACGGGGCGCGTTTGCACAGTGGTGAAGGGAGGGGGCGGGGCCTCAGGTGACATGTGCGCAAACACGCCCTGTGGTGCGTTTTAAGTTGGGGAGTTAATTCCCTTTGAATCCTGGGGGCCAACTAGCCCACCAGGTACCTTCAGTAAGCACAACAGAGTTGCGTTGCAGAGAGGTGAAAAAGGTGCGTGGCCTCGGAACGCCTCTCTGCAACTCAGCTCTGTGGTCCTAACTGTAGGTACCTGGGGGCTAGTTGGGCCTCAGGGACCCTCAGGATTCAAGGGACTTAATCCCGCAACTTAAAACGCGCCATGGGGCGCGTTTGCACACATGTCACCTCAGGCCCCTCCCTTCACCACTGTGCAAGCGCGCACTGGCTCTGGTTAGTCAGAGTCAGTTACCACCAGTACCCGTCTGAAAAAGTTGTGGGCACAGGATGATTTTGCAACAAGGCCTCTTTCTGCTCCTCTGTTGGTTCTTTCTGCACATCTTTTGCTTCTTTCTGTGCGTTTTTCTTCTTTCTTCACATGTCCTACCTCTGTTGGCATAGTTAGAAACTAGCATTTAAAAAACCTTTGAAATTCACTTAAAAATCATAGGTTTCAGGCACGTTATAGTTAGAAATTAGCATTTAAAAAACCTTTGAAATTCACTGAAAAAACCATAGGTTTCAGGCACGTTATAGTTAGAAATTAGCATTTAAAAAACCTTTGAAATTCACTGAAAAAACCATAGGTTTCAGGCACGTTATAGTTAGAAATTAGCATTTAAAAACCTTTGAAATTCACTGAAAAAACCATAGGTTTCAGACACGTTATAGTTAGAAATTAGCATTTAAAAAACCTTTGAAATTCACTGAAAAAACCATAGGTTTTAGGGACAGTTATAGTTAGTTGGACATTGCACTCGTACAAAACCCGTGAAATTCCCCTGTTATAGTTAGTTCAGCTAACTATAACTCGCGCCCGCAATGCACTGCTGATGACGTCACATATTACATCACTCATGACATGGTCAGTGACATCACTGATGACATCTCCAAATGACATCACTGATGACATCATCCATGTGATAATTTCATGCATCTTCTCACACCCTAATATAACTTTTGATACACCCACTCTAAATTACAGACTGCCATTCTCAAAACCATAGACACTCCAACACCAAAAACTACATACCCACTCACTGATTCTTAGGTCTACACACACATCCACTCACTCACCTGTACAGTCACTCATACTTACAGTCACTCAGTACAGGACTATCATATGCACTCATACACCTATATAAACACTCACACACCGCCACTCATCCATAGAGGTACTCACACACCTAGTCAGTCATGCAAAAAATTAATCACACACCCATTTACTCACCTATACAGTTATACACACACCAGCTCACTTACTCATACAAATACTAGCACATTCTTACGCTCTTATACAATAACTGATACAAGCACACACGCATCCATACAGCCACTCTCACAATAACACACTCTCACTTATAGCCATTTAAATACTCTAACACACATATATACTGCCTTTTACATATGTAGTTACTTGCACATGTACCACTGACATATACATTCACTCACTAACACACCCATACACACACTCACCCACCCAAGCAGTCCATCACAGATGCACTCTTGAAATCATGCACCCAGTGAATCACCCACTCACACATCTATGTATAGAGTCACACACACCCCACCCACACAAACACTCAGGCAGCCATACAGATACTCAGAGAACCAATCAATAACCCATATAGACACTCATGTAGCTATTCGCAAATCCATGCATCCACTTACACACCAACAAACAGACGGATACAGACATTCACACAGTTTAGTCACTAACCCATGCATTCAGTAAGATACGTTTAATCACTCACTTGTAGAGTCAGTCACTCACGTACTAAATCATCCATTCAGACACTTATACACCCACTCATTCTTCAATACGCCTTTCCCTATATATATTAAACATATTTAAACTTTACAGAAACACACAGTCACTGGATGATGTCATCAGTGATGTCATCAGTGATGTCATTTGAGATGTCATCAGTGATGTCATCAGTGATGTCACTGACCATGTCATGAGTGATGTAATATGTGACGTCATCAGCAGTGCATTGCGGGGCGCGAGTTATAGTTAGCTGAACTAACTATAACAGGGAATTTCACGGGTTTTGTACGAGTGCAATGTCCAACTAACTATAACTGTCCCTAAAACCTATGGTTTTTTCAGTGAATATATATATATATATATATCTTACCAACTTTGCCCTGAAATTGAGTACGCACTCCACGCTGGGTGATTATTCCAAATCTTTTATTTTGAAGAATCAGCATGAACACACCAAGTTAAAATCCGCCTGACGTGTTTCGGGACATCTCTTCCTCATAGGCCGTGCTGCTCAGTCACAGTGATAGTAGCCCCCATTTTCAGCTGCATGTGTGATGACGTTTTCCCCTCTAGTGGAGCACTCAGGTGAGTACTAATATCAAAGCATTATGGGGCTAGTAGTACACATTGTACAATGATTTCCTTCAGTGGAAACTGTGGCTTTACAATTGGATTCACGATTTATTTTAAAACCCTCCAGTGGGTCTCGGGGTGTTTTACGATTCCCAATAGCAATCCCAACATGCCGCTGTTCCAACTCAGCATTATTCAAAGCTCAGTGAGCCCCAGGGACCACCACCTCCCCGGGACTTTATTGGTTAAAATGGAGGGGGGTGCACGGGGCTCCCCTCCATGGGCTGTCTAAGCCCTGAGAATCATCACATCCCTGGGGTAATTGAACATTGATGGGGGGCCCCAGGGTAAAAAACACATAATGGGGGCACTGCAGACCCCTTGAACCCTAGGGCGCATTACCTCCCTGGGTCCAAATATTTATTAAAAAAATAATGAAAGCGGGGCCATGCATCCCCCCGGGTCAAATAGGGGCCTGGGGACCACCACCTTCCCGAAGCCGGCCCTGAAAAGAAAAGGAGGGGGCCCTCCTCCTGGAGCCATACTTAGCCAAAGGGACCGCCACCCCCAGGGTTTGCTGTGACTTGGCGGGAGCTTTGACAGTCCACTTCCAAAAGGCTGTCGCTTGCTGGAAGTGGAGGTTTCATCCGTTTCCCTGCCCGCTGTCAAGCAGGCAAGGAAACAGATGAAAGGATTGCATGTAGCTGCATGTTAGCAGCTCCCTGTCTGTGAGAGCAATGCTGGCTCCCACAGGAGGCTGGGAGCCGGCAGGGACCGCAAGGGCATTGAGGCTCCCCTGCGATCCCCAGCAGAGGTCATTGGGTGCCCTGGGTGGGACCAGGGCATCCACAATCAAGAGGTTGGACCCAGAGGGGTTGTGGTACCCGGGGCTGAAATCGGACCGGGGAGGGGGCCGTGTGGCCCCTCTTCCATTGAATTAAAGCTGGGCCCCAGGTGATGGAGTCCCCGGGGCCCAAATCGGGCCAGGGAGGTGTAAGCGTGACCACTCCATTGTATTAATGAGGGACCTGGGGATGAGGTCCCCCGTGCCGAAATCAGCCTGGAGAGGGGGGGCCGTGCAGCCCCTTCTCCTTTTGTATTAAGGTGGGTCCTGGGGATGGGGTCCCTGGGGCCAAAAGCGGACCCCTACTCCATTAAAATGATGGGCGCCCTCTTCCCCCATTAAAGACAGGGTAGTAGCTTGGTCAGTAAGATTGGGGGGTGAGCTTCAGATTTCCTAATAATCGGACTGTCATATAATATTAAAATACATTATGGACAAGCAGGGGTCAAAGAGGTGCTTCAGGGACATGAATGCGGATTGCTATGAGTTCTAAGTGAGAGAAACACTATATTTTGTAAAATAATCAACATTTTTTAGGACTATTAAAACAGAGGTGAGAGAGAGAATGTGTGTGTTTTGTCAGTGTGTGCATGCAAAAATCCCAGGTGAAATCCGACAGACACCTCACCTTACCCAACTGAAAGCACCTGTACCCATTCACAGACACACTCAGGAGTTGATCCACTTACTCATGGATCCACTCAAGACTGATGCACTCACTAACAGACCCACTCAAAGACTCATGCACCCACTTACAGACCCACTCAGACACTTATGCACCCACTCACAGACCCACTAATATACTCACACACGCACTCACAGACCCAGTTAGACACTCATGCACCCACTCACAGACCCACTCACAGTCTTACACACCCACTCACAGACAAACTCAGAGGCTCACACACCCACTCACAGACCCACTGAGAGACTCATGCGCTCAGTCACAGACCCACTCAGAGACTTATGCACTCACTCAAAGACCCACTTAGACACTCACGAACCCACTCACAAACCTGCTCAGACACTCACATACCCACTGAGAGACCCACTCAGACACTCTCACACCAACTCAGAGATCTACTGAGACACTCATGCACTCACTCACACACTCACTGTCAAAGGTTACTAGTTGTAGTTAGGAAATAAAATTCAAATAAATATAGAAATTCACTTAAAAAAACAAAGGTTACTTGGACGTTATAGTAAGGAAACTACATTAAAAAAACATTAGAAATACACAGAAAAAAACAAAGGTTGCAGGGACGTTATAGTTATGAAATAGAATTTTAGAAAACCTTAGAAATGCACAGAAAAAACAAAGGTTACAGGGATGTTATAGTTAGGAAATAGAATAAAACAAACCCTTCTCAATTCACTGGAGAAAAAAAAGGTTACAGGACCATTATAGTTAGGCTCAGTACAAAACCAGTGAAAAACGTGTTGATTGATGCCCGTATTTGTTGCAGTGGTGTAACACAAAATGACTGGGATCCTTGCAGAATTTGAATAGGGGACTCTTAGTCACCCATATCTCACAGCCTTGGGCTGAATGGGGGCCCCCTGCATCACAGCAGGTGCAGCGGCTTGTATTACGCCCTGATTTGTCACTGAACACCACAGAGGTGTCAAAATGTACTTTGATTCGTAAATATTAAACAGTCTTTTGCCCACTGGAGGGGAAATTCACATACATAGTGAATTGTATACATTGTCAAGAAGAAAATAAGGGATTTGCCCCAATTCATCTAGAGAAATGACAGACCAAAGTCAAGGATTTAGTGAAAGACAGGCAAAATGTTGTCTGCAAGATCACGTACACATAGTAGAATTTCAACTGCATGGAGGGAGACAGTAATGATCTTTACAGCAAATAGAATACCCCTTTGTTCTCTCATTGCACATACAAGTTGACCAGTTGCCCCAAGCATACAATAGCAGGTCCCTCATATAATAGTTAATGTTTGAATGTTTGTGACAAGGCCTCATTGATCTGGACTCTTGCAGTAGGATTAGAGCAAAGGATATCCAGGACAGCTGCAGGTCTTCCACAGCCTTGCTCAGTAAGGCCTGCATATACCCCTATGTGGATCAAAAGCTTTTTTGTACCTGGAAAGACTGCAGCAGCTTTGACATCAGGATAAAGTTGATCACTTGAAGCAAAACGTATACATAGATTATACATTGTTGGGCAACCTAGGATAAAACCCTCTTTATCACATAAAACCAGTTCTAACAGATACGGGAGGAGACAGTTGGTTTTAATTTAAGTCAGCTTAGAGCAGTGAGAGGGGCATATATGATGCGCATGAGGATTCCAGTTTACTGAGTTTGAAAGGTCCACCAATAACCTCTTCCCGAAAAGGCAGCGGAAGCTGTCACAGAGCATGTACTTCCTTAAACATTGTATGTGCAGAGCCAAGAACTCAATCCATTCGTTGTAGAAGTCTGCCTGAGTCTGTCTGCCCATGGCACCCACCCACTGGATATGATTCTGTTGACTCTTTCCACCTCCTCCACTGTAATCGGTTGCATTAGTGCCATTGCCACTGTTCTCTAGCAATGCATGGGTCAGTCTGTCAAGGTATTCTCACACCAGTGCTTCAGAATAGGATATATGCGAAGTGTACAATTGTATGTAGTATTCTCAGAAAACTGAGAAAGATCGTAGTGGAGTCATATAGCTTGTGGTTGTTAGAGGAATGGCCTCAGAGAAATAGCCACGATTGGGTGTGTAGAGTCACCGCTGACAGTTCCAGGTCCAATACAATCAGGGCATAATCTGAAAGAGTACAAGGAAGATGACAACAATCTTGTATCAAAAAATTCAAGAGATGAAAGCCAATAATCTATGCGCGAGTACATTCCATAAATGGGGGAGTGAAAGGTAAATTGAGTGGACAGCAGATGCCTATGTCTCCACACATCAACCAAGTTGTCATGCTCCATTATGTGTAGAATGCTCTTGGAAACAGAAGATAATTTGCTGTGTGATGCTTGATTAATCTAGGTCTACAACTAAAAAGGTGTTAAAGTCACCACACCAGAAATCACGTTGCAGGACATAATGACTACGTTAAACAAGGTGCACACGTCCCTAGAGTCTCGAATAGACACTGTAACTACAGAACTTTCGCTAATCCGTGCAGACTTCAGAAAACTGAGCTCGAGAGTGACAGAAGTGGAAACAACAACAACATCTTTATGTGCAGACACTACCGCCCTTCAGCGGCAAATGAAATACCTGGAAACGGAACACAAAATTATGGCTGCAAAACTAGACGATTATGAAGGCCGCTCTCGACGCAATAACGTCAGAATCGTAGGGGTGCCAGAAGGAACAGGAGGGCCGGCACTCGACCTATTTGTGGAAGACCTTATCAAGAATCACCTACAACCCCGAGGACTCTCCCATTATTTCTCGGTCGAAAGAGCCCACCGCATCCCAGGAGGTAGGCCTAAGCCAGGTGCGCCCCACAGGCCCATACTGGCCCGAATTTTCAATTTTCGAGACCGAGACCTCCTTCTTCAAACAGCTAGGGCGGCACCACCGGTGCGTTACGAACAGAGCGCAATCTCCTTCTTCCCTGACTACACAGCCAATGTGGCAAAACAAAGGCGAAGCTTCTTTGCGGTAAAGCAAGAATTACGAAACCGTGAACTCAAATACTCAATGATGTTTCCTGCGAAGCTAAGAGTGGAGGCAGACGGGAAAGTATGGTTCTTTACGACGCCGGAGGAGGTGCAAGAATGGCTTTAGGGATGGCGCTGAGTCGCCAACCCTGGAAGAGTGGGGAAGAACTACAGTCGACAAGCATCGGGAGCGGTTCAGTCAGAACTGGGAGGAACAATGACTGCAAAAGAGGCCCCTGACAAAGAGAACTGAACGAATAGAGGTCTCCCCCTCATCATTGGCCACTAACGAACACAGGCCTGCCTTGTCAAAATGAAGTACTTCCACTTGCTGAGTGCAGGACTGCTCTAATCACTGACAAAGGCGCCCAGAAAACAACGACCAACAACTGAACGATCAATGATAACCGGCGCAATCTCGGAAGCATCCAGAGACACTCACTGATTTGCCACTGTAGATGAGCAATGTGGGACTGGGATATCCGTGATTAATGCGATAACTTAATTGAAAATAGTAATCTAATGTATAAAGGATAAGAGGATGTCCTGGGGAGACTAACGAAGAGGCTCCCCCCCTACGAAGGTACTGGGTAATGGGTATTAGGCACTCTGCAATGTTGGGGAGGCGGGTAGTTCTTAAACCGTCATGCAGGGAGGCAGGGAGGGGGGTGGGATGAAGGCCTAGTTCTAATGGTTTCAGTTTAATTTTTCTTCACTTTTTGATACAGTTCTTGGTACGACCTACAGACACTCATAAGGGACCTACGCCTCAACACTACCGTCAGGATTCCGATACATACAACTCTAATGCCACACACAGATACGCAACCTAGCCACGCCGCTTCCAAGCCCATACATATTCAGCACCTACCACTGCTATCTTGGAATGTAAATGGCCTCTGAGATAAGTTAAGGAGAGGACTGGTCCTGCAATATCTTAAACGCAGAGCGCCAGCGATAGTCCTGGTGCAGGAGACCCATCTGGTTGGGGCAACCTGCAAGGCCCTCGTTAGATGGGACTTCAAATTAGCAGTCCATTCCGAGTTCACATCTGGCTCACGAGGGGTGGGAATTCTAATTAAGAAACAATGCCCAATCATTGTCAAATACACACAAACAGATGATCAGGGCCGGTTCGCGGCCGTCTCATGCCAATGGGTGGGACGTACGCTCAACTTTGTGACAGTGTATATCCCCCAAGCACTCCACTCGTTGGCATTCGCGGCGCTCAGCGCATTTCTACTCCGACTTCCAGAGGGAGAACTAATCATAGGAGGCGACTTTAACGCAACTCTTGATGACACTTTAGACCGAACACCCCCGACAACAACATCGCACACACTCCAACTTAGCAGACTTCCTTGAGACAATAGGATTAGTGGACATCTGGCGTTCACAATTCCCGCAGGCACGACAATATACATATCATTCAGGCGCACACAACAGCCTCTCCAGAATAGACTGCATGCTGGCACCAGCAGACTGTGTGGGGAGATTCGAAGAAATGACTCACTTGCCAAGGGGCATATCAGATCACTCCCCCGTCTTTGCTAAATATACATGGCACATGGCAACACAATGTTGTATATTTCCGATATACCCAGGCTACCATAAAAACCCCAAGATCTGGAAGGGATTGACCGACACTACGAAACACTACTTCAGCGAAAATGAGTCCTCAGTCTTTTCACCCCTCACTTTGTGGGAGGCATATAAAACCGTTCTTCATGGACAGGCCATCTCCCTGATTACAGACCACAAAAAAGAAAAGGCAAAGACGGTACTGACACTTGAGCAGGAGGTGAGCACCTTAGAATCACTTCACGCGCAAGACCCCTCAGACACGAATACACACTGACTTCACCTTAAAAAACAGGAATACAAAGAATACCTATGGGAGGATGCCAAAACCCGACTGACTACTACTTTACATACAATATACGAAGTGGGGGATAAAGCCGGTAGGCTCCTCGCCTGGCTTGATAAGCGAGAACGAGCGGACATATGGGTGGCTGAACTCCAACTCGCCACAGGAGAAATTGTAACTGACCCACAAGCAATAACTGACACGCTGGCACTTCATTATGAGCAGGTATACACCCCAGCAATCACAATACAGCAAGAGGAAGCGGAGGCATTCCTCCGAGACATCCAGCTCCCCACACTCACAGAGGAAGAGAACCAATTGCTAGAAACAGGACTCTCAACTGAAGAGTTAACAATAGCTATAGGAAATATACAGTCAGGGAAAGCTCTAGGGCCGAACGGCATCCCTATAGAACTATATAAGCGAACTGCAACTATAATCTCCTCACACCTATTGAAAATGTTTAATGCCAGCTTAGAAATGGGAGAGCTCCCAAGGGAAAAGAGAACAGCGATGATAGTGGCCATCCATAAACCCGGTAAGACGGCCCGAGAAGGTGCCTCTTATCGACCTATCTCTTTGATCAACGCCGAAGCCAAGATTTTAGCCAAAACATTGGCCAACAGACTTACACCGCACCTAGCTAAGCTAATACACCCGGACCAATCAGGGTTTATGCCGGGCAGAAATACAGCCTTAAATCTCAGGCGTCTACACAATGTACTAGGACGCAAACATACGATACAAGAAGAGGCCATAATATTGTCTCTTGACGCACGCATGGCATTTGACACGGTCGAGTGGCCTTTCCTCTTTGCCGTTCTCACACGGATGGGATCCGGGCCTAAATTTTGCGCAAGGTGTTAAAATGAAGGATTGTACGTAGGTAGGTCTTGTAGATAAAGGTTATGGATCTATTCATCAGGTTACTTCTTTAGTTACAGGTTACAGGAAGATGGTAAGATCCATATTATGCCCCACCAGGAGCAGCCTCCTTGCTGCTCAGCCCATCCACTCCAACTGATTCTTCCTCAAGCACAAACACTCTGAACATTCCAATGACCTCACCATTGGCTGAGCAGCAAGGCAGAGAACAACAATAGGGAGGATGCATTAACCAACAAGTAGATTATAACACATTTCCCCCCTTATAATGATTATAGAAAAACAAATGTATGCAAGATGATAAGACACACATACGACATGTCCAATAAATTCATCAGAAATTACATGCCCATCCAATCTAGGAAAAATAGGAAAAACACAAGTAAAAGTTTCCATTCTTTAAAACAGTGGGTGCTCACCCACATTAACTCACACTCCATACACAACTTAGCACAGGGAATATCTCACCCAACAAACAGTAGGTACCACCTCAGTACCACCTCACTACCACAAGGTACCCACCTCGCCTCACACCAAGGCAAAACTACACACAGGGTATCTTCACAACCCCTAAACAGTGAGTATTACATTTCTTAACCCACCTCGCCTCACAACAAGGCAAAACTACACACAGGGTATCTTCCAACCCTCAAACAGTGGATATCTCACACCACCTCGCCTCACACTCAAGACACAACTCTAACAGCAGGACCAGGGACTCCAAACCCTCTACTGCACTTACACAACTCATGGCAGGACCAGGGACTCCAAACCCTCTACTGCACTTACATAACTCATGGCAGGACCAGGGACTCCAAACCCTCTACTGCACTTACATAACTCAAGGCAGGACCAGGTCTAACCTCAAGACTAGAGGGTATGACTCAACCCATATCATAACAGGGTATCTTTAAACCCATCACAAACACAGGGTATCTTTAAACCCAATACATTCCCACTAACACGGGGAAACACAGAATAAATGTAGCACACAACGCACAGTCATAAACACCTCACACAAGGCAAACAACTACACACAGGGTATCTTCCAACCCTCAAACAGTGGATATCTCACACCACCTCGCCTCACACTCAAGACACAACTCTAACAGCAGGACCAGGGACAAGCCATTCTTCTTCACAATTTGGGTATTGAGGGTCGCAATATCTATGAAAGCATTGATGAATTGCCTATTGGTGAGGGGATGGCGAGCTCTACGGACGTTTTTGAAATGTCCATGAAGATGCTTGAGACTTATTTTGGTCCACGTATCAATGTTGTACTTGAAAGACATAAATTCTTCATGAGAATCCAAGAGCCAAATGAGAAAGTTGGAAACTATGTTGCATCTTTAAAAACACTGGCCCGAACTTGCGAATTTGGTGATTTAACAGATTCTTTAATCCGTGATCAGTTAGTTAGATGCACTAACAGCTCTAGAGTTCAAGAGAAACTTTTGTCAAGGAATCCTTCACTCAAGGAGGCAATTGCTATTGTCGAAGGCGTAGAGAACACTTCCGGATGGGTTAAAGAAATGAAAGGACAAAAACCAGTGACTGAAAATACTCTCACACCTAGTAACATTCATGAAGTTTTACTTACTGATACTCAACAAGACCCAGTAGACAATATTTGTAAAGTGATTCAGACACCCAAAGGACAAGGCAAAACTCATAATGAACCAGGCAAAATGAAATGTTATCGTTGTGGGAGTTTTAGCCATACATCAAATTATCCAAATTGTTATGCTAAAAATGCCACATGTCTCAAATGTGGTATTAAGGGCCACTATGCTAAGGTCTGTAAGTCTAGTGGGAAAGTGCGCACTGTAGACAGTATTGAAACTATAAGTGTTAGACCAAAAATGGTTGTGTCAAATGTAAGGAGTGATGGTGTGGTGGATGCTGACCCCATCTGCATGCCGGAATGTGAGGTTGAGATTGGAGGAAAGTTATTCGTTGTTTTAGCGGATTCAGGTTCTCCCTTCACTATGATTGGAAATGAGTTATGGAACAAAATATTTCCTGATGTTCAGTTGCTCCCGCCTGATATTAATCCTGTGAGTTATGGGGGTGCGCGTATTGAAGTATCTGGTTATACCGTAATGAGGATACACTTCAAAGGCAGGAAACCATTCGGAAAATATATGTGGCAGAACGAGGGGACAATCTCTTAGGTTGGAGGCACCAAAGAGACTTGGGTATAATCCTTAATCCCAACGCTCTTAAAGCCTCTGATCAAGTTATGTTAGTGGATTGTGGTTTAAATTCCAACAAATTCTTTGATGAATTTCCTCAAGTTTTTACCGACAAGCTTGGTCTGTTGAAGGATTTTGAGCATCGCATTATTCGCAAACAGAATGCTGTGCCATGTGTACACAAGGTCAGGAAAGTTCCTAACTTGATGATGAATCCCCTGAAGGTTGAACTGGATAGACTGATGAGCTTGAATGTGATAGAGGAAATTGAATCCTCTGAGTGGTTGCCCCCTGTGGTTTTGGCACCCAAGGATGGTGGAAAGAGCATCAGAATGTGTGTGGACTTAAGAGGTCTTAATAAATGGATATGGGTAGACCGCCAACCTCTCCCTAACATCGCTGAGTCCATTACTATGCTCAATGGGGCTAAAGCTTTTACTGTACTTGATTTGTCCTCGGCATATCACCAAGTGCCGCTTCATCAAGACTCTAAACATCTTACATCCTTCGTGACACCGTTGGGAGCTTTTCGCTTTGTTAGAATGCCGTTCGGTTTGGCGTCAGCCGCAGCATGCTTCCAACGTGTCATGAAGATGGTTCTGGGTGATATGCCGAACATATTATTTTTCCAGGTTCATATCCTAGTTTATGGTAAAGATGACAATGAACATGACACCATTTTAAGGAAAGTTCTCTTAAGACTGTCTGATAAAGGACTCACTGTCAACAAAAAGAAGTGTAAAATTGGTGTGTCTTCGGTCACATATTTAGGCCATGTGATTTCTGGTGAGGGCATCCAACCAAAACTTGAACTTGCCAAGAGCATTATTGATGCTCCTGCTCCCACTGACAAGGAGCAGGTCAGGGCTTTTCTTGGACTAGCTGAGTTCTACGCAAAGTTTGTCAAGGGTTTTGCAACTGTTGTAGAACCAATTATGACTTTGCTCAAGAAAGGAACTCAATTTGTGTGGAGTGAGGATTGCAATGCTGCTTTTTGTTCTGTTAAACGTGCAATCAGTGAAATGCCTAATCTTGGTCATTTTGACACTAAAAAAAAAACTATTCTCAACACTGATGCTAGTCTGTCTGGTTTGGGTGCGGTTCTCACTCAAGTAGATGCTGATGTTGAGAAAGTGGTTGCGTTTGCATCCAAGGCGCTAAAGAAAGCTGAGCAACAATACTCATGCATAGAAAGAGAAGCGCTTGCAATTGTGTGGGCAGTCAGACATTTTAGATTTTACTTATGGGGCATCCCCTTTATTGTGAGATCCGATCATCGTCCACTTGTGCAGGTATTCTCTTGCATGGAGAGTGAAAGATTGACTCCGAGATTGAAGCGTTGGAGTGAAGGTCTGGAAGAATTCAATTTTCAGGTGCAATATCTCCCCGGTTCTGCCAATAAGGCTGCTGACTGTTTGTTGAAGCTGCCTATTGAGGTTCAGGAAGACTTTGGTGATGCCAAATCTATGAGAATTTGTTGGGTCAAAGAGCCGGCTATCACACAAGATGAATGGACTGAAGCTAAGTCTCATGATCCCCTCTTGCCTGTTGTTACTGATTTCGTGGTCAAGGGATGGCCCAGATGCAGTAAAAGTGTTAATGCCGACCTCATGCCTTTTTGGTCCATTAGGGATGAGTTAACCTTACTGCAAGATGAGTTGATGCGTGGAGAGAGGTTAATACCTCCTTGTGACTTGAGATCCAAACTTGTCAACCTTGCGCATGAAGGGCACTTGGGAAGGAGTCTCACCAAGGCCCGGCTACGTGAGAGGTACTAGTGGCCAGGTATGGATCATCATGTCGAGGAGGTAGTCAAAGATTGTTACCAATGTGCCACTAATGACAAGTCTAGGGTCATCAATTCTGCTCCTTTGTCTCCTGTGGAAGTTCCGCAAGAACCTTGGTCAAAGCTGGGTTTGGATCTGATGGGTCCCTTTGAGCTATTGGGGCCTTCAGAAAGATTTGTTATTCTTTTAGTGGATTACACGTCAAAATGGGTCTCTACCAGGTGTGTGAACACAGTCAACACTAGAGTAATTCTTGACTTTCTCAAAGATGAATTTGCTTGTGAGGGTATTCCAAAATTTTTGATCACTGACAACGGGGTACAATTTACTTCTCAAGATATGCAAAATTTCTTAGATGATTTTGGAATAACCCATCTCAAAACAGCCCTTTATTCTCCGCAGGCCAATGGTCTTGCGGAACGTATGAACAGAGTGGCCAAAGCTGGTGTACAAAGAGCTTTGGAGTCGAAAGTTCCCCTTAAAGAAGTTTTGCGTGATACTTGGTGGGCTCACGACATCTCAGCCGAACTAAAGCAAAGTCCTGATGTCCACAGAATCCCCCGCAGCTCTCGTCATAGCGCAGACAGGTTGGCAAAACAAGCAGAAACAACAAGAGTAAACATTGCACCAGTGCCTGAATAATGTGGCCAATCCTAAGATGGCGGCACGTTGTTGACGCCGTGCCGGGCGGCTCACGGCACGTCAAAGCTGGTAAGCGTTGCCAAGCAGTCACAAACTGCTTGGATACAAATACGTTAGAAAAAGAATCCATCGAAGGCATCACAGCAGGGCTCGAGGCACAGCAGGTAAAATCGCGTGTAGGGAATCACGTGCTGTATAATTTTTCAAATCGCAGGAATATCAGTTAAACTGCCAATTGTCCAAACTTGCCCAAATTTCTGCAAAAAAAAAAAAAATCGATGCCCCTAACAGCTCCTCTAGTAACTTACAGCATACTTAGCGGTGCAGTCCACATGACGAGGGTCACCCAGTGCGATTAGAGTTGTGCACAGGATCAAACAGTTCACACAATGAAATGCCCTGGCGTGAGCTCTCCACCACAGTAACTTCAAAGTTATGTTTGACATAATCCAACACAGGTGGCACACAATACCACAACACTCCTCTTGTGTGCTTAAGATCCTCCCAGCAACGTGACACAGCAAGCAAATCCATACAACATATGACAGCAAACTCCACAGTAGTAAAAGCAGGAACTGGCAGGCCCAGGTTAGGGCTGACCGGTCACAGGTGATGAGGGACACCATAAAGAGGTTGTAGGAATGTCACTTTGCGGAAGAAGAACACAAACGCTCTACCATGCAAAGGCAGAGAAAAATACTTTATTCCTCAAGGCTGTTAGGCTAGTTACACGTTTGGGGAACTCCAAGTGATGGAGACACTCACCCAAGTCCATCATTAACTGGCACGTCCACGATGGGGCCGACCGATCTTCTGGTCACTGGTGGGGCTCAGGACTGCCAGCTAGCTTCTTCCAATTGCGCTTCTTCAGTTTCTATTGACTTTAGGTTTCATAGGTACCAGTCCATTCAAGATAGCATGCGTAGGTTCTTTAAGTATCGTCGCCAGTGTTACAATGAAGGATTGTACGTAGACAGGTCTTGTAGATAAAGGTTATGGATCTATTCATCAGGTTACTTCTTCAGTTACAGGTTACAGGAAGATGGTAAGATCCATATTATGCCCCACCAGGAGCAGCCTCCTTGCTGCTCAGCCCATCCACTCCAACTGATTCTTCCTCAAGCACAAACACTCTGAACATTCCAATGACCTCACCATTGGATGAGCAGCAAGGCAGAGAACAGCAATAGGGAGGATGCATTAACCAACAAGTAGATTATAACACAAGGGTAAAATTGCTATATACAAAACCACTAGCACACGTAGTGGCAAACGGACATATATCCAGAGAATTCCCCCTGGGCCGAGGTGCAAGACAGGGCTGTCCACTGTCACCGCTCTTGTTGGCCCTCATGCTGGAGCCACTGGCGTCCTGGATAAGACAAGATCGGATTGTCCGTGGGCTCCGCTGGATGGAAGGGTGGGAAGATCGCATATCTCTCTATGCGGATGATGTGCTCTTATATATGGCCTCCCCCAAACGCTCATTACATAAACTACTGAATATATGTGACACATATGGGAAACACTCTGGGTACACCATTAACTGGAACAAATCCGTTCTTTATGTCCTGAGAGGACCGCCACCGACGCTACCTAGAGGATGCGAAGTAAAGGTAGTGGAAGATAGTTTTAAATATTTGGGGATCCGTATTACTTCAGACCCAGGGGACTTTATGACTCTAAATCTTCTAGCGCCCCTCAAAAGGCTATGCAGAGATACTAAACACTGGCAATCATTACCATTAACACTACTAGGAAAAGCAGCACTTTTCAAAATGATGGCGCTTCCTAGATTCCTCTACGCGCTGCAAAATACTCCATTCTTGGTTCCCCCATCCTATTTCCGGGCAATAGAGGCAGAAGTCACCAAACTTCTTTGGAATGGTAAACCGGCCCGAATAGCTATGAATAAACTAATCAGAACTTGGTATGACGGTGGCATTGCGCTCCCAAATATACAAACGTATTATTGGGTGTCCCAACTGACAGTAATTAATCACTGGTTACATGTCCCCCATACGGACCCCGCTTATCGACTAGATAGGCTAGCGCTGGGAACGGGAGGGATCAACCGAGCTCTATACAACAAGAACCAGAACATGACCCTGTTGGGACCGACAAAGCAGACACTCCATATATGGCACACGGTACTTAGGAAGCTAGGCTGGGACACTAAGATCACACAAGCAACACCCCTTTGGGAAACCGGCAAGCTAGGCACGCTACGCAAAAGCAAAGGGTTCAAACAATGGGACAACATAGGAATATCAAAAGTGGGAGATCTTTGGACCAAAGGGAAAGTAATCACATTCTCGCAACTTCAAAAACAGTACGAGATGGCACCCACGGAAATGTTCCGTTACTTACAGATCAAACATGCATTAGAAGCGATCATGCCACCTGACACTATCCTCCCTGAAGCCTCTCCATTGGAAGACAGACTTCTGACAGAGCATATGGAAAAAAAAGCCTCATCCCTAACCTACCGCAAAATTATCAACAACCAACCTGACCCCACGCAGCTTCTACGGGATAAATGGCAGAAAGATGTGGGAGAATTAGATGATACGGACTGGCAGGAGACATTAGAATCCACAAGAGAGGTGGCGATATCATCTAGGTTGCGCCTCGTTCAACTTAAAATACTCCATAGTATCTACTACACTAGGGTCACATTATGCAAGATAGGTAAGACTGACGACCAACTCTGCTTGCGACAATGCGGGGCAGTGGGTACATTTTTTCACACGATATGGGAATGTCCAGAAATAGCGACGTACTGGGAGACAGTTATGTCCACAATAACAAGAATATGTGAGGCCCCGGTACCACCAGAACCCCGGCGCTGCCTTCTAAATGTATGGGAGGCAACGGACCTTAATCCCACAGCGCAAACCTGGGCAACACTAGGTATGACAATAGCTAAGAGAAATATTGCCAAATACTGGGGGCACGCAACACTCCCACTATAGCAGAATGGTGTAACGGCATGGATATGGCTATAGTGGCCGAAAAGGCTGTATACATACACAGAGGGTGTCCCAAAAAATGGGAACGACTATGGGGAAAATGGAACACTTTTAGAGGTGGCATATTTACAATACCAACAGTGGAATCCTCACTGGAAGACGGTTAACGAATCAAAAGTGGCAATAACGTAAATTGATAACTATGCGCATGTAATGAACATTCACGATTACTGTCGTAATGAGGTAATGCACGAACAGATGTACTATGCAAAGGTCTCAATGATTATTAAAGATACAGTTGCATGTCATGTACCAAATAAAAATAAAACCAGTTAAAAAAAAACGGAAAAAAAAAGTCACCACACCATAGTATGGTATGATGATCCAGATCCTGGCATGCTAAATGCAGGTTTGTGAAAACTTCCAGGCAGACAATATTTGGGCCATACACATTAACAAACATGACAGAATCCCACAAAAGTGTCTTCTACTCACGTTTCAGCAACACCCTCAACAAGCAGAATGGAACATCTCAGTCATCAAAATAGCTACTCTCTAGCATGTGTACTAAAGAGGGCAAATACGTAATGCCCACCAAACTTGTTCATCCTGAGATTTTCATTGTATGATGTCAAGTGAGTTTCCTGTAGCGAAGCAATATCAATTCATGCTTTTCAAGTACACCAACACTCCGCTCATTCTGCCTCCTTCTTTCAAGCGCCTGACATTCCAGGTGAGTAATGTGAGGTTCAGCCTACACTGGGTATCAGTCATATAGTCTATGACTGCCTATTGCACATGAAAGTGAAAGTGTAATGTGTAAAGAAGAGTGCACACTTGTACCACTCACAAGAAAAGATCATGTCATGGTTAAACACAGCAAATTGAACCCCAAGAAAGCAGATACAGAAAGCTACACTTTGGCCTAAGAGAGTTGAGCACTGCTCCCCCACAAAACTGCGGTGGTGGCCACTTCAACAAATGTTTTCAGACAGGCCAACTAATTGCACCCCCCGCAAATACTTGCATCTAAGTGGATATTACGTTTCTAATATGGAAATATGTAGCAATTCCCGCCTCATCCGATCGCAATTTAGCACCATCAATATGCAATTACCTTTCCAAAGTATGTGATCGAAACAGCAAAGCTGAAAGGAGAGAAATATCATAGCCCACAATTGACTCTTTCGAAGATGTAACAGGGCCCACGTTAAGCGTCAACAAAAACAGGCAGACATTAAGTCAAGCTATAGTTACCATCAATCAAATGTGCAAGTATAGAATGCCAGTAGCTGTCTCAGTAACTACTGTGCATTCCTCCTTCTTGATCCCAAGTGAGGTCTGAGAAGCAGAATATGGTTTTCTTTCCCATGCGTGTAATCCGTCTGGGGTACACTGAAGATGTGAACCTTACCATGCAAAGTTACTTTGAGGTGTGCTGGATAGGGCATTGACTAGGATACACTCATGGATTGAGGTTTGTTTTTGACCCCAGAAAGAGCCCTCCGGGCTTCCTTGATATGTAACGCAAGTATGGGAAGAGAGATGATTTTTGCATAATTCTTGCTTTTCTTTTGCTAATCTTATTGTTGTGCCTCAGTTCCTGTAGGTCAGTTATTGGTCTCGAAGCACACCTGGGATGGGCCTGGAACTAGAGACAGGTGACCATTTTCCACCATAAACACTGCTGAGAAGCAGTCTCTGTCAAACAAATAAATACGACTGACTGGACTCAAAGGATTCTATGTTGCCAGTGCTGATTTTGTCCTATAATCCTGAAGTTGTTGCACCTTCATCACACATCCAGTTCTTCATTCTGGGTGCTGATAACTTCTAAGACTTTCCAATTTTTGACACTTTTAATTGTGGACTGATGTGTTGTCTTCGATGTCTGTTATTCAATTTTCCGCCATACCTAACTTGGAGGCTTGCATATTGAGGTGTTCGATGCAGCAGTCCATCTACAGTGTCAGAGTATCAACCTTCCCATCAATAGTTTGTAGGCTATCACTTTAGGATAGATTTCATCTCATTGTCTGAGGCGCTGTTAGACCTGGCATCATTAGGGTGGTCTTTCCCAAGACTTTTTGCCTTTTGCCTCTCATTTTTTTCTGATTCTTTTTGTTGGCCTTATGACTCTGACTACTTTACCACTGCTTACCAGTGCCAAAGTGCATGTCCTTCTCCCCTACAAATGATGACATTGGTCTATACCTGATTGGCATTTTGGATGTACTGGTACGTCCCTCGTACAGTGGTAAACCATATACCCAAGGCCTGTTCTTCAAATGCTACTAATGGGCCTGCAGCACTAATTGTGCCACTCAAATAAGTGCAAAAACAACAGTTGATGGACAGAATGCAGAACAATGTCATACATTCACCCCAGTACAGAGATCTGGGCCTAAATCCATCGTTTTTTTGCTCACCATGCCATTCCAATTTGAACCCAGCCATATGCAAATCAGTCTTGACCCTGTGCCTCATGGGAACAGTCCAGCCCGAACTGCCAAGCCAGGTCCTCCCTGGACTGGAAACAAGCATCCTAGGACCGGTTTCGGGGTTTCACCCCTCTTCAGCCAGGATAGCTTGATTCCAGTGGCATGGAGAACACGGGACCCACGTCTGGGCATACCCGTCCCACTCGGGGTGACAAATGCAAAAACAACAGTTGATGGACAGAATGCAGAACAATGTCATACATTCACCCCAGTACAGAGATCTGGGCCTAAATCCATCGTTTTTGCTCACCATGCCATTCCAATTTGAACCCAGCCATATGCAAATCAGTCTTGACCCTGTGCCTCATGGGAACAGTCCAGCCCGAACTGCCAAGCCAGGTCCTCCCTGGACTGGAAACAAGCATCCCAGGACCGGTTTCGGGTTTCACCCCTCTTCAGCCAGGATAGCTTGATTCCAGTGGCATGGAGAGCACGGGACCCACGTCTGGGCATACCCGTCCCACTCGGGGTGACAAATGCAAAAACAACAGTTGATGGACAGAATGCAGAACAATGTCATACATTCACCCCAGTACAGAGATCTGGGCCTAAATCCATCGTTTTTTTGCTCACCATGCCATTCCAATTTGAACCCAGCCATATGCAAATCAGTCTTGACCCTGTGCCTCATGGGAACAGTCCAGCCCGAACTGCCAAGCCAGGTCCTCCCTGAACTGGAAACAAGCATCCTAGGACCGGTTTCGGGGTTTCACCCCTCTTCAGCCAGGATAGCTTGATTCCAGTGGCATGGAGAGCACGGGACCCACGTCTGGGCATACCCGTCCCACTCGGGGTGACAAATGCAAAAACAACAGTTGATGGACAGAATGCAGAACAATGTCATACATTCACCCCAGTACAGAGATCTGGGCCTAAATCCATCGTTTTTGCTCACCATGCCATTCCAATTTGAACCCAGCCATATGCAAATCAGTCTTGACCCTGTGCCTCATGGGAACAGTCCAGCCCGAACTGCCAAGCTAGGTCCTCCCTGGACTGGAAACAAGCATCCTAGGACCGGTTTCGGGGTTTCACCCTCTTCAGCCAGGATAGCTTGATTCCAGTGGCATGGAGAGCACGGGACCCACGTCTGGGCATACCCGTCCCACTCGGGGTGACAAATGCAAAAACAACAGTTGATGGACAGAATGCAGAACAATGTCATACATTCACCCCAGTACAGAGATCTGGGCCTAAATCCATCGTTTTTTTGCTCACCATGCCATTCCAATTTGAACCCAGCCATATGCAAATCAGTCTTGACCCTGTGCCTCATGGGAACAGTCCAGCCCGAACTGCCAAGCCAGGTCCTCCCTGGACTGGAAACAAGCATCCTAGGACCGGTTTCGGGGTTTCACCCCTCTTCAGCCAGGATAGCTTGATTCCAGTGGCATGGAGAGCACGGGACCCACGTCTGGGCATACCCGTCCCACTCGGGGTGACAAATGCAAAAACAACAGTTGATGGACAGAATGCAGAACAATGTCATACATTCACCCCAGTACAGAGATCTGGGCCTAAATCCATCGTTTTTTGCTCACCATGCCATTCCAATTTGAACCCAGCCATATGCAAATCAGTCTTGACCCTGTGCCTCATGGGAACAGTCCAGCCCGAACTGCCAAGCCAGGTCCTCCCTGGACTGGAAACAAGCATCCTAGGACCGGTTTCGGGGTTTCACCCCTCTTCAGCCAGGATAGCTTGATTCCAGTGGCATGGAGAGCACGGGACCCACGTCTGGGCATACCCGTCCCACTCGGGGTGACAAATGCAAAAACAACAGTTGATGGACAGAATGCAGAACAATGTCATACATTCACCCCAGTACAGAGATCTGGGCCTAAATTCATCGTTTTTTTGCTCACCATGCCATTCCAATTTGAACCCAGCCATATGCAAATCAGTCTTGACCCTGTGCCTCATGGGAACAGTCCAGCCCGAACTGCCAAGCCAGGTCCTCCCTGGACTGGAAACAAGCATCCTAGGACCGGTTTCGGGGTTTCACCCCTCTTCAGCCAGGATAGCTTGATTCCAGTGGCATGGAGAGCACGGGACCCACGTCTGGGCATACCCGTCCCACTCGGGGTGACAAATGCAAAAACAACAGTTGATGGACAGAATGCAGAACAATGTCATACATTCACCCCAGTACAGAGATCTGGGCCTAAATCCATCGTTTTTGCTCACCATGCCATTCCAATTTGAACCCAGCCATATGCAAATCAGTCTTGACCCTGTGCCTCATGGGAACAGTCCAGCCCGAACTGCCAAGCCAGGTCCTCCCTGGACTGGAAACAAGCATCCTAGGACCGGTTTCGGGGTTTCACCCTCTTCAGCCAGGATAGCTTGATTCCAGTGGCATGGAGAGCACGGGACCCACGTCTGGGCATACCCGTCCCACTCGGGGTGACAAATGCAAAAACAACAGTTGATGGACAGAATGCAGAACAATGTCATATATTCACCCCAGTACAGAGATCTGGGCCTAAATCCATCGTTTTTTTGCTCACCATGCCATTCCAATTTGAACCCAGCCATATGCAAATCAGTCTTGACCCTGTGCCTCATGGGAACAATCCAGCCCGAACTGCCAAGCCAGGTCCTCCCTGGACTGGAAACAAGCATCCTAGGACCGGTTTCGGGGTTTCACCCCTCTTCAGCCAGGATAGCTTGATTCCAGTGGCATGGAGAGCACGGGACCCACGTCTGGGCATACCCGTCCCACTCGGGGTGACAAATGCAAAAACAACAGTTGATGGACAGAATGCAGAACAATGTCATACATTCACCCCAGTACAGAGATCTGGGCCTAAATCCATCGTTTTTTTGCTCACCATGCCATTCCAATTTGAACCCAGCCATATGCAAATCAGTCTTGACCCTGTGCCTCATGGGAACAGTCCAGCCCGAACTGCCAAGCCAGGTCCTCCCTGGACTGGAAACAAGCATCCTAGGACCGGTTTCGGGGTTTCACCCCTCTTCAGCCAGGATAGCTTGATTCCAGTGGCATGGAGAGCACGGGACCCACGTCTGGGCATACCCGTCCCACTCGGGGTGACAAATGCAAAAACAACAGTTGATGGACAGAATGCAGAACAAAGTCATACATTCACCCCAGTACAGAGATCTGGGCCTAAATCCATCGTTTTTGCTCACCATGCCATTCCAATTTGAACCCAGCCATATGCAAATCAGTCTTGACCCTGTGCCTCATGGGAACAGTCCAGCCCGAACTGCCAAGCCAGGTCCTCCCTGGACTGGAAACAAGCATCCTAGGACCGGTTTCGGGGTTTCACCCCTCTTCAGCCAGGATAGCTTGATTCCAGTGGCATGGAGAGCACGGGACCCACGTCTGGGCATACCCGTCCCACTCGGGTGACAAATGCAAAAACAACAGTTGATGGACAGAATGCAGAACAATGTCATACATTCACCCCAGTACAGAGATCTGGGCCTAAATCCATCGTTTTTTGCTCACCATGCCATTCCAATTTGAACCCAGCCATATGCAAATCAGTCTTGACCCTGTGCCTCATGGGAACAGTCCAGCCCGAACTGCCAAGCCAGGTCCTCCCTGGACTGGAAACAAGCATCCTAGGACCGGTTTCGGGTTTCACCCCTCTTCAGCCAGGATAGCTTGATTCCAGTGGCATGGAGAGCACGGGACCCACGTCTGGGCATACCCGTCCCACTCGGGTGACAAATGCAAAAACAACAGTTGATGGACAGAATGCAGAACAATGTCATACATTCACCCCAGTACAGAGATCTGGGCCTAAATCCATCGTTTTTTTGCTCACCATGCCATTCCAATTTGAACCCAGCCATATGCAAATCAGTCTTGACCCTGTGCCTCATGGGAACAGTCCCGCCCGAACTGCCAAGCCAGGTCCTCCCTGGACTGGAAACAAGCATCCTAGGACCGGTTTCGGGGTTTAACCCCTCTTCAGCCAGGATAGCTTGATTCCAGTGGCATGGAGAGCACGGGACCCACGTCTGGGCATACCCGTCCCACTCGGGGTGACAAATGCAAAAACAACAGTTGATGGACAGAATGCAGAACAATGTCATACATTCACCCCAGTACAGAGATCTGGGCCTAAATCCATCGTTTTTTGCTCACCATGCCATTCCAATTTGAACCCAGCCATATGCAAATCAGTCTTGACCCTGTGCCTCATGGGAACAGTCCAGCCCGAACTGCCAAGCCAGGTCCTCCCTGGACTGGAAACAAGCATCCTAGGACCGGTTTCGGGGTTTCACCCTCTTCAGCCAGGATAGCTTGATTCCAGTGGCATGGAGAGCACGGGACCCACGTCTGGGCATACCCGTCCCACTCGGGGTGACAAATGCAAAAACAACAGTTGATGGACAGAATGCAGAACAATGTCATACATTCACCCCAGTACAGAGATCTGGGCCTAAATCCATCGTTTTTTTGCTCACCATGCCATTCCAATTTGAACCCAGCCATATGCAAATCAGTCTTGACCCTGTGCCTCATGGGAACAGTCCAGCCCGAAGTGCCAAGCCAGGTCCTCCCTGGACTGTAAACAAGCATTCTAGGACCGGTTTCGGGGTTTCACCCCTCTTCAGCCAGGATAGCTTGATTCCAGTGGCATGGAGAGCACGGGACCCACGTCTGGGCATACCCGTCCCACTCGGGGTGACAAATGCAAAAACAACAGTTGATGGACAGAATGCAGAACAATGTCATACATTCACCCCAGTACAGAGATCTGGGCCTAAATCCATCGTTTTTTTGCTCACCATGCCATTCCAATTTGAACCCAGCCATATGCAAATCAGTCTTGACCCTGTGCCTCATGGGAACAGTCCAGCCCGAACTGCCAAGCCAGGTCCTCCCTGGACTGGAAACAAGCATCCTAGGACCGGTTTCGGGGTTTCACCCCTCTTCAGCCAGGATAGCTTGATTCCAGTGGCATGGAGAGCACGGGACCCACGTCTGGGCATACCCGTCCCACTCGGGGTGACAAATGCAAAAACAACAGTTGATGGACAGAATGCAGAACAATGTCATACATTCACCCCAGTACAGAGATCTGGGCCTAAATCCATCGTTTTTTTGCTCACCATGCCATTCCAATTTGAACCCAGCCATATGCAAATCAGACTTGACCCTGTGCCTCATGGGAACAGTCCAGCCCGAACTGCCAAGCCAGGTCCTCCCTGGACTGGAAACAAGCATCCTAGGACCGGTTTCGGGGTTTCACCCCTCTTCAGCCAGGATAGCTTGATTCCAGTGGCATGGAGAGCACGGGACCCACGTCTGGGCATACCCGTCCCACTCGGGTGACAAATGCAAAAACAACAGTTGGACAGAATGCAGAACAATGTCATACATTCACCCCAGTACAGAGATCTGGGCCTAAATCCATCGTTTTTGCTCACCATGCCATTCCAATTTGAACCCAGCCATATGCAAATCAGTCTTGACCCTGTGCCTCATGGGAACAGTCCAGCCCGAACTGCCAAGCCAGGTCCTCCCTGGACTGGAAACAAGCATCCTAGGACCGGTTTCGGGGTTTCAGCCCTCTTCAGCCAGGATAGCTTGATTCCAGTGGCATGGAGAGCACGGGACCCACGTCTGGGCATACCCGTCCCACTCGGGGTGACAAATGCAAAAACAACAGTTGATGGACAGAATGCAGAACAATGTCATACATTCACCCCAGTACAGAGATCTGGGCCTAAATCCATCGTTTTTGCTCACCATGCCATTCCAATTTGAACCCAGCCATATGCAAATCAGTCTTGACCCTGTGCCTCATGGGAACAGTCCAGCCCGAACTGCCAAGCCATTTCAAACCGGTCTCAAGCTTGCCACTGCAGGGCCTGTGTGAGCAGTTTACTGCCACTTTGGCTTGGCATCTAAAACTACTTGCCAAGCCTTAAACTCCCCTATTATTACATATAAGTCACCCCTGAGGTATGCCATAAGTAACCCTGAGGGCAGGGTGCCATGTAAGTAAAAGATAGGACATGTTTGTTTAATCTTTACCTGTTCCATTAGTGACAAATACCCAAATTCATTTTTTACTACAGTGAGGCCTATTCCCCTAATAAGATAACATTGGAAATTCCCTTATACACTTTTAAGTGGTAATTCCTACTCAGAAAGGAGTAGCTTTTTCAGGTTTCATATCTTTGGAATGGTAATGATAAATCCTCCTTATTAGTAAAGTTGGATTTAACATTACAGTTCTAGAAATGCCACTTTTAGAAAGTGGACATTTCTCTGCACTTACTGCTCTGTGTGCCTGTGTCTCCAATACACGTCTGGGGTGGGTGGCAGCTTCACTTTGTGCATTCCCTCTAGACAGTCACAACACAGGAAGGATAGGTGTGCCTGCGTACCCATTTGAATACATATGCATGCTGATGGCCTTGCCTGGGCAGGATGGTTTACGGCAGCAGCACAAGCTCCCATATGGAAATGGGAGTTTGCTATCGAACCCTGTGCGGTTGCATTGTAATTAGGTATGCGGAAGCGCGGACTAATGGTCGAGTGGTTCCCATACCGATACGGTGTTGGGCGGACGCAAGTCTGCCCGACATCATAATAAGGCCCTAAGTGTATCAAAGGTAAGAAACTGAAGTACTGAGGGAGAAACATAGTACAAGCTCATGTCTCTGTCTGTTCCTCTGTCAACATATCTGCCCATTATAGTGCCTTGCTGCATCACTAGACTAATGCTAGGATGTGCACATTTAAGCATTTGTACAGCTTTTACAATGAGAAGTCACCTATAAGTATTGTATACACGATTTTTCGATGGGTCTCAATAAAGAAAAAAAGAAATATGAAGAAGCAAAATTACTGATAAATGACGCATTAATGCAATCTTCATAGACTGCTATTATACTATAGATTAAAACCTTAAAACGAATGAACATGTAACATAAAAGTAATCAACAATTAAACAAAGCCACATTAAGTACAGCATTAAATAAAAAAAAAAATAAAGCAACCTTTGGCAATAAGCAAGGAAGAAGCACACATCCATTTCAGAATAGTATATTCCACTACATTCTGACCTCATGCATTGTTCCTCATGTTTCTCCATTTTCTAATTCTATATGTTCAAAATAATTTCTAATCACAAAGAACAACAACCTTCATCAACAGTTGGCACAGCAGCGAAACCACAGTTCTCACACTAACCAGGACCATTTCCCTAAAATCTATTTCAGCACTCTCATGAAATGGTGCAGATCTTCAGGACTAAACTATAACAATATAATTTAATAAACCTATAACAAAACACATTGTAACAACAAGCAGTGGTGATGTCATAATTGATGTAATTATTGATGAATGATGAAATGTAATGTCATTTGTAGAGTGCACAGCTACTCCAAGGAGTGCCCCGGCGCTACCCAGCGGTTTCTCTGTACATTAAACCAAAACACTGAGGGCATCCTCAGATGGCAAACAGCCATGTTTTAAAATTCTTTCTGAAGATTGAAAGATCCAGATTTGCCCTTAGTGACAGTGGGAGCTGATTCCAGGCCTTAGGTCCAAGATACAAAAAGGATCTGCCCCCAGTTATGGAACGGCAGATCTTGGGAATGGTGGCCGGATGGCTAAAAGTTGACCGAAGTGTCCTGGCTGGCAGATAGCTGGAAAGACTCCTTCTAAGATAGGCTGCACCCATATCATGTATCTCTTTATGCACCAGGACCAGGGTCTTGAACTGGATCCTCTTTCTCACGGGGAGCCAGTGAAGTGATTTCAAATGAGGGCATAAGTGCATCCTAGGGGCAAGGTTGAGGATCAATCTTGCGGCCGCATTCTGCACCACCTGCAGCCTGTTTAAAATATATTCTGGGAGCCCAACATGCCGGACATTTCCATAATCTAGTCTGGAAATGATCAGCGCCTGAACCACTATTTTCTTGGATTCCACCAAGAGCAGTGGCAGAAACATTCTCAGAGTGCGTAGGAGACCAAAACAGGAGCCCACCAGGGCAAGGATTTACTGTTGGAGGGACAAAGCACTGTCTATCTTGATCCCCAAATGTTTTACTGTATTCATTAGATTAGCTGGGGGGGGGGGGGCATCTTGAGGCCACCATGATCTCCAGATATCTACAGGCAGTGTGCCAAAGAAAACAATCTCTGACTTATCTGGGTTGCATTTTAGTGGTTGATTGCTAGCCAGGTGAACACATTCACTAAACAGGTTTTAATAATTTCTCCATCAAATTCTGCCACTTTGTTACAAGAAAAAAGAAGCTGCATGTCATCTGCGTATGATATCTGTAGGAAAGTAGGATCTGCTTTAATGGTTACCCCCCCTTTTTGTCTGGTGCTATACTGATTCTGACTAGTCTGACTGGGATCCTGCTAATCAGGACCCCAGTCTCTCTGCTTTCTCCCCTAAACTGTTATGGTAAGTACTTAGGTACATTCCAGATTGGATACTGGGGTACCCTTATCAGTCCCTAGTATATGGTACTAAGGTAGCCAGGGCATAGGTAGCCCAGGGTTCCCCCATAGACTGAAGCATGTATTATGCCACCCATGGGAGACCATTCAAAATGTCCCTACAGACCTGCCATTGCAGCCTGTGTAAGCTGGTGCTAACACCACTTAAGAAAGATATAGGTTCCCTATATCTAGGGTCACTGCACTTAAAACCTATAAGTCACCCCTACAGCAAGCCTTTTCAATCCTGAAGGTAGGGTGCTCGGTTCTAAGTGTGAGGGTGCCCCTGCATGAGCAGGACACTCCTACAGCCTACGGAATCCATTCTCCCTGGTTGTAAGTGAGACAGCCATATAACATATAGAGGGGCACCGTGTCATTCCGCGATGACGATCTCGAAACTGACTGTAACTAACCCTATTGTGTTTGGTATCAAACGGTGTGGGAGGTATGATTCCAAGCACTGTAAAGGCCCACCGTTGGGTCCTCAGTGCTCCCGGTACCAGTCTTCTAGACCTGGACAGCACAACATGGCTGCTGCCGACCAGCGACACAACTCTGCCCTCCTGCTGCTGAGCCTAGCTCGAGCAGGGGAAGGCAGAACAATAGGTATCCTGTCACAGGGAGGTGTGACCACCTCCCAGACAGTGTTTAGTGTATAGAGGCCGGGTGGGAGCGCTTGCCAGCGTCACTCAGTCTGCTTGAGGGGCACATTTGGTGCCCTCCTTGCATTGTCCAGTTCAAACCAGCTCAGGGAGCCGTTGGCTCCCGCTCTGGCATGAAACTGGACAAAGGAGATGGGAGTATCCTCCCCACTATCCAACCCCTCCCCTGGGAGGGAACTATGAATTGTTCCAACCCTTTCCTTAGGGTACTTAAGGGCTTGCCTGAGGGTGGGTCCCTAGATTCGTCGTGGGACACAATTAATTTCGAACACCACTTCAACTTCAACTGTCTGGGCACTCTGTACTTCGCTGGACTTCGCTCTGGGCATCAAGGCTGCAACCAGGAAGACTCCTGCTGCTCCTGATCTCTTCGCCCTGCTCGTCTGTTGCAACATACATGCATGTGCTCCATACAGGAAACCTTCCAAGGCCTGTGGGCTTCCAAGACACCCTTGAAGTGAAGGAGTCACTTCCCTGCATCTGCAGGCACCGCAACTAAGCTGACCAGTGTGCTGATCCTGGGTTCCCACTGACTCCAAAAGGCTCCACAACACAGGTTTTGGTTCTTCACATCCCTCGAGGTCTGCCCTGTCCTCTCACCAAGTTGGAGGCCAGTATCCCTCATCGGAGCCGCAGGAACCGAACCCCTGTGCACCGCGTTGACTTGCCGTTGCAAAGGCTTGTTGGCTTTGTTCCATCAAGATCTTTGGGCTCCAAGTAGCCCCAACCTCAAGCATCTCCAGTGACCAAAATCTTTGACCACACCACATCGTTTGCACCTTGGCCTGCATCTTTTGGTGAGCTGCTCGAGGTCCTCGTGTGACTCCAGTACCTCCGGCCTGTGAGACCTGTTGAGGGTCACCTTTGAATTCTTTGGGCTCCCCTGATTGCTCAGGGCCTGCCCTGACTTCCCTGCTTGTGGTGAGTCACCTGGACCTTGCTGGTCCCGACACTGCACCTTCTTTGCTTTCCACGTTGTTTGCAGTTGCCAAGGCTTGTTGGTGCTCCCGACGGACACCGACCCCTCAACTCTTGACATCTGACGTGGGATAGCTCGTGAATAGCTCCTGATCTTCCACAGAGTCGCCTGGTCCTCACAGCTGCAGCTCAAAGGACACCGTCTTCTCTCCTGCAACATCTGACATCGGTGGGCATTTGTCTTCCAGGCCTCCTGGTCACTCCTAAGTGACATAGACTCTGTCCCCTCTGCTTGCAGATACTCTTTACCTTGAATCCACCTTTGGATTCCACCAGACACTTTCACCTTCCCCAGCAGCGGCCTTTTCCTGAAGTCCTCCATTGGGTTCAACGGCGGTTTCCAACACCACTTCACACCTATGCACCCGGCTTCCCTGGTGTAGGTAATGTGGGTACTAGAGTATCCATGGGTAGGGTGTATCTCCAAGCTTCTGTCTTCCACGGGGTGTATTGAGGGTCCACTGGGAAGGGTCCTCTTTCTTTAAAATTGCAACCGCGACTTATACGTTGATTTGTACGGAGAATGCGGTTGTGTTCCCAAACTGCACATGACCTCCATGGGGATCCTAGATACTCACCTTGGGGGGTTCCTTGGGTCCCCGACACTTCTACGCCCTCTGGGTATATCCTTGACATGAATCGTGGTCCGCATACCACTACTTTAGTATATGGTTTGGGCTCCCCCGGGGGACCACTGTGTATTCTGTGCTACTTACGTGTTTCTTTCGCAAAGTATTGTGTGCTTTGTGTATATCTCTGTGTATGAGATATCTGTATGTGTTAGTGAGTGTCTTATAATAAATACATATTTTTATAAATACCTTGCGTGGTTCTTTTTCATTTAATCTTTACCTATAAGATTATGTTCTGGCAAAAAACAACCTGCTTTACACTCCTTCTGGACTAAGCCTGAAGGCTGCTCTCCACAGCTACCACTTAGAGAGCTTTCTAGGTTGTCTAAGACCACTAAAATCACCATAAGGGCTGTCTGGATCAGTGCAAGGTGTCCACTTACATGAGTGTACATCATATACTGAGCCAGCCTCTCACAATATCACTTTGGCCCCCACCGATTCAGCAAAGTGGGCAAGGGAGCCATGTAGACATTAAAAAGTGTAGGGCTCCATGCTGAGTCCTGGGTAACACCGACAGTAGTATTCTGAATAGGGGACGCAAAAGGAGGAATCCATACCTCTTGGCTCCTAATGTTGAGAAAAGACATCAGCTAATTTAACGCCATTCCTCCAATTCCAATGTTGCGGAGGCGTTCTAGAAGTCTGTCATGGCGGACGGTATTGAAAGCCGCCGAAAGATCCAGCATGACCAGGACAACCTTGCCCCCACCATTCAGCTTCTCCTTGATATAATCGGTTGCCTCTAGCAGAGCTGTTTCTTTGCTATAATTTGGTCTAAAGACTGGGGTTCAGTATATTGTTGCTTACCAGATGGCATGATATTATTGAGTTGACATATTTTTCTAAGACCTTCGAAAAGGCGGGAGGAAGAGAAATAGGTCTATAGTTGGCAGGGACCTTGGGATCAGCAGACGTCTTGTTAAGTAGACGGAGACTTTTTGCATGTTTCCATTTATGAGGCATTAGTCCTAATGAAAGTGAAGTGTTTAGAACTTTGTTAAGCACTGGCTTTATGGCTTGTGCCACTGTTAGAAATGGGGGTCTCTAGTTGGCAGAGGTAGGTACCTTTGTCCAAATAGGGACCCTTGCTTCTAGTCAGGGTAAGGGGGATACACACTCTAGATAGATAACCCCTGCTCACCCCCTTGGTAGCCTGGCACGAGCAGACAGGCTTTTCTCAAAGGCAATGTGTAAAGTATTTGTACCAACACTCACAGTAACACAGTGAAAACACCACAAAAGGACACCACACCAGTTTAGAAAAATAAAGTATCTTTATCTAAACTAAACAAGACCAAAACGACAAAAATCCAACATACACAGTTAAAAATATGACTTTTAAAAGGTTTCAAGAACTTGTACAATAGAAAACTATAGATGCGGGACTTTTCACCAAAGTACCTGTAGATGCGTCAAAGTTCCAAAAGCCAAACAGCCGCAGAGTTGGAAAACAAAGAGATGCGACACTCCTGAGACCTTGGGGAGGCAATGCAACAGTTCATCGAATCCAGTCTGTATGGGGAGTAATGCGTCGATTCTTCGTGACGGTTCCGGTCAGCGGGTGATTCGTCGGAAGAACTTGCCGCACAGGTACGATGCGTGGAAATCCGGGATATGTCGGCGATCAATGCGGCGTCGTCGAGCGGTGCTGCGTCGGTCCTCTTCAGCCGCTATCCCTCGGTGCGCTGATTCTTGCAGCGGTGACAGGTGCTGCGACGGTTTTCGCAGCGGCACGGCAATGCGTGGAAATTCTTCTCGTGCCGTGGAGATGCGTCGAGAAAACAGCTGCAAGAAGAGCGATGCGTCGATTTTAGCAGTTCTTCACGTTTCTTCGTTCTTCCAGCTCACACACAGCAGCAACAACCTCCAGAGGCCCAAAACTGGCACAGGCACCTCTTGGCAGGCTAGAACTCACAGCAGCAGAGTTCAGGGGAGCTTTGTGTCCCTGAGACTTCAGAACAGGAGGCCAGCTCACTTCAGGCCCTTGGAGATCTCCTTCAAGCAGGGGACACAGCACACAGCAAAGTCCTTCTCCTTTCCTTGGCAGAAACAGCAACTGCAGGCCAACCCCAGACACACAGCAAGGGCAGTACTTCTCCTCAGTCTCTCCAGCTCTTCTCCTTGGCAAAGGTTCCTCTTGAATTCCAGGAATGATCTAAAGTCCGGGGTTTTGGGTCTGATACTTATACCCCAACATGTCTTTGTTCTCTTTGTGCAAGGAGCTCTGAGCCCAGTTCAAACCAGTTCTGGGGGGCACTCTGCAAGTGCACAACAACATAATTTCTCAGTGTGAGCCATGGCTCCAGACACACCACAAGGGGGGCGGAGCCGGCATTGTGGAAGGCAGACACAGCCCTATTCAGGTACAGGTGCTACTCCTCCCACCACTCCAAATGCAGTTCAGGCCTATTCAGCCTAGTGCTGACTCATCCAGACTCCTGGAGCCACTGCACCTCCCTGCCTCGTCACTCCAAAGCCAGACAGGCAATCTACAAACAGGCAGAGGCACACAGGATGGTTGAACAAGAAAATAGCCACTTTCTAAAAGTGGTATTTTCAAACACACAATTTAAAAACCATCTTTACTAAAAGATGTGTTATGAAATCCTGAGTTCAGGGATACCAAACTCCATTTTTCCATCTTATCGCTTATGGGAAGATATGCTTGTAAAATATTACAAAGCATTCCCCATTCTGTCCTATGGGGCAAGATAGCCTTTCAATAGTGAAAACGAAATTGGCAGTATTTCACTATCAGGACATGTTACACACTCCAGTACATGTCCTACCTTTCACATACACTGCACCCTGCCCAGGGGGGTACCTTGGGCCTACCATAGGGGTGCCCTGTATGTAAGAAAAGGGAAGTTTAGGGCCTGGCAAGTGGGGGCACTTACCAGGTTGACATGGCAGTTAACAAACTGCGCACAGGCACTGCGGTGGCAGGCCTGAGACATCTTTTCAGGTCTACTCATGTGGGTGGCACAATCAGTGCTGCAGGCCCACTAGTAGCATTTGATTTACCAGCCCTGGCACACTCAGTGCACCTTACTAGGGACCTACTGGTAAAACAAATATGCCAATCACGGAGAACCAATCAGAATATCAATTTACACAGGGAGCACTTGCACTTTGACACTGGTCAGTAGTGGCAAAGTGCCCAAAGCATCTAAGCCAGCAAAAACGAAATCCAGCACAGCATTAAAAACACAGGAGGTAGAAGCAAAAAGTCAGGGAAAGCCACGCCAAGGATGCCAGGTCTAACAGCCACCTTGGCCATAAGCTGGGGAGGGCTTGGATCAGCAGGGGAGCCTGACTTTAAACACCTAATGGCCAACAGCGACTCATCTAAGTATATAGGTGGAAAAAGGAGGAGAGGAGGTATTGAAGCAGGGTCTAGGCAAGTATGGGAATCATCCCGTGCTGAGTGATTTAGAGTGGCTTGAATCGAAGCAACCTTTTCGTGAAAGAAGACTGCAATTCGAGTGGTCCATTCGGCTGTGGGTTGTTGGTGTTGCAAAGTGGCGTCCAGATTTAAAAATGTCTAATATTTTAAAAACTATTTACGATTTAGTATCAGATTCCTAAATTTTCCTCTCAAAAAAGGCTTTTTTCTCTAAATTATCCTTAATATAGTGTTCCTTGAGTGCTGCCTTATAGATCAATTTATTATCTATGTTATACTCTACATCATCTCCTTCCCAGGAGCTTGCAGTGTTTTATACTCGACCTCAGCCTATCGTTGAACCAGGGTGCTGACTGCTTAGATCTTCAAGAGAGGTGTTCCACAGGAGGGGCTAACTTTTCTATATTCTGTATAATCCATGCATCTAACTGACTTACGTCTGCCTCCGGATCTCCTGAGAGTTTAGGAAAGGACATTTCTAAGACAGCATTCAGATCAGCAGGCTGAATGATGTCATGTCAATAGGAATGTCCTGAGTTATAGTTTGCAGCTCAAACTACTATGGTGAGCAGGCACCCAGGTGGGGAGGTTGGTGAAATAATAAAGCTACCGGGGCAACATAATCATTTTGGCTATTGCAATCCTTGCCATAATGGGAAATTGCAGTGATCGCCAAACGGCTCTGCAGTCCCTCAAGGAGCATAACGGCACCCCCAGATTGCCCCCCCGCAGATCTTCCAGTGCACGATGAATTTGGATCCCCAAATAATGGAAAGTGGAAGGTACCCAGTGTACCCCTGACCCCAGAGTTCTCGGCTGGCCCAAATCGGGCAGCATGGATTTAGCCATTTGAGTCATAACTCAGTTTTTAGCTGTGTTTTTTCCCCAGTGAATGCAGGATGCATATTTAAAGCAGATTGAAAGCAAGATGGCATTTTTACAAATGCACTGTGATAGGATGCAACTATTGTGAGCACAGTTTTATTTTCCATAGAGGATCTAATGGAAGGGTCATTCAGCATTATTATGATGTATCTGAGCCAATCACTTTGCAAATGTTCTATGACACTCAAAGCACTGTCACAGTTGAGGGGGGGGGGCAGGTTCACAGGTAATGCCTTTAATATAAGCCTTTAATCTCCTTTTCACAATTGCTTTTCGAGTAGTCCCTCTAGACCCTAGGTGTGGCTAAGCTCACATCTGTTCAGTGCCAGAAAACCCTGCCGGGTGATAGGGCGTTCTACTAATCTGCATAACATAACAATTTGCATAATGTGTAGCTTGATCAACAATCATTAAAAGAAAAGAAACCATGAAGTTGTCTCTTTAGGTACAAGTCACTAAATACAATTTAATTAAGAGAAAAGGATAGATACATTCCTGAGTGCAGATACTGACCTCCCCAGCCACCCAAAAACAAAAAAACCTAGGAACTGCTATCACCAGCCAGGTCCTGGGCAAAACGGTCCCAGGAGGGCAACCCCCTCTGTGTTACTGGAATGGAAAACAATGTAGGGTGCTGCAAATATTAAGGCACCACGTCCCTAAGGAGCATTCAATCTGTACTTTGTGTGGTCCATGGGATCGGAGATTTATTGAGTCGAGCTAAAAATAGAACCACTGTGGAAAATCCACTAGTTGGAGATTTCTGAGCAGTAGCCCAGCCTGGCATTTTAAAATCTAGAAACTACTTTCAGCAAAAGACAGAGATGCTCGCTCTTCTATGATGCAAATCTATAGCTTTTAGTGTTCGCACAGTTAACCGAACATCTAAATAAAGTATGTGACCCATATCTATAATAAATAGTATAAGGATGTTGCAAAACATTGAGGAAATCTAGGATCTTATAAAGGAACAAGGCCTACTTCCGTTATAAAGTCACAGAACTCTGTGGTAACCTGCAATATCCTCCTAATCCACGATGGAGATTATTCTATTCCTTAAAATCCATGATCACATAATTCACCTCCCCAAACTCTTTTGAATCCTTGCTTTCGTACTTCTTAAAAAATACTACGATTTCAAATTTATAAAAATACAAATGAAGCTGGTATTGTGACCTGTATCCTTAACGTACACAAAAACATTGGTGCAGCATATATTCAAAGAAGAGTCACGTGTAATAGAATATATTGTAATGATTTTATTAAACTCTAGTAGTGTTGCCAATAAACATACTGTCATTAAAGTGATGTTGACTACTGAAATTCTTAAAGTAGAAGAGTGCAATTAGTTGCCTTCAATAGGACTGTGTGAGTGAGATAAGTGATATTTTAGGAGGTTTAGGGGGTTCTCCCCAAAGAAAAGTTTGACAAAACAAAAGTGCTAAATAGTGAATTTTACAGCACAATTTCCATATAAATTCATTAAATTGTCTAAATATCAGATATTAAGAAGGGACACATATGAAACACCCCAATAATTTGGTGGTGTAATAGGCAAACTCTTTCCTCCTCAGAGGTTCAGCGATTATTGAGGCCTACTTTCCCCAAAAAGACTTTGAAGAAATCGCAACGCACCTGTGGATTTTCGCACAATTTTGTAATCAATTGGCTTGGCTAAAGACATATACCCATAACATGCAGTGAATACGAACTTATAAAAATGGATGTAGCATCTTCAGTTCATTTTTCAATCCAGCCCATTCCAAGTAGATTCTGAGAATATGTTTTGAAGGTGCAGGGTGTATAATTCAACACAATATGTACACATCGCACACTCACGTGATGTAGACAGCCCAGATGGTCACCTCTCGCATGCTCGTTCAGCAATGCAACCGCACAATTACATTGATCTGATTGGATCAGAGGGCAAGCAGGATACACCCATCACATTTACTCAGGCTGCAATAGGGAGACTATAGAAGATTGTTGGAAAATAGTGATAAAATGCTTTTGTGCAAGGCCTGAAACAACAGTTATAGAGGCAAGTGGTTCTAAACCACCAAAATCATCAATGATCTTTAAATGTAATTCTGCAATTATTTTGCCAGAAATACCAGATTGATCAGCATGGCAGTTTCTTAATATACGGCAATTACGTCATGAAATACAAAAGTTACATTTTGGATAAATAAAGTGACTCACCCCCTCGCCCGCCCAAAAATTAAAAAAAACAGTATTTTCCTATGTAGTGAATATGTTTGGTCACCAACCTGTAGCTTTCCATTTTCTCAAAGTACTCACATATTTATTGTCACACAAAGACAGAATCTGCTTTTTCTTTTGTTTATTACCATCATCGAAAAAGATGAATATTAATCTACTGGCAGGGATCTTCACAACCACTGTACCAGAGATAGCCAGAATTATGTCAAAAACATAGGAGGATATGTACTAGGAAGTGGCGGAGCGTGTCATTAGCCTCCTTGGCTTAACGACACGCTCCGCCACTTCGGAAACGCGTTTCCCCCTGCAATGGCGCTAAGTTTAACAACTTAGCGCCAACGCAGGCACCCTTGCACCAGAGTGCAAGGGTGTCTTTGTGCAGGGGAGGATTGCTTATGTGTAGGAAGGTGTCCCTTCCTGCACATAAACAATCCTAAAATGCCATTTTGTAACTTTCATGTGTGCTGCTTCATGCAGCACACATGAAAGTTACAAAATGGCATTTTTTTAAAAGGTTTGTTTATGTACAGGAAGGGACACCTTCCTGTACATAAACAAACCATGGCATTTTAATTTTGGCGCTGCCTCCTATGTACGCCACCCTTGTACATAGGGGGCAGCGTCAAAATGAATGTGTGTTGCGGTGGAACACCCACCACAACACCCACTGCATGCCCCTTTCACGCTAACCATAGCGTGAAAGGATGCCTTATGTACAAGGCAGCGTTAATCCACATTAAGTGGCTTAACGCTGCCTTGTACATAAGGTGCAGCCCCTATTGCCACCACAACGTCCAAAAAAGTGACGTTGTGGTGGCGATAGGAGCTTGTACATATGCCCCATAATGTCTCATGGGTGTGCCATTACCTTGCACAGGAGAGACAGAATAATTTCCAAGGAAGCACAGTGTGTCAGAGATCGGTCGTGGATACCCTGAATGTTGCCAGATACCAGCCATGAAACCAGGGACTACCGGAAGATTGCCAATCTTCAACACTAGTTCAATGATGTAGTACCATAATGTCAGTGATAGCCAGAATGCTGACAAGCATGCCCACATTCGGAGACAATTCATCTTCCAGCTGAAATTTCTCTTCTTCCGGAGTCATATACGTGGCACGGAAAACACTCACTTATCATGAACACATATGTGCATGCACTCACCTAGTCCCAGTCACCCATCCCTTACTTTGCTGCTGCCCCACTTACCTGCTGAGCTGTGAACCCCTCGATCTGTTGCCATGCTTTTCCGTCTTCGCTGTCGGCAGCAAGAGCAGCGGGTGGTGGGAGCTGTAGGTGATGGCTTGAGAGGAGGGAGCAGGAGGGAACTCTTGAGAGACTGGGATCTACCAGCTGTTGCTCTATGCTTCCCAATCACTGAGGATGCTAAATACTGGTATGGAACAGGCCAATCAAGTTTAGGGAAATACCAGGAAGAGTCAGGCCAGGAGCTCAAGTGCAGTTGGATTAGACAGAGGAGATAGCGATGCAATAAGGAACTCCGCCCAGGCAGTGGCTGTCTTGCGCTCCACCTTTTGGTGTGTCAACAAGCGAGTGGTGAAGGCAGGAGCCTAGAGGTTGCGCCTCTATTGCATCAGGGCTTGGGTCATTTGACTGCTTACACAGAGCTATAAAAAACTGCTTCACTGCTAAGCATGCTAATCTGGGGTGTGTGCCCTCCCTCACATGTCCAGTGTGCTTCAGTACAATCTTCTGCTCTTCTCCCAGGAGTGCAGCAGACCAGTCTGTCAATCTCCTTCCTCGACTGGTGGGGCACCGCCCTAGACACCTTTGTGGACCAGATGCCACTGCATAAATATTACCCATTCAACTAATGACTAATGACCCAGAGGAAAAAACAGACCACCTAATTATTTTTATTGTTCATACAGCAGTTCAAATTCAGCTTAATGGCATGACTTTCATACTGACTTCTGGCTCATCAGGCTGGCATTGTGACATCGCAAAAACATCTTATAGTCGAATAAAGATTTACGTTTATGTTGCAGGTGACTAGTGATGCGGCAACTAGACTGTGGTAAAAAATTGAGGACATGCTTTCAAACAGCTATTCATGTATTCATATTCATACTATACTTGTTAGCATAACATGGTTGTTTTGGAAAATGATGGTGGCTTATGAGTGGCTACCGTAGATATTGTGTCAATGGGTTCTTATTCCATCCAGCTGCAGGTCTCAGCATCTATACACACCGCCCCTACTTTCATACTGGTTATCTTACTGCTATGAGAGAAGCTGCGTTGTTTCCCGATTTTATGAAACTTCAAATACCTTACACTGCCAATTGCTGTGGTTGTTTCTACACCTGGTGTTAGCTTTGTTCGGTTGTATCAAAAGATCCTGTTTTCAAAAATGTTATTAATATCTGTGCATATTAGTAAGAAAAATGACAGTTGAATAGCCCAGTGGTCGAAGTGGGGAAAAAAAGTAGGGGAACTGTGGGTGGAGAATCAGAGGGCGGAAATAACCCGTGGATGGGATCAGTGGGCGGAGCCGAGGTGTGGCCAGAATGCGCAAAACCTTCCAATTTTTAGCATTTATTTGACATTTCACTGACTAGTTACAGCTTATTATGTTATTTTATTCAACCAATGGATACACATTATTATTTAAGGTTTAATATGAGTCACTGACATTAAAATACATTCACAAAGTGGGATATGTTTCCAGTCACAGAATGTCCCAAATACTCTTAAAAGTGGAAGCACAAGCCATTTGTCTCCGAGCCACAGAGTTTCTGTCATCAGCACTTCTCCATTTTTCCACAAGAGCAGTTCAAACATGAATGGCAAAATATTATAGTTTGCAAATGTTTTCTATATAATTATGGCTCTGCCATATTTGCCACATAATGAAGGAAGTGGCCCGATTAGGGGCACCCGGGTCACTCACGACCACCTTCTCAGCCTTCCATACTAAATGAAGAGTCGGTCAGACAGTAGAGAATACAAACCAATAATAGTTTATTCAAAGTACACTCAGAGTGGAGCCCTGTCTGCCCAGTCGCTAGGAGTGCTGCAGAGGGACTGACATCAGCAAGCATAACAATACATTATGTACACTTCGAAACCAATGTAAGCATGCCCATCATGGAATTTTCCAAGGAGATGCAGCTGGACAGTAAATTACAAAGGAGTAAGTTTTGATTCTGAGGCCGGACACACCTTATCTACTATTCAAGGCCACTCTGCCTGTACCCACCACTAGACAAGTGGGAGAAGGCCTACGTCTAGGGGAAAGGTATGCGCTAATAAGAACAGTGCATTCATTAGTGTAGCAGAACTCAGCTCCGAAGAAACATGACCTAGAGAAGGCCGTTTCTCGGAAATGGCAAAGGATTAGTTTCGATCGTGATACAAAATGGCGCCCTTACACAAAATGGCGGCGTGTATGCTAACTTACGTAAAACAATGGTAAAGCGTATTTTTCTAATCTAACAGACCCTCCTTTTAGCATGAGCTAAACATTTTGTATAATAGGAAAAAGACATGTGATTCAATAAATCATGAATAAAGTGTTTTAGGAGCAATACTTTTCTTCAGCTTCGGGAAGGGAAGCAGTAAGGAGGGAAGAAGTCTCAAAAATACCCTCATCTATTTGCATAAGATCTTCTGCTTCCTTTTGAATCATTATTGTTGCATTAGTATCATGGATTGATATTCTCTTAGAAGCGAGAAGAGTGGTGCAATAAGAGCAACATAAGGGGAGACACTGGACCAGGACACAGCAAGAAATCAGAATCACAATGAAGTAAATCACCTTCTCAACGATCCAACTCGAACTACCAAAAAGGGACCAATTCCAGTTTCCACTCTACATTCCTTTAACATTTTCTAGGATGTCTAAAATGTATTGGGTAATGTTCTTTTCCATATTAGTGATCCCGACTACACACTGGTCTCCTACTACAGCGCACACACCACCACTCTTAGCTAGAATGAAATCAACAGCATATCTAGTCTGCTCGGAATATATCCGCATACTTTCCAATTGGGTGGTGATGTCACGTAAAGCTGCTACTGTAGAGTTAGACAATATCTGCAGCTTTCATCCAAAATATTCCCTGGTTCTTTCACCCCTGGCCATTGCAGTACCACCAAAGGTTATAATGGAAGAAAGAATATACGCAATAGTGATCCCATTACTGTAATTGTTGACTTCCAACTCTGTTACTCCATCACAAAACTCCGCAGTTAATGTTCTCTTTACCCACCTTACATTTGGCTTTTTATATTTGCAAGGCATGCCTAAAGGGAGCACCATTCCTAAAGCAGCATCATCTGTACCATTATAAACATTTGAATAAGTACCATTGGACAGAAAAAACAAATCCTGGGTGTGCATAGAGTGGACCTTGATAATCTACAGGAGCATATCTGGTATTCATTCCAAAAGTACTTGGATCCTTCTTTTTCACTAAAGACATTGTATTTTTAAACAATATTACTCCAGAACAATTGACATACAAAAAGGCGTCAGTACTATTATTTTATCAGGCAACATGCAGGATAATAACCAGCTTTTCGAGTAACCGTTAAATCTTGGTAATACCAGCCCACTAAGGTGATGTTCTGCTCTCTCATGTACAGGTTATCACAATACGTGCTATTATCACACCCCGGATACCCCTTTCCTCGTGGCTTTCTGTAATACAAACAAGGGCCAGGATACCCCATACCAAACTCAACCCTTACCTCTATGAAGTGGGCTAGGCGAGTATACGTATAATTGACAAATGACAATGGGTAAGCAGCCCATAAACTTGTAACAGATTCGGTGGGATAACAAGTTGTACCTGCCCCAAAAGATCTTTTATGTGTGTCTAGAAATACATTACTCGGGGCTGTCCTTTTTGTGCGGATTTGGGAAACAACCTTTTTCTCGACACATGGCAGTGCATTCTGATCATGTTAAAAAACCCAGGACACCCCACCCAAAATCAATAGCAGTAAAATCACAAAAGTAGTACATAATATATTTTTCTTAGTTGACCAAAATATACGTGTATGAACAGGGGGAATCACTGGCTGCTCTTCATGAGCAACCATTCTGCCAAAGGGATGCATAGCAAATGATGAAGTAAGGGGGCAAAATGCCAGCAAGAGTAATATACAAGTTCCCAGTGTCCCTCAGAGCCTCACTGGTACAGGCTCCTATTGTCCATCAAAACGTTGGCGCTCTTGAGCACCAGCGGTGGAGCTTGCTCTGTCCTAAGCTTGGGTTCCCACGTCGACCTGGATAATGTACCCCCAAAGGAATACTTACGATATATCCTGTCCAATGTTCAAACAGTGCATAAGTCTCACATCACCCTAAACTAACTCCGTTGGTACTATAGCAAAGTACACCCTAACTTACACAGTCCATCCCTAACTAATCTGACTTCTCCTTTGGTGCACTGTTTATCAGCCGAGGGCGCAGGTTGTACCTAGTAACTCCAGGCACAGAGGGATCCGTGAAAAGGGGCTCCTGGATTGCCCGTATTTCCGGAGGAACTGCTGCATTCAGCACTTCATCATTTTCCTCATACGTTTTGGTCCAGGTCAGCCTGGCGTCGCTGAAGGGGATAAATCGAGGCACCGTCTCACACTCGGAGTCCCCTACTCCATCTTTCGTCCACTGGTCATAGGGCAGAGGCAGAGGGATCCTGCGACAGTGATTAGCATGGATCCAGTTCTTACGGCCAGCGACCTTGACTGCGGTGCGTGTTGATAGAAGGACCTACTCCGGTCCTTTCCACCGCAGCACCAAACTCTTCTTCCGCTGGAAGTTACGCACTAGCACAAAATCCCCAGGCTGAATATCGTGTCCGGGCCCCTCTGGTGTAGCTGGAAGGGATTCCCGAACCTGTTGGTGAATAGAATGTAGACTTCCAGTTAACTGGGAAAGATAATCTATCAACAACGGATACTTAATGTCAGAAAACCGCCGAGGGCGCGGGATGACCCAGACATTTGCTGGGCATCCAAACACGACCTTGTACGCTGACAATCCTGTCCTAGAATGTGCTGTTGTTCTTGTCGACAAAGAACTAATGGTAAAGCATCTGGCCACTGTAACCCTGTGGTCTCCTGAATCTTTGCCAGTTTCAGTTTGAGAGTACCATGATTGGCAGCATGAAACTTTTGCTTGATACTTAAACCATCACAAATCAATTGAATAACTTTGGCATTAAAATGACTTCCGTTATCACTCCAGATCAAACGGGGCAAGCCGAAACGAGGAAAGAACTCCTTTAGGAGTACCTTTGCAGTCGTAACGGCTGTATTGTCTTTAGAGGAATAAGCCTCGACCCATTTACTGAATGCACAGACAACCACCAAAACATACTTCAAATTATTGCACCTATCTAATCCAATATAATCCATCTGAAGGACCTCAAAAGGGAAAGTGGGTGGTGCAAAATTACCGGGTGGTGTAGGGGTACCCTTTCTAGGATTGTGCATCATGCACACCATACAGTATTTCACTAAATGTGCAGCCGTTTTCGAAATGTTATCATTCTGCCATACAGGGTCTCACAACTTGCAAATAACCTTAGCACTGATATGGGCTGGGCCATGGGCCCTCGTGACTACAGGAAGAACATATGCGTCTGGCAACATCCATCTCTGCTTCCCTGACTTATCAATCCAACATCCCTCATCGTTTAATTGTGCTGTACTTTCTTGCTACATTGCTAATTCCTCTATTGTGGCCTCACTTTGTATTTCTTTCACATTCTCAAGTGTATCCTCAAACACGGTAACTTCAGGCACCCACCTAGCGGAACCTGCTACGAGCATTCTTTTCATTTTCGTCCGGGCTGTTTCCTTAGCTATCTGATCGGCAAAAGCATTTCCCTTACCTACATTGTCAGTGACTTTCTGGTGGGCACTACACTTTATTATGGCCAATTTCTTAGGGAGTGTCAAAGCAGACAAAAGCCTCAATATGAGGTGCCCATGCTGAATCTTTGTGCCATGCAAAGTAAGGAACCCTCTCTCTGCCCAGAGTCGCCCAAAAGTTATGTGCGACTCCAAAGGAGTACTGGCTGGCAGTATAAATATTGACAACCAGTCCCTCACTCAATTCACAAGCTCGTATTAAGGCAACAAGCTCAGCAGCTTGGGCTGATTGATAAGGAACTTGTGATATCTCAACTACTGTACGCAGCGTGGTGATAGCATACGCAGCAGTTGTAGTGCCATCTGGTAATTTAAAACAAGAGCCATCGATATATAGTTCCCCTTGTGGGTCAGATAAGGGAACATCAGTCAAGTCTACCCGTCCTTTCTTCTCTTCTTCTATCCGGAAGATACAGTCATGTTTATCAATCTCAAGACACACAATTGATGGACAGAATGGAGAAAACATCAAAACATTCCCCCCAGTCAAGAGATCTGGGTTAAATCCATCATTCTTTTGCTCACCATGCCACCCCAGTTTAGACTTGGCCATAGGCAAATCAGTCTTGACCATAGTGCCTCATGGGAACAGTCCAGCCCGAAACTGCAAAGCCAGGTCCTCCCTGGACCGGAAACAAGCATCCTAGGACCGGTTTTGGGGTTTCACCCTTCATCAGCCAGGATAGCTTGAATCCAGTGGCACAGTGAGCCCGGGACCCATGTCTGGGCATACCAGGGGCACTTAGGGCGAGAAAGCAAAAGTCACACAATTGATGGATGGAATGCAGAACAAATCAAAACATTCACCCCCAGTCAAGAGATCTGGGTTAAATCCATCATTCTTTTGCTCACCATGCCACCCCAGTTTAGACCTGGCCACATGCAAATCCGTCCTGACCCTGTGCCTCATGGGAACAGTCCAGCCCGAACTGCCAAGCCAGGTCCTCCCTGGACCAGAAACAAGCATCCTAGGACCGGTTTTGGGGTTTCACCCCTCATCGGCCAGGATAGCTTGAATCCAGTGGCACAGTGAGCCTGGGACCCACGTCTGGGCATACCCAGCGCACTTAGGGCGAGAAAGCAAAAGACACATAATTGATGGACGGAATGCAGAACAAATTAAAACATTCACCCCAGTCAAGAGATCTGTGTTAAATCCATCATTCTTTTGCTCACCATGCCACTGCAGTTTAGACCTGGCCATATGCAAATCAGTCTTGACCCTGTGCCTCCTGCGAACAGTCCAGTCCGAACTGCCAAGCCAGGTCCTCCTTGGACTGGAAACAAGTATTCTAGGACCGGTTTCGGGGTGTCACCCCTCATCAGCCAGAATAGCTTGAATCCAGTGGCACAGTGAGCCCGGGACCCACGTCTGGGTATACCAGGCGCACTTAGGGCGAGAAAGCAAAAGACACACAACTGATGGACGGAATGCAGAACAAATCAAAACATTCAACCCCAGTCAAGAGATCTGGGTTAAATCCATCATTCTTTTGCTCACCATGCCACCCCAGTTTAGACCTGGCCATATGCAAATCAGTCTTGACCCTGTGCCTCATGGGAACAGTCCAGCCCGAACTGCCTAGCTAGGTCCTCCCTGGACCAGAAACAAGCATCCTAGTACCGGTTTCGTGGTTTCACCCCTCATCAGCCAGAATAGCTTGAATCCAGTGGCACAGTGAGCCCGGGACCCACGTCTGGGCATACCCGGTGCACTTAGGGCGAGAAAGCACAAGACACACAATTGATGGACGGAATGCAGAACAAATCAAAACATTCACCACCAGTCAAGAGATCTGTGTTAAATCCATCATTCTTTTGCTCACCATGCCACCCCAGTTTAGACCTGGCCATATGCAAATCAGCATTGACCCTGTGCCTCATGGGAACAGTCCAGCCCGAACTGCCAAGCCAGGTCCTCCCTGGACTGGAAACAAGCATCCTAGGACCGGTTTCGGGGTTTCACCCCTCATCAGCCAGGATAGCTTGAATCCAGCGGCACAGTGAGCCCGGGACCCACGTCTGGGCATACCCGGCGCACTTGGGGCGAGAAAGCAAAAGACACACAATTGATGGACGGAATGCAGAACAAATCAAACCATTTACCCCCAGTCAAGAGATCTGGGTTAAATCCATCATTCTTTTGCTCACCATGCCACCCCAGTTTAGACCTGGCCATATGCAAATCAGCCTTGACCCTGTGCCTCATGGGAACAGTCCAGCCCGAACTGCCAAGCCAGGTCCTCCCTGGACTGGAAACAAGCATCCTAGGACCGGTTTCGGGGTTTCACCCCTCATCAGCCAGGATAGCTTGAATCCAGCGGCACAGTGAGCCCGGGACCCACGTCTGGGCATACCCGGCGCACTTGGGGCGAGAAAGCAAAAGACACACAATTGATGGACGGAATGCAGAACAAATCAAACCATTTACCCCCAGTCAAGAGATCTGGGTTAAATCCATCATTCTTTTGCTCACCATGCCACCCCAGTTTTGACCTGGCCATCTCATCACTCTCAGAAGGGAGGGGCATTAACAATGCTGGTTTCAAAGTGGCAAATCTTTTGATCGTGATATGTTTGGCAAACAGTGTTAATTCATAGCCAGTCAGACGTGCACTGGTGAGGTGCTGTGTCTTTGTCTTGTTCAAAAGTGTATCCACAGCATGGGGTACCATGACTGTGAGGTCAGTATCAAGTACGAGTCCAGTCGATTGTCTTATCAAGACGGCCACAGCAGCAACCGCTCTTAGACAGCTCGGGAGGGCTCTTGCGACAGGGTCAAGAACAGCAGAGAAATAAGCACTTGGCCGTTGCTTATCTCCAAATGTTTGTGTTAAAACAGAAAGCGCACAACCAGCCATCTCATGGACATACAACACAAACGATTTGTAAAAGTCAGAGGTGCCCACTACTGGAGCTGAACAAAGCGCAGTTTTCAATCGCTCAAAAGACTGCTGACATTCAGGCGTCTAGGGCAGGGGCTCATGCACGTCTTTAGTGGTTAGTGCAAGCAAGGGTTTGATTAGTAAGGAGTAGTTAGCAATCCACTGCAGACAGTAGGAAGTGATACCTATGAAAGTGCGCACATCTTTCTGGGTCTGTGGAATGGGCATTTTAACACTGGTACTGCTGCGCTCAGGGGTCAATCTCCTACCCTCCTTCAACAATAGGTGACCTAAGTAGGTGACCTCCTGTCGACAATACTGAAATTTAGAAAGAGAAACTTTATGTCCATGTTGAGCTAAATGTAGCAATAACTTGACTGTACTGTCTTTACAACCTTGTTCAGTACCGGAAGCAATAAGGAGGTCATCAACATACTGCACCAATACATTACCTGTGGGAAGCGACAAGGAATCCAACTGACCTTTCAGTGCCTGGCTATAAATGCTCGGATGAGGAGCTCGACAGAACCTAAAGCTCCTACCAGCTAGGGTGAACCCAAGAATAGATCTGCTATCTGGATAAATTGGAATACTAAGGAACGTGTTTTTCAAATCGATGACAGAAAAGAATTTAGCAGAAGAAGGAATCATTGTCAAAAGAGTAGTAATGTCAGGGACCACTGGAAACTGGGGAACCACTATTTTATTAACTTCACGCAAATCAATCACAAAACGATAAACATCTTCATGCTCATCATTCACTCTCCTGCCTGTGGTATTTTATACTGAGGGACATGAGGAAAAATAGCACCATCCTTAACCTGTATCGAAACTGGTGGTATCTGCAGCAGTCCCACGTCTGTGTCGCCTGTCGCCAAAAGAGTGGGTGGCACATCTGCAAATTCAACAGGAAGAGGCGCATCCTTGGACAAACACTGTTTAGCGCGCACTCCATCCGGACCTATTGTCATATAGACACCTGCCGGAGAACAATAAATCGTAGCATGCAACTTCTTCTACAAATCCAAACCCATCAAATTTTCACCACAATTAGATGTCAGCAAGAATGGCGAATCCACAGTGAAAGGACCAATGGTCAACGCAAGGGGTCTTGAAATGGGGCTTACAACCGGTATACCAGAAAAACCTACCGAAACATTATTATGGCCAGACAGAGCCGCCCCAGGGGCCATGTTTCAAGAAACAGAACTTTTCGTCGCACCTGTATTTACCAAAAATTCCTTAGTCAAACCTTGCAGTTCCGCTGTTACATAAGGATCACGCTGGTCTACAGGTATCGGAACTGGTCCCCCACTCTGTCCCTGGCTGTCCTAGCTGTAAGACATCCCCGTCACTTCCTCCATATCATAATCATCATGGTAGTACTGTCAATCCCAAGGGTCATCAAAATAATTATTATCAGAACGACCCTGTGAGGCTTCAGCGTTCTGAGCCCTACCAGCCCCACCAGCTCCACGACCTCGTCCATGAGAACCGGCTCCTCTGGGGACCGCCACCTTCTGCAAAAGCACAGGACACTCGCTACACCAATGTCCCTCCTCCTTACAGTGCGCACACTGATTCGGCCCCAAAGGCATAGTATTCGGCTGCCTACTAGTGCGTGGAAGCTGTCGGGCAGGACCCCCACGTCCTCTACCATTCCCTCTAAAAGCCTGCTGCAACAACACCTTTGTCTTTAAATCCTTATGCCTTTTCTCTGTCCTCTCCTTTTCCTCATTATCCCTATGCTCATAATACTGCGCCATATTCAAAATGACAGAGGGGGAAGAGGTGGACCAAGTACTTTCAGAGGCCTGCAATCGAGTCGCAATTTCAGGAAGCAAATTAGAAACAAATCTATTAACAAATAACCGAACACCCCCCTCAATAGACAAATCCTGCCCTCTGTAATCCAAAAACGTACCTTCAAACCGAGTGAAAAAATCAGACACACTCTCATCTTTCTTTTGTCGACAAGCCGACAATTTATCCCAATCTACCTTTCTCGGCGGAATAAGGGAATGCATATAGGTAATAATGCGGCCTGGCAATGCCAAAATGTCCGCTCTGGACTTATCACCTGGCTTTCTTTCCCGGTCCCATGCTTTAATTTGATCCCATGTACCTTCCAATTCCACAACATGATCTTGCATGTGCACCTGCTTCCAAATATCAACCGGAACCAGTAAACCAAAAAACATTTCAATATCAGCAAGAGTCATTACAGTGGAAGAGTCAGCTTCAGTCAATTCTTTATAATATGCAGTAGGATTTTTCCTAGGGTCAGGCAAATGAGTCTTAAGAGACAAAACTTCACTTCTTTTCCACCGAGTATAAACCCGTTGCTCCTGAAACCTGGCCACCACTGCCGCTCGAGGAACATTACCACGGCCATCTGGTAATTCCAGCAATTGTGGATGATATATGGGATGAACCTCTTTCATCGGAAACTGAGACACCGGCCTGGGACTTTTCTTATGTAGTCTTCCCCTATACGCTATTATTGTCGTAACATTAGCAAAAACTTGTTCTGGCCCCAATTCACTAATATACACTCGATCTCTTATATCATATAAATTTGAGGTGCTTCTGTTTCAAAGCACTGTTGCCAAAGACCAATTAAAGTTGCACACATGTTTACGGGCATGCTGCTGTATGAAGGTGTCAGGGTTCACAGGAGGTTTCCTCCTCGTGACCCTACCGTAGCCATTGTTTGCGCCCCCCAATCCCACCGGCAAGGCTTGGGGTCTCGCTACAGCCTCAGTTGGCGAGCATGCTGGCAGCGCTGGATTTCCAACATGGCCACCAGCATGCCCGATGTTCAGCGGTCAAGTCCTTATTAGAACGCCCTAGTTTGGTGAAGCGCGCACCAACATTCCATGGCGCACTTCACCAGAGATTCAACCTGAGTGACAGCTTACCTGCTTATCTCCATCATGTCAGTCAGTTAGGGTAGCTTCGTCGGATCCGCGTTTTAGCTTCGGCGGCTCTCGTTTTTTTACCCTATACCAAGGTCAGTGTATTTATGTTGCGCATGCCCGAAAACTAGTCTCAGTTTAGTTCGGTGCATGTCGCATTCGAGAAGTGTTCCAGTCAGAGAGTATTGTTCAGCCTTCACAGTGTGGGCGAGTAGTGTAAATGGTTGCGCATGCCCGAAAACTCGTTTGGGTTGACATCTGCGCATGACATATTAGAGTAGTGATTCCTAGTCAGAGAGTAGTCAGCAAATTGATGCGGGCGTGTATAGCTCCTCATGCCGCATAAAATCGCTGACGCGATACAATTCCCAGCCTTGATTAAGGTTAGATACTTAGGTGTCCATTACGATGTCGGGCGGAGAAAAATCCGCCATCAACCACAGTGGCGAAAATCCGCCCGCCTACACCGTCTGAATGCCGACCGAGCAATTACGATGCCGCAAACCGAAAACCACCGGAAGCGGAAAATAAACAGAAAAAACCGCCCGCCCATGTCCGAGTCTAAGTCCAACCGCCCGCCACGGACGGAAAGACGCACGACAAGCCAAAACCGCCCGCCCTGACGACCGAGACACCGCCCGTTAAATTAGGATCGTACCGACATGAGCGCGGGAAATCCACAAATACACCGCCCGCCAGCGCAAACAACAGTGACGAAAATGGACACGGCGGAAGCCCTGGCGGCCACGTCCATGCACAGAAACCATCCGCTGACGAAAACAAACACACACAACATGGCTACCAAGTCCACACAGCAACCCACGCACAAAAACCCAAACACAGTACACATCCCTGAAACACCCCCCCCCAGGACAAACAAATCAACTACAAATCCCAGAACACCAGCCACAACACACCTGAAAACAACAGACCATCATGACACACCCACATAGGTAAGTACAAAACCAGCCCCTTCACAGACCACAACCCCTGCAACATTACAAACTGAGGACGAAAGCACACAACACAGCGAGACAGAAAGGACAGCAGCACACCACAGACACGCACCCATCACACCCATCACCACCACCACCACCACCAAACACCGGCAACACAAACCCCCTGCACATCACACACCGCACCAGCACCACAAACACCAAAACACACACCATGGCACCACACAGAATGCCCAAGTTCACTGCCACCGAGTTGACGGTCATGGTCGACGAGATCGTTAAAGTGCACCCACAAATCTATGGCAACCAGGTCCAACAGACACCACTATCCACCAGAAACCGGTTGTGGAGCAGGATCGTAGACCAGGTCAATGCAGTCGGGAACGTTCCACGCAACAGAGGAGAAATTAACAAAAGGTGGAACGACCTCAAAAGCGTGGTCAAGAAGAAGGAGACCAAAAATCGAGAGCTGGCTGCCAGGACTGGCGGAGGGAATCCCGCGCTATTCAAGACCTTCAAGGCGTGGGAGGAGAAGGTGCGAGTCATCATACATCCGGAGATCCTCACCGGATTACCAGGGGAGTGGAGGCTGGTAAGTACAAACAAACGTATACCAGCACACCACTATGTAATCACATGCACTACCACCATGCCATAGCTCCTAGGGACAAACACCCCCATGTCCAGTACACAATACACAAGACATCACCCACACATGCAACAGACACTCACACACACTCAGCCCAAAGCTACCAACTAACAAAACCATGGGGGCATGTGTACAGTCAGCCAGCACCGCAACTCCCACCAGGTCTCCTTGTACTCCAGATGCGCCAGAATGAGCACTCCCCACACCCACATCCATGTGTCCGCCATAGCTGCACTGACCGACAAGTAACAGGTAAGTAGCCGGAAAGCAAAGACAGTGGGTCGGAGGGGGGACAGCTGAAGTAAAACACCCACCAGGCCCCCACTACCACAGACCAGCAAGGCGGAGCACACCCCACATCCATGTGTCCGCCATAGCTGCACTGACCGACAAGTTACAGGTAAGTAGCCGGAACACAAAGACAGTGGGTCGGAGGGGGGACAGCTGAAGTAAAACACCCACCAGGCCCCCACTACCACAGACCAGCAAGGTGGAGCACCCCTCCCTCCCAGTACCATGTGGCATCCATTGCATTGCGCACTCAGAAACAACCTGTAGGTGGGAAAATGTACAGGGCGGGGCGTCTGTAGGCATGAGGACTGTACTACGACTGACACATGGGACATGTCACGTAGCAGAAGAACACGCAGCACTGCTCCCAGTCACAATCATGAGACCAATGTGCACACGGACATGTTCAACAGAGTCAAACCCCACATGACCCATCACAGATACAGCAACACCTAAGGAGCCACGTCTGCATGTACAAGTCCCACTGGAGCACAGACCCACACGGCAGGCACTGTGCCACCCATCACACACATCAGCAACACCATCGAAGTCCTGTCCATGTAGTCCTCACTGCCTGTCACCCACACATCGTACAACAACGCCCACGTAAGACAGACCGTACTAGAAGTAACAGCTTGGAACCACAATATTGCACACAAAGATAACTGGACCCATGAAACACACAGGCACACAATGCACATTCAACATATCATCCATCTCATCTCTCAGCCACAGTGTCATGAAAGGTATGACATCCGAACAGCTGGCCCTCATAGAGTAGACATGCAAAGATACCTGCCCATGACAAATCAAGTGCCTGCAGTGACTGAAGCGCACGTCACACTGCGAGTAACGACACACATAATATAGTCAACACCCCAAGAGCACAGCACTGATGCACATGTACCAGGGCAGCACGCACACAAAGGAATTGGCCCATCTGCAATACGTCGTGTGGCACACAACAAGCACGAACTCACAACATTGCTACCAATGTGATGTCCATGAATGATAACAGTCAGCAGATATTCCGGCCATGTGAGACAGACACACACCTTTGTCTATGCACTGTCACGTTGCCAGAACACATGTCACGTTCTGCACCCATTACCCACAGCATGTACCCCAAAAGCATATTTCAACCCAAGAGAGTTTAGGGGCTGTACCCCCTTTGGCATCAGCGTACCTAAGCGTTCCATCCCTCCCCCTAAACCATCGTTCAACCTAACATCGTCGATGGTCCTGGAGCACGCATACACACGAGCCACAAATTGTAGGAGCATAGCAACACACACCCATCGGCATTGCTAATCCGTCCCATGCCACATGTCCACATCACACAGACCCATTGCCTAGCCCACGCATACACACATCGTACATCCACACACACGCCACTGGGAAACCTGTGCACGACAGTGCACGAACTGTGAATGTCAGACAACCAATACATACTTTGCTAGGTGCAACACAATGACCCATCTCATCCTCCCCACAGGTGCCGAACTGCTGGATGCTGGAGAGGGTGACAGCAGCCAGCACAGCCAGTCCGCAAGCCCCCGACCCGGACTCATGGATGTAGAGGAGCTGGACACCTCTCCGGACACGGACCACCCAGCAGGCCCATCTGGAGTGGCAGGGCACAACCGCTCCCCAGGGCCCCTCCTGCCCACCAACCCATCACCCAGGGCTGCTGACCAGACACAGACCCCTGCTGCCACAGCTGTTGCAGCCACCACCACCGCCACAACCACCACCACCGCCGCAACCACCACCACCACGCCATCCCTTGCCACAGCCCCTGCGCAAGGGTCGGCACGGCCGTCGGGCTCCTCCCTGGGAGCCAGAGCGAGGACCGTGGTGAGCAATGTGGCTAGTGGGCAGGTTGGTGGCAGCAGTACTGGTAGGAGGAGCAGGGCCAGGCCAACGCCAACTGTGCCTGGGAGCCAAGCCCTGCCGCCAATCGACAGAGTCCTTGGGGCCTATGAAGAGGCCCAAGGCGAATGGGCCAGGTCGGCAAGCGACACGCGGGAGGTCCTTGCGGTGTTGAGGTCCATGGACGCCCATATGGCCCTAATCGCGGCCCTCATGGGCCAGCTGGTGGTGGGGGGGAGGGCACAAGCAAGGCCAGCAACACCACCTCCGCCACCACCTGCTGTGGCGCAGGCTCGTGCAGCATCGCGTTCCCCTGCGTCCACAGCGAGTGAGCACTCCTCAACCACCACCAGCGGAACATCAACACCCCCCCCTACCAAACGTGGAAGGGACCGCCCGAAGAGGAAACAGGTGTCCAGAGAGGACTTCGCCCGCACCAAACGCCAGTGAGTCAGCCAGCCACCTTGACCACCTACTGCATTGACTTGTAATACGATCCTACCCCACACTGCCATGTGAATGGCATGTGTCTGTTGGACTGTGGACATAGAACTCCATGGGTACACCTTGACCATCACGCAGCCATGACCGTCAACTCATTGTCACAGCATGCACCACATTTGTCATCACCTTGCACACAATCACATGTCACCGCTGTTAATAAATACACCTTGATCACAATCGGCTTAATGTGTCCTGGGTTTATTCCACGATGTGCAATCGCCACCATGAGCAGAAATGCATCTGCTGTGTGGCATGTCGATGGGACAGGAGAGGCTGCAGGGACCTAGGGGTGAAAAACAGAACAAGAGTACATTCAATGAGTGTGTCACACACTCATCACACAGTACTTGTCACCAACTACAAGCAATGCACACACATCTCACAGCGCAACAGGGCACAATGCTACAGCCACTGTCAGTGGCATACCAACCTGGACATGGACCATTGACACACAGCACTCAGTGAACAAAAGGCCCCCGTGACAGAGCACACATACACCTGCACAACTACAGCCACATCAGCCGTCGTACATGGTCACTCACCGTCAAGTGAAGTAGTGGGCGATGAGCTGCTGACGCACATTCACAGCTTCATCCTCTCCACTGTCCTCTTCACTGGAGCTGTCCTGGTCTGCAGGCTGGGGCCCTGGTTGATCTCCGTCATCCACAATTAGGGGGATCTGCTTGCGGATCGCCAGATTGTGCAGCATGCAGCAAGCCACAATTATCTGGCACACCTTCTGTGGGGAGTACGCCAGTGCGCCCCCGGTGCGGTCCAGGCATCTGAACCTGGACTTTAGGATTCCAAAGGTCCGCTCAACCACACGTCTGGTCCTCCCATGTGCCTCATTGTAGCGGACATCAGCTGGGCTCCCAGGACGTCGTAATGGGCTGAGCAGCCAGGGCCCATTCGGGTACGCAGAGTCACCTGGGTGTGAGGGACACAGAGAACCGTTGCAATTCCAACTGGACACAAGACAGCATCGCACAGCCAGCACGCTACACTACTCCACATACTCACCAACAATCCAGCCACGGTCATGTTGCAGATTGGTCATCAGTCGTGGTAGGATGCTGTTGCGCATGATGTGCGCGTCATGGGCCGATCCTGGGAATTTCGCACACACGTGTGTAATCACCATGTCCGCAAGGCACACCACTTGCACATTCAGGGAGTGCGTGTGCTTCCGGTTGCGGTAGAGGTGCTCAGTGGCCTGTGGTGCAACAAGGCCAACATGGGTGCAGTCTATTGCACCAACGACGTGTGGGATTCGTCCAAGAGCATAGAATGCACCCTTCACTGCCGCCAATTCACGAGCCCTGGGGAAGCGGATGTATCTGTTCCTGTACAGCATCATGGCTGACAGTACATCCCTGAGCACCATGCTGAACATGGGTTGGGACATCCCACCACCACTGCCCACTGTGTGCTGGAATGACCCAGTGGCGAAGAAATGCAGTGCAGCCATCACCTTAGCAGTGGGGGTGAATGCTGTTGGATACACCCTGCGAGGACGGAGGTGGGGTTCCAACAAGGCACATAGACGATGCAGGGTGGGTCGGTCCAGACGATATTTGCGGATGACCTCCACATCCACCATGTCTGACAGCAATTGGTAGGGGTGATGAATGTTTGGTCTCCGCCTAGGAAAGATGGAAGTGGACACATGTCAAAGCAACACGCCACATGGCATATTCACATACACAAAACATAAATGACTGAGCAGGCAATTGAATGACAGAACGGCTGACAAGTAGGGACAGCACAGCCACAATACACTTACACAGGTCCCCTACCAATAGCAATGTGCAGTGACACACACCATTGCTATGAGCATGCACATGGGGAGTTAGGCCTTAACAACTTGTAAGGCATGCTGATGGTAACAGACTGCATATTCGGTAAGCTGCAACACCACGGCAACATGACTAGCTGCTGTGCATCACACTGCTTCCGAGGATGGGTGTGTAGGGCACACACCAACAACGCTATGGACACAGGCTGAGCGGCCAAAACAAGTGGGACCTGTGGCACGAGGGGATATGAGACAGTCATTTGATGTCCCTACTGCACCCTATGTACAGCACTGTACGGATCACACCTCCAGAAACATTGACAGGTGTACACATTGACAGCCCCATGCCAACACGGCTGTGTGCTTGCAACTACACATCACAAGTGACTCGTAACATTGCACGTGCCAAGTGGCAGATGTACATAGTGAAAGTTGGCATGTGTGTGCATATGCATATCCCATGCTCCCATGCCAATGTGTACATGATGATGTGCCTACAGACATGTGGAGGCTGAGCACTGGCCGTCCCTGCCTATGCACACAGCATGTTGTGGCCCTGTCCATTGTGGACCTGCACCCACACGCAAATCATGGCCACACCTGCAGATGCATTGCGCACATTATACTGTGTGGTGCACATGGCATCAGCGGACTGTACCCGGCAGCGGCCTGGCCCTTACGGCCAACTCCAATGACCCTCGCGGTTGCACCCTGCGTGTTCCACTGTGGAGGTAGGCATCCATGGCCAGCTGGGAGCAGGCCAACGTCTGCAATTGAAGCTGCCAGACATGGTACACGAATTGCAGCAGCTTGTACCCACTGACACGGCCCCAGGGGGTAATATGTGTGTGTGAGTGGGACAGGCATAACCACAGCTACCTGGCACTGCAGCCTGGCACCCCTCGACAACACCTGCTGCTGCCACCACTCCACCTACACGTGGATGACGCTGAGGACATGTCCAGGTCCACTCACCAGCGAGGAGCTGGAGAACCTGGATTCCGTGCTCCACGCACACTGCACATGGCTATTCCTTGCGAAAGTTGTGTGTGAGAGACAACTGCAGTGTGTGTGGGTGTGCATGTGGGGACACACATGTCGTTGCTCCGCAGCACTATGAGTCACAGCCTGTGGAGTACAAACATGCACTGCTCACCATGCTGGCTGCAGGTGGCATGGGTATGTGAGCTCTCGGGCGCTTTGACCTGTCTGTCCCTCCCGAGTGGTGGTACATGGCAACTTCATGTCAGACATCCAGTGATACAGACAATTGGCAATGCAGGTCTCAGTGCACTTGTTGGTCGTGTGGAAGTCAGGCTGGGGCCATGCTGCCCTTCTCAGTCCCAGCAGGCCTGGCCTGCACATTGACTGCACAATGCCAGTAGGTGCCGACACAGACTGCCTAGTGGGTTACATGTGTCTCCTGTTCAGGACCCCCGGATGGGCGCTTACTCTGCACTGTCGATTGGACACACCATGACTCGTGATAGGGATGTGTGTGAGAGATAGTGGCACTGAATGTGACCTTCGTTGCGGGGTGGGCCATGCACAGGGCGAGTACGCTGATGGTTGCGCAGTGTTGGTCACAGTGGGTACACCCACACAGATGTGTTGCCTTGTGATCTTTTTCTAGGTCAGCCTGACAATGGACAGTAGATATGGGCAGGCTACACATTGCTCGATGTGCTGTCTATATGCATGTGCCTTCACACCAGGCACAACTGCCCCTGCACATGTGACCCCTGCTGCACTCAGTGCTGGGTCTGTTGAGCTGATGCACCATCTGTGCGTGGGGCAGACAGCTCTGCTCACTTCCGTCATTGCCCATGACATCACTTTGCCGCAGGTGACATGGATCATGGAGGGCCCACATGTACGCGTGGGTGGACTACACAAGACTGTCCAATGGTTGTCACCCCCAGTCAGTGCTTCGAATGGGTAGTTTGTGGTGCTGGTACTCATTTTAATGTGTCGAGTGGGGGGGCTGGGTGCGGGGCTACATGCAGGACATGGGTAGTTCATCGGCTGATCTACTAGTTGCAATACACACGAGACATGTCTTTTTCCGACCACATCAGGGTCATTCCTTAAACTGGCTGAAAATCACACAGTCAACTTTTGCACTGTCCTCATGGCCTCCCTCGCTCGCCCCAATATGCGTTTGCACCTGAGCAGCTAGCGCATGCACAGGCAGCTCCAAGCTCGCCCCAGAGAGGCCAGAGGTAGTGGTCAGTACAAGTGGTCTGTCTCACGGTATAATAAGTGGCGGGACGCCGTCCACATGCGTGGTGCCCCGACTCGAGACCCGGGCAACATTGACAATGCATGACAGGCTCCGCAGTCCGGATACACCACCTGCAACACACAGAGGCTGTAGCTGCCCTAGCGGGCCAGTCCGCGTCCAACTGGAGCTCATGGCCCCACACATTCACTCTTTGGCCTCTCTGGGGCGAGCTTGAGCTGCTTGTGCATGCGCTGGCTTCTCTGTTGCAATGGCATGTAACGTGTGTGGGTGTATTGTCAATGGGTGGGATGGTGCGAGCCACCTTCCGTGACGTCACTCCTGCTTGTGATGTGTGCGTCCCCCCACTACTTCCATTTGACTTGTGCCATACTACACATTGTGGATGTGTGGCCTGCGTGATGTGACCAGGATGAGCGAGCCATGACCTCTCACCCACCATGCTCTACTGCCATCCCGTGCCCTGGATTGCCTGTGCAAGTGGACAATGTTGGGGATACACCAGGTCGACAGGGGATGTTAGTGCCTTGGCAAGGGCCTGGCGGAAGCGCAGCAGTATCCGGCATGTCCACGGAGGGTGGGCTGACGTCTACACTTGATGCGGCATTGATCGTGTGCCCGCCTGTTGTGCACACACGAGTTCACATTCATCACCAGACAGGTGGTCTTTACAGATTCCCAGGAGTGCGCCAATGTACTGTTCCTGAGTCCTCCCAACACAGCGTGTTTCAACATTGCATGTGCGCACCTACCCATCACACCCACCCACCTGAGCCATGCGTAACTCCCGCTTCACATGACACATGTGTGTCTCCCACAGTTGTGCTACTCATTTGCGTTGACATCCAATGACAGTGGACTACATGGTCATCTCACGACTGCCGTGTACTTCACACACTCTCATCCTCTCTCATTCGTACTTGTGAAATGAATCAGCAGAGACACATTTTTGCTTCAAGCCATGTATTGGGACTTATGTACTCTGTGATGCAGTATAGTGAACACTACTGGCAGCGAAGTGCATGTGGAGGATATACTCAGCATGATTACACATAGCATAGGGTGTAGGGGTACAGTGATTAGTTGTTGACTGTGGGATGTGGGCTTCAGAGTTACAACTGCTTAGCCGTTGGTGTGCTAATGTACATTTGCTAATTACTGTGGTGCTGCTGACTTTGACACAGACAGTATACATTTAGCCTACCAGTCCGCTTGTCATCATGGGCACAGTGCATCTCAGTTCCATGTTACAGGTTTGCTGCTATTGTTACTCATACACACGTGTGTGGAGGTGACATCAGGGCATGGGCTTACGTGCATGCAACGGCATCCCACTTGTTGTTGCGATGTGGTGGGTACTGGCCATGTCACAGTCACTGGGCTCATGTTGTTGGTGGATGCACTTGGTGTCCATGCAAAGCTCCTGGCACGGACGTTCAGAGGGAGGTGAGGTGACAGCTCTCACATACTACAGCAGGACGATTACTGTCCACTGACCGGTGCATATGTTCATGGGCGCAGGATCCATATCATGGCATGGTTGTACGTGCAGTTCTGTCCAGGTGGTTGCCATACACAAATCCCATGCCTCTGCCTCCCCCTGTTCATGCAGAGTTACTGGATGTGATGAGGAACAGGGTGCATGTCCCGAAAAGTATCAGATGTCATGGCAGTGTAGTTGTTGTTGTGGTGTCAGTTGCAGGTTGCATGGTATAGTTGTTGTACTGGTAACTGCCTAGTCCGTGCGTCAGCCAAGCATGGGTACGGTGTGGGACATCATTGCTCAATTGGGGGTATGGCGACGGGGCCCGACGAATTGACAGGTTGTCAGGAATGCAATACCTTCCAGCAGGGCTTCCATGGCATTGGTGGTGGACATGGTTGCCATCCAATGTAGCGGATGGTGGCTGTCAAGGTGTTGGTCGTGAGTTGTCCCTTGTAGGAGCATGATGGGACATGTTGGATGGCATTCGATGTAACTGTAATCCATTATCCGTCGTGTGGAGGCACAGTGGTCCCATTGCAGTGTGGGTCCGATAGTCGCCACATACGCCATGCCCCCATAGGCTGAACAGACCCTGTCGTGGGCGTCCAAGGGGTTGAATAGTTGTAGCAGGTCCGCCCTTGGACATGCCGGGTTGGAGAGACATAACTCCACAGGATAGTAGAAGGGACACCTCCGACAGTAGAAGACGGGGATGACGCAGCTGAACAATGCGATGCGGTAAGTTAGTCGGTAACTTACGTTCAGCAAGGCCAGATTGTCACATCCCAATATCTGTATTAGGTTATGTTTGTACAGCTTGATCTGTCCGGCGTAGTTGGGTAGGTGTGGTGCAAGTGCCATTTTGCTGCAGGGCGCTGTGGTGGCGTGCTCCGGCTGTCTGTGCAGTCTGCAGAGTGCAACCTCCGATGTTGCTGGGAATTCTGTAATGGTCGTAGGGAGGCAGGACTTGTGTTATGTTGGCTTGTGCGGAGGACACGGGCCCTCATCCCACATGCTTCTCTGAATGGTCAAGGTCAGTGGTGTCTGACTCCTTCCAGATAACTTGCATGTGAACCACATGGGGGAGTGTTATCATTTCTTCTTTCCGTTGTGAATGTTCTTTGGTGTTATGCGCTATCTGCCCTGTGGCCGCTTCCCTCTGCATGCCTGTGTTGGGCTTTGTTTGGTGCAATGACTGTTGTCTCCGGCTTGTTTAGTCGGGATGTGGTTTCACAGTGGGAATGGAAGGTCATTCGGTGCTGTCTCCTCTCCCGTGTGTGGGCAGCAGGCTGCGTTTCCGCTATACGTTGGGCCTTGTGTTATAATTGGTCCCACCTGTTGTCTGTCCCCGGTATCTTTGATGTTACGTATTGCATGTCTTGTTATTGAGTGTAGGGTGGCATCGGTGTTTCTGTGTGGTACTGGCGTACCTTTTCCCGACGGGGTCCATATTCTGCTGGGTGATGTTGCCTCCGCTGTGTGCTTCGCCGTGTTTTGCACACAGGGGTGTGTCCTAATGTGGCGTGACGTCACTGACATGTTCGGGTCACTTGTGTGACGTCAGGTTGGCAACAGTGAATTGCCGGTTGGGGACATGACTGTGGCAGGGCTGTCACGTGACATGTGCGTTCTGGGTGGTGCTGGTGTGTGTGGTGTTTTGTTGTGACCCTGTGTTGTTTGTGTGCGGCGCATGCATTGCGCTGCCGTTGGCCTCTGCGTTGTGCGCATGTGTGGGTGCAGTGGTGGATGTGTCGTGTCCACGCAGGGTTGTCGGGGGGCCATATGCAGTTTTCCCGCCCTTGCACTGTGTGCGCTGTTTGCGTGCCCCTGTTGGGTGTCTGCCTACCTGCGCCGCCGCGGTGCGTTGACTCCTGGGTGCTGCATCAGGTAGAGCATGGGGAGGGCCTGCAGTGCTGGATTCATGCTCGGGGGTCCGCCTCTTTGCTATCCGTACTGTTTGTTCGGTTTTCCGCCTTGCTTTCACGTGCGGTGTCTCTTAGCCGGGGGAACTGTTTGGTTCTGGCATCGTAATTTGTACGCTGGGCGGTACGTGATTTCGTCGGGCGTTGTGTCTCCATTAGGCCGCGCCGCTCCGTGGACGGGTGCACTTTGATGGTGGAGGGCTTAGCTGGCTTACGGGCGGTGTTTGGCTGTCTTTTCGCATCCTAATTGGGCGGGCATGTGTGCTGTGGCGGGCGGACAGTAACTGGTGCTTTTTGCATCCGCCAGCACGGCGGTGGTGCTTCCGCCCGCCATCCTAATGGGCCCCTTAGGTCGCTCTTAGAATCCTGAGTATTTAACTAACTGTTCATAGTCAATCTCTGGTCTTGTAGTTTAAGTCTCAAGTAGGTTATTGACTGAATATAATATCCTGCGTATTATCCAGAGCCTCAGGAGAACGAATTCAAGTGAGTTAACAGCATCCACGGGGGGCCCAATAACCACTAGTCCTTCTCGAAAAGATTAGAAATACAATTCCTCACTTACCTTGTCTTTCTCTGTGTTAAGAGTAAGGAATTGGAGGCGTCCAGTCTCATCTTGCAAGAGAGAAAGAATCGAGTTAATATCTTCTCCTGTTGTCAACACTTTCAACTTAAATAGAGAAGATTAAAGAAGAGAGGCTTGGTTCCTAGGTATTCCTGGTAAGATAAGTTATCTTATATTAACTGCATAATTAAAGTTATAAGGTGATATTTAGAACTGTAATTTGTTTTTAGCAAAAAAGAAAGAAGAAGATGAAGCAGAGCAGGCAGAATACCAGTTGGGCTGTCTCTTCTCTTTTCTATTCCCAATCCCCTTTCCCCCCTTGGTGCTTACCTGTGAAGGATTACTAAACCTAGCAGGAATGTTCTGAGAGGGGCATTGGGAACTAGGCGTCATTCTGCTCCTGTGTTGTCAAGAGTCCTAGAGACCAGGGTCTTGATAGAGTGAAGTGCCCACGTAGGTACTAACACCCGAGCAGAATGGCTGAGGGTTTAGATTTAAAGAAATTAGGTGACCTCTTGGGCAACATTCAAAGAGATCTAGAAGCAGTTAGAGAAGAAAATAAAATTCTGAGACAGGAAATAATCAGCTGCAAAATGGGAGAGTCCGTTTCAGGGACTAGTCAAAAAACCTCAACCTTTGAGACCCAAAGACCAAACACTAGTCCTTTATCCTTTGCTCCAACACAGGTTATCCACTCATTGTCCCCCGTAATACCCCTCGCTTCCCCAGAGCGATTTAACGGAGACCCACAAAAAGCACAGATCTTTTTGACCCAATGCTCCCTTCACTTTATGTGCCGCCCTACGATTTTCCCCGATGCTCAGTCTCGTGTTGCGTTCATCCTGTCCTACCTTAGTGGGGATGCTGCCTCTTGGTCGATGCCTCTAGTGACCAAGGATTACCCTATCCTGTACAACTTTGAAGACTTCAAGAAAGAGTTCCTCCGGATTTTTGACAGGAGAAAGGCGTCGCAGGCTACGGACAACGAACTGCTAGAGTTAAGGCAAGGTAACCGAGAACTGGTCGCTTATTTAGCCCAGTTCAACAAGCTTGTGGTGAAGACAGATTGGCCAGAAAATAAGAGAGCGGCAGTGTTCTACAGAGGGCTAAGAGAAGAACTAAAAGATGCTCTATCACAGATCCCTAACCGTCCTACTGAGATCTCGGCGCTGATAGATCTGGTCCTAGAAATTGATTTCCGGCAGAACGAAGGGAAGGGAGAAAGAAAAAGAGAGTTTAGATCGAGTGTTCCTCGTTTTGACCGAATCAAGTCTGAGACTACACGAGTTGCAGAGAATTCCGCTGGAATGGAACCAATGCAAATTGGCGCCATCCGAGGTCCTTTGTCCAAGGAGGAAAAAGAGAAAAGACATCAGAATAAGCTATGTATGTACTGCGGACGTAGTGGACACTTCGTGAAGGCTTTTCAGAAAAGACCCAAAACTCCAGCAAAGGAAAAGGAAAACTTGCAGCACCACCTGTAATTGGAGTTGGACAGGTGGATGCAAACGGAGAAACAACTCCAGCGAACCATCAATTAGCAAATACCTTGCAAGTTTCTTCACCCCATTTGATTTTGTCCTCGACTTTGAAATTTCGAAACGTGGTTTTAAAAGAAATCACTGTCATGATTGATTCTGGGGCAACCGGCAACTTCTGCGACCAGAAATTTGCCACTCATATTGGTCTGCAGGCTATCAGGAAGGAAAGAAGTGAGATGGTTAGAGCTGTGGATGGTACCGACTTAACGTCCGGACCCATAACCAGCCATACAGAACCAGTGCAAATGATTACTAATGAAGGTCATCAAGAGGTGCTGCAATTCAATTTGATTGATGCCCCCCAATTCCAACTGATCTTAGGACTTCCCTGGCTAACGGAGCACAATCCATCCATCAATTGGGGAGCTCGAACCATTAAGTTGGATTCCGAATATTGCGAGAAACTTTGTTTTGTGGAAAAAGAAACCCAGTCTGAGCCTAGTGTGGTCGCTCAGCTTTGTGAGAACGGAGTGTCGGTGTGCGTTATACAAACAACCAAAATTCCAGAAGAATTTCAAGATTTTGTGGATGTGTTCGATGGCGGAGAAGTTACCACCACACCGGTCTTATGACTGTAAAATTGACCTGGATCCAGGGGTAAACCTGCCTTGTAGTCGAGTCTACGCCTTGACAGAGAAAGAGAGCATACATTTAAAGGAATACTTAAAGAAGAATCTTGAGAACGGTTTCATCAGACCATCACAGTCTCCAGTCTCTTCCCCCCTCTTCTTCGTGCCTAAGGAGGGGGGAGATCTCAGAACTTGTATAGACTACAGGGCAATCAACAGAATAACAGTAAAAAACCGTTACCCATTACCCCTTATTTCGGTGCTAATTGACCAAGTGAAGGAGGCGAAAATCTATACCCGATTAGACCTGCGAGGAGCCTATCACTTGATCAGACTCCGGGAAGGCGACGAGTGGAAAACAGCCTTCAGGACCAAATACGGCCTCTATGAATACCTTGTAATGCCGTATGGACTGTGTAATGCGTCGGCGGCGTTCCAATATTTCATCAATGACGTCTTGAGTGATTTTATCGATCAATGTGCAATAGTGTATATAGACGACATTCTGATCTATTCGAATTCGGAAGAAGAACATCGAATGCAAGTCCGAGCCGTGTTACAATGCTTAATGGAGAACTCTTTGTTTGTAAAACTGGAGAAGTGTTTGTTCAACACCAACACAGTAGAGTTCCTAGGATTCGTGTTGTCGCCCTCAGGGATCACCATGGACCAACAGAAGGTGAGGGCAGTGACGGAGTGGAAATCTCCCACAACCATCAAGGAAGTTCAGTGTTTCATCGGGTTCGCGAACTTCTACAGAAGATTTATTCACGAATTCTCCCAGAAAATTCTGCCTTTGACACGACTACTAAAGAAAGGAGTACCTTTCAAATGGTCTGCGGAAGCCGAGAGATACTTCAATTTGTTAAAAGAAAGTTTCACCACAGCGCCAATCTTTCTTCATGCAGACCCCTCCGAGCCCTTTTACCTGGAAACAGACGCTTCTGAACTGGCCATCGGGGGCATACTCTCACAGAGGCATAAAGAAACCGGGCAGCTGCATCCAGTAGCTTACCGTTCCCGTAAGCTTAATCCAGCAGAATGTAATTATACCATCACGGAGAAGGAACTTCTGGCCATAAAGGATGCCTTTAAGGACTGGAGGCACTATTTGATGGGTGCTAAGCACACAGTACTGACCATAGGAACCTGAAGTTTCTAAGATCTGCCCGAACCCTTACACCCCGTCAACTCCGATGGTCGCTCTACTTTGAAGATTTTGACTTTGTTATTACCTACCGGCCAGGTTCGAAGAATGGAAAGGCAGACGCGCTGTCTAGACTAGATACGGAACACCAGAAGGCAATCGTTGAAAACCAACAGATAATTCCAGGAGATAAAATCATTGGAACCATTTCGTAGTACCTTTTGAAGAGCAAGTTCGAGACTTAATGACTGGATTAAATATGGACGATTGGGTTGCGGAAGAACCCCAGAGAGTCATCCAAGATGGTTTGCCTTATCAAGGAAACACATTGTTCTTGCTCACCAAAGATCTTCAAATGAAGGCCCTGCATGAATGTCACGACAACCCGTTGGCAGGTCACAAAGGTGTGCTGAAAACAGAAGACCTGGTCAAGCGAAGGTTCTGGTGGCCACACATGAGTCGAGATATTCGCCAGTATGTTCTGGGATGTGAGATTTGTGCTCGAGGAAAATCGGACAGGCAGGCTCCAACAGGACTATTACAACCACTGCCCACTCCCCCATACCCTTGGCACACAGTTTCCCTAGACCTAATCGTAGACTTACCATCTTCCCAAGGTTTTGATACTATCCTTGTTTGTGTAGACACCTTCAGTAAGATGACACATTTTGCACCATTTAAGGGAACACCTACAGCGAAACAACTGTCCCAACTTTTCAATCAAAATATAATCCATCTTCATGGCATTCCTAAGGTGTTAATTACTGATAGAGGTTCTCAGTTTTTGTCCTGATTTTGGAAGGCTTACACCAAGGGGTTATGTATAGACCATCAATACTCCACCAGCTTCCACCCAGAAACTGACGGGCAAACTGAGCGGACTAACCAGGAGTTAGAACAATATCTCAGGCTCTACTTATTAGATGAGGAAGGTGATTGGCCCGATCACCTATGGACAGCAGAGTATGCCCACAATAACGCCCAAAATGTATCCACTGGTTACTCACCCTTTTTCATGAATTCAGGCAGACACCCCAATTCCCAAACAGAATTTGAAGGTATAGCAGTCCCAGCAGTTCAGGACCTTGCCCAGCACGTAGCTAGAATTCACCAATCAGCAACTCAGAATTTGACTCTAGCCAAAAACCATTACAAACGTTTTGCAGACCAAAAAAGAAGAAAATAACCCAATCTCCAAATAGGGGATCAAGTTTGGCTGTGCACAAAAAATCTAAAGTTGAAGGGTACCCGAAAATTTCAGCCACGTTTCGTAGGACCATATCCTATCGAAAAAATCATTAACCCAGTAACCTACCGTTTAACACTACCTGAGACTACCAAAATTCACCCAGTCTTTCACATTTCCTTGCTCAAGAAGGTTCAACCAGTCTTACAAAAAACAACTCCTCCTGTTCCTCTAGTTATTGACGGTGAAACCGAATACAAGGTTAAAAGAATCCTAGATTCAAAAAAAGTTCATGATGACCTCTTTTACCTTATCGACTGGAAGGGTTATGGACTTGATGAGCGTTCCTGTGAGAAAAGCTCTGATGTCCACGCTCCCAGATTGGTCAGGGCGTTCCACACTAAGTTTCCCACTAAACCACGACTGGAGGAAACCCTGTTGAGAGGGGGTACTGTCAGGGTTCACAGGAGGTTTCCTCCTCGTGACCCTACCGTAGCCATTGTTTGCGCCCCCCAACCCCACCGGCAAGGCTTGGGGTCTCGCTACAGCCTCAGTTGGCGAGCATGCTGGCAGCGCTGGATTTCCAACATGGCTGCCAGCATGCCCGATGTTCAGCGGTCTAGTCCTTATTAGAACGCCCTAGTTTGGTGAAGCGCGCACCAACATTCCATGGCGCACTTCACCAGAGATTCAACCTGAGTGACAGCTTACCTGCTTATCTCCGTCGTGTCAGTCAGTTAGGGTAGCTTCGTCGGATCCGCGTTTTAGCTTCGGAGGCTCTCGTTTTTTTACCCTATACCAAGGTCAGTGTATTTATGTTGCGCATGCCTGAAAACCAGTTTCAGTTTAGTTCGGCGCATGTCGCATTCGAGAAGTGTTCCAGTCAGAGAGTATTGTTCAGCCTTCACAGTCTGGGCGAGTAGTGTAAATGGTCACGCATGCCTGAAAACTCGTTTGGGCTGACATCTGCGCATGACATATTAGAGTAGTGATTCCTAGTCAGAGAGTAGTCAGCAAATTGATGCGGGCGTGTATAGCTCCTCACACCGCATAAAACCGCTGACGTGATACAATTCCCAGCCTTGATTAAGATGGTTAGATACTAAGTTCGCTCATAGAATCCTGAGTATTTAACTAACTGTTCATAGTCAATCTCTGGTCTTGTAGTTTAAGTCTCAAGTAGGTTATTGACTGAATATAATATCCTGCGTATTATCCAGAGCCTCAGGAGAACGAATTCAAGTGGGTTAACAGCATCCGGGGGGGGCCCAATAACCACCAGTCCTTCTCGAAAAGATTAGAAATACAATTCCTCACTTACCTTGTCTTTCTCTGTGTTAAGAGTAAGGAATTGGAGGCGTCCAGTCTATTCCTGCAAGAGAGAAAGAATCGAATTAATATCTTCTCCTGTTGTCAACACTTTCAACTTAAATAGAGAAGATTAAAGAAGAGAGGCTTGGTTCCTAGGTATTCCTGGTAAGATAAGTTATCTTATATTAACTGCATAATTAAAGTTATAAGGTGATATTTAGAACTGTAATTTGTTTTTAGCAAAAAGAAAGAAGAAGACGAAGCAGAGCAGGCAGAATACCAGTTGGGCTGTCTCTTCTCTTTTCTATTCCCAAGCCCCTTTCCCCCCTTGGTACTTACCTGTGAAGGATTACTAAACCTAGCAGGAACGTTCTGAGAGGGGCATTGGGAACTAGGCGTCATTCTGCTCCTGTGTTGTCGAGAGTCCTAGAGACCAGGGTCTTGACAGAAGGGCTCAAAATCTCTCATAGTCGCCCAGACATCCTCTACACTACAAATAGGATTACGGGCCCACTGGCCAGCCTGATTGAGTATTACCTGTTTCTCATCATCTCCCGCATCAGATCACACTAACGGTCCCATGCGTTCCTTAAATTTTGTCCGATCCCTATCCTCAAATCCAAGTACCGGCGTCCCGCTACTTACTAATGTCGCAGGATGAAAAGCCATAGTGGGAGAAACAACAGAAGTAACAGGCACTATCATCGCAAATTGTTGTGTCTCAGGAGAAAGAGCTGGCGAAAGGGATGCTGAGACAATAGGGGCGGCAGGGGTACTAACAGTTGCAGTTGCCACAGACGGCAAAGAAACAGAAGGAAGAGGAGGAGGAGGAGCCGAAGCCATAGCCATTGAAATAACAACAGTAGATACAGGAACAGTGGGATGGATTCTTTGCAGAGCATATGGAGGTGGGGTCTAGTATCTAACAATTCTTCCACAAAAGTGTCAACTTCTTCCTGAACCACATTCAATTTATCAGTGTGTAATCGAAACCTCCTATCTTCACATTCAACACCATTTCCTGTTTTTCCCTGTCGTATGCTACAGTCAATGTCTGCATTTTTCCTTTCCGAGCCTCTTTTTCTGCCTTCAATCGCTTCTGTCTAGCTGCTTTCTGCCATGTTCTGAGGGAATCAAACATAGACTGCCTACTTCGTCTCTTAAACAGCTGTTCTTGTAAATACTCAATCTTTTGTTCATCGAAAGTACCCGTCAACGGCCACTGCAACTCGGCATTGTCCCTCGTATATTTGTGCCCTAATGTACTAAACATAATAGGGCCAAGACCATGCTTCACATACATATCAAAATTCAGAGTGCCTTCTGGAGGCGCCGGCTGAGCTTCTTCCAATCGAGCATCAGCAGAACAACAGCGACAGCACAAGGAAAACAACTTACTGAATCTAGGCATTTTCCAAAAGAAAACAAGTGCACTATTTATGCCTAGCAAAACAATTGCAAATGCTCTTATCCAAAAGACGGCCCTTAGACCGTACCAAATACAAACCAAAATGGTACCATATCCTCAAAGAACCAAAAAAGACTCACCTGATATATGCAGGTCAAACAAATTTATTCTCCACTCTTCAGACCAAACGGTCAGATCCAAGGGTTTCGCCGTTCAGGACTCCAGTCGGGATGACCACTGGGCGAGGCACCGTCCAGCGGGACAAAAGGGGCAGCTGCGAGTACCAGGAACTCTTTGTGCAGGGATTCCCTGATCCGTCCGTCCAACCCGACGATGGCCTCGACCTCCCCCTGTCCGCGGAAGGGGATGGGTCACTCACCCGAAGGAGTCCCTGTTCGGGTGCCAACTGAAGGAAGTGGCCCGATTAGGGTCACCCGGGTCACTCACGACCACCTTCTCAGCCTTCCATACTAAATGAAGAGTCGGTCAGACAGTAGAGAATACAAAACAATAATAATTTATTCAAAGTACACTCAGAGCGGAGCCCTGTCTGCCCAGTCGCTAGGAGTGCTGCAGAGGGACTGACATCAGCAAGCATAACAATACATTATGTACACTTCGAAATCATGGAATTTTCAATTTTCCAAGGAGATGCAGCTGGACAGTAAATTACAAAGAAGTAAGTTTCAATTCTGAGGCCGGGCACACCTTATCTACTATTCAAGGCCACTCTGCCTGTACCCACCACTAGACAAGTGGGAGAAGGCCTACGTCTAGGGGAAAGGTATGCACCAATAAGAACAGTGCATTCATTAGTGTAGCAGAACTTAGCCCCGAGGAAACATAACCTAGAGAAGGCTGTTTCTCGGAAATGGCAAAGGATTAGTTTCGATCGTGATACAAAATGGCGCCCTTACACAAAATGGTGCAGCGAATGCTAATTTACGTAAAACAATGGTAAAGTATATTTTTCTAATCTCACAATAATACAACATCTGCCGCATAATCTGACAATTTTAACTAATGAATTGTTTGTAGCTCAAATGGATCAAAAGTTACTAAAGTTACACTGGTACTAATAAGGCAAAATCTTTCCAGAGACTGTTAGCACGTGTAAAAATGTCAAAATAATAAAGTATCATAAAATATACTGCATTACGCTGCAGCCTTTTTTTTGCTGCATAATTTAGTCAACACTGTGGGATTATTTTGTCCTCCTTTGTTGCATAATTTCAGTGGCCCAAAGCAGGCAGCATATGTTAAAAGTGCTTGTGCATGAAGCAGAGAGACTGTGAAGTTTGCAAACTTAGCTTGGTGTGTATGCAAATCCTGCATTGCCGATCCCTGGTGAGTTGCAGCTACTACTGCTGAAACAAGGACAATGGAGGTACCAATGGGTGAGGCGGACCTGCCTCAAGGGAAGGGCCGGCTTTATCGCTGGTGGCTCCCTGTGCAACAATGTTTGTTGGTGCCCCCCCAATGACCACCTCCACCATGGAATCCCTCACTACCACCCTTTAACAGTGCCCTCAAGTCTCCATAACCACACTCTCTCTCAGATGCATTTAATTTGATTTACAGTGCCACTCATACCAGTGTAGGGTGTCAGAGCACTTTATATCACACACATTACACAGAGACAATCAATTATACGTGTGTAAATCACTGTATAGGAAATGTTACATAAGACTAAGGACTACAAGGTGTAGAAGTCACATGACAACTATACTAGTAGGCAATATAGTTTAATAGTGATTGATCTGGAGAAACACAAACTCAGAATTTAAAACATAATACCATGGTTAGGGGTTCTCTTTAATAACCAGAACTGATTTCTATCCAAATGACCACTTATTGCAACATTAGAGGGAGAGGTGTGGTGCAGCGGCCAGGGCGGCCGACTCCGGAACACGGGGCTTCAAGGTTCGAACCCCGGCGGCAGCTCAGCCCAACACCATGCGACTCTGGGCAATAACTGGCTTAATCTCCCCGACGGCCCTTAGGGGTGATTAGTTCGCACTTTCCGAATACCAGATTATTATTATTTATTATTAGGATAATCAAAGACTGGGTACAAAAAACATAATGCTCTAATTTGTACCTTGCAGTTTGCATGCAGCTCTTAGATGACAGTTAATAGCTCACTGTTCTATGTTAGGATTTTAACTTATAAACTGCAAGTAACAGAAGGATCTCTCTAACAAAAGCAGTAACCCACTGACCTATTTACATAAAGTGCACTTTGTGATCTGCATGGTGCATGTTCTTTGCGGCAGGCACATTAACACTCTGCGCTGCTTTTCTATGAGTCAAAACTTCCACTAGACAAAACTCCATCTCTCTTTAGGAAGAACATTAATCACCGGAGTTCTCATGACATTTTTATTGTTGCAGACACCTCCACCCAAAATCAGCGCCCGTTGTGGTCACACCAGTCACACTGCCCTAGAGCCTGCTTTTCTCAAGGGTCCTGTGACAGAGTCACTGCCGCTCTAGAGTGTGCAACTTCATAGGCCTGCCCACAAGTCTGGAGGTGAACTTCAGTATGGATTGTGGTAGACAGGCCTTCAAGGTTAACCCACACTTGCCACCGCCAGGGTCCACCTGCTGATGCTAAGACACCAGGACTTCTAAGGTCTTGCGGGGTCTTCTAAGGTCTAGCAAGGGAATGCGCTCCCTCAGAGAGTGGTCTGGGGGACTTGTCATGAAGGCTGAACTTGGTTGCCAAGTTGCAAATTCGGCAGCTCTGGCCATAGTTCCACATCCTCTACCCCACTGAACACCATCCTGCCCCATTGGGAGAAACTCACTCTGCCTTCAACTACAATCCAATTGTGCCTGCTATAAACACCTGGGTGCCTGAGACCCAATTCAAATTATGCACTAGACCAGAGCAATATGCTGCCTAAAAAAAAAAAAAAAAGGAACAACATCCTGGAAAAAGCAAACACATTTTATAGGGAATGCAAGATTAAGTAAAGCATGGGTAATGTAAGCAGGAACAACCTGGTTACCTTAAGGCTTTTACACTCACTATTCAGAAATCAGTGAGTGCTTTTGACTGAAAAGTTAAGGACAGGACTACAGGGCCCGGAAGGGACCCATTTCAATGTCCATTGCTAATATTCTTACAAAACGTAAGCAGTATGGTTCAAAAAGACCATATCCGTGCACACAGAGCCCCGGTACACATTTTGTTTTCCAGTCCATCCATCAATCAGGCATTGCAGTACCTCCAGGATTGGTGCACTTCCCCACCTGGGGAAAACAATGCTGTACAACGAAAGACAAGAAAACAAAAGTAGTGATTCACTGGCAAACTCTGTAAAGTGGCGCTGATGTGTTTGGGACTGAATAAAATCAATCTGGCCACTTTGCGACCACTCTGTCTTGCTTTATAAAAGCAAGACAGAGTGGACCTTTATTCCCAAGCTGCACTTTGGAATAGACAAATGTAAAAAAACACGACATCTCCATCAAAAGTGCTTTTCTTTTGGATCCATTTCATAGGGGAACAAATAAATGAAAGGAGAAAAGAGAGGGTGAGAACCATTTCTTGAAGTCATGGGAGAGAGGAGGAGCTAGACAGAAAGAGAGGGGAATAAGAGGAAGAAAGAGAAGTTGTGGGGCAGCTGCCAGCGGCAGAGCAGATGTGGACACTGGTCTTCTCTGGGCAAGAAGGAAAGGGCAGTACTTTTCCTTCTCTGCCCACCCCGCCCGTTCCCGAACGGCGACAAATGCCAAGCCTTATCTATAATAGGCCTTGGCTATTTCTGCCATCCTGGTAAGCATGTTTTAAATAAAAAAAAGTAGGGGAACAGAATCTATTGAATTAAAGAAGAAGGGGCACGCCGTGCCCTGCTGATCCCGCCCACTTTGACCACTGAAATAGCCTTGTCTGTTCATTGCTATTTTTTAAGCCATCCATATCCAAGGCAGCCATCAATATAGGACTCACGTGGCACTAGGCAGAGACATAACAGACATCGGTCACCAGCATTGCCAGGCTACATTGGAAATGATTTAGGAAATATAAGCATTGCTGCACACCCACAGTCTATGCACTCTCTTCAGTCTTCGCAGTCATACACTGACATCAGAAGAATGCTGTGTCAGGGACCACTTTCACATTTGATGTAAAACAGGTACCTACATTGTGTTTTTAACATTTTACACAGTGCATACCTTAACTTCATACTGGAACTGAGACGTGTATAATAAAATAAAAAATACAATAGAGAAAACCGTTTTAAAAAGCATATCAGATTCCTAAGGAAATAAGTAAAAGACAATAAACCTAAAATACCTACATAGAAAGGAAAGGTGAGAAAGAATACCTATAACGTTTAGGGACCTTGTTCCACGAAACTCGCAATTTGAAGTCACGATCGTCGAAATAATGAATACTGCAGGAGGAGGTATTTATTGAGTAAAGCATTAGTTCCCCATTCCAATCTCTGCTCCTCACGATGGAAGATAATGTGGTAATGGCATATGTTTTTGGCTTTTCTGAGGTATGGGACTCTGAATGTTGTAATTTCTCCCCCACAACTATTTTACCATGTTTTACCCGGCAATTCTTTTCATGTACAGTAATGTTCACACTTCTTGAAATCCACTATTTGCCTGGATTACCGACCGGAGCGTTTCGAGGACCTTCTGGACCTCATTATAAGTAGTGAAGAAAATCCTGATTTTGGCACTAAAATCTGAGTTTGTGCATGGATCAGGATTCTGAGTTGCATGGCAATTACTATGTGTGTTATATCCACACACCCCCAATTGTCCCCGGACATGTTTCACTGGACAAAACTGGTGACATTTTGTTGGGAAAATGGTTGGAAAGAAGTAAATCATGTGGTAGAATACACTGACCCCGCATGGTATAGCTCATTTGCACAGACAGAAATCCTAGTAGGTGACAGTTAATACACCCATTAGATAGGGGACCCTGGAACTCAATATATGTCAGGTGTGGTAATTACCACCTGTTTTCTGCATAGCACAGAATGAGACCCATAGATGTTAAGAAGTATGGTTGCATGTCTCGTCCCCAGATATAGCCCTTAATTCATGGGTATTCTGTCAAGACTAGAGTTCCCACTTTGGACATACCCTGTATTCTCAGAGAGGAAAGTGAGAAACAGTCCAGTGTTAGATCCAGAAGGACCAGTAAACAGATCACCACCTCATCTAATGCCCACGGATCCACCACCTGAATGGTACAGCAACAGGAACAGAAGACTAACTGCAGAGAAAGTTATGGGAAGATAGAGTCTACTGACAGTACTGCATCATTTTCAAGTAGTTTTCCTGAGAAACCAAACCTGAATATTCTGTAGAGTGATGTGTAGGCTCAGAGAAAGAGGCTTTTACCATAGGGAGTCAACATAATATTTTGATAACAGATTTTAGCACTTAGAAATCCAAATCTGAGGTGCGAAGCACATTGTATGAAAATCAGCAGGTCATGAGTAAATCCTTTGATATGAATGTCCTCATCTTCATCACATTGTTGGATACCCAGTCCAACCCATCTACACCAAAACACCATGCAAGCTACTCTGTACAGAAAGACTCAACCACCATAACCATGAGAGGTGGGATTACTGACCTCATACTTCATCACAGCCACTTACTATCGACCCAAACACAAATGCTTTATCCACTCTTTCTAGAAATAGGGGTCTGGGTCATTTCTGCGTGATCCCTACCCTTCTCTGGGTACCCCTCTTCCCCAAGTGCTGCATGAGCCAACACCTTGGACTGCCCACTGGTGGGTAGCTGTGCCCTCTTGGGGCTCTTGGGATCCCCCCTTCAAGTGATCCACCTGCTCACAGGCAGAGCACTTGCGGGGTCCCGCCTATGCAGACTTCCCTGAAAACACCCAAGGTTTCTTATCTCCTGGGGATGGGAGTCCTGACCCTGGGTACTAGTTTGGGGCCCTTTAGAGAACTACTTTCCTTTATCCTTGTCCCCCCCCCCCACTATTTTGCTGGGTACCCTGCCCACCTTTGGCGGACTCTCCCCCATACACCTTCTTGTGGACCCTGGTACTCACCCAGAGGTCCGCCTCCATAGCAAGCTTCCTGGGGTCGGTCAGCTTACTAATCGTAAAAAGTGCTGGGCAGCTCTGCAAAACATAGACTAGACAAGTGCTCCGGCATATTCAAATTGGACAGCCCTTGAAAATCTGTCACATTGCTTCCCTTCACCCAACCATCCAGTGACCTGCAAAAAGAATCTACACATTCTAACCATGTCTGAGAATCAGTTTTCTTACTGGTTCAAAACTGATTCCTGTACTTTTCGGGAATTAGACCATACCTAGTGAGAAGTGCCTCCTTCATGTGAGTGTAGGTGAGGTTGTACCCCTTACCCAAAGCCAACAAGGTGTCCCTCCCCTCTTCTGAGAAATGAGGCCACAATCCTGCTCCCCAATTCTTTCCAGGAAACCCATTCATGGCAATAGATGCCTCATAGCCCTGAAACCACCTTTGTATATCATCACCCTTCTTGTACTCCTTCCCTACATTCTTAGGAATGTGTACTACTCTGTCTGAGTGCACCGAGGAATTGCTGCCACTATCTGAGCTGGACCTACTCCTCTGATCCAGCTCCTTTACTCTAAGCTCATGGTCTAACATAATAATTTTCTCCTCCATTGCCACCTTGAGCCTCTCCAGCTCCATTGCATCTCTCCTTGCTTCCTGCCTCTCCTCCAGCTCCTCTGGGGTCAAGCCACTGTTTCCTGACCTGGGGGGGCGGGGGGAGCCTCACCTCCCAAAAACATATCAACCCTTCAAATAGGCTCCTCCGCATCCACACTAAGATCTCCAGATTTCCCACTGGCATGTCTGGCCTCTACCAAGGCCCTTTGCACATTTTGTAGCTCCTCTTTTCTGGTGAGGCCTCTGATTTGGAGTTTTAGGCTTTTGCAAATAGCCTTCAAATCCTTTCTAACCTTTCCTCCTCAAAGGCCACTTATAGGGATGCAATTGATGATGCTCTTGACTCAGGCATGATTTAGTAGAAAGTTCAATTTTCACTCAAATGGCAAGATCAAAAAAATAGACCAGAAAGAAAACAGTATGTGGTACGTAGTGGTCTGCGATATGGTAGTACTGACTTTAATCACTGTAGGTCAAGTACAAACGCAAGTCCTATCCTCACCGCTGACAACCAGTGTTAGAAATGGGGGTCTCTAGTGGGCAGGTTGTTACCCTATCCAAGTAGGGACCCTTCTTGCTAGTCAGTAAAAGGGAATTACACTTCCAAAATAACCCCTGCTCACCCCTTGTTAGCTTGGCATGAGCAGTTAGGCTTAGCTCAGAGGCAGTGTGTAAAGCATTTGCACATAACCAGCAGTAATACAGTGAAAACACTACAAAAGGACACCACACCACACCAGTTTTAGAAAAATATCCATTATTTTATCTGTGCAAAACAAGACCAAAAATGATGAAAATCCACCATACAGTTCTGAGAAATACCACTAAGCAAAAATAGACTTACAAATATAGTTCCTTGAAGTCTATAGCTCCGTCCTTGACTATCACAGATTTGTGAACAACAAATCCAAACAGTTCTGGCTGACCGCAGCATCGTAGCCCAGCTACAGTGTCGGGAAGACCCGTAAACAGTACCTTTAGAAGTGCAGGGCATTGGTGACCTCGCAATGAAGCCTTGAAGAGTTGACGTCGGCAGGCGTCGGTTCTGGAGGTCGGTGCAGGGTTCGTCAAGCCCTTGAAGTCACATGCGTTGCAGATTGAAATCCGTGCGGTTGAAGTCAGGAGCGCTCGCGTTGGCGGACACTGGAACTGCGGTGCAAAGTGCAGCGGTGCGACGTATGGTGCCATCAGGTCGTGGTGCAGGCAGCGGATCAGTAACGGCATCCAGCGGCATCGGTAAGACCAGGGCTGCGGTGCGAAGTGAGGCGGTGCTTGTTGCAGTGCTAGCAGGTCACGGTGCAAGCAGCGGCGTCGTGGTTGCTCAAGCGGTGTTGTTGGCTGACGATCCAGAGTCAATGGCGCAGGTAGGCCACGGCTGCATTGTCGGATGGGGTGGTGCTTCGTGTAACTTATGCGTGGTTCCCTCAAACCACAGTGCAAGCAGCGGTGGCGGCGTGGAGCAGTGTCGTCAGGGATACCAGGGTGGTGGTGTGAAGGGAGGCGGTGCGAAGTGCAGTGCCCACAGGTCACGGTGCAAGCAGCGGCTCTGTTGGCGCGTCGGGCGGCGTTGTCGGTGAGACCAGGTTTGCGGTGCGAAGTGCGGCGATGCCCTCTGCGGTGCCTTCAGGACACGGAAGTTGCAGCGGTGTCATTGATGCCATCCGGTTGCTTTTTCTTCTGTTGCAGCAAAAAACACAGTTCCCAGTGCTGGTAGCAGATGAACTTGAAGTCTTTGCTGTTCATGAGACTTCTTGAACAGGGGGCAATCTCTACCTCAAGCCCTTGGAGAAAATCCAACAAAGACATTGCAGAAAGTTCAGTCTAGTCCTTTCTCTGCCCAAGACAGAAGCAGCCACTGCAGGCCAACACTGTAAAGCACACAGCAAAGCAGCAGTCCTCACAGCTTCTCCAGATCTTCTTCTTGGCAGGTTCCTCTTGAGTCCAGAAGAGATATAATTCTTTGGGGTTTAGGATCCAATACTTATACCACATTTTCTCTTTGTTCTAATTGTGGCATGGGTCTCTGAGCCCAGTCCAAACCCGTCCTGCCCTCTCTGGCCCAGCTTCACTACAGGAGGTGCAGACAACATTGTGCAGAGGAGACACTGCCTATTCAGGTGCTAGTGAAAATTCCTCCAACCAATCTAAATGCTCACCAGGCCTATTTGGCCCAAAAATGAGTCACCCAGGAAAGGCAGGACACACCTCAACCCCCCTTGTGGCTGTCTACAGTGAATGCACATCCGCAGCCCCTGTCACTCCAAAACCAGACAGTCAATACACAAACCAGCAGAGGCACACAGAATGGTTAAACAAGAAAATGACTACTTTCTAAAAGTGGCATTTTCAAACACACAATTTAAAAACCATCTTTCTAAAATTATGTGTTATTAAATTCTGAGTTTAGAGAGCCTAACCTCCATTTCTCTATCTTGTCACACTGGAAAGTTATACTTGTAAGACATTACACAACAACTCCCATGTTAGTTCATGGGACAGACATCCTTTCAATAGTTTAAAACGAAATTGGCAGCATTTCACTATCAGAACATGTCACACACACCAGGACATTTCCTACCTTTCACATACACTGCACCTTACCCATGAGGGTACCTTGGGCCTACCTGAGGGGCGCCTTACATGTAAGAAAAGGGAAGGTTAGGGCATGGCAAGTGGGGGCGCTTGCCAGGTCAACATGGCAGTAAAAACTGCATGCAGACACTGCAGTGGCAGGTATGAGTCACATTTGAAAGGCTACTTGTGTGGGTGGCACACCCAGTGCTGCAGGCTCACTCATAGCATTTGATTTACAGGCCCTAGGCACATACAGTGCGCTGTACTAGGGAGTTAGTAGTAACTTAAATAAGCCAAACATGGAAACACCAATCCATAAAAACAATTTACAGTAGGAGCACTTACACTTTAACATTGAACAGCATTGAGAAAGCGTGCAGGGGCACTAAACCAGCAAAAACAAAGTCCAACGTACCATTAAAACAGGAGGCCAGAAAGCAAAAAGACAGGGTAAACATGCCAAAAGATGCCAGGTCTAACTACTCCCAAAAGCTAACTGCTTAAAATCAAACTGAAGCTAATCACCTTCATGAGATGACAAAAAGACTTCAAATGATACTCTCAAGATCTCCCTCAAGGACTGCTCTCCTAACCCTCCCTCATTAAACCTCAGTGGATAGACCTACTGGCGAACAGCCCAACATGCACACTATTCCCAATGCTTCAGAGCCATGGATGTCAATTCACCAGAATGCCAGGGGTAGCAGAAGTGACATCATAATCTCTCTTTAGCCTGAATAGACATCATATGACCTTTGATCCTGAATCATGTGACCTTTGACCCACTAAGTGATGTCTTATGATCGTAACCATGATGACATTTGTCCTGAGTGGTAGGGAGTGAAGTGAGTGAGCCCAACGTCTTCCCAGAAGTGATTAAGAGAGTTCTTCCCACCCAAGAAAATGTTACAAAATTGGAACAAACAGTGCATTTTAAAGCACAATTTTCACAAAACATGTACAAAAAAAGACCCTGAAAGTGTACTCAATTAATATTCAGATCTTTCTTGATGAACAAGGTCAACGAAACCGGACGCTCTCCATGAATTGTGTTACAGCAAACAAATGATGGACGGAATGCTGACAATGCAAACATTCTGCCCCAGTCAAAAGATCTGGGTTAAATCCATCGTTCTTTTGCCCACTACGCCACCCCAGTTTGGACCCAGCCATATGCAAATCAGTCTTGACCGTGTGCCCCATGGGAACAGTCCAGACCGAACTGCCAGGCCAGGTCCTCCCTGGACCGGAAACAAGCATCCTGGGACCGGTTTCAGGGTATGTCACCCTTCTTCAGCCAGGCTAGCTTGAATCCAGTGGCACAGTGAGCAAGGGACCCACGTCTGGCCATACCCATCCCACTTAGGGCGAAAAGTGTTACAGCAAACAAATGATGGACGGAATGCTGACAATGCAAACATTCTCCCCAGTCAAAAGATCTGGGTTAAATCCATCGTTCTTTTGCCCACTACGCCACCCCAGTTTGGACCCAGCCATATGCAAATCAGTCTTGACCCTGTGCCCCATGGGAACAGTCCAGACAGGCTGGGTCCAAACTGGAATGGCATGGTGAGCAAAAAAACAATGGATTTAGGCCCAGATCTCTGTACTGGGGTGAATGTATGACATTGTTCTGCATTCTGTCCATCAATTGTTCTTTTTGCATTTGTCACCCCGAGTGGGACGGGATGCCCAGACGTGGGTCCCGTGCTCTCCATGCCACTGGAGTCAAGCTATCCTGGCTGATGAGGGCTGAAAGCCCGAAACCGGTCCTAGGATGCTTGTTTCCAGTGCAGGGAGGACCTGGCCTGGCAGTTCGGGCTGGACTGTTCCCATTGGGCGCAGGATCAAGACTGATTTGCATATGGCTGGGTCCAAACTGGAATGGCATGGTGAGCAAAAAACAATGGATTTAGGCCCAGATCTCTGTACTGGGGTGAATGTATGACATTGTTCTGCATTCTGTCCATCAATTGTTCTTTTTGCATTTGTCACCCCGAGTGGGACGGGTATGCCCAGACGTGCGTCCTGTGCTCTCCATGCCACTGGAGTCAAGCTTTCCTGGCTGATGAGGGCTGAAAGCCCGAAACCGGTCCTAGGATGCTTGTTTCCAGTCCAGGGAGGACCTGGCCTGGCAGTTCGGGCTGGACTGTTCCCATTGGGCGCAGTATCAAGACTGATTTGCATATGGCTGGGTTGAAACTGGAATGGCATGGTGAGCAAAAAAACAATGGATTTAGGCCCAGATCTCTGTACTGGGGTGAATGTATGACATTGTTCTGCATTCTGTCCATCAATTGTTCTTTTTGCAGCTCTCCATGAATTGACAATACATTTTGCAAAATGTGCTGAATGTGCCCCATACTTCAAAATTATCTTCATGGCCGGCAGTTTGCCTCGGTGTCTGGGTGCTCCCAAGGCCAAAATTTTATATAAGATATCTTATATAACTATTGAAAATATCAAAATACAAAAGAAAGGAAAAAAAGGAGAAAGGAAAAAAATACGATATAAGAAAAATAAAAAATATATTTTGTAATAAAAACAATCCTCTTCAGTCATGTGCACATTTTTATTATAATTGCACTCTATTTTTTTATTTTTCTATGTGATAAATTTGTGTATAATTATTGTATATCTTGTGTCCAGCCTTTCTTTTTACCCTTTATAAGATATCTTAGTGCCAGAATTTTGTCATTAGTGCCGTCCATATAGCATAGACAGCCCTTATGCCAAAAATGTTCTCTAGTATGTCTGGGCCCTAATTCAAAGAATTACTTCCAATATGCCAGCACCAGAATTTTGCCATGGGTGCCTCCATGCCAAGAATTTCCGCCAGTATGTCAGCGCCAACATTTTTCCACACATTCCTCTATGCGAGGGAGTACCATCAGTATGCCTGCCGCAGCATTTTGTCATGAGTGTTACAATAAATCAACTATTATCTCTAGTATGTCTGTGCCAATATTTAGTCACCGGTGCCTGCCATAATAAAACTTGCCTCCAGTATGCTAACACCGGCATTTTCCCATAGATACCTTCATAAGCCAAGAATTACCTTCAGTTTGCCAGTGCTAGCTGCAGACTCACAAGCATAGCAACACATTCTCGGTCACACTCACAATTATTTACTCACACTCATTCTCACTAGCTCACACTCACTCTTACGCGCTCTTAGTCTGACTTACTCATATTTTCTCACTCTCTCGCTACTACCTTCACTCACTCATTCTCACTCTTTCTTATTCTCACTCATCATCACTTGCTGTCACTCCTTCTCATTCACATTCCCTCACACTCCTCATAATCATTCTTATTCATTCTCATGCACTCATTCTCACTCATTTTTAGTAAATCTTTCACTCACTCCCTCTTTCACTCTGACTCAATCACACTCAATTACTGATACTTAGTCTCACTCATTCTCACTCGCTTCCTTTCTCACTCTCACACACACGTTTACACATATTTACACATGCTCACACATACAGACACTCTCGCTTATACAAACACACTCTCACCTGCACGTATGGACAAAACAAATTTAAAAGCATTTGTTTTACATATCTCAGCTGTCAGTGAATGTATCTTCCAGTTCGCCATTTAAATGACACTTATAGTGAATAATATATTATTCATTATTAGTATAATAATAATACTTTATTCATTATTAGTATAATAAAAATGGGCAGAAAACAAGAAGGGTGGAGCCCAAATGCACAAAATGGCGAGGCCCCACTTTGTTTTTGGCACTGAGTTTGCCATCTTTGAGGCCAGGGCTTGCAAAAGCAGTGCCAGTAGTCGCAAGGGCAAGCCAGGGGTCGCCGCTCTAACCCCTGGAGATCCCTCAGTGTTATCCTGGTGTGAATCCCTCCTCCTCTCAGCTCTTTCTTTCGATCCCATTTGTCTTTTTATTACACTTCTCGTATCCTCCTCTCCAGTGGCGTAGCTAGGCACTCTGCCGCCCGTGGCGGTCCCTGCCTTCCTGCCTTTTGCCGCCGCGCTGAGGGGGGGAGGGGGGCTGGCAATGATTTTTGAGGCGGCCGCCGCCCCCGAAACTCGTGCCACCCGGGGCGCACCGCCCCCCCCCTTGCTACGCCAGTGCTCCTCTCTCTCTCTTTGTCTCACTCCTTCTGCGCACTCTTACACCAGTCACTCTTTATCACTTCTCTTACACTTGCCTCCTACTAGTCTCGTTCTCACCTGTCTCTCATCTATCTCTCCTTCTCTCAGATGTCTCTTTTTCATCTGTGCCCCCTCTATGATGTCTCTTTTAATGCTGTCTCTTTTCACCTCTTTCTCACACCTGTCTACCTCTCTATTTCTGTCTCACTTAACTGTGTCTCTCCCATCTGAATGGTTGTCACGTCTCTCACCTGTCTTCCCCCCATGGCTCCTGAAGTGTCTTTTGAGCCTGTCTCTGTCTTCATCACCTGCCTCATCTGCCTCTCTCAAATCTGTCTATCCTCGTCTATCACAGCTGTTTATTTATCTCTTTCACTCTCTTTCACTCTCTCCATCTCACCCTCTCGCTCTCACGCCCATTCACAAATCTTTGTCTCTCTGTGCCTCACCTGTCTGGTGCGTCTTCTTCCTGTCTTCTGAACACTCTACTTTACCCCGTCGTCTCTCATCTCTTTCTTATTTCCCTTTCCACTGACACTGCCCAGGGACAGCCTAACTTACATTGAGAAGTCTTTTTGTTTGACCCGCTGGAGCAGCAACAATAGATTAAATATGTTGCAAGTTAATTTTATTTTTAAGTTTGAGCACAGGGTGCTGTATCACAAAATGCTGCAAAGACAGCTCAGACCAGAGCCATTAGAATATGAACGGATGCAACATTGTGTCAATGCAGTGTTGTTTATGGCAGTCTAATGTCCCGAATGCTTCAGGCTAAGGCGAGTTTGAAACGCTCATGAGAGCCCATTACCTTATGATCCCAGAACTTCTTTCTCAACCTCCTAGTCCAGGGGTCGGAAGGGGAAAGCCAGGGGTCGCAGTTGTGACCACTGGCGATCTCCAAAGGACGTCCATATGCTCAGAGCATTCTTAAACACACATTACAACTTCCGAAACAAACTACCCTGGCTACAGATCCCAAAACACATCCTATTACTAACCCTGGGCGGTGAACTCCGCTCCGCTCGCGGAGTTTGCGGAGTTTTCCGCACTCTGCGTTACGCGGAGTTCCGAAACGCGGAGCGGAGTTTTTTTCCTTGCTCGTGTTCGTCAACGTCAAGTTGGTGAGCACGAGCGTGGATAATCAACCTCCCAGCGAGATTTCACAACGCGGGTGGTCAGATTTCTCATTGCGAGTGGTCACGTATGCTCGCAACCGCTCGCGTTGAGAAACTGTCCGTTCGCGTTGAGAAAGCTGCCGCTCGAGTAAAAATCTACTCGAGCGGCAAAAAGGAAGCAGCGCCCACTTGCACTGTGCATGGTGCCATTTGCGATGATTGCACAGTGCGGACAAGCATCTGGCACTGAAAATCACGGCAAACGGCATTTATCTAAAGCACTCCGCCGCTTGCGGAGCTCCGCGTAGCGCGGCAGAGTTTTTTTGCACCTTGCGGAGTTCAGCGGAACTCTGCGAACTCTGCCTAGGCTTACCTATTACCACAGTCTCCAGAGCTGAACATCCTAACCACAAATATACACTCACCCAAGCAACGTCAGAAGAATGATCTCAGCCCAGTTACTCATCTCATAAAAGCTTCCTTCCGGGACTGCAGCTCTGAAGACCATGGCTCCAGAGTACCATTGCCTACATTCCGCCTGGTAAATGTAAACCATGCCAAGGCAAACACTGAGAAAGAGAGATATTGAAATGCACTAATAAGTAACATACTAGAAGTTTCTACATATCCCATTTTAGATGTGTGTACCCGATGCACCACAGCATTTGACATCCATCTCCCAAAAAGAAAGAATTAGTGAAATTCGAATTCAGGTTATTTGAATTAAAATATAGAGAACTTGACACAAGCACACACCTGGCGGATTAAGAAGGAACGAGTGGTTTGCTGAACACCTAGAAATCTTGAGTGGGTCATATCAAGGTCCCTAGCTAAGGAATCAATTACCAAGTGACTCATCAGTTGCATGTCTCTTGTATGTGACTGATATCTCTTCAGTTAACATGCAGTATGCAATAACAGTAACAGAACAAACAAGCTAATGTTTTAAATGAGCACTTAAGAAACCCTGGGGCATATGTATAAGCTCCTATCTCCACCACAACGTCACTTTTACGGATGTTGTGGTGGCGATAGGGGCTGCACCTTATGTACACTTAACATGGCTTAACGCTGCCTTGTACATAAGGCACACTTTCACGCTATGGTTAGCGTGAAAGGGCGTGCAGTGGGTGTTGTGGTGTGCGTTCCACCACAACACCCATCGTATTTGACGCTGCCCCCTATGTACAAGGGTGGCGTACATAGGAGGCAGCGCCAAAATTAAGACCAGGAAAATCCTGGTCTTAAGTTGGTGAAACGAGGAGAAATGCATTATTTCTCTTCGTTTTTGCTTTTTTCACCTGTGCTGCCTTGTGCAGCACACATGGAAAAAGCAAAATGCCATGGTTTGTTCATGTACAGGAAGGTGTCCCTTCCTGTACATGAACAAACCATAGCATTTTGTACAGGAAGGTGTCCCTTCCTGTACATGAACAAACCTTTTAAAAAAATGCCATTTTGTAACTTTCATGTGTGCTGCATGAAGCAGCACATGAAAGTTACAAATGGCATTTTAGGATTGTTTATGTGCAGGAAGGGACACCTTCCTACACATAACCAATCCTCCCCTGCACACAGACACCCTTGCACTCTGGTGCAAGGGTGCCTGCGTTGGCGCTAAGTTGTTAAACTTAGCGCCATCGCAGGGGAAACGCAAGGCTGCACCACATTCTTGTAAATATGGTGCAGCCTTATGCTTCTAAGTGGCGGAGCGTGTCGTTAAGCCAAGGAGGCTAACGACAAGCTCCGCCACTTCACTGGTCATATCCCCCCCTGTCTGAGATTTAAGGAATGATGGAGCCCTGCATAAGTGAAAGCTTCTTGAGAAACAGGTGTTGACTTACATTGTGGATGATAGGAGACTGCGTGAAGGGTGATCCAGTTGAATCAGCAGTGCTAATAAAATAGATCACATATGTAATAAAACTTGAGGATAGTTATTGAAATGAGAAATAGATAACAGAAGCTTATCTAACATTTTAAACGATTACACTTGCCCCATTATTATAATCTTCTGCAGAAATGGTGCAATGATTATCGACCACACTGGCAAAAATGTGTTTTTTGCACAAGACATCCCCACTCACCCAGTAAAAGCACTGCACTTGCAGGGTCCAGGAGCCTCCCTTCGCAGACACCTCCGGGTGGCTCCATATTGTGCTCTAACCTGGCCACGCGGCCTTGTCAGTCAGTATTTCCTGTCATGTTGGAGATCCAGGTGTGTCAAAGTGGGAAGGGTGTAAGGTGAGTGACTTGGACGCAATTTGATGTATTGTTTAAGAAGGGAGGGACTTGGAATGCCGCCGAGGCCTGTTAGACGTGGTTCTCCGGCTTTCGGCCATCGCAGCTGTCCAGAGATCCAGTTGAGACCAGACGGGACGCACGTGTTTCAAGTTCTGATATACTCTCGGTGGCGCTTGTAAACTTCTAGCGCTTAGCAGACCTGCACTGAGGAGGAATTTAAATGCTTTGCCGAAGTTAGAACCCTTGTTGAGAACAAAAGTAGCAAGAACAATCACAGAGGCCGCGTGGTTGATTAATTTCTTATCCAAAAATTGAATTTGAGCAGCTGCAGGCACAAAAGGTAACCCCCCTTTCCCATGCCTGCCTTTTTCATGGTGTACTTTAGAACCGTTATTGAGGTGTAGTAGCACCTGCCATTGCAGGTGCCAAAAGCTGAGGGCACTGTCAAGTTTTAATGCGATTGATTATGGAAGCCGGAACAGTTAAGAGCTGGTGCACCGCCAGAATGAAGATGTATAAATATGAGAGTGCCAAAACATCGACAGAAATAAAGCAGACTTTTTATATGCTTATAAGTAGTAATGCATGGGGAATCTAGCGAAGAAATTTTTAAAAAATCCCAAAGCCCACTTTGTCAATGAATTCCATTAAAAAAAAAAAAATAACAGCGTTAATGGCTGTAGTGTATTTCTGGGCTAGTATAGCCGCTTAATCATTTCTGCTCTACTGTTACACTGTGGGCCTTGAAGTCACATTCTGCAGCTCATCTGCTATATCTTAAGCGCTTCCAGTCCGAGAGTTGATAACCAAAAATTCTGAACCCAAAGCATTAGGATCATTGTAGTCACATTCTACTAACACATACTGTTAGAGTTGGCATCCTTGGCGTGGTTTCAGCCTGGCATTTTCCTCTACCTCCTGTATTTTTGATGGTATGCTGGCTTAGATGCTTTGGGCACTGTTGATCAGTGTCAAAGTGCAGCTGATCCTTGTGTAAATTGTTATTATTATGGGTTATCCTCGATTGGCATATTTGATTTACTGGTAAATCCCTAGTAAAGTGCACTGTGTGTGCCCAGGGCCTGTAAATCAAATGCTACTAGTGGGCCTGCTGCACTGATTGTGCCACCCACATGAGTAGCCCTGTAAATGTATCTCCAACCTGCCACTGCAGTGTCTACCCGCGCATATTGTAACTGCCCTGTGGAGCTGGCAAGTGCACCCAATTTACAGGTCCCTAACCTTCCCTTTTCTTACATGTAAGTCACCCCTCAGGTAGGCCCAGGGCACCCCCCTGGGCTGGGTGCAGTGTAAGGACTTGTTCTGGTGTGCTTTTACATGTCCTGATAGTGAAATACTGCCAGTTTTGTTTTTCTATCTGTCCTATAGGCTAACATGGGAGTTGCTTTGTAACAGCTTACAAGTATAACTTTCCATTGGGACACGATTGGAAAATGGAGTTTAGGATCTCTGGACTCAGAATTTAATAATATATCTTTTTAGGGAGATTGTTTTTAAACTGTGTGTTTGAAAATGCCACTTTTAGAAAGTAGGCATTTTCTCGTTTAACCATTCTGTGTGCCTCTGCTGTTTTGTGTATTTACTGTCTGGTTTTGTAGTGACAAAAGCTGGGGATGTCGATTTGCTTTAGACAGCCAAGAGGGGGGCTGAGGTGTGTCCTGCCTTTGCTGGGTGACTCATATCTGAGCTGAATAGACCTTGGCTGCCTTTAGAGTAGTGGGAGGAGCTTCACTTGCACCTGAAAAGGCTTTGTCTCCTTTGCACAATGCTGTCTCCACCTCCTGTGGTTATACTGCACCAGAGAGGACAGAATTGGTTTGGACTGGGCTCAGAGACCCTTGCCACAAAGAGAACAAAGAAAAATGGACTATAAGTATTGGACCTTAAACCCCAGAGAATTAGATCACTTCTGGGCTCAAGAAGAAACTCTGCCAAGGAGAAGAGCTGGAGAGCTGTAAGGAGGAGTACTGCCCCTTTGCAGTGTGTACTTTGCTGGGTTGGCCTACAGTTGCAAGGAGAGGACACACACTGGAACTTTGCTGTGAACCTGCTTGAAGAAGAATCTCTGAGGGCCTGTGTGTGCTGGCCTCCTGTTCTGAAGTCTCAGGGACACAAAGACGTCACCTGCAACCCACTGACCAGCACCCAGACTCCTCTGTGGACTCCTGCATTCAAAAGGGTGCCAATTCCAGTTCCTGGGCCCTGAGAATAGTGTGGTTGGTGCTGCAAAGCAAGAAAAACAACTCAGGTGCCGCCAGTGATGGTGCCAGGGATGCTGCGACCTGCACCGAGGACAAGGGCACTGCTCGTAAAGTGCACAACACACTGCGCCGCCTGCACCGCAGCTCCGACATCCTTTGACACCCTTCGATGCACTTATCGGCCTTCCCTACGGCAGCGCCTGCATCCCATCACCACAGAGACGATAACTGACGAGGCTGGCTTCACATACTCTTCGACTTTGCATCGCCTCACTGGAACCGACGCCTCACCGCCAATGCCGCCTAACTTTCCCTGTTCTGGATTCGACGCCTTGCCTCCTCACAGACTCAATGCCTCACCCCCTGCCTGTCAACCAGGGAAACGGCCTCGACCTCGGCACCGATGCCTCACCTCAACGACGCTGTGCATCGTCCATAGACTTTATTTTCTAAGGGGGGGGGGTCCGTGTGACTCTCTGCCCGATGTCGCGCTCCTCACGGTCAGCGCTGTGCTTTGGATTTATGCTTTTCACAACGTCATAACACCGCAGGTAGAGCTATTTGTTTGTACAAATGCTATTTTTGAAGTAACTGGTCTAAAAGTCATATTCTTGGTACATGTATGTTGAATTTGTGTGGTTTTGGTCTTGTTAGGTTTAGATAAAGATACTTTATTCTTCTAAACTAGTGTGGTGTCCAATTGTAGTGTTTTCACTGTGTTACTGTGTGTTTGGGTACAAATACCTAACACATTGCCTTTGGGATAAGCCTGTCTGCTCGTGCCAAGCTACCAAGGGAGTGAGCAGGGGTTATATAAAGTGTGTAATCCCCTTACCCTGACTAGAAGGGAGGGTCCCTACATAGACAATGGTGCATACCTCTGCTAATTAGAGACCCCCATTTCTAAACCTCCTCTGCAGGAAACTTCTACTCAGGGTAGTGACACCGGAGGTGTGAAAGTTTTTATTTATTTATTTGCAATCTAAGAGAGGTTGCAAAGTTTTACCTTTTGCTATATGTACATGGAAATCATGCATACATTTGCCACTGTGCATAAAAAATCTTGTGAAAAGTTAAACCTGCAGAGATTTAGTCTCCATATATTTTCTATCTTGGATGGGCTCGATTAGTGTGGCAATTAAGCCCTAGCAGAGCAGTTGGCCAATTTTAATATATTCTAGCAGAAATGCTAGTTTGGTTTTTCTGCTACTTGATCACTGAGCTGGGTCCCTGGGCTGCAGCCCAACCTGTGAGAAATTGGGTTGTTGCTTAAGGGGGGTGAACCCCCACTCAAGAAACAGCCACAATCTTTGTCAGGGTGAACCACAAAGAGTTACTAAGTTAGCCTGTGCTTAACTCTCTGGTAGCATGCCACAAAAGCATTCAGGCTTAACTTAGAGCCAATCTACAAAGTATTTATGCAGCACACAAAGAGTTTATTAAATAAAAACACAACACAAGAAAAATTCCACAACAATTTAGAAAAATAGAGCAAAATTTAATAAATTATTTGGGACCAGAGATTTGCAATTTCAAAGATATAAGGTAAACATAGCACCTAAACGCACAAAGCGCCACTCGTGGTTATCTGGTAATTCGAGACAGGATGAAAGTCACAAATTCAGGCAGACAGCGATGGAGCAGAAGCCAGATACAGGGATCAGGTTAGTCCCGCTGAAAAAGTTACCTTCTCAAGTCCAGTGCAAAGAGTTCTTTTCGCAGTGGAAGAGGTCACGAGGAGCAGGGAGTGCATTGCGGATGACTGTTGCAGGAGCGCAAAGAGCAGGCCGGGTGTGGTGAGCGATCGTCACTGTAGTAGAAGATCCTGTTGGTTATCGTTGACGGTCTCTGCTGGAGCTTCACGCTGGTGGTCTCCGCGGGCTGTCAATACTGTAGCGCGAAGTGCAGATCTTGCGTTACTGGTCGTTTCTGGCAGACACTGTAGTGCGCAGAGTCTGGTTCATCAGAGCTTTGCGTGGGCGGTCGGTGCCAGCAGCAAGATTTTGGCATAACTGGCCCATTCACGGTCGTGAAGATCCCAAAACTTCAGGATTTCTTCTTTTTTTTATTTTTTTATTTAGGAGGAGCTCAACTGATGCCACCCCAAGGATCTAGGACCTGAGGGGCACCTCTTGGTGGCCAAGAACTCACTCCAGCAGGGTCCGCTTAGCTCCACAACATAGAATGTATTCAATATCCCAAAGTTCAGCGTAATCTGTAGTTTTTGATTATATGTCTCCACATGCATCCTGCAATCTTGACAAATCTTCTTGTCAAATCTGTAGCCAACACGTTTCGTCTATATGGTATGTCCCCCACCGACTTCATCGGGGCTACAAGCAAACAAACTAAAACCATCCATGACCACATAAACTGACTAATATGTAATAGTCCATCACCATACCTCTGGTGCTGAAACCTTAGAGAAACCCCGAAACCGGTCCTAGGATGCTCGTTTCCGGTCCAGGGAGGACCTGGCTTGGCAGTTCGGGCTGGACTGCTCCCATGAGGCTCAGGGTCAAGACTGATTTGCATACAGCCAGGTCCAAACTGGGGTGGTATGGTGAGCAAAAGAATGATGGATTTAACTCAGATCTCTTGACTGGGGGTGAATGTTTAGATTTGTTCTGCATTCCGTCCATCAATTGTGTGTCTTTTGCTTTCTCCCCCTAAGTGCGCCAGGTATGCCCAGACGTCGGACCCGGGCTTACTGTGCCACTGGATTCAAGCTATCCTGGCTGATGAGGGGTGAAACCCCGAAACTGGTCCTAGGATGCTTGTTTTTGGTCCATGGAGGACCTGGCTTGGCAGTTCGGGCTGGACTGTTCCCATGAGGCACAGGGTCAAGACTGATTTGCATATGGCCAGGTCCAAACTGGGGTGGCATGGTGAGCAAAAAATGATGGATTTAACCCAGATCTCTTGACTGGGGGTGAATGTTTTGACTTGTTCTGCATTCCGTCCATCAATTGTGTGTCTTTTGCTTTCTCACCCTAAGTGCACCGGGTAAGCCCAGACGTGGGTCCCGGGCTCACTGTGCCACTGGATTCAAGCTATCCTGGCTGATGATGGGTTCAACCCCGAAACCGGTCCTAGGATGCTTGTTTCTGGTCCAGGGAGGACCTGGCTTGGCAGTTCGGGCTGGACTGTTCCGATGAGTCACAGGGTCAAGACTGATTTGCATATGGCCAGGTCTAAACTGGGGTGGCATGGTGAGCAAAAGAATGATGCTTTTAACCCAGATCTCTTGACTGGGGGTGAAGGTTTTGATTTGTTCTGCATTCCGTCCATCAATTGTGTGCCTTTTGATTTCTCACCCTAAGTGCACCAAATATGCCCAGACGTAGGTCCCGGGCTCACTGTGCCAGTGGATTCAAGCTATCCTGGCTGATGAGGGGTGAAACCCTGAAACCGGTCCTAGGATGCTTGTTTCCGGTCCTGGGAGGACCTGGCTTGGCAGTTCGGGCTGGACTGTTCCCATGAGGCACAGGGTTAAGACTGATTTGCATATAGCTGGGTCTGAACTGAGGTGGCGAAGTGAGCTAACGAACAATGATGGATTCAACCCAGATCTGTGACTTGGGGTGAGTGTCTGAAAAGTTTCAACTCTCCATCCATCATCTCCTTGTGTTTGCTTTGTTCCCCCTAAGTTGGCAGGTTATGCCCAGACGTGGGTCCCTTGCTCACTTTGCCACTGGATTCAAGCTAGCCTGGCAGATGAGGGGTGTTACCCCGAAACTGGTCCCAGGATGCTTGTTTCCGGTTCAGGGAAGACCTGGCTTGGCAGTTCAGGCTGGACGGTTCCCATGAGGCACAGGGTCAAGACTGATTTGCATATAGTTGGGTCTGAACTGAGGTGGCAAAGTGAGCTAAAGAACGATGATGGATTCAACCCAGATCTGTGACTGGGGGTGAGTGTCTGAAAAGTTTCAGCGCCCCGTTCATCATCTCCTTGTGTTTGCGTTGTTTATTCTTCCCAGACAGCATCACAATAGAGGTTCTGGATGTTATAAGAATGGGCTATCCTGGCTTGATGGGGGGTGAGCAGTCACCTAGCACACTTGCCCTTCAAAGGCATTGGCCCTGTCCATACACAAAGGACCTCACACAAGCCTATTGTACTCCCAGACAGACTGGGACCAGGAGAGGGGGGGGGGCAGAAAATTCCAGACAGTTCTGCAGGGTGAAGACTTCAGAAGTTTATTCCACTTCAAAGTGGGCACCCGGTATAGAAATGTGACCCACAGACCCACTCTTCAGTACACTCCTGGACCTGTGGATACTACAGAAGGACTGCCCAGCTGATCTTTTGTACTTGATCTGCCTGAGGCCTACCCTGCTGTCTAAGAAGGAGGACTGGACCTGCACCCTTCATCCCAGGCTGAAGTGACTCCAAGGGTTGATTGACTGACCTTCTGTCCTGAGCAACAGGGACACAACAAGCTCTGGGAGCCTCCAGCAACTGCGCAGCTTAAACTGCTGCACTGGGCCTGCAACTGGTCCTGCCTGAGCTCTGCTGGAGTGGAGAGTGGTACAAGCAAGCGAGCAGACAGCAATGGGCTCCAAATTTGCACCATCCTTTGCAAACCTTTTCATGGGTTGGTTTGAGGAGATGCCTATCTGCGGCTCAAGACTTATAGCGTTCCTGCTCTGTCCTGATGATGACCTCGGAATAACGGAGGTCAAAACGTCGTCGGCAGCAGAACTAAAATGACTCCTTATCAAGATAGGAGTAATTTGTCTTTTTTAAGTGATGCACTGTTTGTTATTTCGTCCATCACACCCCACTGCACCTTCCTTTCACTGAAAAGCATGAACACTGTACATTTCATTGACTACTTTAAACTAATAAAACAGTATCTTTTCCTTTAAATATGGGACAATGACCCTATTTATATTAAATAATTTCAAAAAATGTTTTTTTGCATACACCTTCTCTGTTTCCTGTCTGGTGAAACTTCAATAGAGATTTATTTTCATGTGACCCTTTGTTTGTATAAACATACTATATTACACCAGGTTCCGAAATTTATGGGGTCACCCTTGTTCTTACCTACATTTCTATAACATAGCATTGGCTATTCAGTTACAATATTTCAATAAATTGGTGTGATATGGTTTTGGGACATTACTGATGTGTGAGCATCCGATATGAGAGCAACGGGATAAACATTTAGCGTGCTACTGGCCATTGGGCTTTAATGACATTTGAGTGGGATACTTATATATGCGCACGGATTTGCTGCACTCATTATGGAATTCTGGTTATGATACTGTTGTGACTATATTTATATATAATTTTAGATGCTTACTTTGAGCATGCCGTTAGGTAATTTGATGGTTCCTAGTTACATTAGTGGACTGGGCTAAACATTTAATGTGCCACTGGGTACTGGGTTTAACTCTACTCAAATGAAATGCGTGTACACATGCACCAATAATGGTTATTAATTCCAGAGCATGATTACGCTATAGTTTCCGTTCATTTTATTTACTTAATTTTTGCTGATTTGTATCCTGATAGCTTTCATTTGATAAATACTGTCAGTGGAATGTTCCTCGCAGAAATGCTATATTAATGATGTTTTTTTACAGGAAAGGCTCAGATCTTCATGCAACTTACATATATACACGTTTTCTACTACTGAATTCAAATTGGGTAGGAATTGTGATTTTGGGATATGAGTAATTTGCATGTTCACACAATACATTGTGAGTATAGTTTTGTATTATTTTTTTTCAGATTAGATTTTTGTTTGGACTTATGCACCACTATAGGCATACGTTGTCTATACTGGAACAAACTATTGCCTTTGAGTAAGCAGTATTGGTAGGATAGTATTTACTGCCCTGGGAAATATAACAGGTTGTGAGCTTTAAACAAAGGTCAGCTGCCAACTATGCCTAGTCATATGGCCTAGGAACTGACTGCAGACACCACACATTCTAAAAGTGGCATTGTCAGAATTGTGATTTAAAATATAACGTTACCATTAAAGGGGGTTTTAAATTACAATTTCTCAGACTCCAAACATGATATTCCTACTTGCTACCAATCAAAAGTTATCACTTATTAAATGTAATAAGAGAACCCAATGTTATCCCATGGGAGAGTTAGGCCTTGCAACAGTGAAAAGTGAATTTAGAAGCTTTTCACTACCAGGACAGCTAAAGCTTAAAAGTACATGTCCAACTTTTTAAATACAGTGCTCCTTGCCCTGTGGTCTGTGTAGGGCCTACCCTAGAGGTGACTTGTAGCTATTAAAAAGGAAGGCTTCAGCTTGGCAAAAGGATTATTTTGCAAGGCCAAAATGGCAATTTAAAATGGCACACACAGGCTGCAATAGCAGGCCTGAAACATATTTTAAAAAACTACTTAAGATGGTGGCACAATAAGTGCTACCCACCTGCTAGTAGCATTTAATTTACAGGCCCTGGGTACAGGTAGTATCACTTTACTATGGACTTGCACGTAAATTAAAAGTACCAATTTGGTGTAAGCCAATTTTACAATGTTTAAAGGAGAGAGCACAAGCACTTTCGCACTGGTTAGCAGTGGTAAAGTGTGCAGAGTCCTTAAACCTAAAAGCCAACCAAAATAGGGCAAGAATGCAGGAGAGGTGAAGGCAAAATGTTTGGAGGTCACCCTGAAGAGAGGGCCAGGTTCAAAACATTGCAAAATATTTTAGAATTGTAAAGACTAAGGAATGCACACAAGAACGTCTGCATGGTGTGGCTGTGTGATTTGGTTCCAAAAAGCTGAAGGAGACATGTTAATTCTGGGCATAGAGGAATGATCTCATACAACACAGTACTATTCTTTAGCCTTAGAGCCCGCCGTAGCCGGCTCTACTGACCATTAAAGGCCCGCTTGAGCATTACAAGGGAGCGGGCCTTTAACGGCTCAGTGAGGCCTTTGTTAAACATTAGAATGTTGATGCTCCGGGCTTCTAACGCCACTAGAAGCCAGAGCACTCCATTGTTTTCAATGGCGCACTCAACATTCCAATGTTCTAATCCTCCTTTGTGCAGACTGCCTATTTTAGACACTATACAAGTAGAGGATGATCAGTGTTGCTGGCTGGTCTTTGGTAAGTTCAGCTATGAGGTCTTCCCAGAGAAAATATATTAGGCTCTCAAACAAAGCTAAGCTATTTAAGGCCAAAGAAGGAGCAGTAGAATCCAAACACCCAACCAGAACAACTGTATCATGTGAGTGGGAAATATGTATTTGAGAAAGCTTTGCCGTTCTTTAAATTGCAAAATAATCCAATTCCCCTAATCTGCAGGTCATATTAAAAGGTTTGAAAGGATGACCGACAAGGATTCAAGTTCCTAAATCAGGAAATTGAAAATCTGAAGTCTTCATCTTAAATAAATTAGTATTATGGAGTATTTCTGATACTTTATTCACAGTTGGCTATTGTGCAAATCACTTGCAACATAATTTAATAGAACTTAAACTTCTAAATTGCATGGCCACCCGAAAGGTACGTTACTGCAACAGAACAAATGTTTATTGTTTCCCAACTTGGGGATAATCATTTTATTGTCCCTGAATTGAAGAAAGGCTAAGTAGCTCAAAACTGTGACCATTGGGTCAGACATGGTGGATGCATTACTCCATTGTGCCAGATACATGTAATTATGAATTTTTATTCATTGGACCTCATAAACTGAGCAGTTTCCAAATGCTTGCATAACAAGTGTTTTAAAGTTGGCTTATATGGTCCCATTAAATCTCCTGCAGCTGTCTCAGTAAGCAATCAGATAAGATATCCTGCCAAATTAACAATGGACCATATTGGCCAAAGGTTGGCTTTCAACAAACAGTACTCAACTACTTTTTTTTGTATATATAATGTTTTATTTGACAATATACAAAGCAATAACAATGATGAAAACAGTAATAGAACACTAGAAAAGAGCTTAAAGAGTAAAACAATTGTTAATAATAATAAAACTTGAAACAGAAGCATATAAGAATAACATATTCATATAATTTTATATAAAAAAATAAAAGGATACAGAAAGAGAAAAAGAGATAAGGAAAAAGAAAACGAAAAAGTAAGAAAACAGACAAAAGAAAGAAGAGAGGAAACAATGGAGAGAATTAGGACAAGGAAAAAAGAAGTGCGAGAATTAAGAGACAGGTGAGTGGGAAGATAAATATGTTGTAAACGGTAACCAATATAGATCTGATTTAATCTTTTGGCATAACAATAATAAAGAAGCATTTGCTATTCTTTGCTCCTCACAAATATAATTCCACTATGTTGAAATAGACATTTTAGAAGTATCTTTCCAACATGAGAGTATAACCTTAAAAGCAAGTGCGATAAAAAGATCGAACAACAAAGGTTTAGGTGACATATAATCAAATCAGGAGACCAGGAGAACCTATGAAAACATTATGAATTGATAACTGAATATTACAGCTGAAAACCTTTAAACATTTAGCCCAAATAATGTTCCAAAAATTAAACAAATTATAGCAATGCTCAAGTAAATGAGTTAAAGTACCTGTGGAGTTAGAGCAAGACCAACATAGTGAAGAGGCAGTTAAATCAAATTTAGAAATACATTCAGGATTTATAACTGCTCTATTATAAGCAAAAAAAAGACTGAGTGATGCGCGCAGTTTTAGATGTGTTTAAACTTTTGAGCCAAATTTTATGCCAAAAATAAACAGGAAACGTCACAGAGAGGTCAGTTTCCCATAGTAATTCAATAGGATTTTTAATTGTACAGTAATAGGGGATAATAAAGCTTTGTATATTTGAACAGCTTTGGGAATGGAATCATGAACAATACTGTGCAATGGTGTTAAGGGTGGGAGATGTGAATGATCATAAGGAGAATTATTAGTTAATAAAATGGACTGAAAAAACACATGATATTGAATCATATTCCTGCTAAAAAGAGATAAGCAAATTGTACTGTGTTTGCAATTGGGGAAAGGGTATAACAAAGTTATGACTTACCAACTGATGTACAAACAGAATGACTTGCGACAAAATATAATAAACTTATTATACCAAATGGAGGAAGCTAGAAAACATTGAGGAAAATCAAAATCCTTTGTAAAAATTGTATTAGCAAATGTTGGGAATATATTAAAATCAGGTTATTGGAAATGAAAGTACAATTAGACATATAAATCACATCATTAAAAGAGAAATCCTTCAGTAAGCAAATGTAATCCATCTTGGTATGTGAGAGTCATGAAAATCATTATTTAAAGCATAAAATTGCCGAATTAAGAAAGCAGAGTGATATAACTTGAAATCCAGAAAATGGACACCACCTTCATTCTTTGGACGTTTAAGTTTAGACAGGGCAATATGTGAGTGTTTATTATTCCATAGAAATTTGGTACAGATAGAGGTAATTTGGGAAAAGTACTGCGTTGCCTGCCTGGATGTAGTAGGTGGAACGATGGGGTCTGGAGGAAAGTGGGGCCCTACGCAGGGAGGAACAGTGCAGACTTAGGAAAAAGTCCATTGCCATGGCCTGGGACCTCCTACTGGAGTCCTTCAAAGAATTAGATACGGACATACCCTAACCAAACATATGTGACCCACGTACACATGTATTTGGGCACCAGTGTAGAACCCAGCCACAAATTGAGTCATGACACAGATGCCTACATGCATTAGAATCTGAACAAAGGTAGTACTGATTGAATGGTCCGGCCCACCCCCAGGCACCTCAAACTGGCAAATACATGCCATGTCGCTAGACACTGATGCTCAATACAGACTGAATACATTAACCCTCTTTTCCTATCTCTTAACTGTCTGCTGCAGCCTTTTGATGGGGAGGGTGAGAGGGGGAGCTGTTGCAATATTTAAGCACATAACACTGTTCCTTTACTTTTGCTTTTCCAATGGGCAGCACCTAATCAGATTTCCAATCACGATATTGCATGATAATTTAGTTATACAGAAGTCAAATTTACATTATATACCTTGCAACAGTGTATCTGGCAATCTTGTATCTATGTTTAAGATATAGAAAGATGCTCTACTGTATATGTGCCTTCTTTTCAGAAAAAACAATAAAATGTGTTTAGAAAAAATCTGAGAAAAGTAATAATTAGGTATTTTGAAAGGTAACATGTATAATGTCAAAAGCACGTGAGGCACAATCATCAACTTGAGGGTGTCTAATCTACCCCACCATGATAAGTGAAGGGGAGGGCAGTATGTAAGTAAATTCTGAATTTTGAGCTTTAGAGTATTAAAAGTTTGATTAATTGTGCTATAAATAGTAGGAGAGAACCAGACACCTAGATGTTTAATTTTAGAAGGACACCATGTAAAACTTGTATTGGAAAACATGTATTGATAGTATACAGAATTTAGTGACACAATTTCAGTTTTGAAAAAGTTTAGTTTATATCCAGAAAAGTTAGAGTATAAATTAATCTCTTGAAAAAAGGATTTAAAGAACACAGGGGATTAGAAATATATATATAAGAACATTATCAGCATAAGTCGGTAGCTTAATTTCAAGGGCATTATGTTTGAACCCAGACATGAGTGTATTACAACGAATATGTTTGAGTAAGGGCTCTAAATAATTAACAAAAAGCAAAGGCGAGAGAGGACAGCCCTCTCTGGTACCTCTATGTAAATTTAAATAAGGGGAGAAACAACCATTTACAAAAACACTGGCAGGAAGATCAGGGTACAATAATTTAATAAATGAAATATATTTAGCGACAAAACCAAACCAATGGAGGGTAGTGAACATAAATTGCCAATTAATACGATCAAATGCCTTTTCGGCATCTAGTGATAAGGCCGCAAGGAAGGATTACATTTTTTTGCCAAGTGCGAGAACATTAGAAAATATTCTTGCGTTGTCCGCCGCAAGTCTACCTTTAATAAAACCAGATTGATCTGATTTTACAAGAAGAGGAACAACATTCTCAAGACGAGATGCAAGAATTTTAGCAAAACTTTTGCAATCATAATTAATTATTGAAATAGGACGATCATTTTTACAGAAGGTATGATCCCTATCGGGTTTAGGGATAAGAACAATTAGGGCTTCCAAAAAAGAGCCACTTGCTTTAGAATGTAAACGAAAAGAGTTGAAGAGTTCAAATAACTTGGGGGCAAAAAGAGGAGGGTAATTCAATAGAAAGTCCATCTGGGCCCAGAGCTTTGTCTTTTTTTGTGTGGTTTAATAGCATCCACAATCTCTTGAAGAGTTAAATCTGCTTCTAATGATCTAATTTTGTCAGGGATGGAAGGAGGATGCGGAAGACCAGTAAAAGAATGTCTATATTATGTTTTGATGGATTGATGTCTTCTGTATACAATGATTTGTAATATTCTTGGAAGAAATTTGAAATATCAGAATCAGAGGATGCAATAGTGTCAGTAAGTTCCTTACAAATGGGCCCAATGTTTTTACGCTCCGATTTAATTTTTAAATAACTAGCCAACATTTTATTGGCTTTATTTTGACCTCCATGATACTTCGATTTAACCTTAAGTAGGATATTTCAAGCTTCAGGGGTGGCAAGTTTTTTGAGGGCAGTGTTCAAGTTTTTTAATTTGTTGTTATAAAGTAAGATACTAAGAATTAACAGTCTTTGTCCTCTTAGCTGTATATGCAATAGTAAAGGCCCTAAAAGAGACTTTAAAAGCATCCCAGTTATTGGAAATGGAAGTGGTTAATTAAACAAACTCATTGATAAAAGCAGTTGCCTCTGTAATAAAATTGGTGTCAGATAAAAGAAAGTTATGAATTTCCAGCGACCTGGTTTTGAATTTTTGAAGAATAAATCAAAAGAGGCTAAAACTGGGGCATGATATGAAATAAAAATGGAACCAATTTCTGATGATTGAATAGAAGGTAGTAAAGGTTTGGAAACTAAAATATAATCAATTCTAGACATAGTATGATGAACATTAGAGAAAAACATAAATTCACAAATATCCGGTTTACAGATTTTCCAAACATCAAATAATGGATGAGTGGCAATGGCTGATTGAAATATTTTATGGGACTTATCAGGAATACATTTGCATTTAAGATTTCCTGTCAGAAAAAGGGTCTAACCATTGATTAAAGTCACCTGCTACAATAATATTGGGGCTATGGATAGAGGTCAATTTTATTTTAATATTGTGCCAAAAGTCAGGATCAGGTTTCACAGGACCATAAATATTAAATAAAGAAATCTCTTTATTATGACTTATATCATCAATTAGTACCTTTCGCCCATCATTATCACACTGAGTAGATGCAATCTGCGCATTTAGTGATTTATGAAAAAGGATAGGAGCACCACCTTTACGATCAATGGCTGGAGAAAAAACTACTTGGCCCACTTTTTGCTAAACTGCTGATGTACTTTGACTGAGTGTGCCCTGGGTTCCTGCCAAACAGGTACCAAGGGCCTATGTTCTTTCCCTAAACTGCATTAAAAACAAAACCCAATTGGCAGTCTTTGGCCACATGTCAGTCCCTTGTAATGGTACCACAGATACCAAGGGCACTGTGGCCAGGGAATGCCTCTAAGGGCTGCAGCACTTATTGTGCCACCCTTAGAGGCCCTGTACCTTTACACACACACACTGCCATTGCAGCTGCGTGTTTTGGTGCAGAACAAAGTGAAGAGTCGACATGGCACACATCCCTGTGTGCCATACCTACAACCCACTGCCCTGGCATAGGTCAGCCACCCCTCTAACTGGGTGCACTATACCAGTGGTGAGGGCACAGGCGCATGAGCCCTGTACCCCTACAGTGTCTAAGCCAATTCGTAGACATTGTAAGTGCAGTAATGCCATTAAGAGTATACGGTGCTGGGAGTTTGTCATTACGAACTCCACAGTTCCATAATGGCTGTTCTGAAAACTGAGAGGTTTGGTATCAAACGTCTCAGCACATTAAACCCACACTGATGCCAGTGTGGGATTTAATGAAAAATGCACACAGAGGGCATCTTAGAGATGCCCCCTGAAAAATGACCTAACACTAGTGTCCTGGCTGAGTGGCTGCTCGCCAGCTGCCACCACCGGACATGTTTCTGGACCCCTGGGTCAAGAGCCTGCTGCTCTCCGGGGTCTGAAACAATGCACCTCCTGGGACGAGGTGCCAAGCCTCCTCCCCAGGATGGGCAGGGTCCACAAAGGGGAAGCTTCAAAGGCTTGCCACCTTTGTGAGCTACCCCAGCCCTTTGCTGCTTCCAGCAACTGGCTCCCACCGGTTCTGAACCCCACTTTGGGTGGGAGAATCGGCAGGAAAACTAAGTGAGGAAGGGAGGTGTGCCCACCTTTGCCAACCCCACCCCTCAGGTGGGGAGGCGAGGTGAAGCACAACTCTCAGTCCCTGCCATCTTGCAGATGGGGGGACCCAGTCAACCAGAGAGAGGCATATGCCCCCTTCCACTGGAAGGTGGGATAATATGGGGTGTATCCACCCCAAGGAAGAGACCCATTGGTCCCAACCTTTACTTACCTGTAACACCCCTAAATCTAGTATTTAGGGGCAACCCCGAACCTTGCCTCCTCAGACAAGAACCGACCAAGAAGAAAAGAAGAAGAAGGACCGAAGAAGCCGTGCTGGAACTAAGAAGAGGAGGACGCCAACTTACTTGGCCCCAGCCCTATCGGCCTGTCCCCACCTCGATCCTGCAACAGCGAAATCCTGGTGTGTCCTGCAGCCAGCAGCCTCAAGAACCCGAAGGACCTGCCCTGCCTTCCAAACTCAAAACTTTGTCTCCCGTGAGCACCGGATTTGCTCAACCACAGACCCTGGCTCCGGTCAAATCCGTGAGTCTGCACCACTATGCACCCGGCGCCCATGGCCTGAGTTCGAGTGGCCCAACACCACGAGGAGGTCTCCCCAGCAATTCTAGCCTGAGAGCTGGTGGTCTCTGACCTGCCTTTACACTCCAAACGACGCCTGCAGTCTCGTTCTGGAGAACCCCCTCGACCGCGACCGGAGCTGGTAAGAAAACCTGACGCCTAAAGACACCCCTGCACCCGACGTCCCACGGCTTTGGGTGGCCCAACCAACGGTGTCTCAGCATCCCCAGGCATCCCAACTTACCTCTCCAACCGGTGGTCACCTCCAGAAGATCTTTGTCCCCGAGCCTGCAGTCTTTGTTGCAACCTGAGAATCCCCTTTGAAAACAACAGGGCACCCGACGCCAAAACAGCACCCTGCACCCAGCCGCTCCTGCACAGCTGCAGGTGTACTTTGGGTGCTAACTCGGATCCCCTTTGCCCTGAGCCTAACACCAGGAGCTTTGCTCTCACAACCCTCTGGCCTGCTCATGAGCAGCCACCAACCGTAGGCTCCCTATCCCCCGTTGGATAACATTGGGCCTCAGCACTCTGCACCCAGCCGCCCTAGTGCCGCTGAGGGTGTTTCAAGAGCGCATCCTTGACTCTGGGGAAACCTGGTTCCCACAAACTTGTACTTACCTTCAAACCGTTAACTTAATTTTTCTCCATAGGAATACATTGACTGTTTTTCCTTGAAAATTGTTCTGTGTGTGCAGTTGGTTTTGTATGAAACACAAAAAAACTGCAACTGGACAAAAACTGATTTACTTACCTCTTCTCTAGGAAATGCCCCAGTGTGATATCTAGCAAAAGACACACAATTGATGGACGGAATGCAGAACAAATCAAACATTCACCCCCAGTCAAGAGATCTGGGTTAAATCCATCATTCTTTTGCTCACCATGCCACCCCAGTTTAGACATGGCCATTTGCAAATCAGTCTTGACCCTGTGCCTCATGGGAACAGTCCAACCCGAACTGCCAAGCCAGGTCCTCCCTGGACCGGAAACAAGCATCCTAGGACCGGTTTCAGAATGTTTTGATTTGTTCTGCATTCTGTCCATCAATTGTTTCTTTTGCATATGTCGCCCTAAGTGGGTCCCATGCTCACTACACCACTGGATTCAAGCTAGCCTGGCTGATGAAGGGTGATGCCCTGAAACCGGTCCCAGGATGCTTGTTTCCGGTCCAGGGAGGACCTGGCTTGGCAATTCGGGCTGGACTGTTCCCACAAGGAACAGGGTCAAGACTGATTTGCATATGGCTGGGTCCAAACTGGGGTGGTGTGGTGAGCAAAAGAATGATGGATTTAACCCAGATCTCTTAACTGGGGGTGAATGTTTTGATTTGTTCTGCATTCCGTCCATCAATTGTTTCTTTTGCATATGTCGCCCTAAGTGGGAAGGGTATGCCCAGACATGGGTCCCGTGCTCACTACACCACTGGATTCAAGCTAGCCTGGCTGATGAAGGGTGATGCCCTGAAACCGGTCCCAGATGCTTGTTTCTGGTCCAGGGAGGACCTGGCTTGGCAGTTCGGGCTGGACTGTTCCCACAAGGAACAGGGTCAAGACTGATTTGCATATGGCTGGGTCCAAACTGGGGTGGTGTGGTGAGCAAAAGAATGATGGATTTAACCCAGATCTCTTGACTGGGGGTGAATGTTTTGATTTGTTCTGTATTCCGTCCATCAATTGTTTTTTTTGCATATGTCGCCCTAAGTGGGAAGGGTATGCCCAGACGTGGGTCCCGTGCTCACTACACCACTGGATTCAAGGTAGCCTGGCTGATGAAGGGTGATGCCCTGAAACCGGTCCCAGGACGCTTGTTTCCGGTCCAGGGAGGACCTGGCTTGGCAGTTCGGGCTGGACTGTTCCCACAAAGAACAGGGTCAAGACTGATTTGCATATGGCTGGGTCCAAACTGGGGTGGTGTGGTGAGCAAAAGAATGATGGATTTAACCCAGATCTCTTGACTGGGGGTGAATGTTTTGATTTGTTCTGCATTCCGTCCATTAATTGTTTTTTTTGCATATGTCGCCCTAAGTGGGAAGGGTATGCCCAGACGTGGGTACCGTGCTCACTACACCACTGGATTCAAGCTAGCCTTGCTGATGAAGGGTGATGCCCTGAAACTGGTCCCAGGATGCTTGTTTCCGGTCCAGGGAGGACCTGGCTTGGCAGTTCGGGCTGGACTCTTCCCACAAGGAACAGGGTCAAGACTGATTTGCATATGGCTGGGTCCAAACTGGGGTGGTGTGGTGAGCAAAAGAATGATGGATTTAACCCAGATCTCTTGACTGGGGGTGAATGTTTTGATTTGTTCTGCATTCCGTCCATCAATTGTTTTTTTTGCATATGTCGCCCTAAGTGGGAAGGGTATGCCCAGACGTGGGTCCCGTGCTCACTACACCACTGGATTCAAGCTAGCCTGGCTGATGAAGGGTGATGCCCTGAAACCGGTCCCAGGATGCTTGTTTCCGGTCCAGGGAGGACCTGGCTTGGCAGTTCGGGCTGGACTGTTCCCACAAGGAACAGGGTCAAGACTGATTTGCATATGGCTGGGTCCAAACTGGGGTGGTGTGGTGAGCAAAAGAATGATGGATTTAACCCAGATCTCTTGACTGGGGGTGAATGTTTTGATTTGTTCTGCATTCCGTCCATCAATTGTTTTTTTGCATATGTCGCCCTAAGTGGGAAGGGTATGCCCAGACGTGGGTCCCGTGCTCACTACACCACTGGATTCAAGCTAGCCTGGCTGATGAAGGGCGATGCCCTGAAACCGGTCCCAGGATGCTTGTTTCCGGTCCAGGGAGGACCTGGCTTGGCAGTTCGGGCTGGACTGTTCCCACAAGGAACAGGGTCAAGACTGATTTGCATATGGCTGGGTCCAAACTGGGGTGGTGTGGTGAGCAAAAGAATGATGGATTTAACCCAGATCTCTTGACTGGGGGTGAATGTTTTGATTTGTTCTGCATTCCGTCCATCAATTGTTTCTTTTGCCAGTGTGATATCTAGGCATATCACACTGAGTAGGAAAAGTAACTTAAAAACTAATCTAAAAAGTAACGTAGAAAGTAATCTGTAAAGTAACTGAAAAGTCTTTTCAAAACATTGACTTACCTGTAATTCAATCAACTGCATTTGAATCTGCATTCATCTGTAAAAACACTGCATAAGATTTTGCAAAGCATTTATTTCACTTACCTGCACCAGGCTTGGCTTGGTTCGAGAAATAAAATAACGAAATAATATTTTTGATACAAACAAATTGGTCTGAGTTCAGTCTTTGAGTGTGTGACATCATTTGCTGCCTGAGTGTGTACAACAAATGCTTAACACTACCCTCTGATAAAGCCTTACTGCTCACCCACACTACCGCAAATAGTGAGTAAGGTGCTATCTACTTTTACCTCTGCCTACCTTTGGGGTTCCACTGGACTCTGTGCACACTATACCTCATTTTGGTATAGCATATACAGAGCCAGCTTCCTACACCTACCCATTGCCATTTTAGTTTAAGTGATTCTGCATTGTTACAATGAGCTTCCTGTAAAAAAGTAACATGGGAATTACATTTTGACAAATGAGACAGTACTTTTTGTCTTTTGATGGGATGTTCCAGGCCACGAACGTTCCACGATACAACGTTAAACTTATTAGGGATTACGAGTAGGGAAACAGGAACAAGGATGACACGCTTCAAAAAACGTAAAGGGAAACAAAAGACACCATTTATTAACATTAACATAACAAATGAAGAATGTAGACAGGATAACATTTTAAAAAAACACTCACACAGTAACAAGAATGAGAATAAGAAAGATGAAGGATGAAATAGGATAAAGAGAAAAGAGTGAAAAGACAGACCAAGGATAAAAGCCAGATCTGAAGCAAAGAGAATGCAGAATGAGAATGAGACATGTCAACACCAAAAACAAGAACAACAGTGGAGAGATAAAAAATAAAATATATGAAACATAGCCATATACTTAGAAAGATACAGAATAAAAAGTTGAGAAAAACATGTGCATAATAAAATGCTAAAGAGCGTTGAGCATTAGTATCTATAGTACAAGTTGAAATGTTCTGAATAAACAATTTCAGCTTAACCGGATCATCAAAAGATTGTGAAATGCCTTTGTGAGTCATTTTACATAGACATAGATGTAGAATGCCACAATGAATATTCAGGTGTCTCATTTGGGATCGAAGTGCAAGAAATTATTTTCTTCTAGCATTTGTGGCATTAGAAAGGTCTTGAGAAATGAAGATATTGTGGCCGGACCATACGAAGCAATGTTTTTCCTTAGCGGCTTTCAGGATACGCATCAGTGATCTCCAGAAGTAACATTTTGATATCTCTAGTGGAGTGAGGTTGAGGACGACCAAGACGATGCACCCATTGGATATTTAGGGACGACGTGTGCTGAAGACAAAGTAGATTGGGCAAGAATTTCTTCAAGAAGGCCAGAAGGTCAGGGCCCTCAAGGTTCTCCGGTAGTCCATATAAGCGAAGATTATCCCGCCTGTTTCTATTTTCAAGGTCTTCAGTGTTGAATTGAAGATTTTGGATTTCTTGCTATTGTAAAGGAATCTTGGTGACATTGTCTTGAAGATTACTAACTCTTACGAAGATTCCATCTCAAGCATCTTGCTTTCCATGACAACCCATTGGTTCTCAATTTGCTACAGTTTTTCATTAGTTGCACACATAAAAGGTTTAAGACCACGCACCTCATCTAGGAAAGTATCCAGAACAGGATTATAAAATGATATTATAGGTGATGGAGGGTCATTCTTCGCCCTTTTAGGTTTTGTGCTAGAAGAAGTGAGTTTAGCTGTGGTAAGTCACTGGCCATTTTGACGTAATACACAGAACGATGCGCTATCTTCCGGAATTACCGAATTCTGCCCATACAATATGATGCTGATGTATGTGAAGAAAATGATAATGATGAAAAAAACACAAGGTAGCACCCTCACAAGACAATAATAATAGTAGTAGAAAATGCGGTAAACACAAAGTGGGAAGACCAAAAATATTAAGTATTTGGTAATATTCAAGCCATGATGAAAACCAAAGTCAAATGGATTTATCCACTTATTTGAAGGAAGTGTATGAGAAATGTAGTAGGAAAGAGTCACTCCATTTGGCTACATGTGATGAGGAATTCCAATTGTGGCAGAGAGGAAATAAGCATAAAAGGTTGCAGCAAGAAAAGTCATGAAAGGAGAGGCAAAATGGTGGCTACACATTAGAGAGGCACAGTTCACAGCAGGAATGAAGAAATATCAGCCTAGAAAACAGCCTTCAGTAATGATAAAATATGAGGCTGTAACAATGGCATTCCAAGAGACACATTGTGGCAAAGGTGAAGTGTTGAGCCAGGCACCGCAATGAAAGGCAGCAGACAGCTGATGAACATAAACAGCCCGCTGAGGAATTGGAGGATATTCACGCTTGACTGGAACTCACCGTCGCCGCACCAGAACACACGAAACATTCCTCCAATGTTTCCCGCTGGATTGCACTGTTGCAAGGATGATAAGGGAACACAGACAGTCTCCGGAGGAAATCAAGCGCAGCTGGCAAAAGGTTAAATATTGAACAATAGCTCCATGTTGTGATGGAAATCATCAACCTGCCGCCATCCTGCTTGGCGCAGAATCCACGCCCCCAATAGTCAATGAGTTAATGACGCATTTCTCCAATCGTTGCAGTGTTACTATACACTAACCTTGTAACTAACCTTGTTACCTTGCAGAGTAAACGTTTTGGATGTAAGGACTGGGGAGTCCATTTATACCGACCTATGTCCTTGCATCCTTTGCTAGGTAAAGTAATAGAGAAATTGGTATTTACCAAAATCCCAAATTATGTCTCGCACAATGGCATTCAGGCAGCCACTACACAGGCATCAGCTCACATAGACTTCACAAATTTGCCATTGTTTCAGTAATTGACAATTTCCGTAGTCTAGTGGATGATGGTGTCGGTCAATCAGTTCACTTGATTTCTCTGCTGCCTTTGACACCATTGACCATTCTGTAGTAGTCATTGCTACTAGGGTTGCCATGGTAAATTGGCTGTCAGTCACTTAATGGGGGATGGCATATATTTTTAAATTAAACCCATCCAAAATCAAAATTATTTTGACGGTGACAGAAGTACCTAAAATTAATTCTATGCACTGTCTTTAGGTAATAGCTCGATTTCTGGTCCTCCCTAAATGTGTCCGACATTTTGGCCTTTATATTGAAGCTGACCTATCATGGCAAGTTCAGACAGAAATAGTAGCAAAGATCGGTTTCTGGCAATTGAAAACCATCAGGACTTTAATTGTTTTTTTAATAACATTTCATTCTAGACTGGATTACCAGAACTCTGTAAGTTTAGCCTCACCAGAAAATTATTTTTATCAATTACATTTGGTACAAAATGCCTCTGCTTGATTTATCACTAATGTATCAAATGTACTGATGTGTTCACATCTTTCTCTTGTGTTACGTTATCTCTATTTGATATCTATAAAAAGTTAAATTACAGAGAGCTACAGCCTGTACACAACCTCTGAGTGGGATGGGTATGCCCAAACGTGGGTCCTGTGCACACTGTCACTGGAACCAAGCTGTATCCAGTTGTTGAGCCCATAACTAGGGCAAAACCGGTCCTGCGTTGCATATTTCTGTAAAAACACTGCATAAGATTTTGCAAAGCATTTATTTCACTTACCTGCACCAGGCTTGGCTTGGTTCGAGAAATAAAATAACGAAATAATATTTTTGATACAAACAAATTGGTCTGAGTTCAGTCTTTGAGTGTGTGACATCATTTGCTGCCTGAGTGTGTACAACAAATGCTTAACACTACCCTCTGATAAAGCCTTACTGCTCACCCACACTACCGCAAATAGTGAGTAAGGTGCCATCTACTTTTACCTCTGCCTACCTTTGGGGTTCCACTGGACTCTGTGCACACTATACCTCATTTTGGTATAGCATATACAGAGCCAGCTTCCTACACCTACCCATTGCCATTTTAGTTTAAGTGATTCTGCATTGTTACAATGAGCTTCCTGTAAAAAAGTAACATGGGAATTACATTTTGACAAATGAGACAGTACTTTTTGTCTTTTGATGGGATGTTCCAGGCCACGAACGTTTCACGATACAACGTTAAACTTATTAGGGATTACGAGTAGGGAAACAGGAACAAGGATGACAAGCTTCAAAAAACGTAAAGGGAAACAAAAGACACCATTTATTAACATTAACATAACAAATGAAGAATGTAGACAGGATAACATTTTAACACAGTAACAAGAATGAGAATAAGAAAGATGAAGGATGAAATAGGATAAAGAGAAAAGAGTGAAAAGACAGACCAAGGATAAAAGCCAGATCTGAAGCAAAGAGAATGCAGAATGAGAATGAGACATGTCAACACCAAAAACAAGAACAACAGTGGAGAGATAAAAAATAAAATATATGAAACATAGCCATATACTTAGAAAGATACAGAATAAAAAGTTGAGAAAAACATGTGCATAATAAAATGCTAAAGAGCGTTGAGCATTAGTATCTATAGTACAAGTTGAAATGTTCTGAATAAACAATTTCAGCTTAACCGGATCATCAAAAGATTGTGAAATGCCTTTGTGAGTCATTTTACATAGACATAGATGTAGAATGCCACAATGAATATTCAGGTGTCTCATTTGGGATCGAAGTGCAAGAAATTATTTTCTTCTAGCATTTGTGGCATTAGAAAGGTCTTGAGAAATGAAGATATTGTGGCCGGACCATACGAAGCAATGTTTTTCCTTAGCGGCTTTCAAGATACGCATCAGTGATCTCCAGAAGTAACATTTTGATACCTCTAGTGGAGTGAGGTTGAGGACGACCAAGACGATGCACCCATTGGATATTTAGGGACGACGTGTGCTGAAGACAAAGAATGATTGGGCAAGAATTTCTTCAAGAAGGCCAGAAGGTCAGGGCCCTCAAGGTTCTCCGGTAGTCCATATAAGCGAAGATTATCCCGCCTGTTTCTATTTTCAAGGTCTTCAGTGTTGAATTGAAGATTTTGGATTTCTTGCTATTGTAAAGGAATCTTGGTGACATTGTCTTGAAGATTACTAACTCTTACGAAGATTCCATCTCAAGCATCTTGCTTTCCATGACAACCCATTGGTTCTCAATTTGCTACAGTTTTTCATTAGTTGCACACATAAAAGGTTTAAGACCACGCACCTCATCTAGGAAAGTATCCAGAACAGGATTATAAGATGATATTATAGGTGATGGAGGGTCATTCTTCGCCCTTTTAGGTTTTGTGCTAGAAGAAGTGAGTTTAGCTGTGGTAAGTCACTGGCCATTTTGACGTAATACACAGAACGATGCGCTATCTTCCGGAATTACCGAATTCTGCCCATACAATATGATGCTGATGTATGTGAAGAAAATGATAATGATGAAAAAAACACAATGTAGCACCCTCACAAGACAATAATAATAGTAGTAGAAAATGCGGTAAACACAAAGTGGGAAGACCAAAAATATTAAGTATTTGGTAATATTCAAGCCATGATGAAAACCAAAGTCAAATGGATTTATCCACTTATTTGAGGGACGTGTATGAGAAATGTAGTAGGAAAGAGTCACTCCATTTGGCTACATGTGATGAGGAATTCCAATTGTGGCAGAGAGGAAATAAGCATAAAAGGTTGCAGCAAGAAAAGTCATGAAAGGAGAGGCAAAATGGTGGCTACACATTAGAGAGGCACAGTTCACAGCAGGAATGAAGAAATATCAGCCTAGAAAACAGCCTTCAGTAATGATAAAATATGAGGCTGTAACAATGGCATTCCAAGAGACACATTGTGGCAAAGGTGAAGTGTTGAGCCAGGCGCCGCAATGAAAGGCAGCAGACAGCTGATGAACATAAGCAGCCCGCTGAGGAATTGGAGGATATTCACGCTTGACTGGAACTCACCGTCGCCGCACCAGAACACACGAAACATTCCTCCAATGTTTCCCGCTGGATTGCACTGTTGCAAGGATGATAAGGGAACACAGACAGTCTCCGGAGGAAATCAAGCGCAGCTGGCAAAAGGTTAAATATTGAACAATAGCTCCATGTTGCGATGGAAATCATCAACCTGCCGCCATCCTGCTTGGCGCAGAATCCACGCCCCCAATAGTCAATGAGTTAATGACGCATTTCTCCAATCGTTGCAGTGTTACTATACACTAACCTTGTAACTAACCTTGTTACCTTGCAGAGTAAACGTTTTGGATGTAAGGACTGGGGAGTCCATTTATACCGACCTATGTCCTTGCATCCTTTGCTAGGTAAAGTAATAGAGAAATTGGTATTTACCAAAGTCCCAAATTATGTCTCGCACAATGGCATTCAGGCAGCCACTACACAGGCATCAGCTCACATAGACTTCACAAATTTGCCATTGTTTCAGTAATTGACAATTTCCGTAGTCTAGTGGATGATGGTGTCGGTCAATCAGTTCACTTGATTTCTCTGCTGCCTTTGACACCATTGACCATTCTGTAGTAGTCATTGCTACTAGGGTTGCCATGGTAAATTGGCTGTCAGTCACTTAATGGGGGATGGCATATATTTTTAAATTAAACCCATCCAAAATCAAAATTATTTTGACGGTGACAGAAGTACCTAAAATTAATTCTATGCACTGTCTTTAGGTAATAGCTCGATTTCTGGTCCTCCCTAAATGTGTCCGACATTTTGGCCTTTATATTGAAGCTGACCTATCATGGCAAGTTCAGACAGAAATAGTAGCAAAGATCGGTTTCTGGCAATTGAAAACCATCAGGACTTTAATTGTTTTTTTTAATAACATTTCATTCTAGACTGGATTACCAGAACTCTGTAAGTTTAGCCTCACCAGAAAATTATTTTTATCAATTACATTTGGTACAAAATGCCTCTGCTTGATTTATCACTAATGTATCAAATGTACTGATGTGTTCACATCTTTCTCTTGTGTTACGTTATCTCTATTTGATATCTATAAAAAGTTAAATTACAGAGAGCTACAGCCTGTACACAACCTCTGAGTGGGATGGGTATGCCCAAACGTGGGTCCTGTGCACACTGTGTCACTGGAACCAAGCTGTATCCAGTTGTTGAGCCCATAACTAGGGCAAAACCGGTCCTGCGTTGCATATTTCTGGGTAAGGCAGAATGTGGCCTGGGAGTTCAGGCTGTACTGTTCCAAATGGAGCAGGGTCAAGAATGATTTGCATATAGCTGATTCCAAACTAAAGTGGCATGGAGTGCAAAATAACAATGGATTGGGACGCTGCCCCAAGTAATTACCAGTGCCTGAGAATAATTCAAGCACTCCATCCTTCACTTTTTTGTGTACCTGATTTAGCATAGCACACAATGACGGTTGAGGTTAGCTTCCCCAGACAATTGAAGAGTATTGCTTCCATTCCTGGTGCTGGAGGGTGGAAACAGGGCCACATTTTGAAATTCCATTAGGCCCTTGTTAGCAAAGGATTTCTGATATAAGTTCTTTCTGAGCACTGTGATTTGGAGCATGGTAGGGGGATGGGTGGTACTGCAATTTCTATTGTTCAAGGTAAGGGACCTTCTAGGCAGATGCACTTCAGTTTTCCTACATTTTGAATTCTCCGACTTGGAGCCAGCCCTATTGCTACCTTTTGTGAGAACCATTAATTTCACAAATGCAGAGTCTAGCCAGTAGATTGAAAAGGACACTCGAAAATGGACCAACGGAAACCAGTTCTAAATCCTTATACAGTGATCTACACCGCTGTCTAGAAGATGAGCATAAAAGTTCAATCCCCAGGTTCTTCATGACCAAGAAAAGGAGTGTCTTGCAAAGTACTTGAAGGACAGCTTGTTTAACAGAGTTGGTGTCTGCAAGATAGCTGGTCTCCCAGAGTTAAGGGGACATCCCCTGGAATCTGTACAGTGTTCTATGGACCCGTCTAGAAGTATGCATGCCTGCTGAGAGAGGGAAGAAGTGCCTGGTCCTGCAGGAGGGGAGACTGTGTAAGAGGAGAATCATAGCATGTTCCCAGCCTGGGGAAAAGTGAGAGTGAGAGAGGCTGACAGTGAGCAAAGCCAGTAGTGACTTGAATGTGGAAGGGAGCCCCCTGGTTGCCCTAAAAGGTTCTTAACATAAACTACATCTTCTTCTGTAAAAAGCAAATATCAAGCATGATCAGTAGCCTGCTGCAGCAAAAAGACTGGTGCTGCCATTGCTGACCTCTGAGCCTGTGTATTTCGTCAACGCCAAGTTGTGCACCCTGATTGGCCTGGAGGCTGCACCTGTCGATTGTGCATCCCTTCTGCATTCAGTCAAGAGAGACTGCAACTGCCAAAGATGGGAAGCCACCGGAGGGGACCAACACGTTGAGGTCCCCTGAAGTCTTTCAGTTCACACCGAGCCTCCCTCCATGGCCTGCATTTCCAAAAACACCGCCACAAGAGAAGAATGGCTGCACATGTCCGTCCCACACCTGCAAAGGCTCCAACTGGCTAAAGACTTTTTTTTTTTAAAGACAGTTACTGCCAGCAAAAGAACTGAGTGCAAATGAGATATTAGGAAATGCTGCTGCACGAACACATTTTTTGGGGGTATTAGTATTGCACCGAGGGAAAAGGGAACTGAACTGTTGGGTGCATATGCTCCTTGGGGGGTCATTAAGTAAATTGCACCTGAGCTGAGCCAGTGCCAAGACCTCATGGGCACTGTGGATCTCCGTTAGTGGAATAGTCGGCCCAAAGTGTATAGTGCCTAGAATCACTACCAGGATTTTAATCCTGTATTGCATTCCCCTAATTGTGCTGTGTAGTATTTAAATGTTTTATGATTTGAGTACTTTCTTTTTCTTAAAAGACTAGCACTGGGCTGGACAATACTTTACTGTGTCTGTTGGTTGATTGTTGAGTTCTGAGCCCCTGCCCCCCACCCCCGCCACCAACCTCACTTAGAAGCCTGTAACTGGTCACCCTTGCTACTCTGAGAGTCAATGCGGAAAGGTTGCACTTAGCACATCTATAGCAGGACAGACACATGACACTAGTGGTAAATGACCTCACCCACCAATGTTGGGGTCCAGTTGCTATTGTCTGCCCCGTGGCCCGCGAAAGATGACTATGCTGTATGCAGCAATTTGTAATTTCGGTAAATGTGTTACATATGTGGTCCTTTTTCAGTTTTGGGTACATTTGCCTCCCTTAGTCTTGAGTGTGGATCTGCACAGTTAGATCATTTTGGAGCCGCTGTATCGCCAGATTCAGAATATTGTCCCGGCACCACTGCTGATGCGGATTCGCCCCTCCCTCATGGCGGCAATGCAGCCATGAAAGAGTTAATCTTCCAGATCTCCAGCCGTCAGCAGTGCGTGGGGACGGATGCGTTCCGTACTGTGGCGCTCCCGTCCAAGGATCTCTAAATTGCATTCCACAGAAATGGAAGACTGAAAGAACGAGCAGAGCAAGTAATGAAGTTGGCACGAAAGCAAGAGCCAAGTTTAACAAATGCATCCTGGGAGAAATCGATACGGGAACACGGCCCTCGATTTCACACAAAATGGCAAATGTGTACAGACACCATCATTAGATGAGAATCAGCTGCGCATCCTTCTTTGTCAGGGTTGTAGATTTTTGTCCTTTCACATTGACCAATCTGTTAATGGGAGCGAAGGTCGCCTGTCCTCGGGCACAGTCCGTTTCTAACATTCCATAAAGGCAGAGGCATGCAATCAACAAATATGCTTTCTTGATGAAAAGGATGTGTTCATGATATCTATTTATCACTGTATGAAGCTTTCTCGTTCTTACCTAAAAACTGAAACATTTACAGGAAATTGAAAAGCTAATGCGTTTCTTGGCTCTCAAATGAGTGCTCTGACCTGCACTGATGCCATTACACCTGACTGCAGTATCTGCATATACAATGTGATGAAAACACAACCAGTGGCAGTACGCAAAATAAAGGGGCCACTGACTCTTCCATAGCTCTGAAATATTAATTGGCCTTGGACTAAATTGGGGGGCCCCTGAATGGTTGAGGTCCCCTTGCGCCGCATGGCTTTCTGGGGCGTGCTTTACACCCCAGCACACAACGATGAGGATAGGATGTTGATGTCATTCTCAAAAAATCCGATACATTTTTACATGAGCAAAGCTTATTTTTCTGGTTATCCTCTGAGGTGTCCAATGTAGGTAAAGAAGGGCTGGAACCTTGTCGGGTTTGAGGATATACACAAAGAGGCATTTGCATACAATCGGAGCCTCTGTTCATACTGAAAATCTGGCGTGGATCCGGCACTCCAGAGTGAGCAACCAGAGCGCAAGTCGGGGGTACACTCAGGTAGACGGAGTCTACCCACTATTTTCAGTAATATTTCACTATTGCCCCCCCTCGCTTGCTAAGAGGTTGGGACACAGTGAAGTACGCTGAATTTGTTGGCTGCCCGTGGTCCACGAAGGGGACCCTCCTAAAAGGGCAGCCGCCTTAGTGCCACATGAGGGCACACGAGTCAGCCCAGTGTTTGGGGACCCCTAGGGGTCTGCGCGCCCGTCTCTTCAGGAGGTGCGAGGTGATTACTGCGTAGAGTGCATTGGTGTAGTCCGGCTGGTTGGTGACTAGGGCTTGGGTGACGGTTCGTCTGTTGTTGACCGGGAGCCATTTGAAGATCTTGTGGAGCATGTGAAGAGTGAGGAAGCAGGCGGAGGATCAATCAATCAAGCAATCAATCAATCAATCATTTGTATAGCGCGCTACTCACCCGGAGGGTCTCAAGGCGCTTGGGGGAGGGGGGTCCGCTACTGTTCGAACAGCCAGGTCTTGAGTTGCTTCCTGAAGGAGAGGTGGTCTTGGGTAAGGCGGAGGTGGATGGGTAGGGAGTTCCACGTCTTGGCAGCCAGGTAGGAGAAGGATCTTCCTCCCGTTGTGGCTCTTCGGATGCGGGGGACGGCGGCGAGGGCGTGGTTGGTCGATCGTAGCTGGCGGGTGGGAGTGTAGAAGGTCAGACGGTCGTTGAGGTATCTGGGGCCTTGGTTGTGGAGGGCTTTGTGTGCGTGGGTGAGGAGTCGGAACGTGATTCTCTTGCTGACGGGGAGCCAGTGCAGGTCTCTCAGGTGTCTGGCGATGTGGCTGTGTCGGGGGATGTCCAGGATGAGTCGGGCTGCAGCGTTCTGGATGCGTTGGAGTCTTTTATGAAGTTTGGCTGTGGTTCCGGCGTAGAGGAGTTGCCGTAGTCCAGTCGGCTGGTGACGAGGGCCTGGGTGACCGTCTTCCTGGTTTCGGTGGGGATCCACCGGAAGATCTTGCGCAGCATGCGTAGGATGTTGAAGCAAGACGAGGAGACGGCGTTGACTTGTCGGGTCATTGAGAGGGAGGAGTCCAGGATGAAGCCCAGGTTGCGTGCGTGGTCCGTTGGTTTGGGTGCGTTGCCCAGGGCAGGGGGCCACCAGGAGTCGTCCCAGGCGGAGGGTGATGATCCTAGGATGAGGACTTCCATCTTATCTGAGTTCAGTTTCAGGCGGCTGTTCCTCATCCACTCGGCTACGTCCTTCATCCCTTCATGTAGGTTGGTTCTGGCGGTTGTGGGGTCGTTGGTGAGGGAGAGGATCAGCTGGGTGTCGTCGGCGTAGGAGATGATGTTGAGGTTGTGTTGGCGTGCGATGGCTGCGAGGGGGCTCATGTAGACGTTGAAGAGGGTGGGGCTGAGTGATGATCCTTGTGGTACGCCGCAGATGACTTCGGTGGCCTCGGAACTGAACGGGGGAGGCGGACTCTCTGGGTTCTTCCGGCGAGGAAGGAGATGATCCACTCCAGTGCCTTCTCTTGGATTCCGACGTTGTTCAGGCGTTGCACTAGGGTGCAGTGGCAGACTGTGTCGAACGCTGCGGAGAGGTCCAGGAGGATGAGGGCCGCTGTTTCCCCGTTGTCGAGCAGGGCTCGGATGTCGTCGGTGGCTGCGATGAGGGCGGTCTCGGTGCTGTGGTTGGCCCGGAAGCCGGACTGCGAGTGGTCGAGGGATCCATTCGTCTCGAGGAAGGCGGCCAGTTGTCTGTTGACGGTCTTCTCGATGACTTTGGCAGGAAAAGGAAGGAGCGAGATGGGGCGGTAGTTTTTGAGGTCGGTGGGGTCCGCTGACGGTTTCTTCAGTAGGGCGCTGAGTTCGGCGTGCTTCCAGCTCTCTGGGAAGGTGGCGGTGTCGAAGGAGGTGTTGATGATGTCCCGGAGGTGGGGTGCGATGACGGCGTCGGCCTTGTTGAAGACGTGGTGAGGGCAGGGGTCGGTAGGTGATCCGGAGTGGATGGAGTTCATCGTGCGGATAGTGTCTTCGGTGTTGTTCGGGGTCCAGGCTCGGAGGGTGGAGGTGGGGGACGTTGGAACGGTCGTAGGGTATGTCGGCTGTGTGCTGAAACTGTTGTGTATGTCTGCGATCTTGCTGTGGAAGAACGAGGCGAGCGAGTTGCAGAGGTCTTGCGAGGGAGTGATGTCGTTGTTTCCGGCGCTGGGGTTCGAGAGCTCTTTGACGATGATGAAGAGTTCCTTGCTGTTGTGGGCGTTGTTGTCCAGTCGTTCCTTGAATGCGGTTTTCTTGGTGGAGTGGATCAGCTGGTGGTGTTTTCGGGTGGCGTGCTTGAGGGTGGTCATGTTGTCTGCAGTCGGGTCTCTGCGCCATGCTTTCTCGAGGGCCCGGCAGTTCTTCTTGGATTTCTTGAGTTCGTCGGTGAACCAGGATGCTTTCTTGTTGCCGTGTCTGACTGGGGGGTCTTCAATGGGGCGAGGTCGTCTGCGCAGTTGGTGATCCATCTTGTGAGGTTGCTGGCGGCTTGGTTGGGGTTCGTTGAGCTGGCGGGAGGGTTCTGGCTCAGGGATGTGGTGAGTTGGTCGGTGGTGATCTTGTTCCAGCTTCTGCGCGGAAACTGTTGCGTGTGGTGGTGCGTGGTGGTCCTGCTGAAGCTGAAGTGGACGCAGCTGTGGTCTGTCCAGTGGAGTCCGGTGGTGTGGCTGAAGGAGATGTCCTTACTGGAGGAGAAGACGGGGTCAAGCGTGTGGCCGGCGTGGTGTGTGGGGGTGGTCACCAGTTGCTTGAGTCCGAGGTTGGCGAGGTTGTCCAGCAGGGTGGTGGTGTTGCGATCGTTGTTGTTCTCTAGGTGGAAGTTGAGGTCCCCAAGGAGGATGTAGTCAGCCGAGGGGAGGGCGTGCGGGCTGATGAGGTCGGCGATGTCTTCGCTGAATTGTGTGCGTGGTCCTGGGGGTCTGTAGATGAGGGTGCCTCTGAGGGTGGTCTTGGGGTCGGTGTGTATCTGGAAGTGCAGGTGTTCGCCGGCTGTGAAGGTGTCGTCGGAGTTGGTCGTGATGCGGATGGTGTTCTTGTGGACGATGGCGATGCCTCCTCCGGTCTGGTTGGCGCGGTCCCTTCGGGTGATCTTGTATCCGTCCGGGATGGCGATGGCGATGTCGGGCGCTGAGGAGGCGTTCATCCATGTTTCCGTGAGGAAAGCGACGTCTGGTGATGTGGAGTCGAGCAGGTTCCAGAGTTCCACGGCGTGTCTGTGGATGGAGCGGGTGTTGAGCAGGATGCACTTCAGGTGGTTGCTGCTGGTGCTTGGCTTGGCGGGTGCGGTGCAGGTCCAGAGGCAGGAGAACTTGCAGGATTGGCAGGCGAAGGGTCCGTGGGTGCGACCTGGGGTGGCACGGTGGCAGCCGGGGATACGGCCGGTGTTGAGTGCGTTGAGGGTGGCGGTGTCGTAAGTCCGGTGGGTGGGTTGGCTGCTGCGGGGGCCAGGGGGTTTGGCGCTGGGCGCGGTCCAGGCACGGACGGGCGCAGACGGGCTTGCCTTAGGCGCGCCTTCGGCGCGCCAGCAGCGCGCCCGCTGCGCACGTCCGCTGCGCTGGCGCGCAGCGGCTGCCATTTATGGGGAGGTGGGAGGGAGGAGCAGCTGGGAGGCGGGAGGCAGGGGCAGCAAATGGGCAGTCAGGGGGCGGGGCCGCAGGGACGCAGCGGCGGGAATGGCGAGAGGCAGCGGGGGCACAAAAGGAAAATGGGGAGAGAAAACAGACAAAAATACAGGCACAACGCAAATGGGGCAGCGAGGGGCACAGAAAGGAAAATGGGGGAGAAAACAGACAAAAATACAGGCACAACGCAAATGGGGCAGCGAGGGGCACAGAAAGGAAAATGGGGGAGAAAACAGACAAAAATACAGGCACAACGCAAATAGGGCAGCGAGGGGCACAGAAAGGAAAATGGGGAGAGAAAACAGACAAAAATACAGGCACAACGCAAATGGGGCAGCGAGGGGCACAGAAAGGAAAATGGGGGAGAAAACAGACAAAAATACAGGCACAACGCAAATGGGGCAGCGAGGGGCACAGAAAGGAAAATGGGGGAGAAAACAGACAAAAATACAGGCACAACGCAAATGGGGCAGCGAGGGGCACAGAAAGGAAAATGGGGAGACAAGCAAAGAAATACGGGCACCGAGGCCACAGGCGGAAGGGCGATCTTACCAGCAGCAGCAGCGGGCGGACAAGCAGCAGCAGCAGCAGCAGGAGGAGACTGTTGTTCTGGTTTTACATTGTTAGGTTGCTGTCCAGGATGATGCCGAGGTTGCGGGCATGGTCTGTCGGCGTGGGTGAGTGTTCTAGTTTGGAAGGCCACCAGGAGTTATTCCACGGGGTGGTGGTGTTCCTGAAGATCAGTACTTCTGTCTTGTCTGTGTTGAGTTTGAGGCAGTTGTCTCTCATCCAGTCGATGATACTCATCATGCACCTGTGGAAGTTGGCTCTTGTGGAGGCGGGCTCTTCTGATAGTGAGAGAATGAGCTGTGTGTCATCGCCGTAGGAAATGATGTTTAGTCCATGGGTTCTGATGATGTAGGCCAGGGGGGTCATGTAGATGTTGAACAGGGTGGGGCTGAAGGAAGAGCCTTGAGGGAATCTGCAGATGATGCTCTTGTGTTTGGAGGTTAACGGAGGTAGGCAGATTCTCTAGGTCCTTCCCGTGAGGAAGGAGGCGATCCATCAGAGGGCATCTCCTCGAATTCCGATGTGGTGGAGCCTCTTGAAAAGAGTGTGTTGGGATACGGTGTTGAATGCTGCTGAGAGGTCGGGGAGGATCAGGGCTGCTGTTTCTCCTCAGTCAAGGAGGGCTCTGATGTCATCTGTGGCAGTAATGAGGGCAGTTTCAGTCCTGTGGTTGGCATGGAAACCAGACTGGGAGATGTCCAGAAGATTGCTGTTCTCCAGGTGTTCCCTGAGTTGGCATTGATGGCTTTCTCGAGGGCCTTGGTGGGAAAGGAGAGCAGAGAGAGGGGACAGAAGTTCTTAAGTTCGCTGGGGTTGGCGGATGCCATCTTCAGAAGGTGTTTGACCTCAGCGTGCTTCCATTCTTAGGGGAAATTGGCAGTGGCGATTAATGCATTGAAGATGGTGGTGATTCCATTACTGATTGACTTGCTTCCCAGGTTGAAAATATGATTGGGGCATGGGTCAGTAGGTGCTCCCGAGTGAACAGAGTTCATGATGGCTGCGGTGTTTTGGGTGGTGAGCTGGTCCCAGGTGGTTAGCAGATGGTCTGGTTTTGCCTCTGTGGTGGCGATGAGGCTAAGGATGTCAGTGCCGGTGGGTTGGGCTCGAAGTAGATGTCGGAGATCTTGTGCTGGAAGAAGTCTGCCAAGTGTCTGAGAGTTCCTGGAAAGGGGTGATGCTGTTTTTGGAGGTATTCGGAGAAGTGAGCTGAGGTTGGCTGCAAGTATAAGGGGACAGATACAAACAATAGTTTATCTTCTTTGTTTAAACTCTCCCACTTTGAACGTTCCTGTTAAAATCACACAATTTGAATTAAATATGAAAATTGCAGTGGGGTCACGTGACTATGACTTAGTATATTGGCAAACACAGAACTCAGTAGCCCATCTGAGAGATTCTTGAAGGAATTATATGATTTTTTTGTAAATGTCTATGCTACTAGATTAAGATATGAGGTATAGAATTTTAAAATGTAGGATTATGGTCAACCCTATATTTGCCATTCTTGCGCTATCCAATATGATATGGAAAGCAGGGGGTTATCGTGAATGGAGCTTGAATGTGAAATGTTCAAGTGTGCATATTTTATTGGATTGCGAATTTTATAAAGCAGAAAGGTTGAGAATTTAAAAACAATTTTGATTAAGTATTATGTATATTCACATCAGTGACCCTTGAGCTTTCTATTCGTTAAGCATTTATTTGATGTAATAAGTACTGTTAGGAAGATTTTACAGGTGGTAATAAGGAAGGAGATTTATATTTAGCTAGCTTTATTAGAATTTTAAGGTAGGAATATAGGGCCATATGTATCAAGCATTTTCGCAATCGCAAACACTGCGAATCGCTAAATTTCAGTGTTTGCGAATGCAAAAATGACTTTTGCGATGTATGAAACGAAATCGCATTGCAGAATTGCTAATCGCAAAAATAGCGATTCGCACAAATGTGCGAGCCCGATTCTGCGAATATTTTATGCGAATTCGCATATTGCTGTACGCGATTTGCGAATTTCGCAAATAACGTATTCGCAGATAGCGAATTCGCAATGAAATGTACCATAAATTCGCTATCTGCGAATTAGCAAAATTCGCAATTTAGCACCTCGCAATTACCACCAACTCAGAGCAGGTGGTAACCAGGTGCAACCCATATAAGCTGGCCCAAAATGCAACAGGGGTTTTCACAATGGCTGCGCTGTACATCATCGCTAGGAGGCTGAGGATCAGAGCTGCTGGCCAGAGAAGGAGACGCAAAGAGAGGATCTTCAGTGCACGCATCACCTTGTTCCAGCAAACAGAGGAGCAGATCCATGAAAAGTACAGGCTGCACCCAGACAGCATCATGGATCTCATTGAGGAGCTAAAGCCCATGCTGGAGCACCCCACACGCAGGACACGCACCATCCCCACCCATGTGCAGGTCCTGTGCTCACTGCACCTGCTGGCGTCTGGGAGCTTTCAGGGGGGGATAGCAGCAGCAGGAGGGGTGACACAGAGTAGCCTGTCATGCCTCTTTCACAGGTTCCTGGATGCCATGATGCAGAGGTTGCAACACCACATCCATTTCCCTAACACGCAGCAGGCACTTGACCAAACCAAGCAGGGGTTCTATCAGATAGCACCATTCCCCCATGTAATTGGCTGCATTGATGGGACCCATGTCGCCCTGTCCCCCCCCCTCCCAGACAGAATATGTGTACAGGAACAGAAAGTGTTATCATTCCCTGAATATCCAGGTAGTTTGTAATGCCACCCATGTCATCATGGACATAGTTGCGAAATATCCTGGAAGCACCCATGATTCATTCATTTTCCGCCACAGTGGGCTACACCGTCGCCTCTTGGCTGGGGAGTTTGGTGAGGGCTACTTGCTAGGTATAAAATGGCTAACATTCACACATACAGTTGAGGCCTTGAGTGGGATGACAGTGTGTAACCCATTTCATTTGCACCCTGCAGGGGACAGCGCGTATGCAGTGAGGGATTTCATCATGACACCCTACTTGAATCCAGCCACTGCTGCGGAGCGCCGCTACAACAACGCCCACAGGTCGACCCGTAGTGTGATTGAAAGGACTTTTGGCATCCTAAAGAGCCGATTTAGGTGCCTACACAAGAGCGGAGGTGCCCTGCAATACAGCCCGGAGACCTGCTGCAAGATAGTGGTCGCATGTGCCATGCTGCACAACATAGCAACCAGGAAGGGCACCCCAGTGGAGCTCAGCGAATCAGAGTCATCCGATGAGGAGGGACCGGCTCCTCGTGCAGGACTAGCAGGTGGTGTTGGGGCAGCTGCCGGACGGCAGAGGCGCCAGGAGATCACGCACAACTATTTCTAGGTGAGTAATAATGACAGTATGCAATGTATTGGTGCACAACTGTGTTTTTATTCCATTTGGTGCTAGTACAATTCTGGCACACAGCCTGACGCACACCTAATGTGTGTGAATGATATTTGCAACTGTTAAATTCACAATGCAAAGGTGTTCTAGACACTTCAGTCCACAGCAATGTGTTAAGTCACCCATGGCCATGCTTCCCTGATGCCACCTTATCTTCTGCGTGCACGGCTGCTTGCACCTCGCTCTGGGTGCCCACTGCTCTCCCCGGGTCATCCTGGGTTCTCCCCTGCCTCACGCTCCGCCGTCTGACCTCAGGTACTGGTGGTGTAATGCTGCTGCGGCTTTATTGGTCTTCACTGTCCCCTGTGGGCAGGGGTCCTGTCTCACCTGAGCCAGCCGCCTGCATCAGTTCCACAGCATGTGTCACCTGCACCAAGACCTTGGCCATATCCTGGCTGTTATGTGCCATTTCTACCTGCATACTGACACACCTACGTGACAGCAGGGACGTAACAGTGCACAGGCGGTTGACCGCCTTGCTGTATGTGTCCATGCGGGCGTTGGATCTCCTCTGCACGGCACACAGTTCACGTATGGCACCAGTCATTTCCCTCATCTAACCCCTCATGTTGCTCATGTGATGGTTTAGGTTTGGAACTGACGCTGCATTGACCGCATTGATTTTACTTGCAGCCGCTGCACCTTCACCATAGTGCCCTCGAGGCCGGAGAACACGAACTGCTGCTCCTCATCACCAGCACTGGTGGACTGCCTTGCCCTGTGTCTGTTTCCTCCTCCTTCCCTCTGGTGGTCAGGGGACTGTTGCCTGTGTGGGACTGTAAGCTGGGCCTGGCCTGCCTGGGATTCGTCTCCGCTTCCCTGTAGGTCTGCCTCCATCTGTGGTAGTGGTGGCACGATGTTGCGTTTTCTGCATGCAACATGGATTTCAGGGGTCTGTGCCTCCTGCTCCTCCTCCCCGGCCTGCTCATCGGTGACATCTGCCTCCTCATGCCCTGCACTGCCCTCCTGCCTTGCCAGTGGTGCTGTGAAGACAGAAGCACAGACAATATTTGTAGTGTACTCATTCTCATTTTGTAAGAAGTTAAATCTACTTATGTTTGCATTACCTACATCCTGTCTGCCTGTATTTTGTATTCCCTAACTCACTGTCACTGTTACTACCTTGCTGTGTCTCAATACTACACTGTTTGGTGCATGTGACTACATCTCCCATGATGCATTTCAGGGTGTACACAACACCATGTACTGGAGTTGAAAAACTGTTTGGTTGCTGGGGGCTCATAACTGTGTGGGTGCTATGGTGGAGTGGAAGGGGACAGATGGCATGCATCTTACCTTGACTGGTGGTGGGTGGGTCGGAGCTGTCCAGGTCAGCCACTCCACTGACACTCTCCGATAGCAAGGTGGACTCCACCAACTCCTCCTGGGGCGTGGACTCTGTAGCACTGGATGTGCCGCCCCGGTCTTCTTCACCTCAGCCAACCTGGTTGCCAGCTTTTCTTTAGATCTCAGCCGCATATCGTACCAGCGCTTGCGCAGGTCCTCCACAGTGCGGTGGGTTACACCTATGGCATTCACCTTGTCCTGTATGGCATCCCAGATTTTCCTCTTCCTTGCCTCTGGCACGTTAAGGGCTTTTTCCCAAATAGGAGCTCATGGCTGCCTACCATCTCCTCTATCAGGACTTCCTGCTCCCTGTCACTGAATTTGGGTTTCCTCTTCCTTCCTGCCTCCTCCTTCTCCTTCTCCTTCTCCTGCTCCTGGGGATTCATTTTGCCTCCCTGGATGTCAGTGCAGTGCTCTTCCACTCTCCCTCAGGCTCTGACTGTGCTTCTGGCAATCAGGTGGAGCTGTGCAGTCACACTTCCTGGTTGTGATGTCATCAAGCTGCACCTGAATGGCAGATTCCCCATTTTGCGATTCCTTATTAGCGAATTTCGCAAATAAAGAATCGCAAATTGGGATTCTCAGAATTATTCTGCGAATTTAGGCGAATCGCTAAATAATTGCGATTTTCTTGATACATCGTATTTTGCGATTCTCACAATGCGATTCGCAAAATATCGCATTTTGAGAATCGCAAATTCCGATTTTCATACATATGGCCCATAGTCTGGCAATATAGGTTTGAAGGATGTCGCATGTAAATCTTTTGTGATGAATTGTGACGTATAGAATGATGATTTAGGTGAATTTTATGTGTATAATGGTAATTGCTTTTATTATTTTTAAATTATGTTGTAATAGTTTAATAGACTATGGCCCAGATAAACTGAATTTTTGACTGACTGACTAAGAGGTCGAGCCACCTTTTAGAAATTCCATGAGCCCTTTTGTTTCACAAGCAGATGCATATTAGTGTTCCTCAGGGCTGTCATTAGGTATATGGTAGGGGTGAGACTGCAATTCCTGTTTTTCAAGGTGAGGAAGCATTGAGGTCAGGCATGTCCTTTGTCTGGCCCTGATTTCTGGCCAGGAAGGATGACACAGCCAGGTGTTAAGTTTTCACATTTAATTGTGGCCATGTTTTTGTGCTCCAGACTTGGAAGAGAAACCACCCCACCTCAATGAGCGCATTACAAAATGGTAAACTACACTTTGCTTTTTTATTTCTGAGCATGAGATAACATGATCAGTCTGCATAAAAGGAAGCTAGTTGAAGCCTCTGTGCGGGCGCTGCTTTAACCAACACAATGTGCTTGCCCGGATCACACTGGCAAATCTGTGTCTCTTACCCCCTTTATAGGTATTTATAGAAGTGTGAGTAATGTATTCAGAGATTGAAATCTGTTTTTCGTTTTTTAAACATTCTCCAGTGATAAGCATTGAAGCATTAAAGGTGAAAACGTACACTCAAACCCATCCACATACAGTTTTAAACAGCTGTGCCACCATCATCGAAAATGGATTGTGATCTTTGATTTATTATTATTTACTTTGTAGAATTGCAGTGAATGCAAAATGAACAAATCAGTACTACGGCTTTGCGATTGCAAGCGAAGGAAATGCATAATGATTGTTCGAGCCTGTGCCTGCCTAGCCTGTTTGAGGACAGTTGCAGAAATAAACAGAGAAGCGTAACCTTGCTGAAGTTAATTTGATGAGTAAACCAAAATAAGAATTAAGGGGGTCATTAAGATGGCGTAACAATCGCCACCGCCGAGCCGGCGGTGGCGACCGTTACGCCATCGTAACGAGTAATACCCCCACCATATTACAATGGTGGGGGTATCGCGGCGGACGCAAAGTGCGTCTGCCGCTTTTCCGCCGGTCGGCAATCGTTCTGATTGCCGGCCGGGCGGACTTAGACCACTAATATGGTGGCGGTGTCTAGCAGGCACCGCCATCCATATTAGGATGTGTGCGGTGTAAGGCCTTTCCATGGTGGCGATGCCGCCATGGAAAGGCTGGCGGGGATTTGCTTTGGGGGCCCGTTGCTGGCCCACAGGGGGGTGGGGGGTGCACTTGGGGGGTACCCATGGTACCCCCTTCCAATTCCATGCACAAGGTGGCAGGCACCGCGCGGTGCCTGCCACGTTGTGCATGGAAATGCACAACATTGCAAATTGACATTGCGGCGGGTGCTGCTGTAAGCAGCACCCGCGCAATGTTAAACTGCGGAATGCGACCGCCAGGGTGGCGGTCGCATCCCAATCAGGGGTGCCGGACCGCCGCATGGCAGGCGGCCGGTCCCGTTCCCGCTAGGATGGCGGGCAGACCCAGGTCCGCCCGCCATCCTAATAGGCCCTTAAGTGAGAAAATACCACCGAAGGGCCCATACTGCATGGTCCACCACACTGGGGATTGGCTCCAAGGCATCAAGGACGGATGCTTTAGAGCAGATCTGGGTGTTGCGTTGTTTTCAGGGTGGATCTGGGTGTTGCGTTGTTCTCAGGGTGGATCTGGGTGTTGTGATTTTCTCAGGGCGGATCTGCGGGTTGCGTTGTTTTCAGGGTGGCTCCGGTCTGTCGTGACTAGGTGACACATGATTAGGGAGAGAAGGTCTAATCCTAGACCAGTGGTCCTTAACCTTTTCACTTCTGTGGATTGCCACTTACTCACTACTGAAATCCAGGGACCCTCTGAATATTTATTGGAATCCAGGGACCCCAACTGAGTCATTATTGGAAGCTGGGGACCCCAGCCTCAGCAATTCTGATGAAAACAATGCACAATATTTTATTTAATTCACAAACATATATAAATTCAGTTAAGGCAACCCATTGTTTGTACTATATTCTGTTTGATGCACTTCAATATCCCACAAATCAGTCGGAGGATACCAACTTAGGGGTCGATTCCGATCTCGGCCGGAAGCGCACCTAACACTATTCGTCCGGAAAAAAACCAAGCCGAACGCGTGTTCCCTAACCGATTCGAACATTCGTCCGAACGAGCAAGTACGATGCGCATAACTGCCCAGATCCCGACCCAGCCGTACGTACCCATTCCAGCTCCTGTTCCCCGCCCGAGCCGGATCCGTAAACGCCGAATCGAGTCACACGGAAGCAAATATACAGCACCTTCCGGCCGGACTAGTACGATGCGCCTTCCGTACGCGCCGAACCCGTCGCAACGTCCGGCACGTCAGAGAATCCGGGAGAGCTGCACATAAGCTCCGATTCGCGCCACAAGACGATCCACGGCTACGAGACGAACAAGCCAGTGACGAGTACGAGTCGAAGCCACGAGAAACACGAACGAGACGACCCAACCATGAATCCCATCGCGCAGGTCCTACCAATACTCTACATCTATTACCGGAACCGGTACGGACGCGTACGGCGCAGACGGTAAGTCAAACACCCACAACACAAACAAACGACACGTACCCGACATATGTCACACACACACATAGGAATGCAGAAATGACGTACACTAGCAACAGCAGAACCATAGGGGCGGGATGGCTATCACCAATGCCATACACACCCATAGGGGCCTGATGGCTACCACTACCACCACCCCTACTCATGTGTGCCTGGATGCCTACCACTACCACCACCCCATCTCATGTGGGCCTGGATGCCTGTCACGACTACCATCCCCACTCATAGGGGGATGGATGCCTACCACCAACACCACCCCTACTCATGGGGGGCTGCATGCCTGTGACTACCACCATCCCCACTCATGGGGGGCTGGATGCCTACCACTACCACCACCCCTTTTCATGGGGGCCTAGATGCCTACCACAACCACCACCCCTACTCATGGGGGCCTGGATGCCTACCACCACCACCACCCCTACTCAGGGGGGGTTGGATGCCTGTCACTACCACCATCCCCACTCATGGGGGGCTGGATGCCTACCACTACCACCACCCCTACTCATGGGGGCCTGGATGCCTACCACAACCACCACCCCTACTCATGGGGGCCTGGATGCCTACCACCACCACCACCCCTACTCAGGGGGGGCTGGATGCCTGTCACTACCACCATCCCCACTCATGGGGGGCTGGATGCCTACCACTACCACCACCCCTACTCATGGGGGGCTGGATGCCTGTCACTACCACCATCCCCACTCATGGGGGGCTGGATGCCTACCACTACCACCACTCCTACTCATGGGGGCCTGGATGCCTACCACAAGCACCACCCCTACTCATGGGGGCCTGGATGCCTACCACTACCACCACCCCTACTCAGGGGGGGCTGGATGCCTGTCACTACCACCATCCCCACTCATGGGGGGCTGGATGCCTACCACTACCACCACCCCTTCTCATGTGGGCCTAGATGCCTACCACTACCACCTCCCCTACTCATGGGGGCCTGGATGCCTACCACTACCACCACCCCTACTCATAGGACGGGTAATGCATGACACAACCAGCATACTCCAACATAAGGAATGTCAGAAAAAGACATCCCCCCAACATCATGACAAGCGTGTGTAGTCTGTGTCAAAGGCCTACAACACTGAACATGACATTGAACATACAATGTGACCCCCTATCACATGTGTCACACATAAATGTGTGTGGCCTCCACAATGCAAGCAGACCATAACCACTGTGGCAATGGGGTCTAAAGCCCCATCATCACAGTGACCAAAATGTAAGTGTGGGGTCCATAGCTGAAGCCCAATTGAACATTGTGGCAATGGGGTCTAAACCCCCATCATCACAGTGACCAAAAGGTAAGTGTGGGGTCCATAGCTGAAGCACATTTTGAACATTGTGGCAATGGGATCTAAACCCCCATCATCACAGTGACCAAAAGGTAAGTGTGGGGTCCATAGCTAAAGCACATTTTGAACATTGTGGCAATGGGGTCTAAACCCCCATCATCACAGTGACCAAAATGTAAGTGTGGGGTCCATAGCTGAAGCCCAATTGAACATTGTGGCAATGGGGTCTAAACCCCCATCATCACAGTGACCAAAAGGTAAGTGTGGGGTCCATAGCTGAAGCACATTTTGAACAATGTGGCAATGGGGTCTAAACCCCCATCATCACAGTGACCAAAATGTAAGTGTGGGGTCCATAGCTGAAGCACATTTTGAACATTGTGGCAATGGGGTCTAAACCCCCATCATCACAGTGACCAAAATGTAAGTGTGGGGTCCATAGCTGAAGCCCAATTGAACATTGTGGCAATGGGGTCTAAACCCACATCATCACAGTGACCAAAAGGTAAGTGTTGTCATGGAAAAAGCTGCAACTGCCAAACAGCATGGATGATTTCTGGTCACAGAACAACAAACACATCAGTGGCAAAGTAGTGCTTGTGTCCCAAAGCAACATAGATTGGGTGAGGCAAACAGTGCAGTGCAAATAAGACATACCTTTGGCCATGTGCAGACAAACATCACCCATGGGGGCTGACATTGTCAACATTCATCAATTACACAATAACAGAAGTGACCATCATAATGCAGACCCACATACCTGCACCAATGGACACACAAATGTAGATATCCTGTCTAGACTGTAGATGTGAGGTGAACAAATACCATACCATGGCAGCAATGGGACATACAAACCATGATCATTGTGCTGACTGATGACCTAGGAGTCCCAGGGACAGCAGGGGAAATCCACCAAACAACATACAGCCAATGGCACACTAAAGATATGCCAATGCAGTGGTGCAGATGCACAAACATAAACAGGCAGCCTCACACTGCATATCAAACACAACAGGTGATGGGGGGTGTGCCAGTGTCCCCAGGCAACCACACAACACATGAGGAGGTCTGAATCCCAATTACACAGATGTGTATAGAGTGCCACACAAAAGTAACTCATGGATCGGATTCCCCTATGTGGGCAATCAGGCATTGTTAGATGAGAGGGAGCCCAAATTACACATGTCACACAAGCTTGTAGGAACAGCAACTAACACAGCAAGAGACAGACCCACCAAAGTACTACCCCCAGGGACCCCACATTATGGTGACACTGGCCTGCATGATAATCTCACTGTGATGACAAAGCTAGATGTCGTTCACACTGTGAACCACAGTCATGTGTCCTGAGCAACAAACTACCATCACACCTACACAAGCACAAATCAATCAGCACGGCCTGTCAGCCAAGGCCAATATGGAGGTAGGGTTCTAGCCGTGCAACAACTCTCATTTGCACACACTCAACACCACACACCTTGATCTCCACCAATGTGCAGCAGTGAAGCTCACATGGACTGGTGACATTGCACATGCACCCATGACAATCCCAGGGGTGGTGGTGGGAACTAAGGTGCAGAAACCCATCACACCTGGCCAGTCAACAAGACTCGTGAATGTCTGACACACTGCACAGTACGCCGTACATGGGCATGACGTGAAATCCACCCCAATCAATGGGATCCCGGCCACAGTCACACACCAATGAAGAAGCCAAGGTGACCCACAAAGAACACACATAGACAACTTCCAACATTGCAGCTCTGACCCTGAGGAGTGGCAGCAGTCACACACACAACGTGTCACAATCACTGAAAGCTACCACAAACTGTAAATTACATGACTTGTGTAACCAACAAGTGCCAAGGGGAATCCTGACTGTATCCCATCTGCGTTTTCCCACATCCCCAGCCCTGACAACAAAGACAACTAGGGATGACAACCTGATGAACATTAGTTTGCCATGCACCCACATCCCGGAGAAACCAGGTCCAAGATGCTGGATGAACACAGGACAACTCAGCAAGCATCACAAACAGGAACATCCCTAGGGACACAGCCTGTGTAGGAAAAGGGAAGGGAACACACACAGACATGCTCACACAACACACAACACAGGCCCAGCCAATGTCACGGGATTACACACTGCCATGAGGGAACTCCACTCCTGTGGAAGGTCCGCTGTGTCAAACCTTGTCTGTGCACGACTCAAACATGTCAGCAGAACACTCGGTCAGTGAGTCAACAACTACAACACACTGAAGGCTCTGCTCACATCAGCCTGGGTACGGGAGTGTCACGTCAGTCATCTGCATACACCCAAAACACGTGTCAAGCAAGTTGCACTGTATACACAGATGAGTCCTTCAACATTGATGTGCTAAACTGCATGTCCAGTGGAGATGGGCACACAGTCAGGGAAATAGAAACATTGAACAGTGGTAAGCCCACCAGATGTGCATCAGTGTAAGCCAAAGATGTTAATTTACAAATGCAAAACGTACATCCCTGTGTCAAATGCTGAACATTACACCCTCAGACTGCAGCAAAGGATGCTATAGATCCAGACTACATTAGGACACATATCCCATGGACCACATGGAGTCCATCACAGCAACACTTCATTTTCATGATCTGAACACTATTACAACTGCAAATGCATGATGATACTCATCTACATCATGTACATCCAAAGAAAAACAACAAGTAAACAAAAAGAGGCTTTATTCAGCAAATGTTAAACTAAAAATTCAAGTCCAAAAGAAACTAAGGCCAATGGCCAGTCCAAATACACAGTCCCAACAGGGTGATACGTGACAACTTGTCACCCATTGCTTGCCTGCACTGGTACGGACAGGGGACATTCCCCTCGGAGGGGCATACAAGGGGCAGGCCAGGCACCACAGGGACAGGATCAGGGGATGCCAGAAGGAGGCAGTGAAGGGGTGGTGGGTGCAGGAGTGTCACCGGCAACCGCAGTGGAGGTGTCTGACTCAGTGGGGGCCGGCACCACTGTAGGGCACAAGTCAGATGGTGTGGGTGCTGCAACCACTGCAGTGGGCCGGTCAGATGGAGTGGACTGGGTCCCCACTGCAGTGCCCAAGTCAGACGGGGTGGTTGTGGACTCCACTGCAGTGCATGACTCCAAGGCAGTGGAAGGGGGGGCAGATGAGGTGGGCAGGACAGAGGGGGGGACCCGGTCTCCACACCAGTGGCACAAAAAGGCAGAGCGTCTGGTTTGGGGGTGGAAGAGCAAGTGGTAGGGGGGGAGGGCCTAAGCAGTTTGGGTATGTGGTATCGGTGTGTGGGGGAACCTGGGGCAGGGTGTGGCGGTGGAACCTGTGGAGTGGTGGCCTGGGGGATGGAGGAGAGAGACTGTGTGGTGGAGCTGCGTGGTGGTGGTGGTGGGATCTTGCCCTTCCTGGTCCGGGGGGACTTTTGAATGGGGTCCTCAGCCTGCCTGTGCCTGGGGGAGGGTGTCCGGGTGTGAGGGGCACTCCCTTCTGTGTGTGGTGGTCGCCTCTTCCGCCTGGACTTCGTGTCAGATGTATCTGTAGGGAAGAGGCGAAGCTCACAGAGGAAGAGCTTCTGGGAGGGCGTGGTTGCAGGTGAGGCAAGGGAAGGGGTTTTGGAGGGAGAGGCATCTGAGGACTGCAGAGTGCTCGTGGATGCGTGTGCGTGTGTCTGGGCCCCATCCCCTGTGAGTGAGATATCAGCCCTCTGACTGTGCGTGCGCGTCTGGAGTTTGGCTTGTGTGTCTGTGTGCTGCTTGTGTCTGTGCTGGTGCGTGCCGGTGCGTGTGTGCTTGGGACAGGTAGGGTGCTGGGCATTGTGGATGGGGCAGAGGTAGGAGGGTTGAGGGACTGTTGCAGGAGGGACACTGCTGCCGTCAGTGAGGAGGCCGTGGACTGATTGGTCCGATGAAGGGCAGACATGCCAGATGACATGCCCTCCATGAATGACACCAGTTGTGTCAAAAGACCCGTGTGTGCATGGAGGACACTCAGCATTGATGTCTGCCCTACATGGATCTGTTTCAACAAGTCCACAGACTCCACACTCAGGGCAGCAGGGGGGACAGAGGCAGGGGGTGCGGTGCCTGGCATGAAGGAGACACGCTCCCCTACACGGGAGCCTCCACGGACATGTGGGATGGGAGCAGATGGGAGGGTGGAGATGGTGGTGGTGGCGGGGACAGACTTGCTTGACGTTGCCTCTGGTCTGCTGACACCCGCCTCCACAAGGGAGTCCTCACTGAAAGTGCTGTTTTCCCCAGCCGAGGTGGTCGTAGCTGAGGTCTCCTCAGTGTGGCTCCCCTCACCCTCCGTGCCACTGGGTCCCTCGGTCTCCCCTGCAGTGGACCCAGTCTGGCTCTGCCGCTCCTCTTGATCCGTGGAGCTGTCTCCTCCTGTGGCCATGGATGTATCTGCAAACAATCAGGATAAACAGAGCAACATTAGTCACCTGTACTGACCACACACACCACAGTAAGTACAGCACATCACAGAGCAAGCCCTGCCATCATTTGCTAGACATTGCAATAAGTGCTGACACTGATTTGAAGAAGCCCATTGTCTGCCTGACAGTCAGTCATGCCACACATATCCTACCTGTCCATGCACCCATCTGTCTGCTGCCTGTTGTATGCGACTAATCATATGTGCACACATGCACCACATACACAGTTGTTGGACATCCAAGAGAACATATGGAAATGTGTCACTCCAAACACATGCCATCTCCTGCCACTGACTCAGTACATGTGTCAGGAGAAGTGATGGGCAAAGTGATATGCGGGTTTTGGTTCCATCACCAGACACAATGATGTCCTCATGTCCTGATAGACAATGCAACAATGGTGTGCATGCAGGACATGTCACACCACTGCTGGATCACCCTTTGCGATTGGAATGTCATGGCACAGGCCTTTCTGGCAAATTAGTCATAACTGTCTCCTGTCACAGGGGCAGTGCATACACACAACACCAGTCTGCACTGTGTCACAATCATGGAAGTTTTTGAAAAGTAAGCCCTGTAGTAGACAGGTGCAGATATGCACCCCTGGCCAGCCACATCATGAGGACTGAGATGATCGCACGTCAATCAAATGAGACATTTGAGTGACTGCAAACACAAATCCATACACATGAGCACTTCAGCGTTTGATGAGAATGAACCAAAGCTGCCTGCACCCCAATGTTTCATACAAAATTGTGCACAGTCAAGGGATCAGAGACCTATGCATTGACCTATGTGCAGATCCCATAGTCATAACTCAGATGGCTGGCCACCCCAAATTGTTAACCACCCCAGGAGTCCAAATAGCAAGGCCACACCACGGTGACACAGAGGCATACACCTGAGTGCCCTCTTCACAATGCCCAATATGTATGCTGACACACGGGAGTGGGAGAACAGAGTGCCTTCGATGTCCGGAGTAGGCATTACAGTCCTGGTCCATGTGCAACATGGTATTACCCTGAACACTAGGCAGGTGGCTATGCATGTGTCACACACATGATGTACATACTACTGAGGCTCCTACCTTGGTCTCTGCAGCAGCATGGGTGTGTGGCACATACCCCAGACATGTGGTGAGTCAGAGCAGCAATTGGAACACATGTTAAAGCCATACCCAGAGTACATGTCAGATCACAGGCATTGTGAGCAATTGTACCACCCATGCAGCCCACCACAAAGTTCCTGTAACTGATACTGTCCCCAACTTGAACCACAGGTAACTGCAAGTACACAGTACCCAAGTGACCTAAGTCACAGACTGTAAGGGCCACACCTGTGTATCAGATGAGGAGGGGGCATGACACAAGTGAGGGACATGAGTCCAGGACGACATGACAGTTGTACTGTGGAAGTGGAACCAGGCTAAAGGAGTGCATAGAGCATGTCAGTCATAGTACACAGTTGAGGCTAGCACTTACCCCCTCCTTGCTGCTGTCTGGCCTTCAGCTGCCCATCCAGGTCAGGGAAGACCACCGCCAGGATCCGGAGCATGTGGGGGGTCAGGGTCCGGTGTCCGCCCTTCCTGCGAGGAGGCGACAGCTTCAGCTGGACCCTTGCGATCCTCCGGGTCCAGCCCCGAAGGTCCTGCCACCTCTTCTGGCAGTTGCGGATCCTGTGCCTGTAGACCCCCACCGATCGTACTGCCCGGACGATGGTCAGCCAGATCTCCTGCTTCTGGTGGGCATCAACCTGTGAGGATGACAAAGTGAAAAGGCCATTACTACACATGCAACATTTCCGTGCATCACACAGTTGGATATATATGTCTCAATCACAGGGGCATATGATGTACACAGGCAGTGCAACTATGGCTATGAACAGTTTTCCAGCAGTTACCAAATGGTATCATTGCCTGGGAAGTCAAACCTTGTTGGAATGCACTGTTACTGCACTATACCTGTTCAGTGCATGTAACTACACACTTTGGGGGGTGCCAAGTACTCAGTGAGCATGCTAGCCAGTGGTGTGCACACTGTAAGTCTTGCTAGTCAGACAACATGCACATTTAGTAAGGCAGTGGACAGCACACTCACCTGCTCCCCTGATTTCCCATACAGCTTGCTGTACTGTGGAAGGAGGCTGTCCAGCAGGGCCTGGTTCTCCTCAGTGCTGAAGGCTGGGGCTCTCTCCACAGTACGTGCCATTGCAGTAGCCAGAGGATGCAGAGACAGCAGCAGTGGTGGTGGCAGATGTCGTCCTGGAGCATGTAGTGCAGGCAAGTGAGCTCTCAGGGGAACAGCCAGCATTATATGTGTGCTGCAGAGGCAGATACTGTCCCATGTGTCCAAAGTGATAGGTCCAAGTCGTTTGCATCTTCTGAATCTGGCCAATCCATGGAATTGCACCACTTATACACGCCCACAGCATCCTTCAAAAGTTCAACTTCATGACACCCATTAATTTGCAACATTGTTGTGGGTGGCCAACTGAATTCACTGCATCAGACTCGTTAAAGCTTCCAAAACGCGTCTGTTACCATGTCAGGCCATAGCCAATGCGTGCGCACCGATCGGACCATTGCTGTACAACGCGTATTTCAAAAAACAACACACATCCGTCCACATCAAATGCAATGGCCAATGCGTGCGCGCCGATCGGTCCATTGCTGTACAACGCGTATTTCGGATGACAACACGCATCCGTCCACATCATATGCAATGGCCAATGCGTGCGCACCGATCGGTCCATTGCTGTACAACGCGTATTTCGGATGACAACACGCATCCGTCCATATCATATGCAATGGCCAATGCGTGCGCACCGATCGGTCCATTGCTGTACAACGCGTATTTCGAAAAACAACACGCATCCGTCCACATCATATGCAATGGCCAATGCATGCGCACCGATCCGTCCATTGCTGTACAACGAGTATTTCGGATGACAACACGCATCCGTCCACATCATATGCAATGGCCAATGCGTGCGCACCGATCGGTCCATTGCTGTATGACGCGTCCCTGTACAAGTCGCTCGCATATGTCACCATGGTTGTCACTGGTGAACGTATGCCAGCCACAATTACTTGCCAGGGACTCAGGGGCACACCTACAACACCACAGCCTGTCCACACTGTATCCTAAGGCATGTAAGGCTGCATTACCTGTGTGTGTATGGGGGTCAACATGTGTTTTTTTGGGTGGCACTTGGGGGCAGCCACTCCCAGGCTGTGTACGTGTTCATGGGGACAGAATCCTTTGTGTGTTGTGCACATGACCACTGTGATGTGCAACTGTTCAGTTCAGGGCATGTGGCATGGTCACATTTCCAGGTTGTGTATGTGTATGTCATGTCACATACACCCTGAGTCCCATGTGGGAAGGTATGTACGTCACAGGGTGACCCATTGCCACAATAGTGATGGCCCTCCACAGTCAGTGTGTATGTTGTGTTTCAGATGTCTCTGATTCCATGTGCACAATGGGAGACAGTCTCCACATCCACGTTGTTTGTGCATCAACTTTGATGTTGTGCATGTGTGTGTGTCACAGACGTCCATGTCTGTCCTGCAGAGGCAACAGGGGCCACTACCTGTGGGAGTCATGGTTGTTTTGCTGACGTGTACATGATACGCCATGTCATGCCAGTGTCCATGTGGCAATACAGGGTCCCTGTGAATCTACCTGTCAATGAGCTGTGATGCCTGTGGCACATCTGTCCTCACTTGTCACTGTGGTGTGTGTTTGGAACGTGACTGCAGTACATGGGTACTGTGACACAGCCTAATGATTTCCCAAAGCACAACCTGGAACTTGTTGTCAACACATGTTGAACTGTGATGTTAGATGTTGGCCATGTAGGTGCCATATATGTCCATGCAGAACGGCACACACATCAAGTACTTGTGTCTCGTAATGATGTATCATGTGATATTGAGTATGGTCAATGCCACATATGTGGGGTGACTGACAATCTTTCTTTGTTCACCTATGCACTGCAGGGCACCAGCTGTCCATAGACCATTCCCTGACCTTGCAACCATGGTTGAACGTGACTGCATCCGACGGTACCGCTTCAACAGGCCGCTGATTGAGGAATTGGCAGTGCGGTTGGCCCCACATTTGCAACCTGGCTGGCCATACCCTACAGCGCTGACACCCAAGGTGAAGGTGATGGCAGCCCTACACTTCTTTGCCACCGGTACCTTTCAACACACTGTGGCGTCTGCTGGTGGGATGTCACAGACCATGTTCAGCCGTGTGCTACGCGATGTTTTGGAGGCAATGTTGAGATACCTGAACCAGTACATATATTTCCCTAAACGTCAACAACTCACTGACGTCAAGAGTGACTTCTATGCCCTGGGGAGGATGCCACATGTCATCGGCTCCATTGATGGGACACATGTGGCTTTGGTACCACCACAGGCACATGAGCAGGCATACAGGAACAGGAAACATTACCATTCTATCAATGCTCTGGTGGTATGTCTTGCAGATATGAGCATCTCACATGTGTGTGCACGTTTCCCCGGTTCTGCACACGATGCCTACGTGATGAGGAGTAGTCGCATCCCGAGGATGATGTCACAGATGCAGAACCAGCGTGCCTGGCTTGTCGGTGTGTACTGACTTTGTACCATTGTGTGTGTTCTGCAATGTTGTATTCCACCCTCTTTTCCAACTCAGCTAATGTGCAATTGTCTGTATGTAGGTGACTCCGGATACCCCAACATGCCGTGGTTGCTGACACCCCTCAGGAACCCTGTGACACCAGCCCAGATGTGCTACAATGAGGCACATGGTCGGACCAGGAGAGTGATCGAGCGGACATTTGGTCTCCTGAAGAGCCGCTTTCGCTGCCTGGACAAGACAGGAGGGGCCCTCCTATATGCCCCAGCAAAGGTGTGCAAGATTGTCATCGTCTGCTGCATGCTACACAACCTGGCAGTGCGGAAGGAGTTGCCTCTCATCCTGGATGACGATGACCAACATCCGCCACCTGTGGAGGGTCCTGGCCTGGGCCACGATGCCAGTGATAATGATGATGATGAGGGTGATGTCCTCACACAGCTCATCACCAACTGAATGTGAGTATCCAGAGATGTCATGTCAAAGATTTGAGTTTGCATGATATGTGTTGGTGGTGCTCTGTTGCTGTTTGAGTGTGGCCATGTGCTACTTGACTGGATGCGTGCAGCGATGTGTCCTTACAGGTAGTCTGTACTCCCCAACAGTGTTGACATGCTAACTTGGTTTTGTGTAGGTATCTTGTGACATGTATTGGGCATGAGTATTGCAGTTCTGTCCTGTTCTTCAGTGCTTTTAACTGTGTGTCATGTCTGTCCTTCACAGGGTGCTTTCAGAGTTGTTTGGTCAACTCGGATCCCCCGACACCATGATTCAACTTCCAGGGTGGAAGCAGTCGTTTCCCTACAGGTGATATGCCACACACCCCTAGACTTTATTTCTTCTACACTTGGTGACTGTGTGGCCACTGCCACGTGGGATTACCTTGCATCTGTAGTGGAAACAACATGTTGCAAATGTGTAATAAACCTGTGCTTCACTTTGGGATGTGCGTTGTCTGTGGTCACACATCTGACTGACATTTGCTTACTGCACCTGTGGGCTAGTTGACACAGACTGTGAATAGGTGTGGTGTCTGTGCATTCCACTGTATTTCCTGGCAACATCAGTGTAGGCGATGAGTCAGATGGCCCTGGTACGTATGTGTTGTGTAGCCCTAGTGGTGGGTCTCCCTCATATGTGTCTCGTCGCCATGACTCACATGACGGTGTTGAACTTGCTGTAGCAGTTAGCATGCACAGTGTCATTTAGCAGATCATCATCTCCATGACAAAAACAACGTTGGAATCACAACAGAGGCAAGTATGGTGTATTAGTGAGTTTATTTACATACATGTGTGAGGATAGTGCACAGGATGGTGGGTGCTATACATTGGGATTGGAATCCAAAGTTCCCAGATGAGTTGGAAGTGTTGGTGGCAGAAATGTCCGGAGTAAAGTCTACAGTCATCTGATACATTAGTCCAACTTAAACTCCCCATGTCATGTGGGAGAGTTGTGTTGCATTCGACAGGGTGAACAGTTTGCACACAAAGGAGAATTTCCAGAACAGGTGTTGGGTTCCTGGGGGATGTACATGGCCATCGGCCTCTCAGTTGTCCTTCCTCGGACGGCCCCTCTTCTTTCTGGGGGGACCCTCACGTGCAGGCCGCTGCGGTGCAGAGGACTCTCCACCAGAGTCATCCTCCCTCCCTGTGGCAGGTGCAGTTGTTGCGGCACCAGATGTTGTGGGCACACAGGGAGGTGTGGCCATGTTGGTGCTAATCTGGCGGAGGCATGTCAATATGTCCCTCTGCACCGCTGTCAGTTCTTCCAATGTGTCCCACTTGGACTCCATGCCAGACATGTCTGTCTCCACACGGGACATGTGTATCTCCACACGGGACATGTGGGAGTCCAAGCGGGCATGATGGGCAGCCTGCTGCTGTTGAATGTCCTTGAGGATCCCCACTAACTGGCTGACCTCTCCGGTGCTATTCTGGTATGCATCAGCAATGCGTACCATTTGTGGGTCATCATGCAGTCCAGACCCCTCTGCAAACAGCGACCTCTGCCTACCACCCCTCCCACCACCCCTGCCCACACATGCGGGACCTGCGGTGGCATGCACAGGTGACCCTAGGCCCCCTTGGGGGTTGGTACTGGGGTTGTTGTCCGTTGCTTCACGGTGGGCTGGGGTCCCTGTGCTGTTGTCATTGAGTGTCCTTGGTCTGTCCGTGTCGGCGGGGGTGGTCTGTGTGTCGGCAGATGTTGGAGTAATGGGTGCAGGGGGTACAGATGGTGGTCCTGCTGGTGCTGCATGATGACTCACACCGGAGGTGCCAGGTTGGTCTTCGCCATCCGATGAGGGCAGAGGCTGTTCCACACCAGAGAGCTCATGGGCCACCGGAGCCTGGGACAGGGACTCCTCCTCATCTGCTGCTGTGTCCCCATCATCACCTGTTTTTGGAAGAGACACACAATGTATGTTATGTTTCTGCAGGCATCAATGGTTCAAACACATGACAGTTGTGACTGTACCTCTGGATGCGGCCCTGTACATTGCATTGTCCTAAGTTGTCACAGTCAGAGGTTGATATTGGTGTGGCTCATTGTCCTGCCAACCTGATGCTTTGCAATGTGGATGTTGAGGTGTGTGCATGACCAGCATTGGTGGTATTTGGTTGACATCCGGACCTCCTTCTCCCCCCAGCCCAGTTATCCCACCATGAAGCATGCCACCCTTGCAGTGGGTGCAGGTTAACTCTCAGGATGTCAGTCAGTGGTGTCCTGCTGTTGGTTGGTGCCCAGTTCCCAGCAGGGCCTGGTACTCCCCACAACAGAGGACCATTGTCAGCCATCTTAGAAGTGGCTTTTCACTCCCTGTGAGGTGTGCATGCTTCAGTGTGAGCTTGCTGGGCCATGTGGGTGGGGGATGTTGAGCTGTGACTACCACTCCCATCATGCTATTGCCTACACCCCCCTTCCCAGCATGCCCATACTTCCTTCCTTTTGACTCTGCTTCCCTGTGGGGTAGTGTGCCTGTGCTGACAGGATGGCTGACAGTGTTGTCCTGGTGTTTGTTTGGCTGCAAGTCCCAAGAGTGCCCCTGTGCTTCACACAGCATAACCCAGGGTGGTGGTTCTTTGTGGGATATTTAATTAGAGTGTGAGGCATTGCATTCTCCCAGGTGAGTTGTGTGGAGTTTGTGTTAAGGGGGTGTGTGAGAAAAGCTGCTTGTGACTATGGTCAGAGCTGTCAGTCCTCCTTCCCACCAAGCCAGATATCCCACCATGGAACGTGCTTCCATTGCAGGGAGTGCAAGTTGGCTTTCAGGATGTCAGTCAGTGGTGTCCTGCTGTTGGTTGGTGCACAGTTCCCAGCAGGGCCTTGTGCTCCCCACAGCAGTACCCAGTGTCAGCCATCTTGTCAGTTCTTTTCCACTCCCTGTGATGTGAGCTTGGTTCAGAGTGGTGTTGATGGGCCAATTGTGAGGGTGACCAATATCTGTGACTACAACTCCCATCATGTTATTGCCTACACCCCCCCCTTCCCAGCATGCCCATACTTCCTTCCTTTTGACTCTGCTTCCCTGTGGGGTAGTGTGCCTGTGCTGACAGGATGGCTGACAGTGTTGTCCTGGCGTTTGTTTGGCTACAAGTCCCAAGAGTGTCCCTGTGCTTCACACAGCATAACCCAGGGTGGTGGTTCTTTGTGGGATATTTAATTAGAGTGTGAGGCATTGCATTCTCCCAGGTGAGTTGTGTGGAGTTTGTGTTAAGGGGTGTGTGAGAAAAGCTGCTTGTGACTATGGTCAGAGCTGTCAGTCCTCCTTCCCACCCAGCCAGATATCTCACCATGGAACGTGCTTCCATTGCAGGGAGTGCAAGTTGGCTTTCAGGATGTCAGTCAGTGGTGTCCTGCTGTTGGTTGGTGCACAGTTCCCAGCAGGGCCTTGTGCTCCCCACAGCAGTACCCAGTGTCAGCCATCTTGTCAGTCCTTATCCACTCCCTGTGATGTGAGCATGGTTCAGAGTGGTGTTGATGGGCCAATTGTGAGGGTGAGCAGTATCTGTGACTACAACCCCCATCATGCTATTGCCTACACCCCCCTTCCCAGCATGCCCGTACTTCCTTCCTTTTGAGTGGACTTCACTGTGTGTGAGTGTGACAGCAATGGCAAGATGGCTGACAGTGTGGTCCTGTTGTTTGTTGGTGCCCAGTTCCCAGCAGGGCCTTGTGCTCCCCACAGCTGAGGCCAGTGTCAGACATCTTTGAGGTGGCTTTTCATTCCCTGTGAGGTGTGCATGCTTCAGTGTGAGCTTGCTGGACCATGTGGGTGGGGGATGTTGAGCTGTGACTGCCACTCCCCTCATGCTATTGCCTACACCCCCCCTTCCCAGCATGCCCATACTTCCTTCCTTTTGAGTCGACTTCACTGTGTGTGAGTGTGGCAGCAATAGCAAGATGGCTGACAGTGGTGTCCTGCTGTTTGTTGGTGCACAGTTCCCAGCAGGGCCTTGTGCTCCCCACAGCAGTGCCCAGTGTCAGCCATCTTGTCAGTTCTTTTCCACTCCCTGTGATGTGAGCATGGTTCAGAGTGGTGTTGATGGGCCAATTGTGAGGGTGACCAATATCTGTGACTACAACTCCCATCATGCTATTGGCTACACTCACTTCACCAGCATACACAGCATTCCTTCCTTTCAGTGAGCTTCCCTGTGAGATGGTGTTCTAGTGGTGGCAAAATATCTGACAGTGTTTGTTGGTTAGATTTGTGCCACTGCCTTGCTCTATTTGTTGTTAGGTTTGTACATGTCATGACACAGTTACATATCACTATGAGATGGCATGTATTGTGTTTATCTAACTAAGATACACATCTTGGGATGATTATCTTTTGGTTGCTGTGGATTTGCTAAGTGTGCATGGTTTGACTATCCCCTTGACAGTGATGTGTGTGTATTGTCACACAATATTGGATATATTGGTTGTGTACTCACCAGGCTCTGGGATGTTTGATAGTCCATATACGCTCACTGGTGGTAGGATGGCCCGCACCTTCTCCTCCCAGGGCCTGAGGTATACTGGTTTGGCAGGAGGGCCACTGCCGGTGCGATTACTCAAGGCGTAATCCTTCTTTAGTAGGTCCTTGACCCTCCTGCGCACATCATACCACCTGTTCTGGATGTCTTCCTTTGTGCGCAAACATGGTGATTGTGCGTTCACCCTGTCGACGATCCTTTCCTACATCTTGGTTTTCTGCGACATGGGGGTCTGTTGGACCAATGTACCAAACAACTGTGGCTCTACCCTGAGGATCTCATCTACCAGGACTTCCAATTCACTGTCTAGGAACTTTGGATTCTTCTTTGGGGGCATGGTGATGGGTGGTGGTGGGGATTGATGTGTGTGTGAGTGTGCAAGTGAGGGTGGGTGAGTGTAGGTTTTGCTGGGTGTATGTGAGGGTGCTATTTGGGAGGTGCTAATGGTGTGTGGCTTGTGTGATGGATGAGTTGTGGGTGTGTCTGTGTTTGCTGTCTGATGGTGTTCTGTGCTGGCAGGTCAGTTGAATTTGCAAAGGATCATGGTAGTGATTTGTGGCCTTTATATGGGTGGGGTTGTGGGTGTGTCTGTGTTCCATGTTTTTTCACCCCTGTATTTATTGACTTTGTCATTGCTTGTTTGGCCCTTTTTTTTGTATTTTTCCTTTGTGGGTTTTGGGCATGTAGGAGACGTTCTTCTGACCGAGTGGGACGCTGAAGTTGGCTCGTGCGGGCTTCTCCGAGTCTTTCAAGCTGTGTTTCTGATGGGTTTCATGTGCGGCGTACGCGTCGGTCGCGGAGTATTGGGTTGCTTCGGCTCGGTTTTGTATGCGTGTCGCTCGTACGGCTTGAGCTCCGTGCGACTCGGTCTGGTTTTCCACGCATTGCATCGTACTGCGCGGGTCGGAGTTCGCGGGTACGTTTCTGTTGGGTTCATTCCTGGTGCGTGTCGGTCGGTTCGATTCGCGTAGTTTTCCGGCCGGATAGCTGGTTTCCGTGCGGTTCGGTCGTGCGGCTTGTGTTCCGTACGAGTCGGTCGTAATTCACATGCATTGCATCGTACTACGCGGATCGGGCAGCGCCGGTACGTGTCGGTCGGACAATATTCCCGTACCGAGTCGGTCGGTACGTTTTCCGGCCCGAATCGGAATCGGCCCCTTAATATTTGCCTCCTAATTCAAATTCCTTCACATTAACAGAAAGTTTTAACATTTTCAACTCTTCTTCATTATTTATATACACTTTTTAAATCTTGTAATAATATTTAAATTTCTATGCGGTCGCGGACCCCCTGTATGCCTTGTGAACCCCTAGGGGTCACTGGACCACAAGTTAAGAACCACTGTCCCAGAGCATACGGCGAGGCCAATTGCTTGGAACTTGAGAAGGAGATTTGCTATGCCACAGGACTTGCAGGAGCTAGCTTAATCAATTGATCAATAAGATTGGGGGTGTGTGAGCTTCAGATTTCCCATCAATCACAGTAAGGTATCTTGATAAAACACATTATATGACAAGCACAATATGAGGGGGGCTTAAGAGGCAGTGGAAAGAAAGAGGAAGGAGGATTGTCAGGGGCTCTTAAAATGCAACATTTTTCTAACTAATCAACATTTTTTAAGGTGTTCAAAACAGAGATAAGAGAGAGAGAGAGTGTGTGTGTGTGTGTGTGTGTGAGAGAGAGAAGGGTGTGTTTTTGTCAGTGTGGCCATATAAAATCCCAGTGAAATTCGACAGACACTTCACCATACCCGAATAAAAGCACTTGAAGCCAACTATTTACTACAGAATAATTTTTTAGGGAGTGTAACATCCCATACACCCCCCCAAGCTACGCCTCAGAGAACTTGGAATGCCTGCTCCTCCTCCCACACGTTTGGTATGTCTCAATAGGAAAGGAAATCATTAATCTCAGTCAACGATGCTATGTATTTCAAACGCGTCAGTTAAACGTTGGACAACATATGGCCCACAGCGTTCTTGCAAATATATGGGTACCCAACTGTGAACGAAACATTAGAAAATAAATGGCTTCAGTCACTATGATTCTATTTGTTTCTCCGTTCCCAAAAGTGAAAAAAAACAGTTTTTTGAACTTTTTGTGTTTTTGTGTTTTGGTATAAGTTATTTTCACTCTGGCCCAGAAGCCTCTCTGAAAGCCTATTGCTCCTCATCGCAGTTCAGACACTTTATTGCCCGGAAAAACTGTCACCGACCTTGCATGTCAAGTTTAAAAACGTAAAACCTCACAGCCATTCAGGAGCCTTTGCGTGAAGGAAGTAGAAAATGTAAACAGTGCCCTGCCCTAAGACCTGAAGCCCTCTATCGAGGAGTGCTTTTTCAGATGAGAACATCTATATTTGAAGAACTCGGGTGGTCACAACAGATGGCTGTGAACAGGCCTCTTAAAGAGCTGTGAATGGCCCATGCTTTGAACGAATCACTGACATAATATCGACAGACACAATATCGACCTATTTTTTTATCGACACAAAAATATTGACTACACTAATATCGATACCCTATACTTAATTAACAAAATACACTATTATCGACACCAAAATATCGTCAAACATTAACATCGATAACACTATTATCGAACACATAAATATCGTCATTTAAAATATCGAGCATCATTTAAAAATATACCACATGTCCAAAATATCGATCACAAAAATATAGACAGCAATAATATCGTTTAAAAAAAATATCAACAACTTAAAAACAGATAAAACAAACAAAACTTAACACCATAAATATATTTAAATAAATAAACAGACACTGCATACAAAATAAATGAAATACAATTAATTAAAAAAATAGTAACACATATTATACAACAATAAATCATAAATACTCTATTAATACCTATTTACATTTTATATTTAAATAATATACACACATTATTTAACATCACATAAAATATAATACACATTTAAATCATTCAACCTATTTAAAAAAACTAAAAACCAGTAACTGACTATTAATTAGTGTTTTCCATATATGGAAAACAACTACCAAAACAATTAAAACAATAAAGATCAACCAATGAAATACACACAATATAAAAATAAACCAATAGCGTTGACCAAACAATTAATTGAACACTATATAAAGAACGAAAAATTATTCTTATTTTACACCCTAAACCAAAAAGAATAAAGAAGACAAAACTCTGCCGGATTTCTGCCACAAGCAAGGACTTCATTAAAAAAAAATATATCTCATACTTCAAAAAGTAAGTAAAATATCATTTATAATATTATAGTATTGCTAATCCTCTAAAACTACTATTTATCATGCACAAATAATTAATACATATCTTTTTGCAATTTATGTCTCCTCTACAGATAATGCTCAAAACATTCCAACAATTCTAGACAACCTTCTAAAATCATCTAACAAATAAAGTAAGTATTCAGCACAAAGCATTTTAAAAATTATCTAAAACACCCAACCAAATGCCAACTTCATCCCAAACCCCCACCCCACACCATATACAATTGAACAAAATAATTAAAAATATGTTTTATTCTACCAAAAGAAACATCAGCAATAAAACAGAATTCAACTAACAAACAAAGGACATCTACATCGAAAACTAGCTCAAAATCGACATCGTAAGTATATTAATAACAATGTGTATGTATTAAGTAAAAACCTTTACATTATTGGTTTTATTAATTTTCATATACATTTTTCGTAGCATTTGAAACACAACAATGACAGAAGGCGCCCAATTTATCACTTCCCAGAAAGGAAAGTTCTTGCTATGTTACATGGGGTATGTCTATACCCAGGAAAAGCAAATTGGACTTAAAGTAAATTGGAAATGTAGCAAGTACTATTCGAATAAGTGTTATGGGAGAACAACAACTAGAGAAACAACTGTTTTGTATACAAGGGAGCATAGCCACCCCCCAAATGTTACAGTAATAGAGGTGAGGAGTGCCCTAGACAACATTAAAGAAGCTAGCACAAGCTCACAGAAACCTACCACTGAAATACTTAAACAATTGCTGCCCAAAGTACCCAAACATGCTTCTGGCCAAATGCCCTCTATTTCTTCATTAAAAAGAACTATAGCTCATACAAAAAAAGCCACAACTACCACCACACCTGCCCCAAAAACATTTGAAGAGGTAGAAATTCCCCTAGAACTAGCTATAACTCATAACGAAGATCCCTTTGTTCTTTATGACAACAAATGAAATCAACACTAAGGGGGTCATTACGATAGCGGAAGGACCGTGTGGCTTTCCTTTCTGCATCGCACAGGATTTTCCCACCGCCCAATTAGGATTGCGGTGGATACCGCGGCGGACGGAAAGTCCGTCTGCCACTTCACCGCCAAAGGCAATCGGTCCGATTGCCTGGCGGGTGGTGCAGGGTGCCCAAAATAGTGGCGGTGCCTAGTAGGCACCGTCCACCAAATTAGGATACGTGTTTAAACCGGCCTTTCCATGGCGGCGGTGCCGCCATGGACGGGCTGGCGGGGATTGGGTTTGGGGGCCCGTTGCGGGCCCCTTCTGTGTCGGGGGAGGGTGGTTGTGCACTGGGTTTTCCTGCACAAAGTGGCAGGCACTGCGTGGTGCCTGCCACGTAGTGCAGGGAAATGCACTACGTGGCATTTTCGCATTGCGAACGGTGCTGCAGCCAGCAGCACCGTCCGCAATGTTCAGGGCCCTGGTTGCGCCCGCCATAGTGGCGGGCACATCCTAATTCACTTAGCGGGACCGCCGCCTTTCCGGCGGCCGGTCCCCAGCAACGCAACGATGGCGGGCGGACTGATGTCCGCCCGCCATCGTAATGTGCCCCTAAGTGTTGAATATGCAACAAACAGTTCATTCACATACCAAATAAAAAAACGTATTGCATTGGCCTACGTACCAGTTACTGACGTGGCCGAACATTACAACCTATTAATAGAAAGTCCTTACTACCAGCAACAGGAACACAAATTAAGTCCCCTCCTAGACTATTTTGAAGATACCTGGGTGGGAAGACTCCATAGATCAGGACATAGGAGACAACCCAAATACCAAATTCCATGGTGGAATGTATACCATAGCACATTAAACCAAGAGGCAAAAACAAACAAAGCTTTTGAAGGTTGGCATAATGCCTTCCAAGCAACAACAGGATGAGGTCCACCTACACTACACAAACTCCTACTCTTCCTCCAAAAAGAACAGAGCTACCAACAGCTAAGAATGGAGCAATCTGTAACACAAATCAGGCCTAAACTATCCAAACAAACTAACCAAATGTTTGAATACCTACAACATCAAGTCAGACTATACTCAACAACAAGAGGCCTAGAATACTTAGCAATGATTGCCAAAAGCCTACTCTAAATTATCAATAAAGTTTAAAATATATAATACTTTGCTGTAAAAATAATTAAAATGCATACAAATAATTTCTATATTTTCACAAAATTAATTAATTGGTCTAATATATTTCTATTAAAACAATAAAAATATATATAGACATATTAATTGAATTTCCCTCCCACAATAAATAATTAAATTAACTTACCGTTTCCGTAGCTGGAGACTGAAAATTCCAAATTTTGTAAAACAATCCAGGTATCTCAAAATCCAAATAGGACGAAAAAGTACCCCCAAAAAAATGTAAAAATACAACTGTTCCAAAAGTAATCCTCCGTTTGTAAATCCACCAACGATAAACCATAAAAATCCTGAAAAAGTGTTTTAAAAAAAGAAACGCTCCATGAAAACCCGAAAAATTAAGGAAGTGTTAAGTAATTATTAGTTAGTTTAACTAATATACACTTCCTTAATAAAAAAAAACACAATCTTCTCGTATCCGCCACTTCTATCGACCAAAACCTGTAAAAAACAAACAAACATTCCCACCCACACAAATATACACATAATACACAGTATAACACTATTACAAACATTATACATACATCATTCAAACATATTCTAACCTATTTTATGTTTTCTAAAGTAGGTCTAAAAAAATAACGATACATACATAGCTAAAATCCTAACTTACAAACCAAAATCGCGACAACTACAAAAACCTAACACTACACACAATAAGTACAACTGAACTACCTTCAAGTTTAATTTAAAATATAGTTAAAATAAAGAAAAGTAATCTTACCTTCTTTGACATGACGCAGCTCCCAACCGCGAGCTTGTCCCCTTCGAAATAACCCAAAACAAACATGAGCGGTTACAAAATACAAGCACCAAAAAAATATGGCAGCTTTAAACATATAAAATAAATGTATTTTATTAATAAAAATGTTATTATGTTATATATAAATTACTTATATGTGTAAGTAAATACTACAAAATATTACTTATATGTTTCTATTTATTTAATATTTTTCCATCATTGTAAAATTATAATAATAAATAGTATTAAACATATAATATTTATTATTATAATTCCTTATATTTATACGTTATATACAACGTGTATTAAAAACATGTAATATTTTTTTCAATGTTTAAAAAATGTCAACTTTATAAAAAAAAAAAAAAATTTAAACCATGTAATAATTAATAATATTAATATTCTATATATTAATAATATTAATTAAAATGTATTATTATTTGCTCAAAAATGTTACACGGTATAAAATTAAAAATGTATTAACAAAATATAGAAACTGTTATTTTTTTAAAATATCTACAGTATATGTAACTAAATAAATGTTCAAAATACAAAATTAAAATGAACAACTGTCATTAATAATTATATTATTTTCTCAAATGCTTCTAAGCAAATGTAAAAGTACATCATTTAATATTACAAAGTTCACATAAGTGTATTAAAAAATTTACCAATGTTAAAAAAGATTGTTTACATATTTATCAAATGTAAAAATATACATATGTACAAAATATTTTGTGTGTAAAATAAATATGATTTTGTCCCTATATCTCTTGTTTTATATTATATGAACTTAATAAAATATAGATTTTTTTCTTCATTAGAAAATAATTTACAATAAATAAACATCAATAAAAAAATGAAATGTCTATTTTTTTGTGTATCATTTTATTAATATTGAATTTAATGTTAAAAATAATGTTTTAATTAAATGTACTGTGTTAAATAATATTTTTAAGTAACTTTCTATCTAAAGTTATATTTTTTCATTTCTAACTAGGGGGCTCATTACGATGGCGGGCAGACTTGGTCCGCCCGCCACCGTAGCGGTGTTTGGGACCGCCCGCCAGACATGCGGCGGTCCCACCACTGCGATTAGGATGTGCCCACCATGATGGCGGGCGCATCCTGGGCCTTTAACATTGCGGGCAGTGCTGCTGGCTGCAGCACCGTTCGCAAAGCTAAAGGTGCTTGCACCGCATTTCCCTGCACCATGTGGCAGGCACCACGCGGTGCCTGCCACTTGGTGCATGGAAATACAGGGGGGTACCATGGGTACCCCCCAGTGCAGCGACACCCCCCCCACACAAGGGGGGCCCGCAACGGGCACCCAAACCCAATCCCCGCCGGCCTTTCCATGGCGGCATCGCCGCCATGGGAAGGGCTCTTCAAACCCACATCCTAATATGGCGGACGGTGCCTGCTTGGCACCGCCACCATATTAGTGGCCCTGCTCCGTTGGCCAGGCAATCGGTGCGATTGCCTCCAGCGGAAAAGCAGCAGACGGACTTTTCGTCCGCCGCGGTACCCACCGCCATCCTAATTTGGCGGTGGGTAAATCACTATGTGATCACTATGTCATAATGAGCCCCTATGTCATAATTAAAATACATTAGTACTACAAACTATATTAATTGTTTAAGTTTACAAAATAATACATACATATCTAAATTACTATTCCCACTCCAATTAGTATTAAATCTGAGTAGGTGCCTGACACTAAACTAAATTAATTCACTATTCCCACTCCAATTAATATTAATTTAGGGTAGGTGCTGGACACTAAACTTAATTAATTTACTATTCCCACTCCAATTAGTATTAATTCTGGGTAGGTGCTGGACACTAAACTAAATTAATTTACTATTCCCACTCCAGTTAGTATTTATTCTGGGTAGGTGCTGGACACTAAACTTAATTCATTTACTATTCCTACTCAAGTTAGCATTTAATCTTGTAAGGTGCTGGACACTAAACTTAATTAATTTACTATTCCCACTCCAGTTAACATTAAATCAGGGTAGGTGCTGGACTCTAAACATAATTCATGTACTATTCCCACTCCAGTTAGTATTTATGTTGGGTAGGTGCTGGACACTAAACTTAATTGAATTACTATTCCCACTCCAGTTAGTATTAATCCTGGGTAGGTGCTGGACACTAAACTAAATGAATTAACTATTCCCACTCCAATTAGTAATAATTCAGGGTAGGTGCTGGACACTAAACTTAATTAATTTACTATTCCCATTCCAGTTAGTATTAATTCTGGGTAGGTGCTGGACACTAAACTAAATTAATTTACTATTCCCACTCCAGTTAGTATTTATTCTGGGTAGGTGCTGGACACTAAACTTAATTGATTTACTATTCCCACTCCAATTAGTATTAATTCAGGGTAGAAGCTGGACACTAAACTTAATTAATTTACTATTCCCATTAATTCTGGATAGGTGCTGAGCACTAAACTAAATTAATTTACTATTCCCACTCCAGTTAGTATTTATTCTGGGTAGGTGCTGGACACTAAACTTAATTCATTTACTATTCCCACTCCAGTTAGCATTTAATCTGGATAGGTGCTGGACACTAAACTTAATTAATTTACTATTCCCACTCCAGTTAATATTAAATCAGGGTAGGTGCTGGACACTAAACTTAATTCATTTACTATTCCCACTCCAGTTAGCATTTAATCTGGGTTGGTGCTGGACACTAAACTTAATGAATTTACTATTCCCACTTCAGTTAACATTAAATCAAGGTAGGTGCTGGACACTAAACGTAATTAATTTACTATTCCCACTCCAGTTAGTATTTATTCTGTGTAGGTGCTGCACACTAAATTTAGTTAATCTACTATTCCCACTCCAGTTAGTATTAATTCTGGGTAGGTGCTGGACACTAAACTAAATTAATTTACTATTCCCACTCCAGTTAGTATTTATTCTGGGTAGGTGCTGGACACTAAACTTAATTAATTTACTATTTCCACTCCAGTTGCCATTTTATCTGGGTAGGTGCTGGACACTAAACTTAATTAATTTACTATACCCACTCCAATTACTTTAAAGTCAAATAATTAGCCAAACAATAAACATATCTAATTTTCTAATTACAATACAAATAATATAATATCACTAACTGTACTCTACATTACAATTTAAATATTTAATTATTGCTATAAATATTTAGTACAGTATATATTATATATTTTCTTTAAAAAAATTATATTATATAATAGCTTTAATTTTTTATTTTTTTTAATAACAATGGGGCCCATTAGGATGGCGGGCGGAAGCACCACCGCCGTGCTGGCGATGGAAAAACCACCAGTTACCGTCCGCCCGCCGCAGCCCACACGCCCGCCCAATTAGGATGTGAAAAGTCAGCCAAACACCGCCCGTAAGCCAGCGACGCCGCCCGCCATCAAAGTGCGCCCATTCACGTAGCGGCGCGGCACAATGGAGACACACCGCCCGACGGAATCACGTACCGCCCGGCGTAAAAATTACGATGCCACAACCAAACAGCTCCCCCGGCTAAGAGACACCGCACGTGAAAGCAAGGCGGAAACCCGACCGCACAGTACGGATACCAAAGAGGCGGACCCCCGAGCATGAATCCAGCACTGCAGGCCCTCCCCATGCTCTACCTGATGCAGAACCTAGGAGTCAACGCACCGCGGAGACGCAGGTAGGCAGACACACAACAAGGGCACGCAAACACCTCACACAGTGCAAGTGCGGTAAAACTGTACATGGCCCCCCGACACCCCTGCGTGGACGCGACACATCCACCACTGCACCCACAAATGTCACATCGGGCAAATTGTAACAACTCGCAACAACCGGGGACACACCACCTGGGACCAGGAACTAACGTCCCCGTCACGGCCCCGCAGCGCAGCGGCGACGACGCAGCCACACATGCGCACAACGCATAGGCCAACGGCAGCGCCATGTATGCGCCGCACACAAACAACACAGGGTCACAACCAAACACCACACACACCAGCCCCACCCAGAACGCACATGTCACGTGACAGTCCTGCCACAGTCATGTCGCCAACCGGCAATTCACTGTTGCCAACCTGACGTCACACAACTGACCCGAACATGTCAGTGACGTCACGCCAAGTTAGGACACAGCCCTGTGTGCAAAACATGGCGAAGCACACAGCGGCGGCAACATCACCCAGCAGAATATGGACCCCGTCGGAAAAAGGTACGCCAGTACCACACAGAAACACCGATACCACCCTGCACCCAATACCAAGACATGCAATACGTAACATCAAAGATCCCAGGGGACCGACAACAGGTGGCTCCAATTACAACACCCACACACAAGGCCCAACGTATAGCAGAAACGCAGCGTGCCGCCCACACACGGGAGAGGAGATAGCACTGAATGGCCTTCCATACCCACACCAAAACCACAGCTCAACTATTCAAGCAGGACAACACAGTCATTATTCCAAAAAAGCCCAACACAGGCATGCAGAGGGAACCGTCCACTGGGCAGATAGCGCATAACACGAAAGAACATTCCGAAGGGAAAAAAAAATGATACCACTCCCCCATGTGGTTCACATGCAAGTTATCGGGAAGGAGTCAGACACCACTGACCTTGACCATTCATAGACGCATGTGGGATGAGGGCCCGTGTCCTTCGCACAAGCTACTATAACCCAAGCCCTGCCACCCTATGACCATAACAGAATTCCCAGCAACGTCGGAGGTTGCACTCTGCAGACTGCACAGACAGCCGGAGCACGCCATCACATCGCCCTTCAGCAAAATGGCACTTGCACCACACCTACCCAACTACGCCGGACAGATGAAGCTGTACAAACATTACCTGATACAGAAATTGGGATGTGAAAATCTGGCCTTGCTGAACGTAAGTTACTGACTAACTTACCGCATCGCATTGTTCAGCTGCGTCATCCCCGTCTTCTACTGTCGGAGGTGTCCTTTCCACTATCCTGTGGATTTATGTCTCTCCAACCCTGCATGTCCAATGGCGGACCTGGTACAACTGTTCAACCCCCTGGACGTCCACGACAGGGTCTGTTCAGCCTATGGGGGCATGGCGTATGTGGCTGCAATCGGACCCACACTGCAATGGGACCACTGTGCCTCCACACGACGGATTCTGGATCACAGTTTCATCGAATGTCATCCAACATGTCCCATCATGCTCCTACAAGGGACAACTTACGACCAACACCTTGACAGCCACCATCCGCTACATTGGATGGCATCCATGTTTACCACCAATGCCATGGAAGCCCTGCTGGAAGGTATCGCATTCCTGACAACCTGTCAATTCGTCGGGCCCGACGCAACACCCCAATTGAACAATGATGTCCCACACCGTACCCATGCCTGGCATCCGCACGGACTGAGCAGTTACCAGTACAACAACAATACCACACAACCTGCAACTAAAACCACACCATCAACTACACTGCCATGACATCGGAAATTTTCGGGACATGCACTCTGTACCTCATCACATCCAGTAACTCTACATGAACAGGGGGAGGCAGAGGCATGGGATTTGTGTATGGCAACCACATGGACATAACTGCACGTACAACTATGCCATAATATGTATCCTGCGCCCATGAACATATGCACCGGTCAGTGGACAGTAATCGTTCGGCTGTAGTATGTGAGAGCTGTCACCTCACCTCCCTCTGAACTTCCGTGCCTGGACTTTTGCATGGACAACAAGTGCATCCCCCAACAACATGACCCCAGTGACTGTGTCATGTCCAGTAGCCACCACATTGCAACAACAAGTGGGACGCCGTTGCATGCACGTAAGCCCATGCCCTGATGTCACCTCCACGCACGTGTGAATGAGTAACCATAGCAACAAACCTGTAACATGGAACTGAGATGTACTGTGCCCATGATGTCAAGCGGTCTGGTAGGCGAAATGTATACTGTCTGTGTCAAAGTTAGCAGCTCCACAGTAATTAGCAAATGTACATTAGCACAGCAACGGCTAAGCAGTTGTAACTCTGAAGCACACATCCCACAGTCAACAACTAATGACATGTACCCCTACACCCTATGCTATGTGTAATCATGCTGAGTATATCCTCCACATGCATTTCGCTGCCAGTAGTGTCCACTATACTGCATCACAGAGGACATAAGTCCCAATACATGGCTTGAAGCAAAAATGTGTCTCTGCTGATTCATTTCACAAGTACGAATGAGAGAGGATGAGAGTGTGTGAAGTACACGGCAGTCGTGAGATGACCATGTAGTCCACTGTCATTGGATGTCAACGCAAATGAGTAGCACAACTGTGGGAGACACGGCATGTGAACGCAAATGAGTAGCCGCAACAGTGGCCACAGGGAAATACCACAGCTCGTGGAGCAGGACTTGTCACACTCTGAAGTCGCCCGAAAGATCATCACATCAACACCGACGGCCTGCTCACTACAAAGCACAGTCATACACATGTTTACAATGACCCACACAGTCTGACCACACACTCAGCAACAAAAAGTGGGAGCCACGCTAAAGCATGCCACAGCAATGCCTGACAAAACACACACACGACATCAGAGTGGGTGGGCAGCACTGCACAGTGAGCAAGAACTGCTGAAATGCTGACATGCACAATTGGTCTAGACACAATCTTGACAGTCACACACCCTGCACACACACAACGTCTGAACCATAACAAGTAGGAGTCAGCCTGAACTGCAAGGACACACCCACACACCGCATACTGTGCAACATACAACACACCCATCACATCATATTCAAAGACCTCAGCACGGTAACAAACATCCACCATGTCCTGGGGTGACATATGTGTGCAGTCGACATGGACACGACACACACATACACACCAACGCTACCACAATCACACACCACACACCACCACCTCCCAAATGCACACATTGAAAGTAAGCCATGTGCCCAGTCACAATATCCATCACAGCCACCACTGTCTCAGAAGGAGATGGGTTAGTGTGCCTACCAATCTAACAGGATGCCAGTACGAATCGGTGCTGTGTATGTGCTACGGGACAGTTGCAGGTCCGGCCCTGAGAGAGTAGCACAACTGTGGATGACACACATGTGTCATGTGAAGCGGGAGTTACGCTTGGCTCAGGTGGGTGGGTGTGACGGGTAGGTGCGCACATGCAATGTTGAAACACGCTGTGTTGGGAGGATTCCGGAACAGTACATTGCTGCTCTCCTGGGAATTTGTAAAGACCACCTGTCTGGGGATGAATGTGAACTTGTGTGTGCACAACAGGCGGGCACACGATCAATGCTGCATCAGGTGTAGACATCAGCCCACCCTCCGTGGACATGCTGGATACTGCTGTGCGTCCGCCAGGCCCTTGCCAAGGCACTCACATCCCCTGTCGACCAGGTGTATCCCCAACATTGTCCACCTGCACAGGCAATCCAGGGCACGGGATGGCAGTGGAGCATGGTGGGTGAGATGTCATGGCGCGCTCCTCCTGGACACATCACGCAGGCAACACATCCTCAATTAGTAGTATGGCACAAGTCTAATGGAAGTAGTGGGGGACGCACACATCACGAGCAGGAGTGACGTCACGGAAGGTGGCTCGCACCATCTCACTCATTGCCTATATCCCCACACACGTTACATGCCATTGCAACAGAGAAGCCAGCGCGTGCAGAAGCAGCTCCAAGCTCGCCCCCGAGAGGCCAAAGAGTGAATGTGTGGGTCCATGAGCTCCAGTTGGACGCGGCCTGGGCCGCTACAGCCTCTGTGTGTTGCAGGTGGTGTATCCGGACTGCGGAGCCTGTCATGCATTGTCAATATTGCCCGGGTGTCGAGTCGGGGCACCATGCAGGTGGACGCGTCCCACCACTTATTATGCCGCGAGACAGACCACTTGTTCAACTGGACCCACACATACACTCCTTGGCCTCTCTGGGGCGAGCTTGGAGCTGCTTGTGCATGCGCTGGCTTCCCAGGTGCTAACGCATATTTTGGTGAGCGAGGGGAGGCCATGAGGACAGGGTAAAATATGACTGTTTGACTTCCAGTCAGTTCAAGGAATGACCCTGATGTGGTCATGAAAAGACGTGTCTCGTGTGTATTGCAACTAGTAGATAAGCCGATGAACTTCTCATGTCTTGCATGTAGCCCCGCACCTAGCCCCGCCCACTCTACACATTAAAATGAGTACCAGCACCACATCCTTCCCATTCGAAGCACTGACTGGGGGTGATAACCATTGGACAGTCTTGTGTAGTCCACCCACGCATACATGTGGGCCCTCCATGATCCATGTCACCTGCGGCAAAGTGATGTCATGGGCAATGACGGAAGTGAGGAGAGCTGTCTGCCCCACGCACAGATGGCGTATCAGCTCAACAGACCCAGCACTGAGGGCAGCAGGGGTCACATGTGCAGGGGCAGCTGTGCCTGGTGTGAAGGCACATGCATATAGACAGCACATCGACCAATGTGTAGTCTGCCCACATCTACTGTCCATTGTCAGGCGGACCTAGCAAAAGTTCACAAGGCAACACATCTGTTTTGGTGTACCCACTGTGACCAACACTGCGCAACAACCAACGTACTCGCCCTGCGCATGGCCCACCCCGCAACGGTGGTCACATTCAGTGGCACTATCTCACACACACATCCCTTTCACGAGGCATGGTGTGACCAATGTACAGGGCTGAGTTTGCGCTCATCCGGAGAGTGCTGAACAGGTGACACATGTAACCCACTAGTCATTCTGTGTTGTCACCTACTGGCATTGTGCAGTCAATGTGCAGGCCAGGCCTGCTGGGACTGAGAAGGGCAGCATGGCCCCAGCCTGACATTCACACGAGCAACAAGTGCACTGAGACCTGCATTGCCAATTGTCTGTGTCACTGGATGTCTGACATGAAGTTGCCATGTACCACCACTCGGGAGGGACAGACATGTCAAAGCGCCCGAGAGCTCACATACCACTGCCACCTGCAGTCAGCATGGTGAGCAGTGCATGTTTGAACACCACAGGCTCTGACTCATAGTGCTGCGGATCAACGACATGTGTGACCCCCACATGCACTCCCACACACACTGCAGTTGTCTCTCACACACAACTTTCGCAAGGAATAGCCATGTGCAGTGTGCGTGGAGCTCGGAATCCAGGATCTCCAGCTCCTCGCTGGTGAGTGGACCTGGACATATCCTCAGCGTCATCCACGTGTAGGTGGAGAGGTGGCAGCAGCAGGTGTTGTTGAGGGGTGCCAGGCTGCAGTCCCAGGTAGCTGTGGTAATGCCGGTCTCACTCACACACTCACATAGCCCCCTGGGGCAGTTTCAGTGGGTCCAAGCTGCTGCAATTTGTGTACCATGTCTGCCAGCTTCAATTGCAGACAATGGCCTGCTCCCAGCTGGCCCGGGACGCTTACCTCCATGGTGGAACACGCAGGGTGCAACCGCGAGGGTCATTGGAGTTGGCCGTAAGGGCCTGGCCCATGGCGGGTACAGTCCGCTGATGCCATGTGCACCACACAGTTTAATGTGCGCAATGCATCTGCAGGTGTGGCCATGATTTGTGTGTGGGTGCAGGTCCACAATGGACGGGGCCACAACATGCTGTGTGCATAGGCAGGGATGGCCAGTGGCCAGCCTCCACATGTCTGTTGGCATATCATCATGTACACATTGGCATGGAAGCATGGGATATGCATATGCACACACATGCCATCTTTCACTATGTACATCTGCCACTTGGCACGTGCGACGTTACGTGTCACTTGTGATGTGTATTTGCAATCACACAGCCGTGTTGGCATGGAGCAGTCAATGTGTACACCTGTCAATGTTTCTGGAGGTGTGATCCGTACAGTGCTGTACATAGGGTGCAGTAGGGACATCAATGACTGTCTCATATCCCCTCGTGCCACAGGTCCCACTTGTTTTGGCCGCTTAGCCTGTGTCCATAGCGTTGTTGGTGTGTGCCCTACACACCCAGCCTCGGAAGCAGTGTGATGCACAGCAGCTAGTCATGTTGCCGTGGTGTTGCAGCTTTCCGAATATGCAGTCTGTTTCCATCAGCATGCCTTACAAGTTGTTAAGGCCTATCTCCCCATGTGCATGCTCATAGCAATGGTGTGTGTCACTGCCCATTGCTATTGGTAGGGGACCTGTGTATGTGTATTGTGGCTGTGCTGTCCCTACTTGTCAGCTGTTCTGTGAATCAATTGCTTGGTCAGTCAGTTCTGATTTGTGTATGTGTAAATGCCCTGTGGTGTGTTGCTTTGACATGTGTCCCCTTCCATCTTTCCTAGGAGGAGGCCAAACATACATCGCCCCTACCAATTGCTGTCAAACATGGAGGATGTGGAGGTGATCCGGAAGTTCCGTCTGGACCGACCCACCCTGCATCGCCTATGTGCCTTGTTGGAACCCCACCTCCGTCCTCGCAGGGTGTATCCTACTGCATTTACCCCCACGGCTAAGGTGATGGCTGCACTGCATTTCTTCGCCACTGGGTCATTCCAACACACAGTGGGCAGTGGAGGTGGGATGTCCCAGCCCATGTTCTGCATGGTGCTGAGGGATGTACTGTCAGCTATGATGCTGTACAGGAACAGGTACATACGATTCCCCAGGGCTCGTGAATTGGCGGCAGTGAAAGGTGATTTCTATGCCCTTGGACGGATCCCCCACGTTGTTGGTGCAATAGATTGCACCCATGTTGGCCTTGTTGCACCACAGGCCACTGAGCACCTCTACCGCAATAGGAAGCACACCCATTCCCTGAATGTGCAAGTGGTGTGCCTTGCGGACATGGTCATTTCACACGTGTGTGCGAAGTTTCCAGGATCGGCACATGACGCGCACATCATGCGCAACAGCATCCTACCACGTCTGATGACCAATCTGCAACGGGACCGTGCTTGGATTGTTGGTGAGTATGTGGAGTAGTGTAGCGTGCTGGCTGTGCGATGCTGTATTGTGTCCAGTTGGAATTGCAACGATTCTCTGTGTCCCTCACACCCAGGTGACTCTGCTTACCCGAATGGGCCCTGGCTGCTCAGCCCATTACGACATCCTCGTACCCCAGCTGATGTCCGCTACAATGAGGCACATGGGAGGACCAGACGTGTGGTTGAGCGGACCTTTGGCCTCCTCAAGTCCAGGTTCAGATGCCTGGACCGCACAGAGGGCGCACTGGCGTACTCCCCACAGAAGGTGTGCCAGATAGTAGTGGCTTGCTGCATGCTGCACAATCTGGCTATTCACAAGCAGATCCCCCTAATTGTGGATGACGGAGATCAACCAGGGCCCCAGCCTGCAGACCAGGACGGGTCGAGTGAAGAGGACAGTGGGGAGGAGGGAGCTGTGAATGTGCGTCAGCAGCTCATCGCCCGCTACTTCACTTGACGGTGAGTGTCCATGTACGACGGATGATGTAGCTGTAGTTGTGCAGGTGTATGTGTGCTCTGTCACGGAGGCCTTTTGTTCACTGAGTGCTGTGTGTCAATGGTCCATGTCCAGGTTAGTATGCCACTGACAGTGGCTGTTGCATTGTGCCCTGTTGCTGTGTGAGATGTGTGTACATTGCTTGTAGTTGGTGACAAGTACTGTGTGATGAGTGTGTGACACACTCATTGACTGTACTCTTGTTCTGTTTTTCACCACTAGGTCCCTACAGCCTCTCCTGTCCCATCGACATACCACACAGCAGATGCATTTCTGCTCATGGTGGCGATTGCACATCGTTGAATAAACCCAGGACACATAATGCAGATTGTGATCAAGGTGTATTTATTTACAGCGGTGACATGTGATTGTGTGCAAGGTGATGACAAAAGTGGTGCATGCTGTGACAATGATTTGACGGCCATGGCTGCGTGATGGTCAAGGTGTACCCATGAAGTTCTATGTCCACAGTCCAACAGACACATGCCATTCACATGGCAGTGTGGGGTAGGATCGTAGTCCAAGTCAGTGCAGTAGGTGGTCAGGGTGGCTGGCTGACTCACTGGCGTTTGGTGCGTGCGAAGTCCTCTCTGGACACCTGTTTCCTCTTCGGACGGCCCCTTCCACGTTTGGTAGGGGGTTGTGTTGGTGGGCTGCTGGTGGTGGCTGAGGACTGCTCACTCGCTGTGGACGCAGGGGAACTAGATGTTGCACGAGCCTGCGCCACAGCACGTGGTGGCGGCGGTGGTGTGGCTGGCCTTGCTTGGGCCCTCCCCCACCACCAGCTGGCCCATGAGGTCCACAAGTCGGTCCATACGGGTCACGAATTGGCCCATATGGGTGTCCATGGACCTCAACACCCCAAGGACCTCCCGCGTGTCGGCAGCCGACCTGGCCCATTGTCCTTGGGCCTCTTCATAGGCCCCAAGGACTCTTGAGATTTGCGGCAGGGCTTGGCTCCCAGGCTCAGATGGCGTTGGCCTGACCCTGCTCCTCCCACCGGTACTGCTGCCACCGACCGGCCCACTCGCCACATTGGTTACCACGGTCCTCTGTCTGGCTCCCAGGGTCGAGCACGACGGGCGTGCCACCCCTTGCGCAGGTGCTGTGGCCAGGGATGGCGTGGTGGTGGTGGTTGTTGCGGCGGTGGTGGTTGCCGCAACGACCGTGGCAGCAGGGGTCTGTGACTGGTCAGCAGCCCTGGGTGATGTGTTGGTGGGTAGGAGGGGCCCTGGGGAGCGGTTGGGCCCTGCCACTCCAGACGGGCCTGGTGGGTGGTCCTCGTCCGAAGAGGTGTCCAGGTCTTCTACATCCGTGAGTCCGGGTCGGGGGCTTGCGGGCTGGCTGTGCTGGCTGCTGTCTCCCTCTCCAGCATCCAGCTGTTCGGCACCTGTGGGGAGAATGTGATAGGTCATTGTGTTGCACCTAGCAAAGTATGTATTGGTTGTCTGACATTCACAGTTCGTGCACTGTCGTGCACAGGTTTCCCAGGGGCGTGTGTGTGGATGTACGATGTCTGTATGCGTGGGCTAGGCAATGGTACTGTGTGATGTGGACATGTGGCATTGGACGGATTAGCAATGCCGATGGGTGTGTGTTGCTATGCTCCTACATTTTGTGGCTCGGGTGTATGCGGGCTCCAGACCCATCGACGATGGTGGGTTGAACTATGGTTTTGGGGTTCAAATGGAACGCTTAGAAACGCAGATGGCAAAAGGGGGTACAGCCCCCTCAACGCTTTTGGGTTGAACTATGGTTTTGGGGTTCAAATGGAACGCTTAGAAACGCAGATGGCAAAAGGGGGTACAGCCCCCTCAACGCTTTTGGGTTGAACTATGGTTTTGTGGTTCAAATGGAACGCTTAGAAACGCAGATGGCTAAAGGGGGTACAGCCCCCTCAACGCTTTTGGGTTGAACTATGGTTTTGTGGTTCAAATTGAACGCTTAGAAACGCAGATGGCTAAAGGGGGTACAGCCCCCTCAACGCTTTTGGGTTGAACTATGGTTTTGGGGTTCAAATGGAACGCTTAGAAACGCAGATGGCTAAAGGGGTACAGCCCCTCAACGCTTTGGGTTGAAATATGGTTTTGGGGTACATACTGTGAGTCATGGGTGCAGAACGTGACATGTGTTCTGGCAACATGACAGTGCATAGACAAAGGTGTGTGTCTGTCTAACATACCCGGCATATCTGTCATCATTTGTGGACATTACATTGGTGGCATTGTTGTGAGTTCGTGCTTGTTCTGTGCCACACGACGTATTGCAGATGGGCAAAATCCTTGATGTGCGTGCTGCCCTCGAACATGTGCATCAATGCAGTGCTCTTGGGGTGTTGACTATATTATGTGTGTTGTTACTCACAGTGTGACGTGCGCTTCAGTCACTGCAGGCACATGATTTGTCATGGGCAGGTATCTCTGCATGACTGCTGTATGAGGGCCAGCTGTTCGGATGACATACCTTCCATGACACTGGGGCTGACAGATGAGATGGATGATATGTTGAATGTGCATTGTGTGCCTGTGTGTTTCATGGGTCCAGTGGTGTTTGTGTGCAATATTGTGGTTCCACGCTGTTACTTCTAGTAAGGTTTGTCTTACATGGGCGTTGTTGTACGATGTGTGGGTGACAGGCAGTGAGGACTACATGGACAAGACTTCGATGGTGTTGCTGATGTGTGTGATGGGTGGCACAGTGCCTGCCGTGTGGGTCTGTACTCCAGTGGGACTTGTGCATGCAGACGTGGCTCCTTAGGTGTTGCTGTATCTGTGATGGGTCATGTGGGGTATGACTCTGTGATACATGTCCGTGTGCACATTGGTCACATGATTGTGACAGGGAGCAGTGCTGCGTGTTCCTCTGCTACGTGACATGTCCCATGTGTCAGTCGTAATACTGTCCTCATGCCTACAGACACCCCGCCCTGTACTGTCTCCCACCTACAGGTTGTTTTTGAGTGCGCAATGCAATGGATGCCACATGGTTATGGGCGGGAGGGGTGCTCCATGTTGCTGGTCTGTGGGAGTGGGGGCGGTGTTGTGAGTTGTGGTGATGGCCGGACACCCACAGGAACCCCTGCATGTGGGGTGAGATGTCTACCTGTCGGATGCAGGTGTGCACTGCAGTGGCTGACGCATGGGTGTGGGGGTGCTCCACCTTGCTGCGCTGTGGGACTGGGGGCCTGGTGGCTGTTGTACTTCAGCTGTCCCCCTCCGACCCACTGCCTTTGTGTTGTGGCTCCTTACCTGTTACTTGTCGGTTAGTGCAGCTATGGCTGACACATGGGTGTGGGGAGTGCTCCTTCTGGCGCTTCTGGAGTACGAGGGGACATGGTGGGAGTTGCGGTGCTGGCTGACTGTACACATGCCCCCATGGTTATGTCAGTTGGTAGGTTTGGGCTGTGTGTGTGAGTGTCTGTTGCATGAGTGAGTGATGTCTTGTGTATTGTGTACTGGACATGGGGGTGTTTGTCCCTCGGAGCTATGGCATAGTGGTAGTGCATGTGAGTACATAGCGGTGTGCTGGTATACGTTTGTTTGTACTTACCAGCCTCGACTCCCCCTGTTAATCCAGTGAGGATCTCCGGATGTATGATGACTCGCACCTTCTCCTCCCACGCCTTGAAGGTCTTGAATAGCGCGGGATTACCTCCGCCAGTCCTGGCAGCCAGCTGCTGATTTTTGGCCTCCTTCTTCTTGACCACGCTTTTCAGGTCGTTCCACCTTTTGTTGATTTTGCCTCTGTTGCGTGGTACGTTCCCGACTGCATTGACCTGGTCTACGATCCTGCTCCACAACCGGTTTCTGGTGGATAGTGGTGTCTGTTGGACCTGGTTGCCATAGATTTGTGGGTGCACCTTGACGATCTCGTCGACCATGACCGTCAGCTCAGTGGAAGTGAACTTGGGCATTCTGTGTGATGCCATGGTGTGTGTTTTGGTGTTTGTGGTGCTGGTGCGGTGTGTGGTGTGTGATGTGCAGGGGGTTTGTGGGTCAGGTGTTTGGTGGTGGTGGTGATGGGTGTGATGGGTGCGTGTCTGTGGTGTGCTGCTGTCCTTTCTGTCTCGCTGTGTTCTGTGCTTTCGTCCTCAGTTTGTAGTGTTGCAAGGGATTGTGGTCTGTGAAGGAGCTGCTTTTGTACTTACCTATGTGGGTGTGTCATGATGGTCTGTTGTTTTCAGGTGTGTTGTGGCTGGTGTTCTGGTATTTGTAGTTTATTTGTTTGTCCAGGGGGATGTGTTTTCGGGATGTGTACTGTGTTTGGGTATTTGTGCGTGGGTTGCTGTGTGGACTTGTTGGCCATGTTGTGTGTGTTTGTTTTTGTCCGCGGATGATTTCTGTGCAGGGACGTGGCCGCCTGAGCTTCCGCCGTGTCCATTTCCGTCACTGTTGTTTACGCTGGCGGGCGGTGTATTTGTGGATTTACCGCGCTCATGTCGGTGCGATCCTAATTTCACGGCCGGTATCTCGGTCGTCAGGGCGGGCGGTTTTGGTTTTGGTGCGTATTTCCGTCCGTGGCGGGCGGATGGACTTGGATTCGGACATGGGCGGGCGGTATTTTTTGTGTATTTTCCGCCGCCGGCGGTTTAGCGGCTCGCGCCATCGTAATTGCTCGGTCGGTATTCAGACGGTGTGGGCGGGCGGGTTTCTACCGCTATGGTAGATGGCGGATTTTTACCGCCCGGTATCGTAATGGACACCAATATTTGTTTATAAATATAATTTACATTTCAATAATATTTAACTTATATACTACACATAATACTTAATATTAAAATAATAGATTGTTGACTATTTTATAAATGTATATTTTATATTAAAAATTACAAATTAATACATCTTTATATATATTGCTATCATAATTTCATAATTTAATGTATAAATTAATATTGTACATTATTAATACTGCATTATTTAACCTTGTAATTTATAAATATTAATAATAATGAATTAAATATTAAATATTATTTATGTAAAAATATACACTACAAACACATAATATTATATTAATTCTTTTTGCTTTTTTAACAAAAAATTAAATTTAAATATTGTAAAAAGTTTTTAGAACACTCATCAAAATTATACCCTATAAACACAACTTTAAAATACAATAACAATAATTTCTAAATTCACCAAAAACATTCTAAATTCAAACATATTTATTTGTATTTATTAAATATTTAATTTAAAATGTTTAAAACACTCCCCACACTTATCCCCTGTAAACCGAACATCCAACTACTAAAACAATATTTTCTAAGTTCGAAAATATATTTTCTAAACTATAATTTTAAATTTTGAATTTATTATAAATTTAATTCAATTGTTTTCAAACACTCCCCACCCTTATCCCCTATAAACCCAATATCCCACTCCAAAAACAATATTTTCTAAATTTAAAAATATATTTTCCAAATTATAATTTTAAATTTCGAATTTATCAAAAATTAAATTCTATTGTTTTTAAACACTCCCCACCCTTATCCCCTATAACCCCAACATCCTGCTCCTAAAACAATATTTACAAAATTCGAAAATATACTTTCTTAATTCAAATTTTAAATTTCTAATTTATTGCAAATTTATTTCAATTTTTATAAAACACTCCCCACCCTTATCCCTAGATATGTACTAAATTCAAAAATATATTTTATAAATTATAATTTTATATTTGGGATTTATTACAAATTTAATTCAATTATTTTAAAACACTCCCCACCCTTATCCCCTATAAACCCAACATCCCGCTCGTAAAAATATTATACAAATTTTATTTTTATTACATTAACTATTATTATACTCAAAACAAACTTTAAAAAAATTAAAATATAGTACATTAAGGATATTTTGACAACGATATTTTTACAATCGACATTACGTACTTCGATATTTTTAACAACTCTTAAAATCGATATTTTTAACATTGATATACATAACATCGATATTTAATACTATGGATATACTAAACTCGATATTTATGTATATCGATGTTAAAACATCAATATTATGTCTACTTACCGCTTTGAACTCAAATTATAGCAGCTGCAAGGGGGGCTCTGTCTAGCTCCCAAACTCCCCATAGTGTCCACAGTCCAAGGAAGCATCTGTGGTGGTGGGCAGGAGTGTCTGTATGCCTCTCCATGGGCTGTAACCTACTCAGCACCCCCTTGTCCATAGGGATGAAATCTGACCACTCCCTCTGCACTGATGGACCCTGGTAAGTAGGTGGCACCCACTCACTCAATGAGTCAATGGGCCCATCGACTATGGGGACAGGAGGCAGAAAAAGGTGGGTGCTGGAGTCATAGCAAATAGTGGGTCTCATCTACGGGCAAATGGAAAAGCGTACACCTGGGATCATATTACACAAAGTGCCCAGGGGGCGCAACAAGCATTTGTGCCCACTTTGCGTGCCCCAGGGCACTTTGGTAAGACAGAAGGGACAGCAGACGCTTGTGTGGCCCCTTCTGTAATATTGAAAGTGCTGATGCACCTACAGCGCCATCACTTTCTCAAGAGGTCGTTCCCTCATTTGCATGTAGGCATGGCCCCATGCAAGTGAGGGAATCTCTTTGCCTCTGTGCCCGCGCCATATTATAGATGGGCGCATTATGACTGCACCCCCTGATAGAAGCCCTCCGGAGTGGGGGGAGGGGGTCCTTTGGACCCCCCCACAGACATCCTCTTGCAGGCGGGTGTAGTCACTCACTGCACCTGCCTGCAAAGGGATCTCTCTCCCCTCTTAAAAGTGGGTGCCGCCTGCACAATGAAATAAAGAGCAGCTGCTTCAAAGCCACTTCAATTTTCACCTGAATGCACTTCCCCCAGGGCAGTGCAAGTTCGCAACTGTCCTGGGGGCAGCGCATTATATATAATAGGGTGCACTTTCTCTGTTTTTGCCCGGCGCACTCCTTTTAAGGTGCGCCAGGCGCAAACAGGGAAAGTGCGCTCTAAACATAATAGGGCCCCTGGAGTCTATGGGTCACTCAAGTAAGGGAGCGTAAAGTGTAACCCATAGCCGAGATCCCGCAAGGAAGGCATGAGGCCCTGGGAGCGAAAAATATCAAAACTGAAGAGCTGCTGCACAGTGTACAGCAGGAGCAGGCAGAAGCCTGAAGTATGGAAATGGCAAAGGGGCCAGCAAGAGACCTGTGCCACGCGTCTATGGCTGCCTCACAATGCACGTGTCAGCTCTGACCTCATTCTACTTCATACTAAGTTAATGACCCAGTGTAAAGAATAACAGCACTGTTCTCTCTGCCAAAACTATCTTCATTTAAAACCAAATCAACTAGTCTCCAAATTCTCCAAAATATCTTTTGATAAACTATTTCTGATAAAATGAGCTTCATGAGATAAATATTATCACCAGTTACTTCTTGGATGCCCTCATTGCAAAAATCCTGCAACCAAATTTTCACCTCTTTGAGCTGACATAGCATGCTTCAGTTATTGACCCTGCTCCAATAGGAACAGTCCAGTTCGAACTGCCAGGCAAGGTCCTCCCTGAACCAGAACACAAGCAACCCAAGACTGGTTTTGCTCTTATTGGTTCTCATTAGTCAGTTTAGCTTGGCTCCAGTGGCACAGTAAGCAAGGAACACCCACCTGGGAATACCCTTGGCCGTTGGCTGTTACATCAAACATATAGAAGGTGATGAGAGGAGTGCTTGCAATAAGTCTAACCACAGGCAATCGCTCAGAGTAGCATTTTAACCCATTGTTCTTTTGCCCACCATGTCACCTAAGTTTGAACCCAGCCATATACACATCAGTCTCAACCTTGCTCCAATAGAAACAGTCCAGCCTGAGCTGACAGGCCAGGTCCTCCCTAAACCAGGACACAAGCAACACAAGTTGCGCCCTCATAGAGTCTTGTCTCAAGTGGCACAAAGAGTAAGGGGCCCATGCTTGGGCATACCCTTGGCCACTAACAGAGGCTGAGATTAATTCAATCATTCCACCCAACACATTTTTGTATAAGTAATAAATTGGGTTTTTGGTTGAGATGGGTGGAAGCCCCCTCAGGCAAAAACCACAATCCTTGTTGGGGTGAACCACAAAATTAACTTGTCCTTATCCCTCTGGGAGCTTGGCACAAACCCAGTCATACTCAACTTAGAGGAAATGAATAAAGTTTGTATGAAGCACCCAAACAGTAATTAATTAGAAACACAACTCAAGAAAAATTCCACAATTGTTTTTGAAAAATAGAGTAATTTTTAATAAATAAAATGATACCAGTATGACAAAAATCCAATCTGTAGGACAGGAGATATTGAATGTTACATTTTTAGGTAAAAATAGCAGCAAATGGTGCAAAGCGACAACTATGGGTATCTGGTCTTACTGGACCGAGACAAGTTCAGGCTGACCACGAGGGAGCGCAGGCTGAGCACAGTACCGAGTAGTCTTGCTGGAAGTTGCACCTTATGGCCTTGGTGCGAGGCCTGCGCAGCAGTGCTTTGCAAGGCTTTGTGTTGCTCTGCATTGGTTCCGATGAAGCTCTCAGCTGGATGGCAATGCTTTGCAGGGCTTTGCATTGCTTGGCATTGGTTCCGATGAAGCTGAGAGGCGAGGCTTTGCATTGTTCGGTGTCTGTTCTAATCATGCTCTCACCTGGGAGGTGAGGCGTTCCGGGCTTTGCATCGCACTGCTGTTTTTTCTGGTAGGTTTCAGCAGGTCATACCTGCCAATATGTTTGGCGGAAACCTTTGAAAAAAAGTTAAACATGAATAATTTGTTGTATTAAATAGAAGCTCGGATGTGTAATTTCCTGTATTTCACCTTACGCATGCAAATAGCCTGAGATTATGCCATTACACCATGTCACGCAATGTTTTTGTATTTTTGTAGATCAAAATGTGTCCTTTCATTTGGTGCCTAAAAAACAGAACCAAATGTATAGAATTGTATTTTGTTTAACAGCACACATATTTTTGCGTTTTCTTTTTGGGCTTTTTTTTTTGCAATTTCCGCAGAGAAAATTACGCAGATTTCGCCAAGATCTAAGAAAGCACTGAATCTGCATGCAGAGCTTCATTTTCAAATTAAAATCTCAGAATAGGAGACATTTACCACACACAGTAAATACCTTTCCCATGGAAAATGGTATTTGCCAACTATGGTAAATACACTGTCCCATTCTACACAAAATGGAATCATGTGCCTCAAGACCTTTTTCAGAGTACCCTGGTAATCCTGAAGTGGCTGGTCATGGGAGTTACTGGAGCACATGCTGCTGATGCAGAGGTTGAGACTGATTAAGAGTTATTTATTAGAAGTAAGGTCTCCGAATTATAAGTATGGAAAATTAATCTGACTGTGGCTAATTTTGACCTGTTGCATTTCTGCTCACTTGGGGGCTCATTATGATGGCGGGCGGACATCAGTCCGTCCGCCATCATAGCGGTGATGGGACCGCCCCGCCAGACGTGCGGCGGTCCCACCAGCCCAATTAGGATGCACCCCCCAGTATGGAGGGCACACCCTGGCCTTTTAACATTGCGGGCGGTGCTGCTGGCTGCAGCACCATTCGCAATGCCAAAATGCCACGATGTGCATTCCTATGCACAACGTAGCAGGCTTCACGTGGTGCCTGCCACCTTGTGCATGGGAATGTAGGGGGGTACCATGGATACCCCCCAGTGCACCTACACCCTCCCCCCCACTGAGGGGGCCCGCAACGGGCCCCCAAAACCAATCCCCGCCAGCCTTTCCATGGGGGCAGCGCCGCCATGGAAAGGCCTCTTCCAGGGCACATCATAATATGGCGGACGGTGCCTGCTAGGTACCGCCACCCTATTAGTGGCCCTTCTCCGTCCGCCAGGCAATCGGTTCGATTGCCTCTGGCGGAAAAGCGGCGGACGGACTTTGCGTCCGCCGCGATACCCACCGCCATCCTAATTTGGCGGTGGGTAAAATACTCAGTGATGGCGGAAGGACCGCCACCGCCGGCCTGGCAGTGGTGGTCCTTCTGCCATCATAAAGAGCCCCTTAATCTTTCCTTATTGCAACCACTTACATCATTCCTTTAACTTTCATGCTGTAAAGTGTGAAATGCTCAAGAGAAATTTTTGTTGTTGTACTAAAAACAGTTAACCACTACTGCTATAGGGAGTCTCAGATGTACTTGTATCCTTTTCCCTGGCAGCCATTTGCTGTGTTTGGCTCGCTTCTTCTGTGGTCTAGTACAGGAAAATGCTAATGTTCATCCCTGTTGTGGCATTGAGGCTAATTAGGGTTTATCTGGTGGAAATAAAAATCAACTTTCCCTACATTTTCCAATGTGATGCTGCACAGAAACTCATCCAGGAGCAATTGAAGCAGAAAAAATGTCTCCGGAGCAACACTTCTACAACCACACTGTTCGTGCTTCATCGCCCTGAAACTTTCTGCAGAGAGCTGAAGATGAAATGCCAGGCAGGGAGAAAAGGCAGTGGTAGTGATGTCACTTCCTTTCAATAAGTAAACCGAGGTTTTGCATTTTTCGGAGTCTGGAAGGAGTTAGAATAATTTCCTGGAGCTGTCAGTGACACTGATAGCCAGCTGGCCAGCGTTAGCAACATAGAAGAAGGCCACCCACCCACTGCGACCTCACTATTGTATTTCTAGTTTACAGTTCATCAATGGCTTTGGGCAGTAACTAAGGGGGTCATTAGGATGGAGTGCGGATCGCCACCGCCGGCTCGGCGGTGACGATCTGCACGCCATCCCTACTAGATTTACCCCCCGCCATATTATTATGGCGGGGGGTATCGCGGCGGACGCAAAGTGCGTCTGCCGCTTTCCCGCCGGTCGGCAATCGTTCCGATTGCCGGCCGGGCGGAGCAGGGGCATAATATGGTGGCAGTGCCTAGAAGGCACCGCCATCCATATTGTGATGCTGGGTTCCACAGGCCTTTCCATGGCGGCTTTGCCGCCATGGAAAGGCTGGCGGAGAATTGCTTTGGGGGCCCGTAGCGGGCCCCCGGGGGGTGGGTGGCTGCACTTGGGGGTTGCCATGCACAAGGTGGCAGGCACCGCGCGGTGCCTGCCACGTTGTGCATGGCAATGCACGGCATGCCTCTTTGCTGACAGCAGCACCCGCCGCAATGTCAGTGATGCGGAATGCGACCGCCAGGGTGGCGGTCGCATCCTAATTGGTGTTGCGGGACCGCCGCACCGCTGGTGGCCGGTCCCAGCACCGCTAGGGTGGCGGGCGGACTTCAGTCCGCCCGCCATCCTAATGGGCGCCTAAGAGTTGTGACTCAGGGGAGGATCTTTTCTACCTTTCTAGGCATGAGCAAAAGTGCTCTAGATCCAAACCTTGTTTGGAATTAGACTGTCTGTTGAAGGTGCCTGTGTAAAACCCAATTGTCCGGTTTAAAAATGTGGAATCTGATAACTTGGTGGTCAGCACACAAATATAATCTCTACAACCTGGGGCCGCATTACACATGCAGCGCATTTGCCTTCATTGCACCGAGCGCACCTTTTTAAAGGTGCAGCCGGTGTAATGTAGGAAAATGCGCCGCATAATGGGGAATGTGCTGCCCCCCTGGCAGCTGTGAACTTGTGCTGCCCTGGGGGCAGCGCTTTCACGTGGAATACGGAGCGGCTGTTTTAAATCCGCTCTGTGTTTCACTGTGCAGACGTCAACTCGCCTGCACTTTTAAAAGGGAATAGAGATCCCCTTGCAGGCGGGTGCAGTCAGTGACTGCACCCGCCTGCAAGAGGATGTCTGAAGGGTCCATAGGACCCCCATTACCCACTACAGAGGATTGCTCTCAGGGGGCGCACTGACAGTGCACCACCTTTTAGTTAGCGCACTGTTGGTGCGCCTCCTGAGAGCTTCTTTGCCTCTGCGTCCACGTCGTAAATATGGCGTGGGCGCAGAGGCAAAGGGATTCACTCATTTGCATGGAGCACACCTCCATGAAAATGAGAGAATGCCCCCTTGGAGATAGTGCTGGCGCTTTATGTGTGCCAGCGCTATTAGTATTAAAGAAGTCTGCAACCCCTTCTGTAATACCGATGTGCCCTGGGGGCATGCAAAGCGGGCGAAAACGGCTGTTGCGCCTCCGGGGCAATTTATGTAATACTGCCCCAGGTGAATAACAAATTGAACGTTTGAGAACAGGCATGTTAAAGCTATAGATTAAGGACAGTGCTTGGGTGATGCAGTAGAGAGGTCTCATACTGATTCATTGACTGAGATGCACAAACGCTAAGTATCATTGATGTCTCAGATGTGGAACTCAGCAATAGCTTAGTGATGCAAGCACATGAGTGTTATAATAATAACAGAAATAATAATAATACCACCTATAAAGCACATGGCTACTTCCAACGAAGTGTCCCAGCACTGGAAGGCTTGTTACAGAGATAAAGAGTTGCCCATACAGAGGGAATAAGCTAGATCCAAATAGACAAGTTTTCATTTTTTTCCTATAACAAACCCTACAAACCCTCAGAGAGGGCCAGCCAGAGTTCCAATGGTACTGAGTTCCAGATTTTAGCAGCCAAATGACTAAAAGCTCAACCACCAATTCTTGTTTTTTTAAATCTTGGAACCATGGCCAGTTTAGCAGCAGCTGACCTCAGATCAATCGTTGGGAAATAAGAAGTGACCGTAGCCTGTAAATAGGCTGGGCTTTGATTGGACAGTGACTTAAAACAGTAATAGAGAGCCTTGGAAGTGATTCTCTGTTTCACCTGCAGCCAGTGTAACTTCTTTACTGCGGTGCTGATAGAAGCTCGTTTTGGAAGTCCAAGCAGTGTTCGTGCCGCCGCATTCTGCACCCGTTGGAGACTATACAATCGAGTTTAGGTGATACACAAATAATGAACATTGCATTAATACAAATGGGCTATAACCAGAGCTTGAATTACTGTTTTCTGAGCAGACTCTGGAAGAAAATGAAGAACGTTTTTAAGAGATCCCAACATCCCAAAACACTTTCTTGCAAGAGCGGTGATTTCGGCATGTTAGGAGAGTTTCTCATCAAACCAGAAGCCCAAATTAATCACCTTGGGTTTGGGAGCTGGTAAAGGACCAAAATTATGTGGCCGCCAAGCACCGGACCAGATATTACAGTGTTTCCCTAATACCAGAACCTACGTTTTTCCAGTGTTGACTTTTAAGCAATTATCCACAAAGCAACGTCTGACAGACACTTGCATAGGGAGGAGGCTGCTGTGAGGCAAGGTGATGACAAGCTGAGTGTCATCAGCATATGAAATGATAGTGAAACCATGCTGCTCAATAATTTCAGCCAAGGAGCTAATCAAATATTAAAAAGTGTTGGGCTCAATGATGATCCCTGAGGCACTCCTTGCTGTAGGGAATGAATCAATGACTGAAATGATTTTTGTGTCACCTAAAATGTACATTCCTGCAAAAGGGGAGACTGCCATAGCAGAGAGTTGTCATTAAGGCCACTGCTCCAAAGCTGCTTAGTTAAAATATCATGAGATACAGTATCAAATGTGGCACTGAGGCCCAGAATAAGCATGACTGCTGTATTGCCCTCATCAATAATCCACCTAGCAGATTTAGAAGCAAGCAACAGAGCAGACACTGTGCTGTAAGATGGACGAAAGCCTGATTGAGTTTTGTACAGGATCATATTATCTTCCCAAAAACTGGAGAGTTGCCTATTCACATGCTTTTCTGCCAATTAACTAAATAGAGGCAACAATGATATAGGTCGATAATTATCAGACCTAGATGGGTCAATAGTGTTTTTTTCAAAGCGGAACCACCATGGTGTGTTTCCATTGTTAAGATACATAGCCAGAGGACAGCAAGAGATTAATCACTTCACGAACAGCAGACTGGAAAATTTTGCAACCCTGCTCCAGAATGGTGGGGGAGATGAAATATTTAACCATAAAGCAGAGAGAAGTCAGTTCTGTAGAGGATAAGGGACAAAATTGTTCTTGCTTAGTGCTAGTGGCTGGTGAATCAGCCCACATCTTCAACTGTGGGTGACATCTGGCTTCTATAGGAAAGGAGAGGTAGATTTTCTCAACATATTTCCCAAAAAGGAAGCAAGTACATTGTAACTCTCTTCAGAGGGCAAAGAAGAGGGTGCCACAGAAGATAATGACTTAAGAGTTTCTACAGTCTGGAAGACTTCCTGCGATGAAATATTAGAAGCTAAGATCTTCTGCAAATAATATACCCGCCTTGCCTGTGTGATAAGCTCATGATATGTTTTTAAAGCCAGTTTGTAGTTCGCCAAGCAGGGGTCATAGTTTTTGCGCCAAATGCACACAAGCCTCTTGCAATGTTTTTTGCCAAAAAGAGTTCACCGTTAAACCACCCTGCAGAGGGCTTTTGTCTCCAGGCAGCGTGTTTGACCAGGGGGGCAATCTGGTCGAGAGCTTCTCTTAACCAGCTATCCAGCTGGATATTAGCTTTACTTACATTATGATCCTGGGTCAAGCTATTATTTTCAAAACCTCCCTGAGCCTTTCCAGAGTGACTTTAGACCATTTACAGGCAAATATATGGGCGGTAGTAAGAGTTGTTGGTGTCCTGGAAACAAATACATTTTAGGCATGGCCAGATGATCTGGCCACACTAACGGAATAGGTGTACAAACACTCACTGATAAAGCTGTAAACTTTCTAGATCACCCAGTAGATGCTATGTGGCAGCTGGGGTCATCAAAATGAATATTGATATCACCTAATACCATCAGGCTTGAGTATCCTATAATGGGGGGGGGGATAGAATGTCGGCTACTGAGGTAGCAAAACTAGATGTTGGCCCCAGAGGGCAATAGATAAGGGGCCAGATGTATGATATAGCATTTTGCGATTCCCTAATTGCGAATCACAAGGATTCGCAATTAGGGAATCGCAAAATGCAATGTATGAAGGTGTATAGTACACCGTTTGCGATTCCTAGGGGGTCGCAAATGACCTACCGCATGAATATTAATGAGGTAGGTCACAATTTGCGACCCTCTAGGAATCGCAAAAATAACAGGGATGGTGGCCTGCTGAGATCAGCAGACCACCATGTCCGTGATTGCTTTTAAATAAAGCAATTTTTTTTTGTAAAGCAGCCCGTTTTCCTTAAAGGAAAGCGAGATGCTTTACAAAAAGAAAAGTGAAAAGTTTTCTTTTAATTTTTTAAGAGCAGGCAGTGGTCCGTGGAACCACTGCCTGCTCTTAGAAATTGTTTTACAAACATTCACAATGGGGAAGGGGTCCTTTGGGGACCCCTCCCCATTTGCAAATGGGTTACCACCTACTTGAAGTAGGTGGTAAAATGCAAAGGTATTGCAACCGCAATTGCAGTGGCGGCTCGCATAGGGCGTGCTGCGGGGCGGGGATGGGCAGGGAGGGGGGGTAGTAAACTCGGACATACGACGGAACGGAGGAAAGTATTACGTTCCTCCGTTCCGTCGTATGTCCGAGTTTACTACCCCGCCACCTTGCCCCTCCCCCGCCCCCGCCCCGCCCCACAGCACGCCCTATGCGAGCCGCCACTGCGCAATTGTGGTCACAAAACATTCATACATACCGATGCGATTCGGTATTAGGAAGGGACGCCCTAAACACGCCCCTTCCTAATACTGAATCGCAAACCCATTTTGCGATTCGGTAACAGGTTACTTAATCACAAAATTAGGTTTGCTACATCGGAAAAGCTATTTTTGCATTCACAAACGAGCAGATTCTGCTAATCTGCCCGTTTGCGAACGCAAAAAGGCTTGATACATCTGGCCCAAGAACTCTTGACAAGGCGAATGTGTCTGTCTGTAACGCAACTGGTGCACATATAAAACGCTCTGATACCTTGAGGTCTAGTTAGCGCTATATAACCCCTGCACCCAAAAAAGCAACATTTTTCAAAGCGTCAGGAGAAAAACGAGGCTTCACATCGCTCAATAGCGAGATCAAAAAGAGAGCATTTAAGATCATTTGAAAAAATTATGGCAATGCCTTCCCATCTCCGTTGTAGTCTTGCCTAACAATCGCGTAACCTTAAGGAATTGCCTGGATTATATCCGGGTAGGAATCCTCATTTACCCATGCTTCAGTGAAAAAAACTGCATCTGGCCTAAGGTCCTCTACAAAATCATGTATTTCAATCTTATGCTTATCTACGGTTCAAGGAGAAAAATGTAAATGGGTCCTGTTCTGTGAACGCTCTGTTCTGATTAGCAGTAGTTGCTATAGGCAAGAGGGTTGAAGGTGCAAAGACGCAGTGCCCGCACCTAATGTCCAGATTCCTGAGGTTTAGGGACCCATTGAAGGGCTGTCAGGGTCAGGGCATAGGCACATAAGATCGCGTTTACTATAACATATTGATGTTAGCCTGTGAGGGCCAGGGGTCTTAGCCCCTGGTGCTGTCCAGGCGCAGACAGGCTTCTCTTTGGCACTCCTTCAGCATGCCAGCGGTGCAGCAGCGCCCTTGTTTTTGTAGCCAGCCTCCATAAACACTAGAGGGCTGACCAAGATGGCGCTTAGAACCCTCCTCAATCTTGTGACAATCAGACTCCACAGCCGATCAACGTCCTCCTTCTTCCCACCTCAGTTTTTCTTTAAAAAAGAAGCCCCCACACTATTAAAAGCCCTCAAAAGGATGTGGGATAAAAACAACACTTCTTCGGAGCCAAGCTGACAGGCGATCTCATGAAGATTAAACGCACTTTAAAAATCATTACAGAATAGCAGCAAGTATGCTTAAAGAAGTGAAATATAAGGTACATTAGCAGCAGTAGAAAATAAAGTGCCCTAATGCGAGTGCAAAATTACTGCAACAAGCAATTCAGTCATGGCTGTGCCCCTGCTTTAGTAGCCAGCCTACATAAGCACTAGAGCGCTAACCAAGATGGCGCTTAGAACTCCCCTCAATCGCGTGGCCATCAGTCACCACAGCCAATCAACGCCATCCTTCCTCCCACCTCAGTTTTTTAGGTCTCCTAGGCAGCGCGCATGCGCTGTCTCTCAGAGACATCAAGTAATCTCTATCAGGGGTAAAATTCCGCCTTTTGCCGGGGAATTTCTCCTGCCGCTTGCCATTTGTAAACACTGGCATTGCTTTTATTACAAGGCTTATTATTGGCTGTAGAGGCGATGCGTCACTTCCGTTTATTCCGGAAGCAGCACCGCCTAACTACAGTTTTCGTCTGCTTTCGTGGCCAGTTTCGTTTCTGCAGGGCCGTATCTTTTCATTTATGGACTACTTCATTGGTTGTTTTTTTTAAAGCACCATGGCGCCTGGTTCACCCATAGCGGCCCGCGCCTTTGTAATCGCGGCACTCCGGTGTGCGGGCAGCAGATTTTTTTACTGCTCCTGTGTATACTGTAAATGTATTTTGTATTGTGATCGCTGGCAACAAAAAACGTGTTACTTTTCTAAAGCTGTCCATGGCGATAAATTATCCCACGCACTTGGAAGACAGTCACCTTTCTAAATAGAGTTTACATAAGCTCCACACTTAAGTGTATAACCTCCAATTAACTGTTTGTGCAGCAGCCACCTCATTAACCACAGTCTGGCCCCATATTGACTCCGAAAAATAACATTTGTAAACAAGTGACCCTGTTGAATGCTGCTGCTCTCGCAGGACAGGGCAGATAAAGGCAGCGTGCGCCTCATCAATCAATGCGCAGAAAGCTCTGGTCAGAGCTGGGGTGTGTCTGCGGACGGCCAGTGGTCAGCGGACCCTCCAGACGTGACGACGGTCCTCTTACGTGTGCTGGGAGTGACAGCCGGCCACAGTCCAGCCAGACAGCAGCTTGTCACAGTGGTAGCGCCGGACCCCCGCCTGCCTGTAGTGCTGCACCAGGGTGCTTGAGGCTGCAAACATGGGCAAGGACCCTGGGGGGCGCACTGCAGGACTGGGCTGTCTGCGTCTCCAACGGCAGTCACTGGATGCATCACAGCCAGCTGGAGTTATTACACGCAGCATAGCGGGTCGTGTTTATTAAATGCATGTGTTTATTACATGCACCATAGCGGAGCGTTTGTAAAAGGCACGTGTTTAATACATACACCATATCCGAAGTGTTTATTAAAGGCATGTGTTTATTACATACACTATAAAGACATACGTTTATTACACGCACTATAGCGGGCGCGATTATTAAATGCATGTGTTTTTTACACGCATCATAGCGGGCGCATTTATTAAATGCACCAGAGGAACTGCATTGGTCGCCTTCCAAAGGTGCTTTTATTAAACGCACTCTGAACTTCGTTTAATTGATACACCTCGGTAACCGCACTTATGGGACGCACCTAATGAGGCTGATTTTAATGAACACATCCTAGTATATAGTGAGGATGCACTTCGGCGAGCTATAGTTATTACATATATTATGAGAAACTTCATTTATTGAATATACGACAAAGGCCGACTGGGCCTTTCATTCTTCAGAGACAGAGCTTCATATGAACCAATGAGTTGCGTGATATCACCTGCATTTAAGCACCTGGAGCCGGAGCCAAGTTTTGGTGTGTTTTTAATTAGGCGGCGAGTGTATCGCTAGCAGTGCAACAGGAAGTGACCGGCTGGGAAGAGTTCATTTCCAGTGGCTTGCACTAGCAATGGGTTCTCCTCTGGTGCGCTCGCTGTTCCGGCAGCAGAGTCGCCTTCTCCGCTCCTCAGAGGGGCTTCCCACGGGGGGCTCGTAGCACTGCCGGCCGCACTCGCCCTCATGGCTGCACATACCCCAACCTATCGCACTGAAGGCTGCTCCCCCTAGGTAACCACCCCTTCTCCAGATCTTGTCCGAGGTATGTTGGCTTCCCCAGTACTTGTGTACCCTCGCTGGGGATGGGTGGGGTTGAAGTTCCTTATGGAGGGAGAGGTTAGAGGGGGCTCAGACTAGTATTATTTTTCAGGAGGTCACGGGGGTTGGTATGGAGGTGTGTTGGTTGCTAATGGGCAGTGGTTTCTTTGGTGCAGCTGAGAGGTCCGGCGTCGAGACCTGGAGTTGCAGGGCAAAGAGCCAAGTTTGATTTTCAGGGCGCTGGGTTTTGTTTGTAAGTAGCACAAGCTCTGTTTTCGGGGGGCTCAGCTTTAGAAACACGTGTCACCCTAGTTTCATGCCCCCACAGGCCATCCCTGCAAAGGGACCTTTAGCACTAGTGAAAATGAGTGAATAGAAGGCTTCGTGTTCAGGAACAGTCTTACTTCTGGCCTCTCTGGTTACAGCTTTTGTTCTTTTGACCCGCTCTTTTCAAATGCTTTAAAACTAATTTGAGGACTACAATGTAAGATACATTTTTGCTGCTTGTAGCATTCAGTTACTTATCAGTTTAGTGGTTTATCTATCTGTCTGTCTGTCCACTCTTCGGTCTGATAGTCGGTTCCTCCATTTGTTTGTCTGTGTGTTGACTGTTTGAGTTTATGTATATGCGGGTGCCTGTGTATGTGTTTTTGTTTATGTGCGTGAGTGTACACATGTTATTAGTTTGCTGCTGTTCTGTGTGCTTGGGGATACACGTGTATGCCTTTTGATCTTTGCTTACGTACATCGTGTGTGTGTGTGTGTGTGTAGCAGTATATCTGCATGTGTATTGTTCTTCTGTGTCCATGCTGTACATAAACTCTAGACCTCTTTGCTTTATCAGTGCAAGCTTACTTGGTCACTTCCTTTCCCTCAAATCAGAACTAACCCCTGTAGAAATGGCCATGTAAGCACCTGGTCTTCAGAGAGCTGCTGGTGACATTCCCGCAGGGCTGGCACTGCCTGTTAACCTTCCCAGGCGGATTACAAAGTTCACTAATGCTGTCCATGAGTTCTTTGAACTAATTAAAACAAGCATTTGCAACGCAATATGTCTCGCATTTGTGAGAGTTTGAGCTATTGGCATTGTAAAGGACAATGCCCTTTATTTATGTGATTTGAAAACCTGCAAGTGGTGCTTAAACACGCCCTTTGTATTTATAGTCCTTGCTTACGAGAAGCAAGGCTGGCAGTAATACAGGAGCAGTTACTGTCATCCTTGCTTCTCGTAAGTAACGACTAAGTACAAAATGCGTGTTTACGCACGGCTTGCAGGTTTTCAAAACACATAAATAAAAGGCATTGTCATTTACAATGCCAATAGCTCAAACTCTTGTAAATGCGAGACCTATTGCATTGCAAATGCTTGTCTTTAAATTGAATCTCCCACGCTAATAAAAGCCCTCAAAAGGATGTGGGATGAAAATAAAACGTCTCCAGCATCCCACTGATAGGTGACCTCACAAAGATTAAAACATTTTAAAAATCAGTACAAAATAGCAGCAAGCATGTTAATAGAAGTGCAATATAAGGTGTGTTGGCAGCAGCAGAGAATAAAGTGCCCTAATGTGAGTGCAAAATTACCGCAACAAGCAACTGTTGAGTAAATCGTGGTCAGCCATTGACTTTCGTGTGTTTTTCATTGTTGCCCTGTCAAATCCGTGGGATTTTGTGGCTGGCTACATTGTGCTGCTGACTGGACAGTGTGGCCTTCATGGTGGGGTATAATAGTTCCTGATTGAGATTCCAGCCGTTAAAGTGCTTCTATGAAGATTTTCTAGCATATCCGTTGTAGTGTATCAAAATCAACAAGGTTGTCCTCTGAAAAACTGCGTATAGCGCATTCAAGACATCATCAAAACATTACTGTTTGGGAAAAATCTCAAATTCCTTTACATTTGTTTTCAAAATAACATAATAATAAAAAAAATAAAACATGAAATATATCTGATGTGGGGAGCAAAAGACCCTAATGAGATGAACTGGGGAGCTTTTAAACAACAAGCATTTACAATGCAATAGGTCTCGCATTTGTGAGAGTTAGAGCTATTGGCGTTGTAAATGAAAATGTCTTTTACCCATATGTTTTGTTTTGGCGTTTGCTTGAAGTGAAATGGATGGGAGAGGAGAAGGGAAGAAGGAAAACGGACGTGGAGGTGGAAGTGAAAGAAGCCACAGGCACCTGATGCAGTTAAAAGTTATAATGTGTACTTAACGCAGTGGCTTCACAGATAATGTCTGTGTAGTGCTTAAATGCACTGTAATGAGTTGGACTGTGATTTATAAATTGTACAGCTGTGCAACTTAAGTAGATGATTGCTTGGTTTAACATTACTTTACCCTACAGATAGTAAGCAAATTACAGGGTATTCATGGCTTTGCATTGTGATTGTATGCCCTTAACGCCCCTTTTACTTTTTAATTTGTGTATCCTAAACACGATTTGGAATAACAAATGCAGACGTGAACATTTTCACTGGGGGTTAGGAAGTAAGAAGTCTGAGGTCGAGTGGTTCTTCAGTTGCTGTGTCTCCAAGACATATTTGTGCCTAAATATCTGCACCACAAAGACATTTTCAAATTTATTAAGTGGATAAGGTTTGCCTCTCTGCAAGGAAATGTTCATAATGTTGAATTTATCATACCACGCACTGACCGGGAACAACCCAGTGGAAGACATGCAGTATTTGCAGACCCTTACTAGGAGTTTGGAAATTGACACCATAGGTCCCAGACACAAAACACACCAGACAGAATTGACTGAAATGTCCCATGTGACATGGGACATCTTGACAGATATCAAATGGCTTGAAAGTAGGGGCAACCAACTCTAAATAAATTGTAGAGCTCCCCCACCTGCTCCAAGTGAAGCAGTGAAAGACTTTATCCTTACAAATGGTGTCGATATATGCGCGTTACCTGTTCAAGAGAGCGAATGCACTCTAGTGCTTTATATTTTTGATGTATTTATTTAACTTGTGCTAGTGTAGCATTCCAGTCTCACAAATCACAATAACTTGTATTTCCTCTGTAGATTTAATTTGTAAAGGTATATAAAAAAATAAGGAAATCTGTGAGGTACTCAGCATTGTTATCTAAAAGTCCGTTATGAAGTTCTGTGGTTATATTGAATAAGCAGCTACCTACATCATTATCATATAACATCTCTTTATTGATATTATAACTACACTTTCACAATTGCCTTATTAACCTTCTTGCTTTCTCAAATTTACTAAGAAATGCACCATTTGCCCACTCTTTTTCAGACTTTTCTCGGGGGATGGGGGGAGACAGTTGGGCTCGCTCGCTACACTGGCTTATCACAGGCTACTCATCCAGAACTTTTATGCCCACCACTTTCAAATGTCACCAGCCACCACTGACATAATGTCATATTAACATTAGCCAGAAGAGGTCAGCAAGCAACATTAAATACTTTCCTCACTCCCGTATTCCAGTGCACACGAGGATAAGAGGCAGCAAAACAGGTCATCTAAAGGGAGAAGGCTCATAGTACAGTGTCCCTTCACATTCATACAACATGGTTCCCTAGGTTTGTCTTTGAAGCAAACCACCATAATAAGTTATGAAAGCTCTTCTTCAGCTACAAATCTGAGAGGGTTTAACTGGACAAAGAGACTATTTTAATGAGAATATACTGTCTATAGATATTATTACACTATTCCATCAAGTTGGCCTATACATTTGTGAAAATGCTGTTAAAACGCAACATTAAACTGCCAGCTCTTGGCCGCTAGATGTTTGGCCCTTTGATACACTCGCTCTTTAAGCAGCAACTCTATTTTCACACCTCCTTTGCTATTAGAGAGGTGACAGTGGGGGCCAGGACACCCCCCCTCCGGAAAACTGTTCCATCGCCACTGCACTGCCTCATCACTTCATAAAAGCAATCAGGGGCATATCTTCCATTGGTGCAGCAGCATCGGGGCCAGCGACCTGAGTGGCCCACTGTACCCTGATTATTGATGTATTTTATAGTTTGAACAGCAGCCAGGGAGCCCATTTCCTTCCTTGCACTAGGGCCCACAACAGATTCGGCTACTGAAAGAAATTAGAATCACGCAACATAGCAGACTCTACAGTGCATGGATGCTGCTGCCTACTCAGGAGGAAGGAGGAGGGAGGATGGCTCAGCAGGTAGCGCAGGAAGGAGGCGTTAAGTGTGCTGCCGCTGCAGTACTTCTGGAGCCGCCCGGGGTAAGTGTCCTGCGCTACCTCCGCAGTGCTGTCCTGCCAACCACTGGGGCAATGGGATTTTTGGCATGGAAGGTGTCGGGGGCAACCCACCCTGCCCTTTCTGCAGCGCGGGCTCCTGCCCACTGTAAACACATACACTGCAAAACCCTAAAAAATAAAATGCTTTTTTTTAACAATGGCTGCTACTGCACCACAGACACCCCCCTGAGGAAGGGGGAGAAGAGGAGAGGAAGTGCAGCGTCCATGAAGTGGACCCTGTGAGGGAAACAACCTGTAGAAGTGATTCACAGCGTAATAAAACAGTACTTGGCCAGTGCTCTTCTACACAAAAACAGAAATGACGTATCGCTGCCTCAGCCAGTTACAAAGTAGCAAAATAGAGCCACAGTACAGTGAACCAATGGTAAGCAGCAGGCGGGAGCTAAGTCCTTTACTAAATACAACAGGTTTTGCAGACAGCGCATGCGCGCTGCCTAGGCTCCACATAAAGAGTAATCTTTAAAAGTAAAGTTGTGACACACAATGATTTGACACTGACTCCCAAAAATAGTCACTCTGGGCAGTAATTCATTTATTTCTGGCGTTGAAACAAAGTAATGTCTTCCTCACACAGTATAAGCAAGCATTTGCAAAGCCAATAGGTCCCAGCAGTGAAACCTATTGGCTATACTAATACTTTTTGTGTTAGATAGAAGCGATGGATGTTGTGCATCTTAAGTTGCCAGAGACCTGATGATGTTAATTGTTGAAACAGCTAAAGAACTAGTACAACAACTGATGCTAGAAATTATAGAACTTGAAAACAAAATCAAAAGTACATCTGTTCTTGAAGAAGCAAAGAAAAAGTTGGAAGAGGTAGACAGAGACATGTCGTCATATACAGAATATCTAACAAAAAGGAAGAGACAAATTAAAAAAAGACATTCAATTTTCTAGTAAAGAAAATACATATCCATACTTAGCCGAAAACTACTACAGCCAAACAGATGCCCACAATAATGACCAAAATCCAATGAGACAATATAACCGTAAAATAACTACATTTTCAGATACATCTGATTCTGAAAATGAAGGTACCTCGAATCAATTTGATTCTCGAGGTAATAAATATACAACCAGAGGGCAATACAATAGTCAGCCTTTTTTTATCCAGACGCAACACCCGCAGGGGAACTTAGAGGTCACAGTACCAACCCAGATACCGAGGCAACCAACAAATCGATCACAATCAATATCTAGTGACAAGGTATGCCCAATACTGGAGGGAATTAATCAAATTCCCATATTCAATCTCAGTAAATCAAACCTCCTGCTCTCTGCATATTCCCTTCTTTCTAAAGGCCTGTCCTTCACCCCTAATGCCGGTATCAATACATTTGAGCTGTTTTCGGGTCTTATGGTGTTTTTTAGAAAAATCCATCTAAGAGTGCTTTTTCTGAGCAATAAACTAACCTGAGCACCCTGAATAAATCAGGCCTTGCGCCAACATCTACTTTCACGCCCACAGCTGACCAAATAGGACCAGAAGTCACTGTCTTTGAACAGGTTGTAAATAAAAAGCTTCTTTCGGCCATTAGATATATACCCAAAACTCCCTACAATCTTGACCGTGATGAATACGCTGCTCTCACGGATCTCAAACATACCTCAGAGATTACCATTAAGAACTGTGACAAGGGAGGTGGAATAGTAGTACTTGATACTACACATTACATATTCAAAATGATGGAAATGCTGCAAGATACCTACTTTCTATACTCCGACTTTCTGTTGACCCTACTACCAGAGTTAAGACCAAAACACAATGACTGACAGATAGGGCACTTCGGAATGGATGCATCTGTGAAAAAAAACATGCATATTTAAATATTCACTATCCTAAAATGGCTAGCATTTACGGAATACCGAAGATTCACAAAAATCAGATTGGCCCTCCTTATTGACCCATAGTCACCACCATAGGTTCCATAACAGCAGCCTCTCTCTAAGTACATTGATACCATTCTAAGACCCTTTGTATCCCAAAGTCCATCTCATGTCCAAGACACGAGCCACATCATTAATATCATTGAAGCTCTCAGATTTAATCCAGTAGCAGACTTGATGGTCACATTAGACATAGAGGCTCTTTACAGTAATATACCCCAGCAAGGAGCCTTAGAAGCGGTCCACTGGTTTATCAATACCATGAATATTGAATGTGCCACCATTTTTATTCTCGAATGTCTTAAAATCATGTTAGAAGAGAACACCTTTGAATTCAACGGGAATTTGTACAAACAAATAAAAGGCTTAAGTATGGGAGCATCATGTGCCCCAACTGTAGCCAACATTTACATGGCCCAATTGGAGAATAAATTCATTTACCACGAAGTGGCTCCATTTTCAGAATCAGTTACCAGATGGTCGTACTACATTGACGATATCTTCTTTATATGGACAGGTCAACCAGATAGCCTGCCTGAGTTCTTAGCGTGGCTTAATCTTTGTGACCCTAATATGCGTTTTACATCTAGTTCCAGCGAGGTCCAGGCAGAATTCCTTGACATAACCATCAAGCACTCAGATGGTGAACTGGGAGTTGATTTATACTCTAAACCGACAGCACACAATACCCTCTTACATTATGAAAGTTTTCACCCCCCCCGCACAGAAAAAAAGCATTCCCTTTGGGCAATTTCTTCCGGTGCGCCATAATTGCACGAAACTGGACGATTATGACTCTGGAGCAGTGGAAATGAAACAAAAATTCATTGTAAGGGGTTATTCAAAAAAACTTGTGAGGGATGCTTACAAAAGGGTCCGTTATGATAGCTAACACTTACAAACACTACATCCAAAAATACATCGAAATTAGTGTTTGTTACATGACATTGCATGCTCAATGAAAAAATACAACAAATTGTGTGTTCTAATTGGCACATATTGAATGCTGAAAAAGAACAAAACCTAAGAATCCCTGGACCTATGTTCGCATATCGACGGAATAAAAATCTGAAGGATCATATAGTGCGATCAAGAATGCCATCTACCAAAAACTTCATCCAAATAACCATAGATGGCTCAAATCCTGTGGTTGGAAATTTTAAATGCACTATGTGCAAAGCATGCCCATTGGCACTGGAAGCAGAAAATATGTGCTTCAATGGACACACAATCACTTCCACTGTCTTTACCAATTGTAAAACAAAAGACATCATCTACCTGCTAATATGTCCTTGTAATGTAGGCTATGTCAGCGAAACATCCCGTTCTCTGGCCACGAGACTCACAGAGCATATATCTGCTATACACACAAAATAGGTCTCAGCTCCTTTGGTCCAACATTACATTGACTTTAGCCACAACTCAGATGACATTCAGTGGTTTATCCTGGATAAAATACAGGCTCACCCAGGAATTGACCCTGAAGCACTACATAAACAAAGGGATGTTTTCTGGATTTTTGCCCTTAATACATCGGCACGGGGTCTCAACCTTGACATCCTGTGGGACCAAGAAATCAGATTTAACAATTAAATGGTCTCTTGCATTAATATTTTCGCCCTTCCAGTATCTATATGCATGTCCAACTTGATGATTCAACTCGTTTACAGGTGGCGTGTTATCTGTTGTATTTGACTATTTGCTGCATGATAATAAAGGCATATGTCATCCAGCTTAGGCTGTTTTACTCTTGTAATCTTATGGTACTTGGTTACCTCGCCACCAAGTGCCATGGATACGGGGCCAGTTCACTCTGGCCTCTTATGCTCACTCCGAGTCACATTTCATTTTGTATCCTTTCCATCAATCTCTCAGGACGAGCTGCGTGTGCTAAGCAGCAAGGTGAAATCAGGTTCCCCTGCCGACCCCCTTAAACCGGAGCATTTTATGAACTCCTTACCCATGCTCCTGTCTCTTTTGTGTCAGGTGATCAACGTGTCCCTGTTCAGAGCAGTTGTTCCTAGGACATGGAAGCAAGCGAGGGTGACTCGCCTGTTAAAAAAGCCTTCCCTGGACACAACCAAATTGGAGAATTTGCGTCCCATTTCTCTCCTGCCATGGATATCTAAGATTGCTGAGTCCCATGTCAATTCCATTCTGACAGGCTACCTGGAAGACAATAACATCTTGGACATCTCTCAGAACGGCTTTCGCCCTGGCCACAGCACGGAATCAGCCCTCCTAGCAGTGACTGAACATCTGAGGCCGCATTGGATGGGGGACGAACGTCGGCACTGATTTTAGACCTCAGTGCCGCGTTTGACACGGTCTCTCACCAGATTCTGTTGCAACGGTTGGAGGAGGCGGGGATTTCGGGTTCAGCCCTCGACTGGTTCGCCTCCTTCCTCTCTGAGCGAACCTTTCAGGTGTCGGCTCCCCCTTTCTCCTCTCGGATTCATAATATTCAACAAGGGGTGCCACAGGGCTCAGCACTGAGCCCTACGCTGTTCAATTTGTACGTTCAACCTTTAGCAGCGGTGGCTAGGAGCAGAGGCTTGACACTGGTATCGTACGCCGACGATACTCAGTTGGTAGTGGCACTTTCTGGCAACTCAGCGCAGGATGCCTGTATGTTTCGGAGTAATCTTATGGCCATCTCTGAGTGGATGTCTGCCAACTGTCTGCAACTTAACGCAAGCAAGACTGAAATCCTGTTGGTTGGGCGGGATGGTGAGCTGTGGAGTGAACATTGGTGGCCCACCACCTAGGGCTGTGTCCCCACCCCCAAACAGATAGTAAAGAATCTGGGTGTCTGGGTGGACTCCGCTCTTAGCTTTCAGGCCCAAACCAAGAAAGAGGCGGGGACCTGTATGGGTATTCTGCGTGGGCTCAAACCATTGCTAGGTTATTTTGACCCGTCCACTCGGCAGGTTATCATTCAGGCTGCCATCCTGTCGAGATTGGATTATGCCAACTCGCTCTACTTGGGTACCAACAAGTCAGAGATCCTAAGATTACAGAGAGTCCAGAATGCGGCGGCCAGAACCCTCCTTGGCCTCCCAAGGACTTGCTCTACCTCTGTTGCCATCCGCCGACTACATTGGTTGCCGGTGGCCAGACGTGTGGAATTCAAATCTTTAAGATCCTGAAGTCCTCTTCCCCGGCCATTTTGGCCACCCTGCTCTCGCCCTACATTCCCCCCGCCAACTTCGTTCGATGGGCCAACACTTGGCGGGAGTTCTGAGGGTGAGGAGAGCACGGGCTGGGGGACGTGCTTTCTGCACACTGGCGGCCAAACTTTGGAACTCTCTCCCACTGTCCATTCGCAGCCTAAACAATTATTTGGCATTCCGTAAGGCCACCAAGACTCATCTTTTCCCTTCACTGTAGGTTCCTATGCCTTTTGGTGTCCCTCTCCTTCTGACTGTTATTAGCGCTGGGACTCCCCTGTGCTGGAGCAGCTGTGCGCTCTATAAGCTATATAACATAACATAACATGGTGTCTACATCCATTCATACTACCAGATCACATTTCTGGCTTAAGACAAAACCTCCAGCATGATATCCGGCTTCTGATGTAGATACTACTACAAATCTGTACATAACTGGATTGTTCTTAAATCTATTTTTGTATTAACGCACATCCTGTTTTTCCTAATAAAGCTTTGCAGTGTTTATTGAAGTCGAGCTATGATACTGCTCACTTACTAGTGCAATGGGCCAGTGCACTCACTGCTTTTTAAATAAAGTTTTGCACTGTTGAATGAGGCTAAGGAAGCAAGCTGTTCATTCCAGTATGGCGCCCGTCGCCGTTCTCCTATTATCTATAGAACTACACTTTTAGACTTGCTTGTCGGCCATTCTTCTTACACGGTTCATCTACACACGATCCCCAGCACAATATAAACATCTTTAGTCGTTTACTTTTTATCTGCATGTCTATGCCCGTTCCAATATGGCGCTCCTTTTGCCATTCTGTTCTCAGGGTACCTGGCCTTTTCACTTTTGAGTTGGCCCCTTATGTCAGATGCCATGTTATCTCCCATCACGCACATGTGGGGTGATATCACGGCCAGTGACCACAACGATTTAGAAGCATCAGGTGAAAAAACTTGCATAAAGATAATTTCCATGCTATCCAGCAGTAGGCAGATATTTATATTATATGTTTGTCTTTTCACCTTGCAGCCGCTGCTTGGACCTTTCAACATTGGGTCCGCCTCACATGGAGTGTCCCCGTGTTCACTGGACCGGTTCGCTCCATATACAATTACTTACGTAAATAGTAGGACATCACTATATCAATGGGACATTCTGGGGATTTGGTCCCTTTTGATATTCTGGGGAAGTGAACCCTTTGGTGGCTTGTAGAATATTCAGCCCTTTGCACATTGCATGAGCGTCCATAATAAACAACTCGGCTGCGAGATTTAACCTTCCCCATATTTCACTATATATGGGGGCATATTTCACTTTTTCATCCTTTAGTCTGCCGACCTGTCTAGTGTATGCAATCCGCTTGTACCTACTGCAATCCATTATTCTATTGTATTATAGGACCGGGTTCCCAGTTGTCACACTCCAGTCTATCTTCTCCCGGCACCATGACATCCTTCGAGTTTTGGATGGCATCTACCTTTCAATTCAATGCAATCGCTACCTGGGCAGTAGTTGTACATGTTACCTCAGGTAATCACATTGCCTTTAATCGATAGAGCTTCATAAAACTATCCAAACTTCATCTTAGGTGCATGAGTAAGGCATATGTGTCACTTTCGCCCTTTTTAGGTCTCGCCTAGCATTGCAGTGCGCATGCGCTGCTCGCTTTGCGAGGCATGCAGTATACACTATGGCGGAAGCTTCGTGGAAGCTCCGCCCACTCTCCGCCCATCTTTTTGATTGGCTTAGGTCCTAAATGCTGCCTTCCCATTGGTTTTAGCCTTGTTAGTCCTGCCTTATGATGAGCATGTCGTCATTTGTGTCCTTCCATGGCTACTGGCCCCTTTACTGCACAGACTACTTTCTTCCCGTCCCTCCCCCCTCCCGCAGTCCGTGACTTCTTGCGGCCCCCCTCCCACACACTCCCAGTCGTGCTCGTGCCTTGTCGCGCCCGTCCGCACTCCCGTTACAAATGCAATAGGTCTCACATAAATGCTAGTCCTATTGTATTGCAAATGCTTGTTTTTTTGGTTGCCTGTCGACGGCTGATGTTGGTGGTGGGACACAGCCTGTGACAGTTCTTGATCCCTTGTTGAATGGCGTCTGGCGGTGAGAGGGCAGCGGGGAGGCAGTCGGCGCTGTTGCTTGCTGTTCAGCAGGCCCGTGACTTTGATCTCCGGCAGCGCTGGCTTTGCTGTGCCTCCAAAGGGGGCACCCATTCAGGCCGCTACACACCCCTTTCTTAGACTAACGGAAATAGGTGGCTTTGCCCCGTCTTTTGCAACCCCCCATTACTCACACACACAAATACATACAATTGTGTATGTGTATGCATGCGAGTGCATACATGGACACAAGCAAGTGTGCAAATGCACCACAAACATATACGCATCACTATCACACACATACACACTGTGACACACACTCCACAGACTCTAACGTGCCACACACACTTTTTCTCTCTTTAAGTCTTTCAAACACCCATCAGAGAGATTCCGGAGGCAGATGTTTCCTTCTCTTTTACACTCGAAGGGTTTGTCATTGTGCCTATGCGGTTTGGGCCAGGCAGAAGGGTCTGCGAGACGAGAAAAACAAATGGAAAGTTTCGGTTGTACAATGATTATACAACAGCCTCATTCGTGTGCAGAAAGTTACCGAGACAAAAGGGCGCGGAATACAAATGAGGAAATCTGCCTGTAATTCCCCTTTCCCCAAAAAGCACTGTTTGTCTGTAGCTCCGTCCATCTGCAGGGTTTTTCGTGAAGTTGTTAGAGGCCGCTTCCAACAGCATTTACCATGAGCAAGTGATTCACAAACGTTGACTCTGTTTTTTACACTCAAATGCACGCCATTTGTTTACAAGGACACTACACTAGTGAAGTGTGTTTAATATCATTTGATTTGCATTTGCTATTTATTTTAGAGCTGCATATGTGTGTGACAGCTTCATGTAGCAAGAAAGTGCATGTTGAAGCACCTCGAGCCGTTTTTTACAATATCTGTTACAGTAAGAGTAGTAGGTATTGCAGAGTCTAAAGGATTGTAACACCTGACATTCCATCGTGAATGGTCGTCCAAGCTAAACTCGATTCTCAGTCAGAAATCATTCGTAACTGTGGGATCTAGGTAGTTAATGTGTAACATGTTCTTTATGCAGGTGTAATGTTGCATAATTGCCAAATTTCGAACTATGCGAAGTATGCAACATTTTTGCCATTTGACATAACGCAAATGTTCTCCGAGAGAGACTGGTTTGGAATATTTTCTCTTCAAGCCTGTCTCCTGTCGGTATCTTGTATAACCTTTTTAGTGCGAGGCATACCCTCGTAGGATAAACTTATTTGAAATGCCAATGCTTGGCATAATGTATACAGTTTCATTAACGTTACATCTATTTAGAAAATAAAACCACAAATTACGCTCGCCACTGGGCATAGGTAAAGCCTGAGAAACAGAAGCTACTTACTTTCTTAGAAATGCAAAGTTTCTAACAAAAATGCTGTATTGTCCCTGCATGTACACGGATTAATAACTTTTCTTGTGTAGCGCTTGAATCCAGCTGAAGCGGCAGTGTGCTGTAATGACAGAATTACAGTAGTACTTATTTTGTGGACCTCCTACAAAGATGTAGACTCGTAAACTGCAAATCGCAAACAGATTTCAGCTGCAGATTATTCTGAGATCATAACCTACTAGCTAGGTAGGTTTTAGGTAGCCCTTCTGTACCATACAGTGCCAGCTGGTCTCCCCCATCTGGTATTTTCCCTTCGATGATGTTGCTCTTTTGACTGATCTTGTTCTGTGATCAATTGTGCATGAGTTGGAAACATACCAAACCCCCAGCAGCTTACACTGGACCGAATGGATTGTATGAGTGGGAACCACTAGAGAAACCCTAGTCTAGATGGGCTACTGTGTTTTGTAGGAAGCATGGCGGTCACTGACCCGAGCAAGGTGCTTTGTTATGTTATGTTATACCTAATTTATATAGCGCTCGTACACCGGATTGGTTTCTTGGCGCTGCTCGGGAAGGTGATGGGTAACAGTTTGTTCGGGTGATTACACGAATTACGCGAATGCCTGTTTAAACAGCCATGTTTTTTGAAGTTTGCGGAAAGTCATGAAATCAGTACAAGATCTGATCTCTAGGGGCATAGAGTTCCAGTATCTTGGGCCCAGTGTGGAAAACCTGGATCCGCCAAATCGTTTCTGTTTAAAGGAGGGTGTTGTCAGGAGGTGCAGGTGGGCGGATCTCAAGTTGCGGGTTGGATTATATCTGTTAATCAGACTATTAATAAATTTGGGGTTTCGGCCATTCAGGGATTTAAAGATGATGCATCCCGTCTTGAAGGCGCATCTCTGTGCTATAGGGAGCCAATGTAATTTCTTCAGAAGGGGAGAGACGTGTTGGCGTTTGTTTTCCTGCAGAATCAGTCTGGCCGCCTGGTTCTGTATCAGTTGGAGACGGTGGATGAGATAGGCCGGGGTTCCAAAGTATAAAGAGTTGGCATAGTCAATATGTGAGATCACCATGGCCAGGACTGCCTGCAGTTTTGCTTCCTGAGTTAAAAATCTACTGATTTTCTTTATTTTCCTTAATTGGAAGAAGCAGGTAGAAATTACAGATCCTATTTGGGTTTTCATGGTGAGGTCGTTATTGACTATGACTCCCAGGGTTTTGGCATGATTAGATGGGGTCGGGGGTTGTCCCAGTTCTTTAGGCCAGAACTGGGAATTCCAGGGGTTAAGTGAGTCTCCCGTGAGGATCAGTTCTGTTTTATCTGGGTTCAATTTTAATTGGTTGCTGTTCATCCAGTCACGGATGAACAGCATTGTTGACTGGCATTCGTGGATGGAGGCCGGGGAGTTATTGATGGGGAATACCAATTGGAAATCATCAGCATAGTTGAAGGTTTGGATATTCCTTTCTTTTAATGCGTGAATCAAAGGGAGAAGATATAAGTTGAATAAATGAGGGGAAAGTGAGGATCCCTGGGGGACTCCACAGGTAGCTTTCACGAACGCTGTAATCGATCTCGGTTTTGCGCGTATAGATATAGGTAGATGTGAGTACAACTATTCAGTGGAACACAAAGTAGGTGAAATTCGCCCCTTTTTTTGATTCATCTGAAATCTGGACTACAAAAACAACTCAAAATGACTCCTCATGCAACTTGAGAAATTAGCATATTTTGTAGATCAGACAGTTCTCGTGGTTCTACCTGGTGGAACAAGAACAGCCCATGAACCACACAGTTCTTGTGATCCAGCGCGACAAGGCCAGGGTTGGATATTTCACACAAAAACTGAATATTTCAATGGGCCCATATACATTTATCCAAAAATGTTCATTCGCACTCCCTGGCCAAATCCGCTAGAGGGTCAAGTTTTATTATTCACTTAAGTTCTGATTAGTTATTTCCCTGTAACCACAAATCAATTACAGTACCATTTCAATATCTAACTAATCTTCACGAATCAACACTCTTCCTCTGGTCGATGGACCATTAGTTGAGTTAGTTGATGGTGATATTAACAACTTCTTAACTAAAATTCTTAGTCAAATAACCACAGACTCTGAATAATATTTATAAGTTTTATCTAAATTTCAGTCATAAAGTTGAACGCTCATCACTTACAGATTCACAGTGCAAATTCCATCTTTCTTAAAGGGGGAGAGAACAATCATATAACGTAATACATTCAATTACACAAACTCATTCAACAAAATCAAATGCATAAGAGTGGATAGATGTAGAGACGAAAGGCACATAATAACACATTTGCAAAGAAATATGCAAACTTGGACGGAATGACATTTACCTACTAGAGATAACTGGAAAACCACCCCTCTGGCCAAAGGACTGGTGGGGGTCCCCTGACTTAGGATCAGGAGACAAAGACTAAAGGATAGGATCAGAACAGGACTGATACTTACTAGACTTCTCTACAAATCCGACGCACCAGGGCGATTCCCTCTCTTACACTCTCTCCCTCCTCGATATTCTTCCGCAATCTTCAAATCTAATCAGGTAGTCGTCTGAATCTTCTGAATCTGCTTTCGTCCCCCTCTTTTTGCTCTCTTGTGCTCAGCTCCCAGCTCCTAGTAGCAGTAAGTCTCTCACAGCTTCATCTCCAAACTCAGCAGCTCTCTAGCTCTTAGCAGCTCTAATTTATTTTTCTCAAGTCACTCTAGTTATAGTCTTTATTTCTTCATGTCCCACCCCCAAGAGTTGCAAATTTTACTAAAATACGGAATATGATTGGACGGGGTTAGGGGAGTCTTCATCACACCAGGCTGACGTAATCATTTTTATTAGTGAAACATATTATTTGCTAACCCTTCCCCTTTGACTCATTCATATATTTTATTTTATTTTCTCATGCATATTTTGTTGCAAATGTAGTAATTTATTTAATACAAGCTTCATAGATGAGCGATACATCTTCTTCTTTTCCCATCTCTTCTGTCCTTGAATCTTGGCAGTCATTCAGTTCTCTCGGTCACCGGGTCATATCATGGATTCATTGAGCATGGAAGATTCATACGAGCAAGTTTCATTTTCTTGAATCCTTGCTCCATCACTTGTAGTTCGTGTGGTTTTCACTGGATCTCATTCACTGGTGAGAACCACAGAAGCTTCCTGGAAATGCTTGAAGCGGTCAGCCCTCAGTTCACTGGACATTTTCTTCCATTGTATGCGGAATAACATTTTATGGAATTCCATCGTAATTCTTTTCCACATACAGAGGAATTCAAATATATGTTGCCTAGCTCTAAGCATGGTATGTCTTCTGTTTGTCTAGTTTGGTATACTAAATTCTGTTTGGGTGTGGTGTCTCCTTACACAATGTCCTTTGAATTTCCTCTGAATTGTTGCCCTCAGAAAGCCTGTGCCGAGGAGCCAAGGATGTCCCTTGGTGGTTTACAAAGAAGCCATCCAAGCGGAATGCACAGAATAAGCCTTGACTGTATTAACAGTTTGTATATAGATTCATTTTATGCATATACCCTGAAAATATGGCATGCCTTGTATCATTGTGGCCCATCGATAGACACTCACAGTCTTTACATTTCAAATGGACTGGTAGACCTGGACATGGTACAAAGGGGTTTCTGAATGCAAAGTATCAAAAGGTTGCCTGGCTTAAGTTGCTTCAGGAAGCAAATCAATGTAATTGTGGTACAGAGTGGACAGCCATGCTGATGCATGCATATTTATTCCTATGGAACTTTTATGTTTCAGTCTGAGGAATTTTCTACTTACCCCAGCTCTTACTGAAGTTAAAAGTCTGCGCAGTATCAGAAATGATGGAAATGATATTTAAAAATAAACTCAACAGATACTGCTGTTGTACTGGCTCTTTACTTGAGGGCGGGAAAGGATAAGTTTCCAAATGTAAATAATATGGATGTTTAGACTGATTGGCGCATGAGGGCATTTTTTTTCAGTTGATAAATTGACTTTTGGTAATATTTCTAAACGTGTGTGTGATAATTTCCTTCTTGTGGATGAAGCCTAAATTATTTCACATTTTTAGGTCGAGCATTCGAGACCTCTTGTATATACTTTAGTATATACTTATTATATACTTATATATTTATGTACTTTGTGGGCTCTGGAGATCAACCCTAGGACTTGTCTGCTTCCGCTTAGGGACTTTTTTTTCTGTTCAACTGCCTCTATTTAACTGTCAAGATAGAAAACGACCAGCAGAGGACAGTAAAATACCTGAATCACTTTAGCATTTTCTAGATTCCAGTCCATAGAAATTGTCTTCCACGAGCATCCATAGACAATAATATTTTTTTCAAATCTTGTATTTTCAGTGATATGACCACCGAAGGCCCTCATTTTACATTAAAAACAGAGCTTTGGACTATACCATTTCCCACTGAAAGGCAATATTTCTCTCCATGTGTTCCCATACCTGGCGTGTCATGCAGTTTGGTGCTTTCTTTCCCTTCATGTTAAAGAACAGTAGATGTTTCAGCACCCAGGCTTATGTGCTGCATAGCTAAATACATATAAGGTCCCAAAGGCGAGACCGATTGCATTGCAAATGCTTGTTTCCTTTGTCAACTATTGAGAGGGCACCCAATTCTTTGGCGTTCTCTTTGCAGTGTCAAACACCAGAACAAGGCTGAGCTCCTGACCATAGTAGGCCTTCTTATTGTTTTGGGCCCTTCCATATAATCATTTATTATCGTGTTGTGGCCACACCCACTTGGCTTTAGGTAAATCTAACATCTTTTTTACTGGTAGCAATAGCATGTATGAGGTTTGACCAGCTTCACTTAGACACCTTTGGACATTTCTTAGACCACCACATCTAAACATGGTCCTGCATGACAATCTTTGGGCTTTCCATTTTGCAATTACAGCATGCTTGAGATTTATTTAAGCTCCTTTAAGACCTATATATAGGCACTGCATCTGTACTGTTTTTCTATTTATGCACAGGTTATGCACTTTACTGGTCACTTATTTTTTTCTATTCACAATAATTTGTGTTTTTCTTTTCTTAAAACTATCAAGGTGAATGTGGATCAATCTCGGGACTACACACCGTCTGGTTTTTCATGGTTTTCTTTTGATTCTTGATAATTGAAAAATGAATTTGTTGTGGGCATACCGTACACGTAGCCTATTTGTTTTTGTGTCCTTTTCTAGATATTAATGTGATGATTCCCTGATGAAGGCATCTTTGCCGAAACGCGCATAGGGGCCGAATCCGATTCGGGCCGGAAAACCACCCGACCGACTCGGTACGGGAATATAGTCCGACCGACACGTACCGGCGTTGCCCGACCTGGGAAGTGCGATGAAATGCATGTGAATCACGACCGACTCATACGGAACTCAAGCCGAACGACCGACCCGGACGGAAACAAGCTATCCGGCCGGGAAACCACGCGAATAGAACCGACCGACACGCACCAGGAATCAACCCGAGCGAAACGTACCCGCGAACTCCGACCCGCGCAGTACGATGCAATGGGTGCAAAATCAGACCGATTCGCACGCGGGCCCAAGCCGTACGACCGACACGCATACAAAAGCCAGCCGAACAAACACAATACTCCGCGACCGACGCGTACGCGCGCATATGAAACCTGAGCTGAAACACAGCGGGAACGACTCGGAGAGCGCGCACGAGACAACTGCAACGTCCTACTCGGTCAGAAGAACGTCTCCTACATGCACAATAATTACAAATGAAAAAATACAAAAAAAGAGGGCCAAACAAGCAATGACAAAGCCAATAAATACAGGGGGAAAAAATGGAACAAGGACACACCCCCAACTCCACCTACATAAAGGCCACAAATCCCTACCATGATCCTTTGCAAATTCCACTGACCTGCCAGCACAGAACACCATCAGACAGCAAACACAGACACACACACAGCTCATCCAACACAAAAGCCACACACCATTAGCACCTCAACAAATAGCACCCTCACACACACCCAGCAAAACCTACACTCACACACCCTCACTTGCACACACACACACATCAATCACCACCACCACCCATCACCATGCCCCTAAAGAAGAATCCAAAGTTCCTAGATAGTGAATTGGAAGTCATGGTAGGCGAGATCCTGAGGGTAGAGCCACAGTTGTTTGGCACATTGGTCCAACAGACCCCCATGGCGCAGAAAACCAAGATGTGGGCGAGGATCGTCGACAGGGTCAACGCACAATCACCATGTTTACGCACAAAGGAAGACATCCAGAACAGGTGGTATGATGTGCGCAGGAGGGTCAGGGACCTACTGAAGAAGGATTACCTCCTGAGCCAGCACACCGGCAGTGGCCCTCCTGCCAAACCAGTATACCTCAGGCCCTGGGAGGAGAAGGTGCGGGCCATCCTACCACCAGTGAGCGTATATGGACTAACAAACATCCCAGAGCCTGGTGAGTACACAACAAATATACACAATATTGTGTGACAATACACACACATCACTGTCAAGGGGATAGTCAAACCATGCACCCCTAGCAAATCCACAGCAACCAAAAGATAATCATCCCAAGATGTGTATGTTAGTCAGATAAACACAATACATGCCATGTCATAGTGATATGTAACTGTGTCATGACATGTACAAACCCAATAACAAATAGAGCTAGGCAGTGGCACAAATCTAACCAACAAACACTGTCTGATATTTTGCCACCACTAGAACACCACCTCACAGGGAAGCTCACTGAAAGGAAGGAATCATGTGTATGCTGGTGAAGTCAGTGTAGCCAAGAGCATGATGGGACTCGTAGTAACAGATAATGGGCAGCCTCACATTTGGCCCATCAACACCACCCTGAACTATGCCCACAACACAGGGAGTGGAAAAGGACTGACAAGATGGCTGACACTGGGTACTGCTGTGGGAGCACAAGGCCCTGCTGGGAACTGTGCACCAACAAACAACAGGACCACACTGTCAGCCATCTTGCCATTGCTGTCACACTCACACACAGTGAAGTCCACTCTAAAGGAAGGAAGTATGGGCATGCTGGGAAGGGGGTGTAGGCAATAGCATGATGGGAGTTGTAGTCACAGATATTGCTCACCCTCACAATTGGCCCATCAACACCACTCTGAACCATGCTCACATCACAGGGAGTGGATAAGGACTGACAAGATGGCTGACACTGGGTACTGCTGTGGGGAGCACAAGGCCCTGCTGGGAACTGTGCACCAACAAACAGCAGAACACCACTGCCTGACATCCTGAAAGCCAACTTGCACTCCCTGCAATGCAAGCACGTTGCATGGTGGGATATCTGGCTGGGTGGGAAGGAGGACTGACAGCACTGACCATAGTTACAAGCAGCTCTCCTCACACCCCCTCAACACAAACTCCACATAACCCACCTGGGAGAATGCAATGCCTCACACACCAAATGAAGATCCCACAAAGAACCACCACCGTGGGTAATGCTGTGTGAAGCACAGGGACACTCTTGGGACTTGTAGCCAAACAAACGCCAGGACAACACTGTCAGCCTTCCTGTCAGCACAGGCACACTACCCCACAGGGAAGCAGGGAAGCAGAGTCAAAAGGAAGGAAGTATGGGCATGCTGGGAAGGGGGTGTATAGGCAATAGCATGATGGGAGTGGCAGTCACAGCTCAACATCCCCCACCTACATTGGCCCAGCAAGCTCACACTGAAGCATGCACACCTCACAGGGAGTGAAAAGCCATCTGACAAGATGTCTGACACTGGCCTCAGCTGTGGGAGCACAAGGCCCTGCTGGGAACTGTGCACCAACAAACAACAGGACCACACTGTCAGCCATCTTGCCATTGCTGTCACACTCACACACAGTGAAGTCCACTCAAAAGGAAGGAAGTACGGGCATGCTGGGAAGGGGGTGTAGGCAATAGCATGATGGGAGTTGTAGTCACAGATATTGCTCACCCTCACAATTGGCCCATCAACACCACTCTGAACCATGCTCACATCACAGGGAGTGGATAAGGACTGACAAGATGGCTGACACTGGGTACTGCTGTGGGGAGCACAAGGCCCTGCTGGGAACTGTGCAACAACGAACAGCAAGACACCACTGAATGACATCCTGAGAGTCAACCTGAACCCACTGCAAGGGTGGCATGCTTCATGGTGGGATAACTGGGCTAGGTGGAGAAGGATGGCCGGATGTCCACCAAATACAACCAATGCTGGCCATGCACACACCTCAACATTCACATTGAAATGCCCCAGGTATGCAGGACAATGTGCTACACCAATATCAACCTCTTACTGTGACAACTTAGGACAATGCAATGTACATGCCCGCATCCAGAGGTACAGTCACAACTGTCAGGTGTGTGAACCATTGATGCCTGTAGAAACATAACATACAATGTGTGTCTCTTCCAAATACAGGTGATGATGGGGACACAGCAGCAGGCGAGGAGGAGTCCCTGTCCCAGGCTCCGGGGGACACTGAGCTCACTGGTGTGGAACAGCCTCTGCCCTCCTCGGATGGCGAAGACCTACCTGGCACCTCCGGTGTGAGTCATCATGCAGCACCAGCAGGACCAACATCTGCACCCCCTGCACCCACCCCTCCAACAACTGCCAACACACAGACCACCCCCGCCGACACGGACAGACCAAGGACCACCGATGACAACAGCACAGGGCCCCAGGCCCACCGTGGAGCAACGGACAACAACACCACTAACAACCCCCAAGGGGGCCTCGGGTCACCTGTGCGTGCCACCGCAGGTCCTGCACGTGTCGCCAGGGGTGGTGGGAGGGGTGGTAGACATAGGTCGCTGCTTGCAGAGGGGTCTGGACTGCATGATGACCCACAACTGGCACGCATTGCTGATGCGTACCAGAATAGCACCGGAGAGGTCAGACAGGTAGTGGGGATCCTCAAGGACATACAACAGCAGCAGGCTGCCCATCATGCCCGCTTGGACTCCCACATGTCCCGTGTGGAGACACACATGTCTCGCATGGAGTCCAAGTGGGACACATTGCAAGAACTCACAGCGGTGCATAGGGACATATTGACATGCCTCCGCCAGATTAGCACCAACATGGCCACACCTCCCTGTGTGCCCACAACATCTGGTGCTGCAACAACTGACACTGCCACAGGGAGGGAGGAGGACTCTGGCGGAGACTCCCCTGCACCGCAGCAGCCTGCACGTGAGGGTCCCCCAAAGAAGAGGGGTCGTCCGAGGAAGGAAAACTGAGAGGTTGATGGCCACGTACATCCCCAGGAAGCCAACACCTGTTCCGGAAATTCTCCTTTGTGTGCAAACTTTTCACCCTGTCGAATGCAACACAACTCTCCCACATGACATGGGAGTTCAAGTTGGACTAATGTATCATATGACTGTGGACTTCACTCAGGACATTTCTGCTACCAAGACTTGCAACTCATCTGGGAACTTTGGATCACAATCCCAATGTACAGCACCCACCATCCTGTGCACTATACTCACACACATTTTTGTAAATAAAATCACTAGTACACCATACTTGCCTCTGTTGTTATTCAAATGTGGATACTGTTATGGTGATGATGATCTGCTAAATTACACTGTGTATGCTAACTGCTACAGCAAGTACAACACCGTCATGTGAGTCATGGTGACGTGACACATATGAGGGAGACACACCACTAGGGCTACACAACACAGAGACACCAGGGCCATCGGACTCATCGCCTACAGTGATGTTGCCAGGAAATACTGTGGAATGCACAGACACCACACCTATTCAGAGTCTGTGTCAACTAGCCCACAGGTGCAGTAAGCAAATGTCAGTCAGATGTGTGACCACAGACAACGCACATCCCAAAGTGAAGCACAGGTTTATTACACATTTGCAACATGTTGTTTCCACTACAAATGCAAGAGTTTACCCACGTGGCAGTGGCCACACAGTCAACAAGTGCAGAAGATATGAAGTCCAGGGGTGTGTGGCACATCACCTGTAGGGAAACGACTGCTGCCACCCTGAAAGCTGAATCATGGTGTCGGGGGATCCAAGTTGACCAAAGTACTCAGTAAGCACCCTGTGAAGGACAGACATGACACACAGTTAAAACCACTGAAGAACAGGACAGAACTGCAATACTCATGCCCAATACATGTCACAAGACAACTACACAAAACCAAGTTAGCATGTCAACACTGTTGGGGAGTACAGACTACCTGTAAGGACACATTGCTGCACGCATCCAGTCAAGTAGCACATGGCCACACTCAAACAGCACCAGAGCACCACCCACACATATCATGCAAACTCACATCATTCACATTACATCTCCCTGGATACTCACATTCAGCTGAAGAAGTTGGTGATGAGCTGTGTGCGGACATCACCATCATCATCATCATCATCATCACTGGCATCGTGGTCCAGGCCAGGATCCTCCACAGGTGGCGGACGTTGGTCATCGTCATCCAGGATGAGAGGCAACTCCTTCCGCACTGCCAGGTTGTGTAGCATGCAGCAGACGATGACAATCTTGCACACCTTTGCTGGGGCATATGGGAGGGCCCCTCCTGTCTTGTCCAGGCAGCGGAAGCGGCTCTTCAGGAGACCAAATGTCCGCTCGATCACTCTCCTGGTCCGACCATGTGCCTCATTGTAGCGCATCTGGGCTGGTGTCACAGGGTTCCTGAGGGGTGTCAGCAACCACGGCATGTTGGGGTATCCGGAGTCACCTACGGACAGACAAGTGCACATTAGCTGAGTTGGAAAAGTGGGCGGAATACTACAGAGCAGAACACACACAATGGTACAAAGTCAGTACACACCGACAAGCCAGGCACGCTGGTTCTGCATCTGTGCCATCATCCTCGGGATGCGACTACTCCTCATCACGTAGGCATCGTGTGCTGAACCAGGGAAACGGGCACACACATGTGTGATGCTCATATCTGCAAGACATACCACCAGAGCATTGATCGAATGGTAATGTTTCCGGTTCCGGTATGCCTGCTCATGTGCCTGTGGTGGTACCAAAGCCACATGTGTCCCATCAATGGAGCCAATGACATGTGGCATCCTCCCCAGGGCATAGAAGTCACTCTTGGCGTCAGTGAGTTGTTGACGTGTAGGGAAATAGATGTACTGGTTCAGGCATCTCAACATTGCCTCCAAAACATCGCGTAGCACACGGCTGAACATAGTCTGTGACATCCCACCGGCAGTCGCCACAGTGTGTTGAAAGGTACCGGTGGCAAAGAAGTGTAGGGCTGCCATTACCTTCACCTTGGGGGTCAGCGCCGTAGGGTACGGCCGGCCAGGTTGCAAATGTGGTGCCAAGCGCACTGCCAAATCCTCAATCAGCTGCCTGGTGAAGCGGTACCGTCGGATGCTGTCACGTTCCACCATCGTTGCCAGGTCAGGGAATGGTCTATGGACAGCTGGAGCCCTGCAGTGCATAGGTTGAAGAAAGAAAGATTGTCAGTCACCCCACATATGTGCCATTCACCATACTCAATTTCACATGATACATCATTACGAGACACAAGTACTTGATGTGTGTGCCGTTCTGTTCGGACATAACTGGCACCTACATGGCCATCATCTAACTTCTCAGTACAACATGTGTGGACAACAGGTTCCAGGTTGTGCTATGGGAAACCATTAGGCTGTGTCACAGTACCCATTTACTGCTGTCACGTTCCACACACACACCACAGTGACATGTCTGGACAGATGCGCCACAGGCATCACAGCTCATTGACAGGTAGATTCCCAGTGACCCTGTCTTGCCACATGGACACTGGCATGACATGGCGTATCATGTACACGTCAGAAAATGAAACATGACTCCCACAGGTAGTGGCCCCTGTCGCCTCCGCAGGATCGGACATGGACGCCAGTGACGCACAACATCAAAGTCCATGCACAAACAACGTTGATGTGGAGACTGTCTCCCATCGTGCACATGGAATCAGAGACATCGGAAACACAACATGCACACAGACTGTGGAGGGCCATCACTATTGTGGCAATGGGTCACCCTGTGACGTACATGCCTTCCCCCATGGGACCCTGGGGGTATGTGACATGTCATACACATACACAACCTGGAAATGTGACCATGCCACATGCTCCGAAATGAACTGTTGCACATCACAGTGGTCATGTGCACAACACACAAAGGACCCTGTCCCCATGAACACATGCACAGCCTGGGTGTGGCTGCCCACAAGTGCCACCACAGAAACCACATGTTTACCCCCATACACAGAAAAGGTAATGCAGCCTTACATGCCTTAGGAAACAGTGTGGACTGGGTGTGGTGTTGTAGGTGTGCCCCTGAGTCTCTGGCAGGTATATGTGGCTGGCATACGTTCACCAGTGACAAGCATGGTGACATATGCGACTGACCTGTACAGGTACGCGTTGTACAGCAATGGACCGATCAGTGTGCCCGGCCGGCCCATTGCATCTGTTGTGGGTGGGTACGCGTTGTACAGCAATTGACCGTTCGGTGTGCCCGGCTGGCCCATTGCATCTGTTGTGAGCGGGTACGCGTAGTACAGCAATGGACCGATCGGTGTGCCCGGCCGGCCCATTGCATCTGTTGGGAGCGGGTACGCGTTGTACAGCAATGGACCGATCGGTGTGCCCGGCCGGCCCATTGCATCTGTTGGGAGCGTAGTACGCGTTGTACAGCAATGGACCGATCGGTGTGCCCGGCCGGCCCATTGCATCTGTTGGGAGCGAGTACGCGTTGTACAGCAATGGACCGATCGGTGTGCCCGGCCGGCCCATTGCATCTGTTGTGAGCGGGTACGCGTTGTACAGCAATGGACCGATCGGTGTGCCCGGCCGGCCCATTGCATCTGTTGTGAGCGGGTACGCGTTGTACAGCAATGGACCGATCGGTGTGCCCGGCCGGCCCATTGCATCTGTTGGGAGCGGGTACGCGTTGTACAGCAATGGACCGATCGGTGTGCCCGGCCGGCCCATTGCATCTGTTGTGGCGTACGCGTGTATCGATACGCGTTGTACAGCAATGGACCGATCGGTGTGCCCGGCCGGCCCATTGCATCTGTTGTGAGCGGGTATGCGTTGTACAGCAATGGACCGATCGGTGTGCCCGGCCGGCCCATTGCATCTGTTGTGGGCGGGTACGCGTTGTACAGCAATGGACCGATCGGTGTGCCCGGCCGGCCCATTGCATCTGTTGTGAGCGGAGTACGCGTTGTACAGCAATGGACCGATCGGTGTGCCCGGCCGGCCCATTGCATCTGTTGGGAGCGGGTACGCGTTGTACAGCAATGGACCGATCGGTGTGCCCGGCCGGCCCATTGCATCTGTTGTGGGCGGGTACGCGTTGTATCCCGACATACGCGTTGTACAGCAATGGACCGAACGGTGCGCACGCGTTGGCTGGGGCCTGGCATGGCAACGGACGCGTATTCGAAGCTTCAACGAGTCTGATGCAGTGAATTCAGTTGGCCAGCCACAACAATGTTGCAAAATCATGGGTGTCATGAACTTGGATTTTTGAAGGATGCTGTGGGCGTGTATTAGTGCTGCTATTCCATGGATTGGTCAGATTCAGAAGATGCAAACGACTTGGACCTATCACTTTGGACACATGGGACAGTATCTGCCTCTGCAGCACACATATAATGCTGGCTGTTCCCCTGAGAGCTCACTTGCCTGCACTACATGCTCCAGGACGACATCTGCCACCAACACTGCTGCTGTCTCTGCATCCTCTGGCTACTGCAATGGCACGTACTGTGGAGAGAGCCCCAGCCTTCAGCCTTGAGGAGAACCAGGCCCTGCTGGACAGCCTCCTTCCACAGTACAGCAAGCTGTATGGGAAACCAGGGGAGCAGGTGAGTGTGCTGTCCACTGCCTTACTAATTTTGCATGTTGTCTGACTAGCAGGACTTACAGTGTGCACACCACTGGCTAGCATGCTCACTGAGTAGTTCTGACCCCCAAAGTGTGTAGTTACATGCACTGAACAGGTACAGTGCAGTAACAGTGCATTCCAACAAGGTTTACTTCCCATGCAATGATACCATGTAGTAACTGCTGGCAAACTGTTCATAGCCATCGTTGTACTGCCTGTGTACATCATGTGCCCCAGTGATTGAGACATGTATATCCAACTGTGTGATGCACGTATATGTTGCATGTGTAGTAATGGCATTTTCACTTTGTCATCCTCACAGGTTGATGCCCACCAGAAGCAGGAAATCTGGCTGACCATCGCCCGGGCAGTAAGATCCGTGGGGACTACAAGCGCCGGATCCGCAACTGCCAGAAGAGGTGGCAGGACCTTCGAGGCTGGACCCGGAGGATCGCAAGGGTCCAGCTGAAGCTGTCGCCTCCTCGCAGGAGGGGCGGACACCGGACCCTGACCCCCACATGCTCAGGATCCTGGCGGTGGTCTTCCCTGACCTGGATGGGCAGCTGAAGGCCAGACAGCAGCAAGGAGGGGTGAGTCCATGACAGCACTGTGCACTTTGTCTGACATGCTATGTGCCCTCCTCTGGCCTGGTTAAACTTCCACAGTACATCAGTCTTGTGGTCCAGGACCCATGTCCCTCTATTGTGACATGCCCACTCCTCATCTGATACGCATATGTGTGGCCCTTACAGTCAGGAAATTGTGTCACTTGGGGACTGTGTCATTGCATTTTGCTTTGCTCAAGGTGGGGGACAGCATTTGTTCCGGTGACTATGTTGTGGGATTCATGGGTGGGTCAATTGCTTACACAATGCCCAAGTTCTGACATGTAATCTGGGTGTAACTTTGATATGTGGTCCACTTGCTGATCTGATTCACCACATGTCCCTGGGGTATTTGGCACACCCCCATGCTGCGGGTGGGAAGAATGTTTGGGCCTCAGGAGTATGTATATCAAGTGTGTCACACATGCTTAGACACCTGCCTACTGTCCAGGACTCATCCCTCTTACAGGTGGAGCTGGACAGTCATGCCTACTCCAGGGCATACAATAGACTCTGTACTCCCACTCCCGTGGATCATCTGACATGTTGTGATCAGTGACATGTTCCCTCAGGTGTCTGCCTCTGTGTCATTGTGCTGTGGCTTCGTTGTCAGGACTACTGGTGTGTTTGTCGGTTAGGGCTCAGCATGCCATCTGAGATGTGACCATGAGAGACGATACTTCTGTGACTTATAGATGTTTGATCACTTGACTGTGCACACAGGTGTATGCGACTGTGACTTTCAGGCAGCTGTTATTCATTCACAGCATACTGTGAGGTGCTCAGGTTCTGAGAGTTGTGTTTCATGTCCCCCATATGTCCAATTGGCATGACGTGGACAAATACTAGTTCAGATGATGTGGTGTGTGGGGGATGGACATGTGCACTTGTCAGCTACATAACTTGCATTCCCCATGTCCTAGGATTGTGACACAGTGCAGACTGTTGTTGGCTGGCTGCCATGGCCATGTGAATGGAGACAGTGATGTATGACTTTGCACGCATGCCTGTGTCATGGCATTAAACTTCCTAAGAGTGATCCTGCAGGGGAGTGACATGTGCAACATGCACCCCATTGTGGCATGGACTATCCGGACATGGGTGCATCATGGTGTCTGGTGCTGGTATGCATCACATGCATTTCTATTTAGACTCTGGCCATCCCTTTCTCCGGACACCTGCACTGACTCAGTGGCAAGAGATGTGATGTGTGCATGTTCACATACTTCACCGTGTTCCCTGCAATGTCCAACAACTGTGTAGGTGGTGCATGTGTCCACACTGGGGTCTTACCATCAGACAGGCACCAGACAGATGGGTGCAAGGGCAGGAGGGTGTGAGTCCCATGGTTGACCATCAGACTGACAATTGGCTTCTCCAAATCTGTGTGAGGAGTTTTGGCAATGTTCAACTAAGGATGCCAGGGCTGGCTCTGTAAGTGCTGTACTTACTGTGGTGTGTGCGGTCAGTGCAGGTGACTGATGTTTGTCTGTTTCCCTAATTGTTTGCAGATACATCCACGGCCACAGGAGGGGACAGCTCCACTGGACCAGGAGGAGCTGCGGAGCCAGACTGGGTCAGCATCCGACGAGTGGTCAGAGGGACCCAGTGGCACGGAGGGCGAGGGAGCCACACCGAGGAGTCCTCAGCACCATCCACCTCAGCTGAGGACCACAGCAGCTCGGAGGATGACTCCCTTGTGGAGGCGGGTGTCAGCAGCCACCACACCCCAGCTAGTCTGTCTGGCCCCGCCACCACCACCACCAGCACCGCCCTCCCATTGGCTCCAATTCCAGAGGTCCGTGGAGGCTCCCGTGTTCGGGAGCGTGTCTCCTTCGTGCCAGGCACCGCACCCCCTGCCCCTGTGTCCCCTGCTGCCCTGAGTGAGGAGTCTGTGTACCTACTTCGGCAGCTCCATGTAGGGCAGACAGCAATGCTGAGTGTCCTCCATGCACACACCACTCTGTTGACACAGCTGGTGTCGTTCATGGAGGGCATCTCGATGGGTATGTCTGCCCTACAGAGGAGCAATAAGTCCATGGACTCCTCCCTGACGGCAGCAGTGTCCCTCCTCCAACAGTCCCTCCCCCTCCTACCTCTGCCCCATCCACACTTCCTGGCACCCTACCTGTCCAAAGCACATGCACACCTGCACAATCACCCAAACACACAGACACGAGCAGCACAGACACACCCAAAAGAAAGGCAAGACGTGCACACAAGCATCCTCAGGGGACAGATACCACACACACAGGGGATGGGGAACAGACACACACACAGGCATCCACAGTCACTCCGCAGTCCTCCAAATCCTCTCCCTCCAAGACCCCTTCCCTTGCCTCACCTGCAACCCCACCTACACAGCAGGTCTTCCTCTGTGACCTCGGCCTCTTCCCCTCCGATCCTGCAGATCCGGCATACCGGGGGAAGAGGAAGTCCACCCACACAGAGGGAGTGCCCCTCGCCCCCGGACACCCTCCCCCAGGCGCAGGCAGACTGAGGACCCCATTCGGAAGTCCCCCGGACCAGGAAGGGCAAGACCCCACCACCACCACCACGCAGCTCCACCACCCAGTCTCTCTCCTCCATCCCCCAGGCCACCACTCCACAGGTTCCACCGCCACACCCTGCCCCAGGTTCCCCACACACCGATACCGCATCCCCAAACTGCTTAGGCCCTCCCCCTGCCACTTGCTCTTCCACCCCCAACCCAGACGCTCAGCCTGTTTGTGCCACTGGTGTGGAGACCGGGTCCCCCACTCTGTCCTGCCCACCTCATCTGCCCCCCTTCCACTCCCTTGGAGGCATGCACTGCAGTGGAGTCCACAACCACCCCGTCTGACTCGGGCACTGCAGTGGGGACCCAGTCCACTCCATCAGACCAGCCCACTGCAGTGGCTGCAGCACCAACACCATCTGACTTGTGCCCTACAGTGGTGCCGGCCCCCTGAGTCAGACACCTCCACTGCAGTTGCCGGTGACACTCCTGCACCCACCACCCCTTCACTGCCTCACTCTGGCATCCCCTGATCCTGTCCCTGCGGTGCCTGGCCTGCCCCTTGTATGCCCCTCCAAGGGGGATGTCCCCTGTCCCTACCAGTGCAGGCAAGCAATGGGTGACAAGTTGTCACATATCACCCTGTTGGGACTGTGTATTTGGACTGGCCATTGGCCTTAGTTTAATTTGGACTTCTGATTTTTGATTGACATTTGCTGAATAAAGCCTCTTTTTGTTTACTTGTGGTTTTTCTTTTGATGTACATGATGTAGATGAGTATCATCATGCATTTGCAGTTGTAATAGTGTTCAGATCAGGAAAATGAAGTGTTGCTGTGATGGACTCCATGTGGTCCATGGGATATGTGTCCTGTTGTAGTCTGGATCTATGGCATCCTCTGCTGCAGTCTGAGGGTGTGATGTTCAGCATATGACACAGGGATGTACGTTTTGCATTTGTAAATTAACATCTTTGTCTTACAGTGATGCACATCTGGTGGGCTTACCACTGTTCAATGTTTCTATTTCCCTGACTGTGTGCCCATCTCCACTGGACATGCAGTTTAGCACACCAATGTTGAAGGACTCATCAGTGTATACAGTGCACCTTGCTTGACACGTGTTTTGGGTGTATGCAGATGACTGACGTGACACTCCCGTACCCAGGCTGATGTGAGCAGAGCCTTCAGTGTGTTGTAGTTGTTGACTCACTGACCGAGTGTTCTGCCGACATGTTTGAGTCGTGCACAGACAAGGTTTGGCACAGCGGACCTTCCACAGCAGTGGAGTGCCCTCATGGCAGTGTGTAATCCCGTGACATTGCCTGGGCCCGTGTTTTGTGTTGTGTAAGCATGTCTGTGCGTGTACCCTTCCCTTTTCCTACACAGGCTGTGTCCCTACGGATGTTCCTGTTTCTGATGCTTGCTGAGTTGTTCTGTGTTCATCCAGCATCTTGGACCTGGTTACTCCGGGATGTGGGTGCATGGCAAACTAAGGTTCATCAGGTTGTCATCCCAGGTTGTCTTTGTTGTCAGGGCTGGGGATGTGGGCAAACGCAGATGGGACACATTCAGGATTCCCCTTGGCACTTGTTGGTTACACATGTCATGTAATTTACAGTCTGTGGTAGCTTTCAGTGATTGTGACACGTTGTGTGTGTGACTGCTGCCACTCCTCAGGGTCAGAGCTGCAATGTTGGAAGTTGTGTACGTGTGTTCTTTGTGTGTCACCTTGTCTTCTTCATTGGTGTGTGACTATGGCCGGGATCCCATTGATTGTGGTGGATTTCACGTCATGCCCATGTACCGCGTAGTGTGCAGTGTGTCAGACATTCACGAGTCTTGTTGACTGGCCATGTGTGATGGGTTTCTGCACCTTAGTTCCCACCACCACCCCTGGGATTGTCATGGGTGCATGTGCAATGTCACCAGTCCATGTGAGCTTCACTGCTGCACATTGGTGGAGATCAAGGTGTGTGGTGTTGAGTGTGTGCAAATGTGAGTTGTTGCACGGCTAGACCCCTACCTCCATATTGGCCATGGCTGGCAGGCCGTGCTGATTGATTTGTGCTTGTGTAGGTGTGATGGTAGTTTGTTGCTCAGGACACATGGCTGTGGTTCACAGTGTGAATGACATCTACCTTTGTCATCACAGTGGGATTATCATGCAGGCTAGTGTCACCACAATGTGGGGTCCCTGGGGGTAGTGCTGTGGTGGGTCTGTCTCTTGCTGTGTTAGTTGCTGTTCCTACAAGCTTGTGTGACATGTGTAATTTGGGCTCCCTCTCATCTAACAATGCCTCTTTGCCCACATAGGGGAATCCGATCCATGAGTAACTTTTGTATGGCACTGTATACACATCTGTGTAATTGGAATTCAGGCCTCCTCATGTGTTGTGTGGTTGCCTGGGGACACTGGCACACACCCCCATCACCTGTTGTGTTTGATATGCAGTGTGAGTCTGCCTGTTTGTGTTTGTGCATTTGCACCACTGCATTGGCATATCTTGAGTGTGCCATTGGCTGTATGTTGTTTGGTGGCTTTCCCCTGCTGTCCCTGGGACTCCTAGGTCATCAGTCAGCACAATAATCATGGTTTGTATGTCCCATTGCTGCCATGGTATGGTATTTGTTCACCTGACATCTACAGTCTCCACAGGATATCTACATTTGTGTGTCCATTGGTGCAGATATGTGGGTCTGCATTATGATGGTCACTTCTGTCATTGTGTTATTTGTGAATGTTGACAATGTGAGCCCCCATGGGTGATGTTTGTATGCACATGGCCAAAACGATGTTTTATTGCCACTGCACTGTTTGCCTCACCCAATCTATGTTGCTATGGGGCACAAGCACTACTATGCCACTGATGTGTTTGTTGTTGTGTGACCAGTAATCATCCATGCAGTTTGGCTTTGGCAGCTTTTACCCTGACTACACTTCCCTTTTGGTCACTGTGGTGATGGGGCTTTGGGCCCCATTGCCACAATGTTCAAAATGTGCATCAGCTATGGACCCAACACCTACCTTTTGGTCACTGTGGTGATGGGGCTTTGGGCCCCATTGCCACACTGTTCAAAAGGTGCATCAGCTATGGACCCCACACCTACCTTTTGGTCACTGTGGTGATGGGGCTTTGGGCCCCATTGCCACACTGTTCAAAAGGTGCATCAGCTATGGACCCCACACTTCCCTTTTGGTCACTGTGGTGATGGGGCTTTGGGCCCCATTGCCACACTGTTCAAAATGTGCATCAGCTATGGACCCCACACCTACCTTGTGGTCACTGTGGTGATGGGGCTTTGGGCCCCATTGCCACACTGTTCAAAATGTGCATCAGCTATGGACCCCACACCTACCTTTTGGTCACTGTGGTGATGGGGCTTTGGGCCCCATTGCCACACTGTTCAAAAGGTGCATCAGCTATGGACCCCACACCTACCTTGTGGTCACTGTGGTGATGGGGCTTTGGGCCCCATTGCCACACTGTTCAAAAGGTGCATCAGCTATGGACCCCACACTTCCCTTTTGGTCACTGTGGTGATGGGGCTTTGGGCCCCATTGCCACACTGTTCAAAAGGTGCATCAGCTATGGACCCCACACTTCCTTTTTGGTCACTGTGGTGATGGGGCTTTGGGCCCCATTGCCACACTGTTCAAAAGGTGCATCAGCTATGGACGTCACACTCACCTTTTGGTCACTGTGGTGATGGGGCTTTGGGCCCCATTGCCACACTGTTCAAAATGTGCATCAGCTATGGACCCCACACCTACCTTGTGGTCACTGTGGTGATGGGGCTTTGGGCCCCATTGCCACACTGTTCAAAATGTGCATCAGCTATGGACCCCACACCTACCTTGTGGTCACTGTGGTGATGGGGCTTTGGGCCCCATTGCCACACTGTTCAAAATGTGCATCAGCTATGGACCCCACACTTACCTTTTGGTCGCTGTGGTGATGGGGTGTTCAACCCCATTGCCACAGTGGCCATGGTCGGCTTGCATTGTGGAGGCCACACACATTTATGTGTGACACATGTGCTAGGGGGTCACATTGTATGTTCAATGTCATGTTCAGTGTTGTAGGCATTTGACACAGACTACACACGCTTGTCATGGTGTTGGGGGGATGTAATTTTCAGACATTCCTTATGTGGGAGTATGCTGGTTGTGTCATGCATTACCCGTCCTATGAGTAGGGGTGGAGGTAGTGGCAGGCATCCATCCCCCTAAGGGTGGGGATGGTAGTAGTGACAGGCATCCAGGCCCCCATGAGTAGGGGTGGTGGTAGTGGCAGGCATCCAGCCCCCCTGAGTAGGGGTGGTGGTAGTGGCAGGCATCCATCCCCTAAGGGTGGGGATGGTAGTAGTGACAGGCATCCAGGCCCCCATGAGTAGGGGTGGTGGTAGTGGCAGGCATCCAGGCCCCCTGAGTAGGGGTGGTGGTAGTGGTAGGCATCCATCCCCCTAAGGGTGGGGATGGTAGTAGTGACAGGCATCCAGGCCCCCTGAGTAGGGGTGGTGGTAGTGGCAGGCATCCAGCCCCCCTGAGTAGGGGTGGTGGTAGTGGCAGGCATCCAGCCCCCTAAGGGTGGGGATGGTAGTAGTGACAGGCATCCAGGCCCCCTGAGTAGGGGTGGTGGTAGTGGTAGGCATCCAGGCCCCCATGAGTAGGGGTGGTGGTAGTGGCAGGCATCCAGCCCCCCCTGAGTAGGGGTGGTGGTAGTGACAGGCATCCGGGCCCCCGTGAGTAGGGGTGGTGGTAGTGGTAGGCATCCAGCCCCCCTTAGTAGGGGTGGTGGAAGTGGCAGGCATACAGCCCCCTAAGGGTGGGGATGGTAGTAGTGACAGGCATCCAGGCCCCCTGAGTAGGGGTGGTGGTAGTGGTAGGCATCCATCCCCTAAGGGTGGGGATGGTAGTAGTGACAGGCATCCAGGCCCCCATGAGTAGGGGTGGTGGTAGTGGCAGGCATCCAGCCCCCCTGAGTAGGGGTGGTGGTAGTGGCAGGCATCCAGCCCCCTAAGGGTGGGGATGGTAGTAGTGACAGGCATCCAGGCCCGCCTGAGTACGGGTGGTGGTAGTGGTAGGCATCCATCCCCCTAAGGGTGGGGATGGTACTAGTGACAGGCATCCAGGCCCCCATGAGTAGGGGTGGTGGTAGTGGCAGGCATCCAGCCCCCCCTGAGTAGGGCTGGTGGTAGTGGCAGCCATCCAGCCCCCTAAGGGTGGGGATGGTAGTAGTGACAGGCATCCAGGCCCCCATGAGTAGGGGTGGTGGTAGTGGCAGGCAACCAGGCCCCCCTGAGTAGGGGAGGTGGTAGTGGCAGGCATCCAGGCCCCCATGAGTAGGGGTGGTGGTAGTGGCAGGCATCCAGCCCCCTGAGTAGGGGTGGTGGTAGTGGTAGGCATCCAGCCCCTAAGGGTGTGGATGGTAGTAGTGACAGGCATCCAGGCCCCCTGAGTGGGGTGGTGGTAGTGGCAGGCATCCAGCCCCCTGAGTAGGGGTGGTGGTAGTGACAGGCATCCAGGCCCCCTGAGTAGGGGTGGTGGTAGTGGTAGGCATCCAGGCCCCCTGAGTAGGGGTGGTGGTAGTGGTAGGCATCCATCCCCCTAAGGGTGGGGATGGTAGTAGTGACAGGCATCCAGGCCCCCATGAGTAGGGGTGGTGGTAGTGGCAGGCATCCAGGCCCCCCTGAGTAGGGGTGGTGGTAGTGACAGGCATCCAGGCCCCCCTGAGTAGGGGTGATGGTAGTGGCAGGCATCCAGCCCTCCCTGAGTAGGGGTGGTGGTAGTGGTAGGCATCCAGCCCCCTAAGGGTGGGGATGGTAGTAGTGACAGGCATCCAGCCCCCTATGAGTGGGGATGGTAGTAGTGATGTGCATCCAGCCCCCTATGAGTGGGGATGGTAGTAGTGATGGGCATCCAGCCCCCTATGAGTAGGGGTACTGGTAGTGATGGGCATCCAGTCCCCTATGAGTAGGGGTACTGTTAGTGATGGGCATCCAGCCCCCTATGAGTAGGGGGTACTGGTAGTGGTAGGCATCCCCACCCATCCATCCCCCTAAGGGTGGGGATGGTAGTAGTGACAGGCATCCAGCCCCCCCTGAGTAGGGGTGGTGGTAGTGACAGGCATCCAGGCCCCCCTGAGTAGGGGTGGTGGTAGTGGTAGGCATCCAGCCCCCCCTGAGTAGGGGTGGTGGTAGGGTGGTGTTGGTGGTAGGCATCCATCCCCCTATGGGTGTGTATGGCATTGGTGATGGCCATCCCACCCCTATGGTTCTGCTGTTGCTAGTGTACGTCATTTGTGCACCCCTATGTGTGTGTGACATATTTCGGGTATGTGTCGTTTGTTTGTGTTGTTGGTGTTTGACTTACCGTCTGCGCCGTACGCATCCGTGCCGGTCCCGGTAATAGATGTAGAGTATAGGTAGGCAGGCATCCTGGGATTCATGTTTGGATCGTCTCGTTCGGGTTTCTCGTGTCTTCGACTCGTACTCGTCGCTGGCTTGTTCGTCTCGTAGCCGTGGATCGTCTTGTGGCGCGAAACGGAGCTTATGTACGGCTCACCCGGATGCTCAAACGTCCCGGACGTAGCGACGGGTTCGGCTCGTACGGAGTGCGCATCGTACTCGTCCGGCCGGAAGGTGCTGTGTATTTGCTTCCGTACGACTCGATTCGGCGTTTACGGATCCGGCTCGGGCGGGGAACAGGAGCTGGATTGGGTAAGTACGGCTCGCTCGGAATCTGGGTTGTTATACGCATCGTACTTGTTCGTCCGGACGAGTGTTCGAATCGGTCGGGAAACACGCACTCGGCTGGTTTTTTTTCCGGACAAATACTGTTAGGTGCGCTTCCGGCCGAGATCGGAATCGACCCCATAGTGTTATTATTACACATTCAGCTATCAAATCGCCAAGCCATCAACATTAGTATTTATGTCTGTTTTTAATTGTGTTTTCATACCAATAGCTACCATAGCGTTAAGTCATCCATAATATGATTTATGTCCGTGTTTAATTACAGTATATTTATACATGGTTATCTGTCCTTAGTTAGACATAACAAAACAACCACTGACTGAAAATGCTGTCTCTTATATTTCATGCATACTAAATGACCTTATCAAATGTTGTACATGTATTGACGTATAAATTTATGAATTTCAAGGACACTCTATATACAGATGTTTAACATATTGTCATCACTTTTTAACTCTACTTTTTTAACATTGTATACAAAAAAATCAAACAATTAAAAAAAATATTTTGAAAAAGAAAAAACTTTTGGGCTATGAGTTTACTTTTGATCAAATTGTAATAGTATATGTTGGTTAGAATTATTGTATGCCCGCAGATCTATGTAAACTATTTCTTGCTCAAGTATGTTTTCAAATGTATAGATGTGCATCTAAAATGGTCATTTATTTATTACAATTTTAGTATTTTAACAAGCCATTCCAAGATGGCTGTGGTTGATGCATGCACATCTGTGGTGGACATCTTGAGGGCATGTGCTAAAATAATACAGAGCCATTTCCTGGTCGACACTCACCGATATTGCGGCATTCACAAAAAAGCTAAGGAAAAAAGAGATCTGAAATCTGGGCAAAGAAAGTATGTGATACATGGAGAGAGGATGGGGAGAAGCAGGAGGAAGGTTGAACATTTTAAAAAACAAGCAGTTTTATGAACAATCTTCCAAATTCTAAATAATAAGTCCCATATTTTCATTTTCTTGTAGAAATCATTGTTGTTGGAAAGTAGCTAATGAATACAACATCATCAGCTTTCACAATGGAGAAAAGTTTTCCTTAGGCTTGTAGCAGAAAATGTTATTTTGCCTTTGGTATACTGGTTTTCATGGATACAACTTCCATCTTCACAATTGAATTGAAGACCGAAGATTCACTTTTCAGAATCTTCCATAATCTCAAAGAGAAATTTCCAAGAAGCAGGAAGTATCTTCTAAACTGACCTGGAGATTAGTTCCAGTTCCAATAATTTCAGTTAAAGCACCAGTGTTCAGTACTGGACAAAACAGATATAATTCTTCTAGCACAGAGCAGGCTCTCATTATTGTCTTCTTATGATCTGGAGCATTCTTTACCTGGAAATTGGCTAAGCAGGATGCAGCATTTCTTATAGGGTACTGTGATTGATGAGACCATGTGCACACAACATGCTATGGTCCCCACACCAACTCCAGCTAGGATTTATCACACTAAATCCTGTCATTCCTCAGCTAGGCACTTTATAGAAAAAAGGCCTTCCTGAGTTCTGTGCATTACTGAAAAGGGTAGATTTAAGCCTCACTGCACTTAAATCTCTTGCCAATTTTCTCCCAAAGCCAGCCTATTCCAGAACCCAGAGGAAGAAATAAATACCCCACATTTTTTTGGCCACATCTGCTTCCGCACCCTGCAGTGCTGTCTCCTCTTTCTCTCCTCTCCGAAGTATGCAAGTGTAACTCCTCCCCATTGACAGAGAACTTTGACTGGAAAAGCTTTGGTCGGAGAAGGATTTGGTCAATAATATTTGGACTTCTTCCTTCCAGGAGAAGGATTGTGAATTACTTTACTTACCTGTCCTAAAGGCCTCTGCCACAGTTAGGAGAATATTCGTACCAGCACAGCCTAGTCAGCTGAAAGACAAAAATGTAAATGCATTATAAAAGACAACACAGCAGCACAGTTAATAAGACATTCTCTGCAACTGGACCAGGAACTCTAATATTAAAAATCACTATTGGTGGAAGGAGTTCCTGAGCCAATTTTAACATCACCATTCACCATCACACGCACTGTCACAAAAAAAGCAAGTTCCGCTGTCATGAGGCATCATAGCACACCTTGGAAGCATTCGTCGACCAGGCTGGACACCCAATGATGAAGCATGTCACCAACTAGATTGGTGAGTGAGGGTTCTTTAAAAACACCCTGTGGGTTTCTAGGTACCCTAGCCTTAAGAATTGTGAGAAACCTGTCCTTGCATCGACAGTAGAGTAGGTAGCAAACGTGTTCTTTTTTGTTATATGTTATATTAGTTATTGGTTAGGAAGGCGAATGAGTTCTCTTTTACCCTTCTCTCTCTCCCTGTTGTTTAAATGTGGATGGTAGTTCACCGCAAGCAAGAATGTCACTATTCTTGTTTGGTCCAGTAAGGGTTTCAGTGATTCAAACCTGAGCTCAACCCCTACTAGCTATGGCACTGAGCAGACAGGCTAAAATTGGGGAAATGTGTAAAACATTTACTCAAAAACAATATAAACATCAAAAACACAACACAATAATAATCCCACTCTAAGGTATAAAAATAGAGACTAATGTAAGAAACAAAATGACACCAAAACAAAAAAAATCCAATAAGGGGAGCCAGAGATATGACATTTCAACATTTTAATAATAATAGCTCCAAAAAGCATTAAGCGCCAACTACGGTTGGCTGGTTGCGATTGACCTTTACCTAGACATGATTTAACGCTGACCACGATGGAGCAAGAGTATGGTACAGAAACCAGATTTAACCCAGTTGGAAGTTTTATCTTTGAACTTAGTCACTAGAAGTTAGAAATGGAAGTCAAAAGTCCTCATAGGGGCACGGCAGTGGGCTGTGACTAGGAAGGGTCCACAAGACTTGATAGCCATCAGATGAGGTCCCGGTGAAGTTGTTAACTTTTGGCAGGAAAGCTTTGAGCAAGAGAAATTAAAAATTCATGACCAAGGAAGGTCCCACGCAGGCCGGACAATTTGAGCACCTCCGTCCGGTGAAGATTTCTACATTCGAACTTAGCCATTTTTTTGAAGGTCTGATTCATCTAGCTGGGCAAAGCTGCCAGCTATAGACAAACAGGACTCCACAAGGTTGGATACTCTCTCTGCAAAGTATTGCTGAAATGGATTTGCTGCTGTGAGCAACGGCAACCTGAATCTTCAGCCCAGCGGCAATGCACCTTCGTCGAATTGACCTGGCAGGTGTTTCCCGGTTCTCAGGAGTTCTTTGCAGCCCAAAGGTTTTTAAGTCTCAGGATGTCAGGAGGAGTACACTTTGACACATCCAATGGTCCCAAGACCTCACGAACAGCACTTAGGGGTCAAGACTCCCTGAAGTCCACTTTTTTGTCCTGGGTACAAGTGGGAGCAGGTCCAGCCTTCAGTTCTCCTCACAGGTTTTAACAGCAGGTACAGTCCTTCTTCTGTTTTTCACAAGTTCATTAATGTCCCGAAGAAGGTGCCCAGGGGTGCCATATATATGCCTAATACTAGCCTGTGGGTGGAGGGATATTTCTTGCCCCTCCCTGACCAATAGGGAAAAAGTTCCCCGGGGTAAGCCTACCCACTTTTGAAGCAGTTCATGTGTGCCCTACTGCGAACAATCCCACAGTGCCCCTCTCTGACCAAATCCAAGATGGTGAAACCCTTCTCCCCTTGTGCAGAGCCTGTGTGCCCATCCCAGATGTGTGGTCAGGAAATGAGTAACACCTCCTCTGTGGTCACTTAAAACCAGTCCTAGGTACAGCTCCTCTCACACTGGGAGCAGTTTTCATCCCTCATCAAGGGGCTAGTCAGCTGACAGGTGGCATTTAGAGCTTATGCAAATGGAACTCGAGAGGCTTTAGGCAGGAAAGGGTAGCTTTCTAAAAGTACCTCATCCTTAAAAGGTATTACAAAACCAAATTTACTAATAAATTGAATTTGAAACAAATATTAAAAGAATCCTTACATTATATTTCTAGCTGTTCCCTAACTAAAATTAGCATTATTAAACGTAGTAATTTAATCCAGTGCTTCCCCATGAAACAGGCAGCCTTGCTAAAGTGAAAATAGTGTTTGGGGTCTTTTCACTATAAGGGCATGACTAACATTACATGTCTAAACATCCTACCTTTAAAATCTATGCACCCTGACTTACGGCTTATAAAGCCTAGATAGGGGTGTCTTATTAATATTTAAAAGGGAGATTTTTACCTGTTAAAGGGGTTTATTTTGACATTTCAAATTGCAGTTTTAAAACTGCAATATCCAGGCTATAATGGTAGAACTGCATTCATGTTTACACTTTCACTGAAGTGGGTGGCTGCATTCATGTTTACACTTTCGCTGTAGTGGGTGCTGGTGCTGCAGTCCACTAGTGACTTGTATCTTACAGGCCCTGGGTACACTTTGTGCCATATACTAGGGATATAAAAATAAGTTAAATATTCCAATTAGAAGTATAGCCAAATCAACATGTTTTAGGGGTCAAAGCACATGCACTGGACAAGTTTATCAGAGCCCCAGTACAGAGATTAAAAAAAACAGCAGCATCAGTCCAAAATATAAATGGGTTGATCATGCAAAATGAGCCATTTTCCTACAAATTATATTTAAGATCATAATACCATATTTTTGTGTCATAACCTTTTATTGAGGAGACATTTTACAACATCGGAGCAATGCAATAAAGGCAGAAATAAGGAACAATGGGCAGTACAGTAATGAATAATGAATGAGGGGGAGGTGGGGATGGGAGGAGGAGGGGAGAGGGGGGTAGGGGGAGTGGCAGAAGTGGCAGTGAGGAGAGTATTGGGCACTAGCAGAGACCTTTTTTACGCAGCAAATAGAAGCATCCAAGAACTCTGCCAGAGAACTCTTTCAGGTCATAAACAAACTTACTAAAGTCCCTAAGACTAAAGGTAGCAACATCAGTCAATCTTTGTGTGAGGAAATAGCTTCTCATTTTCGCAATAAAGTTGAGCAAATCTACAACCAGTTCTCTGCCTCCAGTGACATCAACCTTAGCGTTAGTCCCACAATAGCCCAAGCTTCGACCAGTTTAAGTCCCCCATCTAACATCAATCAATTTTCATCTACCGTTCCTGCAGATGTTCTTAAATTAGTTAACTCTACAAAGTCAGGATCACCTTATGACCCTTGCACCCCCTCCATATTAAAACAGATTCCGGCTCTGATTGCTTCATTTCTAGCCAACATCTTCAACAGGATGTTTAGCACCGGTCTCTTTCCTGATCCATGGAAAATAGCCTCTATCTTGCCACTTCTTAAGAAACCCAACCTAGACCCAGATAATCCAGCAAACTACTGTCCGATTTCTAGGTTACCATTCCCAACTAAAATAGTGGAAAAACTGATTAACACACAACTAACACAGTTTATTCAGGAAATTCATCTGTTGGATCCCTCCCAATTCGGCTTCAGGGCCGAACATAGTACTGAGACGGCATTAATAAAAACCACAGATGAACTATCTTGGACAAAGGAGGCTCCGCAGCACTTATTCTCATTGACCTGTCGGTGGCCTTCGATACGGTCGATCATGTCACCCTTGTCGGCCGCCTCAAAAAATTGGGCATTGCTGATAAAGCCCTTGCCCTACTCCAATCATTCCTAACAGACAGAAGTCACTCAGTCATGTTAGGGAAATTTTCATCCAACTCCTTCACTCTTCCGTGTGGGGTCCCTCAGGGATCTTCCCTAAGCGCTCTGCTCTTCAATATTTATGTTTCAGAATTGGCCTCCCTGATTAGATCTTTTGGATTTTCCCCCACATCTTATGCAGACGATACTGAAATCGTGGTGTCGGCCTCTAATAATACAGAAGTCACTATCTCTCAGTTTAACAATTGTATCAGAGCTGTTAGTGACTGGATGGGAATCATTGCCTCAAACTAAACTCAGAGAAAACTGAGGTGTTACTTTTTGGTAATAACCCTCAGTTCTGGAGCCCAGCATGCTGGCCAGCAGAGTTGGGAACTCTCCCAACCCCAGTCCAAAAAGCCAAAAACTGATGCATAACCATAGATGACAAACTGAACTTTAATAAGCATATCAGTTCAGTTGTCTCATCCTGATTTAACACTTTGAGAATCATCAGGAAGATTCTGCCGTTTGTTACCCCCACTTCCGGAAAAACAGGCATTTCCTTATTAATACTGACGAAGCTGGATTACTGTAACAGACTTTTTCTTGAGCTCCAAAAACAATACGTAAAGAAACTCCAAAGCGTGCAGAATGCGGAGGCCAGACTTATTTTTGATCTTCCCAAATTCCATCCAGTTTCAGCCTTCATTAAGGAACTACACTGGCTCTCAGTGAATACCGCATTAAATTTAAGGCACTATGCATTACCTATAAAGCCTTGCATGATCTAGGTCCTAGCTACCTCAAACAGTCCCTCTCCTGGTACATACCTAATAGAGACCTATGATCAAAAAACTCCCTGACGGTCCCTCGTCCCAGTTTTAAGAGACTCAAATGGGGAGGCAGTTGCTTTTCCTCTGAAGCCCTGGCCCTCTGGAACAGTCTGCCTATACATATTAAAGCAGCTCCCACATTACTGAGTTTTAGGAAACTAATAAAAACCTGGCTTTTTAACGCCTAGTTTCCTCCTGCTCTCACCTTTACTGATATTCCCAACCAGCGCCAAGACACCCTTGGGTATTCAAGCGCTTTAGAAACATTTTAACATAACATAACAATGTACCCAGCCACTCGTCCTGGTGCTAAGCGGGCGATAGCCGCAGAGTGGTGCACCACAAGCAGTCCTCCCAATGGCGTTGGTGTTGGGACTCATGGGCCGTGATACCTCGGGAGGGGGGAGAGAGGTTGGATAACCAGGAAGGCCACTGTGTGGGAGGGGGGGAAGGGTGAGAGAGGAGAAAGCCATTGCCCGTGGGGTGGATGGGCCATAGCGCCCAAACCATAGTGAGAATGCCATAGCGGAGGGGTGGGGTGTAGTGGTGGTGCGGAGGGGTCTCGGGGAGCAGGCCAGGGAAGTCATGGGATACCGGTCCATTGGGGCGTGCAGTGTCCTCGATGAGGGAGAGCATGATGGGACGTGGATGAGGGAGGGGTCCATGCGTCTGCGCATCTGGCAGTGTAGGGGAGGAAGGGGGGGACAGGGACTGGAGGGAGAAAGGGGGAGGGCTGTGGAATGGGAGAGGTCGGCAGAGGTATTGGAATGGAGGAGGGAGTACGGGGAGGTGGAGAGAGAGGGTGGAAGTATGGCAGGGAGGCGGAGGAGGGAGGGGGTGGGATGGGGAAAGGGAGGGAGGGAGGGACATAGGGTGGGTATGGGGGAAGGAGTACTACCTGGGAGGGACATGACAGCACGTGGGTGGCACGATCAGGGCAGCTGTGTTGGAGGCCAGGGGGGAGGTGCATAAGGAGCCAATAGTCCTCAAAGTGTAGTGGCCTCCGCTCCTATGGGGGTGCAGTGTCACCATGATCTGCCTCATCCTGTAGGAAGGGGACCCATGTCTGTGTAAACAACTCTGCCTGATCCTGCATACCGTAGATAACGTGTTTATGGGATGCCATTTGTATAATTGCCATGTCCAGGCTTCCTGAGAGGGGGGTATGGGCGATCACCACTGGCGAAGGATGCAGAGTTTGGCCGTGGAAAGCGGTGTGTGCAGAAGGCGGCATTGAAGCTTGGACAGGTCTGGCGGAATCTCTGAGGTTGTTCAGGAGAATGACGGAGGGGGTGAAAGGGAGCTGGAGAGGCATGGATGCTCCCAGGGTGTCCCTGACATGGGCCCAGAAGAGCCTGATTGAGGGGCAGTCACATAGGATAAGAGTGAGGTCGCATTGGGTGGCCGGGCACCTCCTGCAGTTTCAGCAGGGGAAGGTTCCAGCCCTTTTGCAGCTTTCACGGACAGGCAGAATTTCAGGCGGGCTTCTCGGGCACCCCTGTTTAGGGCATCCAAGATGTCAGGCCAGTTCTCTTCCTCGACGGTAATCTGTAGGAGGTCCTGCCATTTGGGGTTGGGAGAAAAGGTGGCTTGTGAGTGAGCCATAGAGCCCCGACATCACGCTCCGGTGACGGCCCCAAGTAAACAAATATTCCACAACCGGTGAGGCTTGCAAGGACCACGGTCGGGGGCCAAGGCAGTGTCATAGGCAGTGATGCAGTTGTAAATACTGCCAGGCCTGCTGCTGGTGGAGGCCGAACTCCTCCTTTAGGTGGTTGAAAGATTTCAGGTCGCCGTCTAGCAACAGGGGGGGAGGGAGCACACTGCCTCTCATCCCAGCACAGTTCACCCCATTGCATCCTGGTAAATGCAGTACGCTTACTTTCAAAGTTGCTGTAGTCTTTCACCAAAGTTGGTGCAGGTAGTGCTGTTATCTCTAGACACGTGTTTCTGGGTTTAGCCCGTCATCAGTAGAGAGCAAAAGTTCATAAGAAGCAGAGAAAAGTCATCAGGGGTTGCTGAAATGGTGCCCAAGTCTTCACAGGTCACAGTACCTCTCCACAGGCACACAGGTGCATCCCAGGAGAGCTCGTCAGCTCATTGGCTCAAGGGAGCCTTTTAAACACAGGGGGGGAGGGAGCACACTGCCTCTCATCCCAGCACAGTTCACCCCATTGCATCCTGGTAAATGCAGTACGCTTACTTTCAAAGTTGCTGTAGTCTTTCACCAAAGTTGGTGCAGGTAGTGCTGTTATCTCTAGACACGTGTTTCTGGGTTTAGCCCGTCATCAGTAGAGAGCAAAAGTTAATAAGAAGCAGAGAAAAGTCATCAGGGGTTGCTGAAATGGTGCCCAAGTCTTCATAGGTCACAGTACCTCTCCACAGGCACACAGGTGCATCCCAGGAGAGCTCGTCAACACCTGACCCAAGTTGTTGAAGAATTTTGTGTAAACACATTGATATTACTGAAGAAAGCAGTATTTCATGAACAAGAAAAAAGAAAGAAGTATAAGAGTTAAGAATAATAAACATTTGAAACTTCCATGAACTGTTTGTATGAATTTCATTGAAAATCATAACCAGAGTGCGACTTGGAGACGCTCCCCCATTCGGGGACAGCGCTTGTTTATCTAATTATTACATCCTCATACTCAGGAGGATTTACCAACCAGCACCAACGAACATATTTAATTCAGGTCTAACAAGAAATGACAGCATTACCATATAACCACCAAGGAGTGCGAGGGCCCAATTTCCATTTGGAAGAAACAAATATTCGTGCTAGGATGAATTGACCATTCATCAGGGAATCTAGAAATGCACTCAAGAATTTTTCTCTGCTTTCAGCCCTTGTAAATGTGTATGATTTAAGTACTAATCAACTAGGCCCACATTTTTTGAAGCACCAATGCAGTTTGAGAGCAAATATGACTTACAGTATACTAAATCTAGCATTTTACATGTGAAAATTAATTTTTCTTTACTTTTCACGCTCGTGTAATTGTATTTATATAGCGCTTGCTACCAAGACAAGGCGTTGAAGCACTTTTCGGTGAGTGGCACGCGACTCCGGAACCCAAGAAAGATTAGTGGTGGATTAATATAGGGAAATATGAGTTAATTTGTGCAGTGGACATGCAAGTCTGTTAGTTGGATTGAATAGGAAAATGGAAGGATAGAAGAGTCAAGAATGTGTAATTTAGGAGATCTTAGTAGTAGGATGAGTTAGAGGAGAGATGGAGGAGCGAAGAATTTAGAAAAGGCTGTTTGGGAGATCATAGCAGTGAAATTAGTTTTGCGGTGAGCCAAGGAGGGTCCGAGACCTGCTCTCTCCCCCAGCAGCTCCGCTGTTGTGCCGCTGCCGCTGACCCCGTTCACCTCTAAGCTGATAGGTATTCGAGGCCCTCCTCCACCCGCAGGCTCCTGCCTGCGCCTCATCCCTGGTGGTCCAGTGGGAGAGCCTTGCTCGTCTGCTGGTCCGCTGTTGTCTGTCTCTGTGCCCGTTTTTTTCTGTCTTTGTTAGTGTCTGGTTATTATGCCTTTGTGTCTTGTTATTGTGCCTTTTTATCTGTTTTTCTGTCTTCCTGTTGTTTTTGGCTGGATTGTGTCCTCCGTGCCCGTTTCCTTCTTGCCGCTGCTGCCCCCGTGGCCCCTGCCCCCTGCTGGATCCCGCTTCCACCTCCCAACTGCGCTTCCCTCCTCCTTCCTTATTTAATGGCGGCGGCTGTGCCGCCATGCCGCTGGCGTGCCAAAGCCATGCCAAAGGCAAGCTCGTCTGCACCTGTCTGTGACCCGACCAGCGCCACAGACCCTGATTCTCCGACCACCCACTGCTAAGACGCTGCTGCCCTCCTCACACTCAACCGCGGAAGGAACAACAACTGCCAGCTGTCTATGCCAGCCACCACCCACGGCCAGTTCTCCTACGGACACTGCCGACAAACCTTCACCACCCTCTGCACCGCCATGGCCGATGCCCCCACGCCAGATGCCAGCAGCCCCAAAGCCCTGAGATGCATCCTCCTCAACGTGCGCTCCATGCACAGACACCCAGTAGAGATCTGGGACCTCCTCGACACCCTCTCGCCAGACGTCACCTTCACAGAAACATGGACCAACCCCACCTCTGCCCCTGACATCACCACTGCCATTCCCTACGGATACAAGATCCAGAGAAAGGACGGCCCCAACCGCCCAGGAGGACGACTCGCCATCGCACACAAGAGCGCCCTCTGACTGACCACCTCCAGCACGAGCATCTCCCCGTCCACCACCGAACACCTCCACTTCCAGATCCAGACCAGCCCCAGAATGACCTTACGAGGCACCCTCACCTACAGACCTCCCGGACCTTGATCCGCGTTCACCACTACCATCGCCAACATCATCGCACCCCACACCATCGCCTCCATGGACCACATACTCATCAGAGACCTCAACTTCCACCTCAACAACCTAAGCGACCCCAACTCTGCCACCCTCCTGGACAACCTCGCCAACCTTGAACTGCAACAACTCGTCACCACCCCTACCCACAAGGCAGGACACACTCTCGACCCCATCTTCGCAGGAGGCAACAACATCCACTTCAGCCACACCACGCAACCCATCTGGACGGACCACCACTGCGTTCACTTCCACGTCGAAAAACCCACTGCACCCAAATCGGCAACCCACCCACCACGAAGGAACTGGAACAAGATCACCGATGAACACCTCAACTCCACCCTTAATCGCGAGGCGCCACCACCATGACCGATGCCATCTCCGCTACCAAAGAACTTCACAGATGGAACACCAACTGAGCAGACGAGCTCGCCCCCCTATGCAACCCCGACAGACAGCGACCTAGGAAGACCTCCTGGTTCACCACTGACCTCCAAGAAGCCAGAGGCACCTGCAGCCACCTCGAGAAGAACTGGAGAAACAGCAAAACTTCGGAAAACCACTCCACTTACAAGAACGCCATGACAGAATACCACCAACTCATCAGATCCACAAAGAGGACTTTCATCCGTAAAAAAATCCAAGCCAACACTAGCAACGCCAAGGAACTCTTCAGCATCATCCAGGATTTCACCAAGCCACCCAGCGTAGCCACGGATGTCACACCCTCCCAGAACCTCTGCAACAAACTCGGCTCCTACTTCCACCTGAAAATAAGATCCCTCTACGACAACTTTGACAAACAGACACAGGACACCGAACCCACTCCACCCCCCAGCAACGAAAGTCAGCCTACCATCTCCTCCTGGACCTAAGTCACCACCAAAGACACCGCATCGACCATGAAAGGCATCCACTCGGGGCCCCCATAGACCCCTGCCCTCCGCACATCTTCCACAGAGCTGCCGCCACCATCGCACCGGAGCTACGACGCACCATCAATGCCTCCCTCGAAACCAGCACTTTCCCCGACGACTGGAAGCACGTGGAAGTCAAGCCCCTCCTCAAGAAGCCCTCAGCAGACCCAACGGACCTCAAGAACTACCGACCCATCTCTCTCCTCCCCTTCATGGCCAAAGTAACGAAAAGATCGTCAACTCCCAACTAACAAAATTTATAGAAGAGAACTCCATCCTTGACCCCTCCCAATCCGGATTCCGCAGCAGCCACAGCACCGAGACCACCCTACTCTCCGCCACAGATGACATCCGCACACTCCGTGACCAAGGACACACCATGACCCTGATCCTGCTCGACCTCTCTGCAGCCTTCGACACCGTCTCCCACCACACTCTCACAGCCAGACTCCACGACGCCGGCATACAGGGGACCGCCCTCGACTGGCTCCGCTCCTTCCTCACCAGCAGAACCCAAAGAATCAGACTTCCTCTCTTTCTCTCCAAACCCATAGGGATCAGCTGCGGAGGACCCCAAGGATCATCGCTCAGCCCAACGCTTTTCAACATCTACATGTCCCACCTTGCCACCATCGTCAGACAGCATGGACTCAGCATAGTATCCTACACCGACGACACCCAGCTCATCCTCTCCCTCACCAAGGACCCCCTCACCACCAGACTCAGCTTCCAGAAAGGAATGAAGGACGTCACAACCTGGATGAGCAGCAGCTGCCTGAAGCTCAACTCGGAGATGACAGAAGCCCTCGTCCTCGGACCCTCGCCCTCTGCATGGGACAGCACCTGATTGCCCACTGCCCTTGGCAGCCCTCCCACGGACCACACCCGGAACCTCAGCATCATACTCGACTACTCCCTCTCCATGACCCGACAGATCAACGCCGTCATCTCAACCTGCTTCAACACCCTCCGCGTCCTTCGCAAGACCTTCAAATGAATCCCCCCCGAATCAAGAAAGGCCGTCACCCACGCTCTCATAACCAGCAGACTGGACTATGGAAACGCCCTCTATGCGGGGATCAACAAATCTCTGCTCTGCAAGCTCCAGACTATACAGAACACCGCAGCCAGACCCGTCCTTGGCGTCCGCCGACACAAACACATCACCTCACACCTGTGAGACCTCCACTGGCTCCCCGTCGAGAAAAGAGTAACCTTCAAGATACTCTTCCACGCTTACAAATGCCTCCACAACATCGATCCCCAAAATCTCAACAAAAGAATCGCTTTACACGTACTTAAGAGAAACCTCTGATCTGCCGACCTTGCCCTCGCTGAAACCCTGCACATCCGCAGAGCCAGAACAGGTAGAAGAGCCTTCTCCTACGTCGCAGCAAAGATCTGGAACGAGCCCCCCATCAACATCAGACACGCACCCACTCTGCACATCTTCTGGAAGACCTTCAAGACCTGGCTCTTTGACTGACCGGAGCTGCTCCCCCCCCCAGCGCCTTGAGAACCTCACGAGTGAGTAGCGCACTTCACAATTCCCTAATTGATTGATTAATTGATTGATTGATAGAGGAGGGAAGAGTTTAGAAAGGGTTATTTGAAGATCATATTAGTAAAATGAGGTTTGGGATGAGTCAGAGAGTGGAGGTAGAGAATATATTGCGAGAGGTATAGGGTGAGATATAAATTAGTCGATTGGAGAGAGTCAAAGGTTTTTCTGTTTTTTTCTTCTACAGTATAAGTAAAGTAATACATATGTAGATACATAACTGCATAGAAAGGGTATACATGTATAAGGAAGATAATATATTGATACTTAAAGTTGTATTCTATAATCTCAGACTTTCAAGTGTTGCTGTACTTGAAGCTAATTTGTTTGCGAATTTTTATACCAATTTTATTTATTTATTATTTAATTTAAATTTTATATTTTCCCCAATATTTCAATAATTAAGCACTTCTTTTTTTTCCATTTAAAAAAAATATGTTTTTATTGACAATGTAGGTTAGTAATATCATCCAGCTGTGACATGGTACAGGTATGTGACAGTTATATGCACAATACAGTATCATGATACACATAGGTCAACATAGCAGGTATATGCTGCATGGTAGGTAACCCTGCGTATAACTGAGTTGTCGGTAGTCATGGATGGTTGGGGATAAGGGAAAAGGTTTGGGAGAGGGAGAGAAGGGTAAATGGGACATAGGACCAACAATAAAAACAGTGTGAGAGTTCTGCAGCACGTATTACTTAGGACCATATGTATCAAAAAGAGTTTTGCGATTCTCAAATTGCGATTTTTAGCGAATCGCAATTAGAGAATCGCAAAATGCAATGTATGTAGGATTTGCTAAAAATTTTGCGAATCCTACATATTTCTTATTTGCGAATCGCAAATTGAGATTCGCAAATAAGGAATACCTTCCCATTCATTCCTATGGGTTAGGAGGCCCATAGGAATGAATGGGAAGACATTCTCAATTTGCGATTACCAATTAGAGAATCGCAAATTGAGAATGCAATTTCAAGGTTGCAAGGATGCCAAAAGGACACCCTGTTGCACCCCTGAAATATGCATGTGTGCACATTTTGCACACATACATGCCCTAAGGGCATATATGTGCGACATATGGCACTTTTAAAAAATCAAGAGTGCTTTTTTAAAGAAAATCGCAAATTACCACCAACTTGAAGTTTGTGGTAATTTGCAATTCCTTAAGGCCAAGGGGCATATGTATCATAACACAGTTTTGCGAGTCCCTAATAGCGATTTTTTGCGAATCGCTATTAAGGACTCGCAAAATTAATGTATGTAGGAATCGCAATAATAATTGCGATTCCTACATATTCCTTAATTGCGAATCGCACATTGCGATTCGCAATTAAGGAATAACTTCCCATTCATTCCTATGGGCCTAGAGGCCCATAGGAATGAATGGGAAGAGATTCGCAATTTGCGAGTACCCATTAGTTACTCGCAAATTGCGAATGCAATTTCAAGGGTGCAAGGGTGTCGAAAGGACACCCTGTTGCACCCCTGAAATATTCATTTCTGCACATGTGGCGCACATACATGCCCTAAGGCATGTATGTGCGCCACATGGCACTTTGAAAAATGCATAAAAGTGAATTTTTCAAGGAAATCGCAAATTACCACCAACTTGAAGTTGGTGGTAATTTGCGATTTCTTAAGGGCAAATCGCAATTTCTGGCTGCTCCCAGAATTGCATTTAAGGAATCGCAATTTGCGATTCCTTAAATGCAATCGCAAAATAGGGAATCCCAAATTTTGAGATTCCCTATTTTGCGATGGCCTTTTGGGATGATACATCCCAAAAGGCTTTTTACCGTTCGCAAACGGGCCAATTCTGAGAATCGGCCCGTTTGCGAACGGGAAAAGGGATTGATACATATGGCCCCAAATAGCAAATTTCTGGTGCTTCCAGAATTGCATTTAAGGAATCGCAATTTGCAATTCCTTAATTGCATTCGCAAAATAGAGAATCGCAAATTTTGCGATTCTCTATTTTGCGATGGCCTTTTGGGATGATACATCCCAAAAGGCTTTTTCCCATTCGCAAACGGGAAAAAGGCTTGATACATATGGCCCTTAGTGATGAGATACTGATGAGCCTCATAACCAAGTGTCGTGTCCTTAGAAAGAGGAGTGCGACATGATACGGCATGGGACAAAGGTGATACCCACCAGCTGGGGCAAGGACAAAGATGTGACAGGCACTGATCTCAGTGTAGGGAAGGTTGGAGCAAACAGAACGAGTGCATGGAGAGTGGCAGGGGGGGAAGTCGTGGATGGCTCAGCGTGGTTGAAGTATGTCTGGTTATGCTTTAGTATACTCTAACGGGAATTGTAGATTAGCGTAGGGGGTAGTCACTTTGAGTTTAGCTGAATTTTTGCAATAACGATAAGTATATATGAGTTTCAGTGATTGGGGATTCTTGGTGGGCGTTCATCGTTTTTAGCTTCAACTGCTATTAAGAACGTCTCCCATATCTCACCTCCCGCACGTGTATCGCTGTTCATGCAAACCAGCCAGGGAGCATGTGCTTCCGCTCTAGTCCATGTCAATGGTGTGTGAAGCCAGGTTTGGACCTCAGGGGGGGCAGGGGACTTCCATGCCATAGCAATGTGTAAAATTCCTAATCGAGTCACCACACAACAACACCAAGTGTAGTTTTTAAGGTAGGTTTATTCTTCTTCTTTAATAGATGACTATCCACGATGAAAGCCTGTGCCAACTGTCATTGTATGGAATCTGGAATTTCCAGCTGACCACCAGATTCCATACAACCGCATTGGCCAGGATACCACACATCACACTTTGTAAATAATAATAATTATTTGATTTACACAAGCACTGACAAACAAAACAAATAGATACTAATGCATGAGATAGTCATACCATAACATATATAGCACAAAATGTCATGCTGTACAGAGAAGGAAAACACTAGCATGACATCACATAATCTTTGCATGAGATAGTCATACCATAAAACAAATAGCACAAAATGTCATGCTGTACAGAGAAGGAAAACACTAGCATGACATCACATAATCTTTGCTCCACACTGGTTTGGTTTTCAACCTACTAACCCGGGACCCAATCAAAACATCACCGTAGCTAGACACCATATTTTTGCTATTGTCTTTGGTTCCTTTAGTCCATAGCCACATTGGTACCCTGACAACCTTACTCATGCTCCAGACATTTCCATCAGATAATTCCACCACCTGATGTCCCACTCTAACAACCTTCATGGGTGAGGAAAACTTGAACTCACCAGATCTAACCATTCTTCCCTTCCTTACACGGACCCAATCACCAGCCTTGAACAGTGGTAATTGACCAAAGCGTCCACCCTTCGCCACCATCTTGTCATCCAACCTCCAACTATGACCAACTTTTTCCTTTTCCAAACCTTGATCCATCTGAGACTTCGTTTCCATCATCCACATCTGATTTTCTTATGTTTCATATAGGTACCGTAATATAGGCCCGGGTAATATCATACACCTTCACCTACATTATCTCCCTTATACTACACAGTAACGAGCCTTTAGGATTGAACCTTTACCTAGTTCTAGTCCTGGGCGCAGAAGGAGGGTTTGCCCTGAACAATAGCGTCATATAACTCCATCAATGGACTCATACAGTATGGATGAATATTCATGAGGGTTCTTGGAAACCAGGCAGGGGCTACACCACCTGCATAATATCTACGTACAAGGTTCATCCCATACGTCATCCTCAAATCCAACAATGGCTAATACAAGAAACAAGGGACAAAGAAACCCTAGATACTTTTTGTATAGATACAGCACATCTTGATAGGGTTAGTACAGGGAACCGAGACTTCCAGGCCGACATACTGACCAGAGACGCTGAGGCTCCTGCATGCAGACGCTCCAGCTGACAGTGGTCTAACACATCCCTTGCGAGGTGTCCAACTCGAGACCAGGACGGGGTCCCACACTCTCTCACTTCAGGTAATGGGGTTAGACTAAATCCTAGAGGGATTCTTGGTTTAACACCTACTCACATGCTAGGTACACTTGGGTACATCTAGATAGGCATTGTAGGAGTACGCACACTTTTATCATGCATTTTATATTCATGTATGTATCCATGATAATTGCAAGATGGTAGAACTGCACTATCCTTTTATTTTCACTGTACTGCTAATCATATATATCTGCTACTGTCTAACGGTTGTTGTAGCACATTTATTTTATACTAGGAGAACAACTGTGCAATAAATTCTTATTGTAACACGCCCGACTGTTTCTTCTGTGTAACTCTCTGAGACCGAATAAGTGAGCACGAGTGACTGAGCGAAAAGTAGTATATTGTTTCCACGATCCTGAGGGATCAGGATTGTCATGTTCTGAGGTTGCCAGAAACTATTCTCTCCCCGATAAGAGGAGATTCTAGTGGCACTGTGAGCTAGCTAAAACAGAAAGGCTAACATTCTCAGTGGGGGTGCTCAGAGCCAGTCTGTCACCAATCCTACAGTTTATGTTATCCGAACGCGCAGATCCTGTATGGGTAATATAGGAACTACACGACATGGCGCCGCCAACGTTGGTTGGGTACTTATTTAATAGTAGAATCTGAGTAGTTTAGTCGTGCTAATTCTCAGAGACCCCTACTCACAAAACGCCAGAGACGTCTGGAGTGGGTGGGCACAAACTCCGCCACAGCTGAGTAGGGGAAAAAATCCTATTTATTAGCTGTTGGTTAATCAAGCTTGAAGGACACAGTGTTCCTAAAATTGTGCAAATAAAACCTTACCTTAGTCCCCTTGAACAAAAAATTTCTTCTTTACAAAATGACTGAGGACAGGGAGGACCCGGTCGTAGATCTTTACCTCTCTGCCAGAGAAGACGATACAAACGCAATTCAAATTGCACCTAAATTCAGACGTACGATCACCCTGAAACTATTAGAAAATGGTTTATCAGCTAGGGGTGGCTGAGTAGTTTTCGTGATTGAGGCACACGAATCAAACAAAACAGAGGTATTTTATTTGTGGGTTACATTCCCAGAAGCAGATGCGAGAACACAGACATTTCACTACTATACAGAAGGAGATGCACCGGTGGAATATGGTCCGTTCGAGGACATAGAGGTTCCACTCACGTACCAGGAACACTTATACTGGTTTAAAGGCGCCCTACCCCACATAAGAAATAGAGTGAGATTAGGCCCGCTCGGAGGAGAGCGGGCAACATGGCCGATATTAGCGGCCTACACACCACATCCTGACATTGACACAATGCCACAGGCAGACTTACTCATACAACACAAGGATTTAATCAAAATCTATAGAAACTTGACACAATTCGTCATGAGGACTTTCACAGTCCAACCAGCAACAGTTGCAACAAATGGTACTCAATCTCAAGGTACAGCAACTAAAATCACAGCATAAACATTACACGCGGTAATGGGCAAAATGCCCACGAAACGTGAACAAGTGCCGTTCTGGGTAGCTCAGAAAATAACTTAGCTCGGAGCAGTATTCCCAAGTAGTACCCCGTATGAAAAACCCAGAATGCTAACAATCTGCTTGCCCATGGGGATAACACAACAGGTAGAAGATTGTACCACTTGGTGTACAGTCTTTGCTGCAATTTATACCAGAACTCATGGTATTCCTTCATTAGCAGTAGTGCCTGATGTATTAAAACAAATACAAAATGAGTACGGAGCAGAGCCTGCCCTAAACTTAGGGATGAAGTTACTAGGTAACTATGATCAGGTATCAGCCATAATACTAGCTAATATTAAAGGGGAAGCAGCTTCGGTGGCAATCCGCCAACGCCTAAGGCAGTTCAGTCCTATAGATCAACAACATGAACTACCCAAAATAATTGAAACTGCATATGCAGAATTAGGCAGAGACAGTTTAGGTGGGAAAGTTTTAAAACCACAACTGATGGGCAGTCCTGAAAAGGACAATTTCAAGCAGACACCTGCTTCTTCTAAAAGAAGTGGGATAATAAAAAACAACAAAACTTTAAAGGAAACAGATCTCAATCCCGAGGCAGATCTCCTCCACAGGAGCCCTCCGAAAGGAGGTATAATCTCAGGAATAGGGATAATATTAGGAAACCTGACAGGTATCAGGATACTGATACACTTTCCTCTCGTTCCTTTCAGGGTTCATCGAAAAACTCAGAGAGAGAAGGACGGTCAGAACACAAAGAAGAGCGTACAAGGTCCAGACACAAACAGCACGCTCAAGACTCAAGCCAAAATCAAAACCTCAGTTTAAGAACAAGAAAGTTGCAGGTCCAAAGATCAGACATGCCCAGAATTCTGAGGACACAACTTCTGAACGGGGAATGGGCTCAGACGATGCTAGACAGTGCGGCAGAAGTAACAATAGCTCACCAGAACCTGATGGAATTTCTGGTGACAGCGGACTAGAATGATTATGACACCAGATACGAGGGTAAGCGTCCCACATAAGTTATATGAAATAACACTCCAAATGGAGGGGGACTAGCCCAGAAAAGTTAAAGGTCTCTTTTGGAAGAATCTGTCATCTGGTTATGACATCCTATTAGCTGAACAAGATTGGCCGCCAGCATTTGTTATGGAGTGCCCTAGGGGAGAAACGATAATTTTTCCAGCCTTCTCCGACCTCGTTCCCATACATTTAAAACACACATGCACGGGAGTGGGCAGTTGCCCTAGCTCCAGCATTATACAAAAATCATGCCGGATGGGATGAGAATTCAACCCACCACGTGATCCCGCTGAAAGTCTCACCAAATGCACAGAGACAATATCCAATAAAGCAAGAAGCTAAAAAACAGGTCAGGGAGATCTTAGATCAACTTGAATACCAAGGGGTGATCGAAAATTGCACCTCACCAATGAACAATCCTTTGTTTCCCGTAATGTAACCGGACAACTCATATCGTCTAGTTTTAGATTACAGACATTTAAACACATGTACAAAGACATTCGCTGTTCAAAATGCACACAGTGCCGCATTAATGAATAACATTGTGTGGAAAAAATACAAAACTTCACTCGATATCTCAAATGGATTTTTCTGCCAAAATATAGCGCCTGAAAGCAGGTATTTGACCGCATTCTCAGCGTTGGGGTCGCAGCGACAATTTTGTCATCTCCCCCAAGGGTATAAGAATAGCCTGGGGGTGTTTTCAGCAAGAGTAACTGAATTACTCCAAAATTTTGATGAGGAAGCATTGTCCTATGTGGATGATATTTATCTGATGGACGATGACTTAAAAAGGCACTTGACCAGGGGGAGCACCATAATTATGGGATTCACCTCTGAGGGCTACAAATGTAATTTAAAAAAATCAAAAATCGCCCACCTCAATGTCCTGTTTTTAGGATATGAGCTTTCAAGTGAAGGGAAAAGTCTGGCAGCTAACTTTTTAGAAAAGTGTTCACTGCTGCAACCTCCAAAATCATAACTTTTTACAATCAATACTGGGATTCCTAAATTTTGGCAGAACATAAATTTTGGATTACGCGGAAAGAGTAAAACCGTTCTACGACTTGACTTTTCAGTTAGACAATGGACACAGGAACACACAAACATCCTACGTTCACTACAAGAAGACATGATAGCTTCAAATGTTAATGTTAATGTTAACTGTGACTTGTAGAGCGCTTAATAACAGCAGGTCTCTAAGCGCTATGAGAAGAGTAGCTACAGACCCCCCGGGTGAGTGAGTCAAAACACTTACAGACGTGGGTAAATGTACGCAACTTAGTGATCCGTGTAATAGCGGGTCAATGCGGGTAAACTTACTTAACCTTCAATGAAGGCGAAAAGGTACCAATCGCTTACAAATCGCACCTGTACACAAACGCAGAGATGCTTTTCACCTCAACAGAAAAAATCCTGACAGCAGTTCAGACAGCTGTAGCAAGAGAAAGAGCACTGGCTCAGGGAAAGTGCATAATTGTCGTAACCCCGGTACCAGCTTTAGAAGCTGTAACAAAGGCTAGCATTACGAATGCAAAAGCCTTACATCTGAGATGGATACAATGGGCTAATTCTCTTACTGCAACGGATGTTGAATACAGATTTGATCCAAGTCTAAAAACACAAGCATTTCTGCAATACGAACAAGAATACCCTCTACCGAATGAAATCTTGCCTCTAGATCAGTATGAATATATTATTTAAACTGACGGATCTGCTCAACCGGCCATAGGGAGTAAGCAACAATACAGCGCAGCATGTGCTATCGTTAAAGGTCGCATGCGGGATAAAAAGTTCCATCCAAGTTGCACCAAAACGCAATCTCTAGGAGACTGCACGGCTCAGTTGGCAGTTAAAAGCGCTGATACTGGCACTGGTGAATACGGATCACGAATTCCCCACACTGATAGTGTGTGATTCTTTTTACTGTGTGCAATAATACAATGATGGGAAGTAAACGGGTTCAAAGACGCAAAATGTGGCACAATTAAGCATAAAATGCTATGGGAACAGGTAGTTGAGTTGAGAAACGAACTACCACAGGCTCACGTGATTCATACACTGAGTCATCAACGTGATGGCGTTCATGTTGAAGGGAATTCATTGGCTGATGAAGCCGTGAAGGGGGCTGTACGCACAGCTTCCATAGCTGCAATCACTCGTTCAAAAACGGGGATAGACGGTGAGATTATGGTGGCTGTTATTGCTTCAAGCAAAAACAGCAGTGCAGTACCAAAAAGATTTCCACTCAAGTACTCCTACAAGTTAGATGCAAACAACATTCCATATGCTCAGATTCCTGGAGTGGGGGACAGAGTAATACCAAATATGAATTGTAGGCAAGGTTTGATTATTGCAGCACACAAGGGTTTGGGCTCTGCGCATACAGGCATTACAGCGACTATTTCATTGTTGAAACAGCGCTACTGGTGACCAGGTCTAACAAAGCAAACTAAAGACTATGGGGCCGATTCCGATTCGGGCCGGAAATCTCTCCGACCGAGCCGGACCCGGAGAGATTTCCGACCGAATCGGACCCGTGCAGCCCGACCGAACGAGTACAATGCGCACGTATGCCATCGGACTCGATGGGGGGTTCGACACAGACCCCCAAAGTACGGCTCCGACTGCTCTTTCGAGCCGGAGTGCGCGGCTCGGTCGGACTGCTCGCGGCGCGCATCGTACTTACCCGGCCGTGGAACGTCTCCATTGCGCGGTGCGAGTCGAGTCCGAGCGAGTCGGTCGGTGCGGTTAGACCCGGGAACGAGTCGGTCGGAGCGGTCGGGACGCCCGGACGAGTCGGTCGGCGATTTCGCATCGTACTCGCTCACCCGGACGCGCGTACGAATCGGTCGGGAAATAGGGCTCCGAATCGGATCCGGTTAAGCCGAATCCGATTCGGAGCCCTACCGGCCGAGATCGGAATCGGCCCCTAAGTCTTGAAATGTGACATCTGCCAGCAGATTAAAGGCTCCACCATAACATGCCCGGCACAGACACCGTTATTAAAATCAGACAAACCTCTCGCTTGTGTGTATCTGGACCACTGCGGCCCCTTACAATCAGACGGGGCCTACAAGTACATCATGGTTGCAGTGGATTCCTGCTCAAGATTCCTATGGGTTTGGCCTCAGCGCTCGGCTGACGCTCGAACTGTTATCAAATATTTGCGAGTCTTTATCGGGACATACGCAGTTGGCACGTTACATTCTGACCGTGGCCCGGCGTTTAGCTCTTGGGCTTACAAAGAGGCTATGGAAAGTATGGGCATAGCATTGAGGTACTCCTCTCCGTACCATCCTGAGGGAAATTCCGTTGTGGAGAGGAAGAACCAGAACCTAAAGCAATCTTTAACAGCTAGGGTATTAGGCAAGGGCGGTAGTTGGGCCAATCATATATATGGGGTACAACGAGCTCTCAACAACCAGCCAAGAAGTTCTCTAGGGGGTGTCACTCCTTACGAGGTCCTATTTGGGACAAGAATGTCGGTACCTGATCTTGATTGTGAAGGCGCAGTGGCGGATGAGAAACCATTTGATATCCATGATCGTTTGGCTGTTTTACAGGATCTAAATGAATCCAGGACACAACAAAGTAACGTCCACCTGAAACAGACCGCCACTGGGGAAGTCAAGGCAGTCACGGCAAGACCTGTCTGGATCCCAAAAGTCGAGGATCTGGTCAGAGAGAAAATAGTGGACAAAAAAGAATTTGGACCATCATACAGAAAGCCTGTACCTGCCCTAGCAGTTCAAGGAACAAGAACTGTGCTTTTGCTGCCTCTTCCTGGGAAAAAGGAGAAATGATTTGTCTCAATCAACTTAATCAAACCACACTATGTGGCCGATACTGAACAGTAGGCCTCGTAGACTACACTGTAGCAGACGCCCTCCTCTAGCTACAATCCATGAAGTTCAAACAGAAAGACTCATCACGTTCGAAGAGCCTCCTGTACGGAATGAAGGACTATGCAACAATGCTATGGAACTCATTCCCCTTGAACCCGAAGTTCAACTTCAAAATCAAACTCAAAATAACGCACAAGTTGCAATAAGACCAAATACTGATGTTTACGTCAACATGCCTCGACAAGAGCAAACTACGATTTCAACAAATCCTGATGCAATTCCTACAATTGATCGAACTGCTTCTGGCTACTTCATGAACTTTGATACGTTTTCCTTGGATCCAAGTGAACCAGAAACGACGCCAGCCCAACAAACATGCAAGCAGCAGATTACAGACTTTCTGAACTTTCTCAAAAAGACTAACCTGGTATCACCTTGGGTAGAACTCTGGGTAATTACTGGGATACTGTTCTTTCTTTTCTCACTAGGCTTAGTTATAACTTTTAGCATGCTTATTAATGGACGATACCTTCAACAAAGACCTGCAGCCGGAAAAGTAAATCTGATTCTGAAACCACATCAGTCCTCACATTGTGAACAAAGAGACTTGTCATCAGTGAACATTACAGCAGTTCCTATACCGGACGGTATAGTTTGGGACAAGATTGATTTCGATATATTCGGTCCTACTGATCTTTTAAAAATTTCTCATGTATTTAAAATTTCATTGAGTGATATCATTACCTCCAGTACATTTTCTGATGATTGGGACTCTGAAACTGTTAATAATATGTTGTCTGATTTAGAGAAAAGTGCCGCATTTCCGAACACTGAAATATTAGAAGGTACTTCAGACTATGACACTTTGTACTGTTACCAACATTATGGTCATCATTTCTTGCACAAATCTATATCACCTAGAAATGTGTTTGAGTACCACCAGTGGGAACATTGCCCTACACCACCAAAAGGTAGTGCGCATACATTTGCACAGAAGATTCCATATTTTTCAGGGTTTAACACCACTGACCCGACCTCGTATTATTACAAGGTTGCACCAACATCAGCACTGAAAACTATGTTGACAAACACCAAACAGATATACTCTGCTTCCTTTATCACCCAATTGTCTGAACAGGGTTTTGACCTATGGAAGGACACAATAGACTTAAAATCAGTCTGGGGTTCTAGAGACTGGAAAGTCCAGGGAACAGAGGCGCTATTTAGAGCGTGCCTCATTCCACAGCAGATGATATTTCTAAATGACACTGTGCAACAGACGTCCTGTCTTGGACTAGCCAAAAACAAGGACCTGAACACACCTCGGTTTCCAACACCATCACAGATGGAGGGGTGGCAAAATTCAACTTCACAAGAAGGGGCAACAGTAGATGACATTTTACAGTACAATAGATCAGACCCTAATTGGAAGAAATGGGTGGTTTGGCCCTTAGACACGAACACATGTCAGAAAAGATTCCGGGGTATAACCGAAGGGTTCAGTATCCATAGGCCAGACCCACGCTATGTACAAAGAGAACACCTAGGGGTAGTGACATCCTGCAGTGTTGGGAAGTTGTGCCTTGATTGGCTAGAAACCTCAACACTCACAGAAGTGAAACATCACTTATCCTTACTCACACATGACAAGGATCTTTTTTTTTTAACTTTTTATTGAAAATAAAGCACAATATCCACATAGCAATACGATCGTAGGGTATATGATTAAAACAACATATTACATCAATGTCAAATCCATCACATATTAGGGCAGTACAGGTTCTCAGCATTTGTTCGTCTCATTGCCATCTCCTCTGTGGGAGAAGTACAAATTTCCCCCGATAAGCGTTCCATCCTCCCCATTTTCTATCCCATTTCTTAGGGCAGCCCCTCCTCTTGTAAACTTCTTTCTCCATGATCATACATCTGTCCATTTCTGCTACCCAACTTATCGTGAATGGTGGTGTGTTGGATCCCCAGGACATGGCCACTGCCCTTTTTACTAATAGGTACCCCAACGCCACCCACTGCTGTTCGATTTCCGTGAGGTCAGTAGGTTGCCACACATTGAGGATCCCTGTTTTTGGCGACAGCTGAATGTGTTTGCCCAGCGTATCTTTCATCTTAGTAGTGGTTCTTTCCCAAAAAGGGCGAATGAGAGGACAGTCCCAGAGGATGTGGTAAAAGGAGCCCTCCCGTCCGCATCCCCTCAGGCATAGTGCCTCGCTTCTGCTACCTATTTTCGCCAATAGGGTGCCCGACAGGTATGTCCTATGGAGTATTTTCAATTGTATGAGGCGGAACCGATGGTTCACAGCTATTTCCCTAGGGGACATCAAGGCGGCCTGCCATTCGTCATCGTCCAATTCCCTTAAGTCTGCCTGCCAGCGCGTTCTCAAAACCTGAAGGGTGTCTGGTAAATTATTGCAGAGTTTACGGTATGTGCTAGATACAGCTTTGGTCCTGAGTGGGTCTATGAGTAATCGGTCTTCTAAAGGGGATGCGTCGGGTAAGGTAGAGAGGTCAGGGACAGTGGTAAGAATGGCGTGTCGGATTTGTATGTATCGGAAGATCTCTCCTTGTGCGAGTGTATATTTGGTTTGCAAGTCAGTAAATGTGAGGAGTTCCCCTTATCCACCAGGTCCCCCAATGTAGTGATTCCGATAGTGTCCCACCTATCAAATCCTTTGTGAAAGCAGAGCGACCCCAGTCTCTGTGAAGACCACAACGGAGTAGCCTTGGTGAACTTGTCTGCCCACCCCAGACGTCTGTTAGCCTGGTGCCAGACCGCCACTGTTTGCGACATGGGTCCAAGGTAACGGCCCCTTCGGATTTTGCTATAGAGGGCTCCCATATATCCTTCTCGGCCTGTTTGGTATTTTTCTAAGTGAAAGGCCGGGTTTGTTGGGGGGCCATGAATCCATTGGTTAACTGGTACCAATTGAGAGGCCCAGTAGTAAAGACGGAGATCAGGAAGGGCAATTCCTCCGTCGTACCAGCTCTTGGTAAGTTTCTGGAGGGCGATCCGCGGGGCTTTCCCGTCCCAGAGTAGGGTGCGGAGTTCACTTTCTATGGCTGTGAAGTAATGATCTGTTACGGGAAAGGGGCTATTCTGAAGGGCATACAAAAATCTGGGCAAAGAGAGCATTTTAAATAGAGCTGCCCTGCCAAGGAGAGATAGGGGCAGCGATCGCCAATGTCGCACATCATCCTGTAGCCGCTGCAAGGGGCCCAGGAGGTTGCGGTCATAAAACAGTTTAGGGTCTGAGGTGATGAAGATGCCCAGATATTTAAAGCCTGTCGATGTGCACTGGACTGAGTAACCCCCAGGCAGGCGAGGTGGAGGGCCGTGGAGCACAGATAAGACTGATTTTGACCAGTTGATAGAGTAGCCTGCATATTTGCCAAAGTTCGTGATAACATCAAACAGTCTGTTTAGGGAAGTTCGAGGGGATGCCAGATATATAAGGATGTCATCAGCATATAATGAGATTTTATCTTCTATGTCCTCACTCCATTTTAGTCCCCTTATTACAACATCTTGTCTTATCCAGTGGGCCAATGGTTCAAGAGTGAGGGCAAACAGCAAGGGGGACAAGGGACAGCCCTGTCTGGTGCCTCTATGCAAGGCGAATGTGCGGGAGGTGTGATTATTTACCCTTACCTGTCCTAGCAGGTCTGTGTATAGTAGTGTTACCCACCGTCTAAAATTGGGGCCAAAGCCCAGTCGAGCCAACACCTCAAACAGATATGGCCACTCTATTGAATCAAACGCCATGGTGGCATCTAAAGAGAGTATGACCGCGTTTTCGCGCAGGTAGGGCTGTCTGCCCAGAACATTATGGACCCGTCGAATATTTAGGGCGGTATTTCGACCAGGTATAAAGCCTGACTGGTCCTCATGGACCAAAGATGGGAGTACAGCTGTTAGTCGGGATGCTAAGAGTTTAGCCAGCACCTTAGCCTCCGAGCTAATTAGTGAGATGGGTCGGTATGACCCACAAGTAGTCCCTGGGTTGCCCGGCTTGCGGATGACAACAATATTAGCTAGCCTTTGGTCTAAGGGAAGGATTCCCCTTTCTTTGCTTTCCTCATACATGTTTTTGAGGTGAGGAGCAACCTTAAGAGCCAACCCTTTCAGGAATTCAATGGGAATCCCGTTGGGTCCCATCGCTTTTCCTGAGTTCAGAGCGAAAATAGCTCCACAAACCTCTTCTGCCGTGATATCAGCATCTAAGGCTTCCCTGTCGGCATCTGACAGTCGTGGCAGGGCCATTTCCTCTAAAAGCTGGCGGGATTCCTCAAACGAATACGAGGTTTTAGAAGTGTATATATCTTCTAGGTGGTTCGCAAACGTATCAGCCACCTCTTGAGGATCTGTAACTGATTTCCCATCTCCCAATATGATTTCCGGGACCCACCGCGATTCTTGATCTCGTTTCTCTAGCCATGCTAGCATTTTCCCGGCCCTTTCACCGTGCTCATAAACCCTGTGTCTAGTTTGAAATAGCCTTGCTTGGGCTTTCTCTCTTGCTAGTTCCCTGTATTCTAGTTGTTTATTGCGGAGTTTTTGGGCCGTATCAACAGTAGGGGAAGTATTATGTTCCGCCTCTAAAAGGAGCACTTCACTCTCCTTCTGATGCAGCTGTTCGTTTTGGTTCCGCAGGTACCCTATCTTCAAACCCAACGCCCGGCCCTTAATGACCGCCTTGTAAGCCTCCCAAATGGTATTCGCTGAGTCCACCGATCCAAGATTTTCAGTAAAGTAGTGATCTGTATGGGCGGCCAGGTCCTCTTTGATGTCAGGAATAGTGAGCAGCCATGGGTTAATAATTATGGGTCCCCGGTCCACGGGTTTGTAAAAGGTGAGGTCCACTACAAGGGGAGAGTGGTCGGATATTCCCCTGGGGAGGCCCTGAAGACATCTAAAGTTCCCTACGTCAGAGAGGAGGGTAAAAAAATAGTCAATTCGGGACCTGCTATTGTGTGCATTAGAATAGTGCGTGAAGTGAATTTGCTTTGGGTTCAGTGATCGCCACAGGTCTGTAATTTCCATGGCGTGAGCAAAGTTTGCTAGTGGTGTGGGGCGTCTGGGAGAAACTGTATGAGGGTGTCTGTCGACCTTGTCGTCCATAGTCATGTTAAAGTCTCCCCCCAGAACCAGCGTGCCCAGAGGGAGAGCTATAAGTATCTGTCCCAGTTCTTGTAGTGCTAGTTTGCCTAGGGCTGGTGGGAGATAGGCTGAGATTATGTTGAGATGTTTCCCTTCCCAGGTGGCCTCCAGTATTGCGAACCGACCCTGCGGGTCGGTCTGTACACGAGTTGGGGTAAGGGCTAAGTTCTTACGCATAAGGATTCCAGTGCCTCTAGAGCCGGATGTAAAACCAGCGTGGGCCACCAGTTTGTACCCCCATCGGTGGAGTGCCTTGCAGCTATTGCCCACTAAATGGGTTTCCTGTAGTAACACCAGATCTGGGGAATGACGTTTAAGATATTGCAGGACTATCCCCCTTTTGATTTTACTTCCCAGTCCATTGACGTTCCACGTCAGTACGGACAGCTTCCTATGTGTTGTATGAGTCATGGCAAGTGTTACGAGGCGACAAGTCTGTAGCTCTTAGCCAAGAGTTGGAGCTTGCGGTGCCGGATTTGAGGACAGGGTGATGTAAGCGATCTGGTTGCTTTGGGAGATCCCTCCCTTCCATAGCTGCTGATGTCCCCCAAACGTTGTTTCTTGGCCTCTCAAGCCTGAGATACCCCACTGCGTTGTGTGTGCTGTGCAACAAAATCAAACCATTAAAACCCCAACTAACCCCCTCCCCCCCCTGTACCCCCCTCCCCGCCCCCTGCCAGTGGATTTTGAACTATCCACCCCCCAACAAGGCAGAGTGCCTGTCGCCCTCCCTCCCATTCGTGAGGTGCCTGGCTAACCGCAACCAGTCCTCGCCGTCCCTCCCGCTTTCAATGTTATTTTAGTTATGACTAACATTACAGTCCAGTCCTATAGGTGTTTTGATAACAGTGTCACATTTATCCCCAGTACGCTGGGTTTCGGAGGTCCCTCCGTCGATAGCTGAGTCGTTGTTTTCTTATTCGGTCGTTCTTGGCATTACAGGACTCAGTTCAGTGGGTGTAGGTCCATCGGTCATGAGAGGCCCTGCAGCCCTATAGATTGGGTCAGTGTGTGTCCTCCAGATCTCCTTCTGATCGTCCCTCTCCCGTGACAGGGGGCTGGCGTCTGCCTCCACCAGCGCCTCCATTATTCCGGCCGTCTAGGTGTTTGCCCGCTCTACGCCGGCCCTCTATCCAGTCCCAGGCCTCCTCCGGGGACAGGAAGAACCAAGTCTTTCCGTCGGATTCTATTCGTAGTTTGGCCGGGAATAACATGGAATACTTGATGTTTTTATCCCGGAGCGCTTTCTTTATGGTTGTGAAGCTTCGTCTTTGGGCTTGCACCTTGACCGTGTAGTCCGGGAAAAAAGTGATATTTGCATTGTCTAATTTCAGGGGAGGTCCAGTCCTGGCAGTTTGTAAAATCACGTCTCTGAAGTTAAAAATCCTTGCGATCAGTGGACGTGGAGGAGCCCCGGGCCTTGGGCGCCCGCCGGGAACCCTGTGGGCGCGCTCTATGGAGAAATAATTGGAGAGACGCTTGGGTTGGAGTTTATTAAGTATGAGATCCTCGACGAAGAGGTCAGTTGTGGGTCCCTCCATTCGTTCCGGTACGCCGAGGATGCGGAAGTTATTTCTTCTGGCCCTTCCTTCATATTCGTCGAGGAGGTCCTCCATCCTTTTTTGTTGGTGTTGTAGTTGTGTGACTTGGGTTTGTAGGACTGAGGTGTCTGCTACCAGAGTTGTTGTAGTGGTTTCAACTTCCCGGACTCGAGAGTCCATCTTCCGTAGGTCTGCTCTCAAAAGGGTCACCTCTACATTCACGGAATCTATGCGCGATTCCAAGGACGTTCGCACTCCTGCTATGGCCTCCATGATATCCTCCAGAGTGGGAGATTTGGCCTGGGAACACTGTTGCGATGTTTTAGGATCTTCGCCAGATGTCTGGTTGCCCTCCTCATTTTTCTTCGTCCAGGCAAACTTATCAAGTTGTTTCTGGACCTGAATTTTGGGACCTCTGGTAGTAGCCATGGGATAACTTCGGGGGGCCCCCCCCGTCTCGGCCGTCACCGGAATGTGGGAAGCCTATCTATTTTCAAGGTGAAGCTCGCAGGCTAGGCGGTCGATTGGGGCCCTCGCGGCGGTCCTCGTCCGCGACTCTTTTCCACAATTATTAGAGGAGTGGGTGGAGCGTTGGTATACCTCTATCTGTGTGCCCAGAAGATGGTAGGGCTGGTTACGCAAGGGTTCGTGGTGATCAGGGCTACAACGGTTTCTCTAGTGTCCCGCCAAGGCTGTGTTGCCGTGGGCCACTCAGACACCGCCCTCTCGCCCTGGGGGCCAGATGTATCGTCCACAGTCCAGGGCACCAGAGAGTAAATGGGATCTGGGGCAGGCGCACCCCCCTGTGGGGCCACTCTTGCCTTAGCTGCTCTGAGGGTGCGCCTGACAGGATCCGGCCCTCGCTGTTAGGCCGCAAGGCCCGGGCTCTGCTTTGTTTCTCCCCTGGCCGCTCTGTTATCCCCAAGTTCCCGCTAAGGCTGTGTTACTGCGGGTTATCGGGGTGCTCCCATCTCGCCTGGAGGTACAGATGTTGCGCCCGCGTTTTCGGGGAGGGAGCAAGACGCTAGCTGGTGTATTTTTTCCTGGCGCATTCACCCACTGGGTCTGAGTCGGATGAGCCACCCCTCGATGATAGGCCGCAAGGCCGGGGGCTCGATTTTGCTCCCTCACTGTCTGCCTGGGTCTCAGTCCGGTGGGCAGGCGCGCTCTTCCGCCCTCCGCCACACCCTGCCTGCAACTCCTCACCCGGCTCCGTCGGAGGCCTCGCACTGCTCGATTTCACCCGCTCTATTCCGGAGAGGCCCCCGGCCAGGGACCCAGATCGGGCAGGCCGAAGACGGCAGAGTCACTCGCGGTCGGCTCCTCCCGCAGTCCATACGCCGCGTCTCCGAACGCAGCCGGTGACGTCCAGCGCCGATCAGGGCTGAAGCCTCGGAGGTTGCCGCTACCTTTCCTTCCGGCTAGTGTCGCGTAGTTCAAGGCGGATTCATTGTGGAGTTCACTCCCTCCGCCGTCCGAGCCGCTCGCTCCGGGCCGCCATTTTCGATTTGCCCTGGATCACTCTTCCTATGTCGCTCCGGTCCTCCCCATTAGCCTCGCAGCGATTCCTTTGTTGAGGACTGGCTTAGGAAACGTTCCCTTTTGTTTGGGGGAAGTTTCAGTGCTGTCTACGGATCTATAATCGGATTAATACGGCGTGGGCTGTGGAGCCGCTTCAGCAAGCGACCATTTCCCTCGGCCGCTAGCCACGCCCTCCCATGACAAGGATCTTAGGGACTTTTTACTAGGTCCCAGGAAATCACGTCAGAAATGTTTCATATATGCTGGCATTTATGATGCCTACAATGAAAATTGGAAAATATCACAACAAGAGGCCGCAAAGAGAATACGGGAAATAGACTGTATTAACTTAGAGAAGGCATTAGCGGTAGTGGATAATGGGTTAACAACTTTGACCTCCAGGATATAATCCTTAGGCAACATTGTATCTTCTGCAATAGACATACTGGAACAAGATTTGGCCATATTATAACACGGGCAATCTCAGTTACGTTCTATCATGTTGTTAAGCTGGACAATGCAATCTATGTGCCTTGGCGTTTTATCAACAGTACGTCTCTGTTTTCTGAATACAATCTAACAGATAAACAGGTAGAAATGGCACAAAGGGGAGCAAAATATACAATGTCGCGCATTGAAAAGCTGGATAGATTACCATTTACGGTAGCGGAATCACCATCAACGGAATGGCTAATCCATGGCCACATAACTCTACCGGTCACTACTTTTCAGTTTCAATATTGCCTTGAGCAACGACAGGCAGGCAAATATGAAAAATTGGGTAAGGAATACATTAAGGAATCTTGGGAATTACCGTACAGATTTTGATGCCGGGGTGGGGATCGAGAAGTGTTTCTAAGTGGTACAAACTGCAAGAACGCTTTAAGCAGTTCTCTCATGTGCCAGGATATTTCCCTGCACGGAGCTTGTAATGGTTCAGTAGCAAACTTGTCCTGCCACATGACAGGGACTCCAGTGGCCGTGATTACTCCTGTATTCAGGCTGCTCTCGAATGGGAGTTACTTGATGCTGAACGATCAAGGTTGCTGTGGGATGCTTCCGGGAATTGCCTATCTGGTCACTGTGAACTCCAGGGTTACTTGCTGTATGCAAGTATTGTTTCCCCCAGTAAATACAGTCAGGGAGGCGCCGTTATGGCCTGAATGTTTCCTTTATACAGTTTGATAGTTTGAGCAGACTGAAAGCCATGCTTTTACAGCGAACCGTACCCTTGACCTCCACTCGAGAGACCTTTGATCTCCAAATCGCAAGGACCTCGACTGAGATACAGGAACTTATACGTACAAACTGCCCCTTTCATTTCGCAGAAATGGTGGGTCGTATCTTTAATATGTCTGATGCGAGTGGTATTGTACACCTATTTAAGACCATAGGGTCAGGATTTCTAAGCACCTTTCAGACTGTCCTCGGAGTTATTCCAAACTTTATACACTCCGTATTGGGAAGCATTTTTGGAGGTCTTCCGCTGATCCTGCTCTCAATAGCAGGGATTCTGATTGTCATTTTTCTGCTACGCAATGGACGGCCCAATCACCAATGAGATGGCAAAAGCACTCCTGGAGCGCAAATTCCGTGAACGCATGGTACAACATCTGGGCACACCTCGCCTACGGGAACTGAGCACCTCTTGGTTCCTATCGTTTAGACCAGTCTGGATGGACTGCATCTTACCTGTTCTTCGATGCCTGTTCTGCGGAGAAGAATGCGTGTTGGATCTCTGTCTGACACTTGCATCGGACACGCCTACGGACTTGAATACCAGGCTGGAACCCGTGAGGTCCCATGCTCGGCAAAGTCCCCAGCGTATTCCTATACTGATGGCTGCATTCCTCGAGAACCCGCAGGTGCATTTTACTACAACTGGGTTAAGCATCAGCTCTTCCACTAGCACTCGGGTATCGACTACAGCACCGGCTGCCTCTGCACCAGCTATTGGCAGTTCTGAATATCATCTGTGCTCCGTCGACGTACTCTGCGAGGTGTTACAGGGACCGTCCTCTGCAGTGGCAAGAAACAACGATGTTGCGTCTCCCAGCCAGGACACTTAATCTATAATTGGCTCATCGTGTGCTGGGAAAGAATTCAGAATTTTTCCTTTTTGATTTCAAAACTCAACTAAATTTGGAACACTTCCTATAATTGACACTTTCACTGGAAAAGCATGGCCTTCTGACGCTTGTAGTGGTTGGCTTATATGAACGAACTCAACTAGGTCTTTGGCTTAAAGTGACATTTCCAATACTAGCTTTCGAAAATAAATTTTTTTTTCTCCCCCGATCAGACTGTTTTTAAATGGTTTTAATGACAATATTTTACGAAGCTCACTGATAGTTTTATGTGCTGCTACCTAGTAAAAACAGTGGTTCGCTAGCATTTTTATCATTGCTGACTGTTCGGAAGAGGAGTGGGTGTTATGTTTCATATAGGTACCCTAATATAGGCCCGGGTAATATCATACACCTTCACCTACATTATCTCACATTATACTACACAGTAACGAGCCTTTAGGATTGAACCTTTACCTAGTTCTAGTCCTGGGCGCAGAAGGAGGGTTTGCCCTGAACAATAGCGTCCTATAACTCCATCAATGGACTCATACAGTATGGATGAATATTCATGAGGGTTCTTGGAAACCAGCCAGGGGCTACACCACCTGAATAATATCTACGTACAAGGTTCCTCCCATACGTCATCCTCAAATCCAACAATGGCTAATACAAGAAACAAGGGACAAAGAAACCCTAGATACTTTTTGTATAAATACAGCACATTTTGCTAGGGTTAGTAGTGGGAACCGAGACTTCCAGGCCGACACACTGACCAGAGACGCTGAGGCTCCTGCATGCAGACGCTCCAGCTGACAGTGGTCTAACACATCCCTTGCGGGGTGTCCAACTCGAGACCAGGACGGGGTCCCACACTCTCTCACTTCAGGTAATGGGGTTAGACTAAATCCTAGAGGGATTCTTGGTTTAACACCTACTCACATGCTAGGTACACTTAGGTACATCTAGATAGGCATTGTAGGAGTACGTGCACTTTTATCATGCATTTTATATTCATGTATGTATCCATGATAATTGCAAGATGATAGAACTGCACTATCCTTTTATTTTCACTGTACTGCTAATCATATATATCTGCTACTGTCTAACGGTTGTTGCAGCACATCTATTTTACACTAGAAGAACAACTGTGCAATAAATTCTTATTGTAACACGCCCGACTGTTTCTTCTGTGTAACTCTCTGAGACCGAATAAGTGAGCACGAGTGACTGAGCGAAAAGTAGTATATTGTTTCCACGATCCTGAGGGATCAGGGTTGTCATGTTCTGAGGTTGCCAGAAACTATTGTCTCCCCGATAAGAGGAGATTCTAGTGGCACTGTGAGCTAGCTAAAACAGAAAGGCTAACATTCTCAGTGGGGGTGCTCAGAGCCAGTCTGTCAACAATCCTACAGTTTATGTTATTCGAACGCGCAGATCCTGTATGGGTAATATAGGAACTACACGACAATTTAATTTGCAAACTGCTTTTCTACCTCTCATTTTCTCAAATGGAGACACATCTCCCAACGACCTGGGTGTAACCCTGTAACACCACAACAAATCCTTTAAAGCTTGATAACAATTTTTTCCATTGGATATTGCCAATTGTAAGCCATCTTTTAATACTCTTATCCACCTTTCCACGATGACATTACTCTGTGGATAGTACACCGAAGTGCGTATGTGACTGATTCCATGTTCGTCTAAAAACTCTTTCATTTCCACAGACCTTAATTGCACCCCATTGTCTGTGACCAAACACTTGGGAAAACCTTCCTTCTCAAAAACTTCCTTGAGGAACTGGATCACAGTGCGAGAGTCTACTTGATGTACTAACTTGACCTCCGGCCATTGAGATAATTGATCAATCAGAGCTATGGCAAATACTTGGGTACTCGACAAACACATGGGACCTGCACTATCCAAGGAAATTCTTTCCCACACCCTACTGGGTCTAGATACAGGAGCTTTATCATAAGTGACTTCCTTTTGAGATTTGTCACTGACTGTGCATTCAATACATGATCTAACTTTGGCTTCAATACATTTGTCAATGGCTGGCCACCAAAACTCACTGCAAATTCTTCTTTTCATACTGCTCCTACATGAGCCATATCTAAAATGATCTGTCTCATGCTTTGGGGTACAACCAATTGTTCACCGCGAAACACCAAATTATTCAAAACAGACAATTCGTTAGCAACATACAAGTAAGGTAACAAATCCTTATTTAAATCCTTCTTTCACGGCCAACCCGACTTATTATGTTCAATGACTTCTTGAATTTCTTTGTCTTGATAACATGCTTCAACCCATTGATCTTGTTTAATACACCTATTAGATACTTGACATATGGATACAACTTTTTCCAAACCTTTATCAATAATACTCGAATCTTGGTCTTCTTTTATGGGCAACCTGGATAAACAATCTGCTAGGACATTTCTAGCACCGGGGATATATTCAATTTTAAAATGAAAGTCTTGAAGTTTGTATTGCCATCTGGCAATTCTAGGCGTGGCCCTACTACAACCTTTAGTAGTAAACAATTCTACCAATGGACGATGATCTGATCTTACCTTGAATTGGGTACAGTACATGTATTTCCTAAAATATTCAATTCCCCACCAACAAGCTAATGTTTCTTTTTCTAAGGTGGAATACTTGAACTCTGCATCTCTTAGCGGTCTTGAAGCAAACGCTATTGTGGCCAATTTACCTTTTTGGTCTTGCATTAAAACAGCACCTATGCCAACATTGCTAGCATAAGTAATTATGATAGAATTGTAGCGAGTATCAAACGTTGCTAGAGCGGGAGCAGAGCAATTATTTTTTAAGGATACAAATTCAAGAGCACATTCTTTACTCCAAATAAACTGCTAATTCTTTTTCATCAGACCCCTCATGTTGCCTGTTTTATCTGCAAATAACGGAATAAACTTAGCATAGTATTCTGCCAACCCAAGAAAATACCTGAGTTGATCCTTGTTTTGAGGATCCGGAGCATCCTCTATTGCCTTAACAAGGTTATGTTTTGGTAAAACACCATGTTTGCCGATATTGTGGCCCAAATAATCCATGGAGTCAAGTTCAAATTTGCATTTTTCCTTAGTTAAGGTCATTCCATGGCTTTGTAAAATGTTAAGAACTTTATATAGGGTTTCAGCATGATCTTGTTTCGATTTGCCAAAGACCAAAATGTCATCCTGAAAATAAAGAGCATTTTTTACATCCTTGAATAGTTTATGCATGACTCTTTGGAATACCGCTGATGCTGAAATCAGTCCAAAAGGCATTCTTTTGTATCTAAATGCTCCTTCGGAGTAATAAAATATGTATAAGGTTTGCTGTCTTCATGCAGAGCAATCTGGTGGTATGTGTTAGATAAGTCTAATGTTGAAAACACTGTAGCCCCTTTGAGTGCCGAAAACATTTCACTAATGTTGAGTAAAGGATGACGATCCACCCACACACATGCATTGAGAGCTCTTAAATCCACACAGAGTCTCATTTTTCCATTAGGTTTATGTACAACAACCACTGGTGACAACCATTCTGAAGACTCAATCTCTTCAATTATATCTTGAGTACACAGTCTTTCCAGTTCTTCCTTTAAAGCTTCTCTCATGGAGAGAGGAATGTTTCTGACTTTGTGTACCATAGACACAGCATCACGCTTTAGTATAATCTTGGGTACAAAGTCCTTTAGTAATCCTAGTTTGGATGAAAAAACGTTAGGAAATAATTTCTCCCAATCGACAGCCTTATCCTCAGTAACCTGTGATATTAGATCACTATAACCTAGAACCTGTTCAGGATGATTGGGATTGAGAATGATCATCAAATCCCTTTGTAGTGGCCATCCCAATAAACAGGATCCTTCCTTGGCAACATACACTTTAGCTACAATAGATTTGCCTTTGAAACTAATGTTGGCTGAGAAATAACCTAACACATCGATGGGTTTGTTACCATATCCCACCAATCTGATGTCAGATGGTAACAATCGTACATCTGGAAATTGCTTTAACCACTGATCTCCAATTAATGTGTGATGAGCCCCCAAATCAGCCATAACTCTGACCTTGTTTCCATCAATGTTAATAACACAGAATGGAGCATCACTATTAGTTTCATTGACCTCATGAATATTAAGCAAAAACTCTTGAGGAATGTCATCATACTCTTGGTTGATCTCTCTAACTTGAGTGGGCCTGTATCTATTTTTGTATTTGTCCTTGTTTCTGCACATACGAGCATAGTGTCCTTTAGTCTTACAATATCTGCAAATTTGTCCAATAGCTGGACACGATCTATCGTTTGGTAAATGACCAGATAGCCCACATTTAAAAGAAACATATTCTTTCTTTTCAAAATGTTGTTCTAGTTTTTGCTTTGATGCTATCAGCAGGCATTTTAGTTTCCTCAGGCTTTTTAACAATTTGTACTTCAGAAGTGAGTTTTGCAGCTAACTCTTTCATACCAGATTTCATGTCTTCAAATCTATGACAGATATCTATAGCTTTCTCTAGCGTTAAATCTTCTGCTGCTAACAATTTTTCTTGTAATTTAGTATCAGCTATCTTGTGAACCAATAGGTCTCGTAACATCTGATCATGAAAATCATGGTATTTACATTTTGCTGCTAAAGTTCTTAAATCATTCACAAAAGAATCAATTGATTCATTAGGTAGTTGACTTCTGCTTAAAAATTTGTGTCTGGCAACCACCTCGTTAACTTTCTTAGTGTATAAAGTATCTAACTGTACTATGGCGATTTCATACACATCAATATAATTGTCATCATCATCATCCTCATTGGTAGTAACTGGAGGTAGATGACTTAAAATACGTCTACCTTCAGCACCTAGACAGTGTTTTAAAATGGCTAATTTACGTTTGTCAGTATACATATCACCCCCTATAGCTTCAAGATATGCTTCAAATCCATCTTTCCATTGTTTCCACTCTAAAATTGGCTCACCTGGACTGGGCAGAAAAGATAAAGGTGCCTCAATAACATCCATATTATTGATAAGTAATTGGTAATTATTTATACATATATAAATACATCCATTCAATAAACTTGTAATATTTGTAAAAGAGAAGAGAAAAAAAAATTAATTGTTTTTCTTTTTCCAATGTGCAAATCACCGTTGTGCAGATTTTAACTTGGAAATAAAATGTTTTTGTTTTGATGCTCGCACAGGTGTGCGAATCACTGTGTTCAACGTGAAACAATGGCAAGGTTAAGCTGGATTTGCATAGGTGTGCGAATCACCGTGAAACAAAGAAATTAAACCTTAAAATGGCCGCTGTAAAACAATGGGGCCAATCTCAGAGGCCGGTGCGCCTTGTTTTCTTGTGCCTGGACGTCTGTCAGACACAAATGTTCTTGCGTCATGTGGCTCGAGCGTGCGCACGCGTATGTGCCCAACTTGAATGCCGGAGCCGAAAGTAAGATTCACTCACAGTTTTGATGACAAAATTGGATTACGCGGCTTCCCATTAGTCATTCCACGATCCGCTTGTACCGATGAATACCGTCTGCTTTCCGCGCAACCGCCGGCAGAGGTTTCTGCTTCTGGTCTGCCAGGATTTCATGTTAACGGACTCCTGCAGTGCTCCAGACTTTCGTGATTGAAAATCCCGATCGTCGCTAGTGTAAAATTCCTACTCAAGTCACCACACAACACCAAGTGTAGTTTTTAAGGTAGGTTTATTCTTCTTCTTTAATAGATGACTATCCACGATGAAAGCCTGGGCCAACTGTCGTTGTATGGAATCTGCAATCTCCAGCTGACCACCAAATTCCATACAACCCCATTGGCCAGGATACCACACAATGTCTCGTTTGTATAGAACAAACACTAGATCAATGAAGCAATGCAAATGTTTGTCTCTCTTCGTACGTGGCAGCAGCCCTAATAAGCAAGATTCAGGAGAAGAGGTGAGAGGGTGTGTGGAGATTTCTGCCACCAGTGAAGTCAACTCTGTCCACGTTCGTGACAGTGAGCACAAGTCCACACCATGTGTATGAAATCAGCGTTCTACGACTTACAACGGGGACATTCTAGAGAGCTGGCTGGGAACATGCGTTGGATGTGGATTGGGGAGAGATAAGTGTGGTGTATGTAACTGAACTGGGTAAAACGAAACCTGGGATTAAGGGAGACGTCCTTAGTTAGTTGCCAGGCGCGGTTCAATCCTGTGTCAGTCAAAGGTCAGTGAAGCACTGCATCCCATCTGGCGCATGTCTTTGCGGTGTGAGTGGGAGAAGTAGCGTTAAGGGCTGAATACAACAGTGTGACAGTGTGACAGCATGACAGCGTGGCGTGTGGAGTCAGATGCTAATAAGAAGGACAGTGCCTGGCATGAGGGTGGTTCGGATTATACTGTGCCCCACGTCTTGCATACAACCCGGTGTAGTATATGGTAGGATAAAAAGAGTCCCGTCTGCAGGCCGTACATCTCGGTCAATTCCAAGAATAACATGAACGTACCTTCTTTATACAGGTACCCTGCTTGGATAACAGCTGCATCAATCCATGGGTGTGAGTCAACTCGCCTCAGTATCCGCTGTAATAAAGGCAAATCCAAGACGAGAATGGAGGGTGAATATGGTAGTGTGGTGCCTGTAGGATGTAAATAGAGACGCCAGCAAGTGCGGGCCACCGCCATTAATCAGATTTCGTGTGTGGGATGAATAGCAGGATCAGATAGCCAAGTGTAAGGTGCAGTACCCTGGTGGATTGTGTGAACGAGTGAGGATTCTGGGCGCATTGGGGCACTCAACCAGGACATAGTCCACTGGAGCTGTGCTGCGGCATAGTACAGCTCAAAATTAGGAGCTCCCAGCCCCCCCACCCGTGAGTGGATGCTGTAGAGTCAATAGAGCTACCCGCCGGCGGCCCAAGTCCAAATTAGTTCCAGTAACAGTCCATCCAGGTTGCAGAAGAAGGATCTAGGGAGCACAAGCAGCAGAGCTGGGAAATAATATAACAACCGGGGTAATATTAACATTTTGGGAATCGCGACCTGGCCCGTAATGAATCTATCATAGGTACTGTATCAATGGGGGCTTCCAGGGAGATCTTAGTATCCAGAATAGCTTGAAGCACCTTGTCGAATTGTGCTGAGTGGGCTTGTAGGGTTTGCTCTAGGTGGTAAAGGCTGGCAAGGGTCCTGTTGTCGCGCACCAGTTCCATTGCGTCATCTTCGGACGGTATGTGTTGTGGTTTGGCAAGTTTGGGTTTACCCATTATCAGAAGGCAGTTTAAAGTTTGAGGTGGGTCTTCGGGACAGCACCACTACTGCAGAGCGTGGCCGAGTCCTGCTATTAAAGATGAAGAAGGAGCGTGGGAGGCAGCGCGATTAGGTACAACCAGTAATGTTAATGTATCAGCCAGGGATTATGCTAACTCCAGTGACCATGAGCAGACAAAGTGAGGATATGGGTCGGGAGGTGTGGTATCCACAAAGTCAGTCCAGTTGTAGAGTTGCACCGATGTGCACCAGGATGAGGCAAGTAGTAGTATTAATCTCACCAGGAGGGCACCATATCCCAGCATCCTCTGGTCTATGTGGCTTCCTGATCCAAATAGAGTGACTGGGTACACACAGTGATAGGGACCAAGGACAGCATTGGCCACCACACCAGGTGGGACAGGTATGGTAATATCGTATAGAGGTATAAATGCAGTGAGATGGCACTGCCATGCTCAAGGGTCAGTGGGGAATGCCAGGATGCCATATGGGTCACTCCCTAATCTGAGTGCTTCGTACATTAAGTAAGGTCACGTGTGGGTATCGCGGCACCAGGGCAACACCGAAGACCAGTGAGGATGTTCCACATATGCCTTTTGGTAGCACTTGGTCGATGATAGGATCCACCAATCAGCAAGCTTTACAATCTGCGATCCGCCGTACATCAGCCAGTGATCTAAAATGTTGTTATATTCCTCACAAGGAAATTGGTGGGGGCGGTAGAGGGGGCGGTATGTGCCTACCCCCATTGTGGCTATTCCCCCCCTGGTATCAATGATGATCAAAGGTGAGTCACTGGTTCCTGCAGAAATCAGGTATCACAAGTGCAGTGTAGCTTATTGTGCAGCAGGTAATCAGGAGATTTAGGCCTCAATAAGGGTGTAAAATGCGATAGGTGCGTCCTGGCTCCATGTGGGTCAGCCCTGGATCACAGGCAGCCTTGGAGACCAGCAGCCGTCGAAGCTCCACCCTTCATTCAGCCGGCCCAACCAGCCCCGTATCTTCCCTGAGTCTCGGCCGATCACATACCTCCCCACGCTCAACCAGGGGCTGCCTCAGGCCAGCAGCGGGTGCTGCGTGGTCCGGTCCCGCCCCGCCTTGTGAGCGGGTAAATCCCGCCTCCCTGTTTTCTGTATTACCGGTGACAGAGCCCCGGGAGTCAGGACAGGGACACAGGGAGATGGCCCAGGGAAGTCAGATGCGTGCAATCTGTACGGCTCACATAGGCAGCAGTCACTCGACCCGGCCGTCCGCTCCGGGCTAGCAGCAGGTGTTGCATAGTACGGCCTGCTCAGGCCTCAAAAATCAGGTATAGTTCGCAGCACTATCGCCGCCACCGTCAGTGCCGAGGACTCAGGGGTAGAACAGATATACAGGAAAGTGGCACAGCAAACTCAGTGTCTGTCGTGCTCTGGATGGAGATGAATAAATTGATATTTGTCGGGCCCACTGCGGAGCTCTGGACTACATGTCCTGCTCCGTCGCCATCTTGGCTATGCCAATTATAATTAAGCACGTACAGATAAAATAGTTATGATAATATTTACATATTGTGATAGATAAATAAAACAGAGACCCATAAGCATTAAATAACATATGAAAACTATGCAGTGACCTATATACATGTAAGCATAGAATGATGTATATTTATTGTCAGACCTGACATCCTGAGGTTGGTCTTCCCCCAACTTTTGCCTGCTTACCTCCACTTTCTACTGCATTTTTTTGTTGGCCTTAGGACTTTGAGCACTTTACCACTGCTAACCAGTGCTAAAGTGCATGTGCCTCTCCCCTAAACATGGTGACATTGGTGTCTACCGAATTTGGCATATTTTGTTTACCTGTAAGACCCTTGTAAAGTGGTATACCATATGCCCTGGGCCATTAGGTGGCTGACAACAGAGAGGGCCCCTATCCAGAGGCCCTTGTTCCCTCTGAGTGGCGGGGGACAGGTCTTCTTAAAGTTGATGCGAGCCCTGCCATGCCTGGGGACTGTTTGTTTGGTAATGACGTTCAGCACACTTTCTGGAAGGTCCATGGCTGCCCAGGATGGGAGTCAAAAAGGGCTACAGACTGGAACAATGGCCCAGCCAGCTGCTAAAAGGGGGAAAGGCAGAGAGCATGGTAAACCAGACCCTGAGTGTCTTCCCAGTGAGGTGGATGGATGGGGCACTTGCGGTGGCCGTCCCAGAAACCACAGAGGAGGGTACTGCTTTCCTTGGTGACCTATAGAAGAAGGACCAACCAAGGAGAAGTTATTTAGGGTACAGAGAGAGTGTTCAACCCTTGAGGGCATAAGGAAACAGGCTGAAGCCTAAGCAGCAGGCAATGTCACATTTACTGGGAGGACACAGTCCTTTACAGTGAGCCTAAGGCTCCTGTTTATGGGTTAGCATGGAACAGCAAGGGCCCTGGAGGTCGCCCAATGCTGCAGGGCCTTCCTACTGGAGTTGGCTTACGAGATTCCCCTGGCAGGAGATTCCCCTGGCAGGACACCTTGGCCAAGACAAGACCTTTGCAAGGCTTGTTCCACGCTTTTATTGGTCCAGGATCAGGACTTCCTCAGATGCATTCTGCAGGACCTGTGTAACCTGCCAGGCCAGTGGGAAGACAAGGCAGAGGCTGAAGGCCCCCCTTAATCTCTTACCTGTCATTGGCACACCCTTTGAGTGGGTGAGCATTGACATTGTTGGACCTATGGATCCCCAGACTGCATCAGGCAGTAGATTTATCCTGGTTCCAGTGGATAATGCCACTAGGTACCCAGAGACAATCCCGCTGAGGACCATGACTGCACCTGCTGTGGCAAAGGCCTTGATTGGGAATTTTACCGAAGTTGGTTTCTCCAAGGAAGTTGTGTCTGACAGGGGTACAAAGTTCATGTCTGCATACATGCAGTCAATGTGGAAGAATAGTTGGGTAACCTACAAGTTCTCCACTCCTTACCATCCACAAACCAATGGGATTGTTGAGAGATTCAACAAGACCCTGAAAGACATGATTAGAGTAGGCCAAAAACGTTGCAAAAAAAACTCCACCACGCTCTGCAGAGTTCTGCAAGCGGCAGAGTGAGGTAAGTCATGCTGCTCGTGCTGATTTTTAGCGTAGGGAGTTTATTTTTTTAAACATATTTTTATTGGCATTTATCTTAGATACATCAAGCTTGTAACAACCATGTTTAATTTTACTTTTTTTCATGTTGCAATACATTATTCAGTCATCTCTCTCATCGTTTCCATGTCATACATAGATTTTCCTATATCTACATGTATCTAGGAATATCGACCCCTTCGGTTTTACAGTAATACATGAAATCTTTAATCAATTTAGTCCACTAGGGCAATTTCCCATGGAGTCCACTTCTATTTCCCAGCAATGTAAGTATCAATAGCCCGTTGATGTGCTTGTCCATCTAACTTAGGAGCTCCTGTTGAGGAGGTCACCCAAACTTTGCCTTTTAACCAAAATAAAAAAAAACAAATGCAGAGTGGTATACAAACTTCTAGTGTGCCATGTAATTCCTTTCGAGGGATCCGAAGGTGTAGATAGATGGAGAGGGATGATGGTGTGTGTGGGATGGGGAAGGCAACCTCCAACCAAATAGCCAAAATTGCAGTCCACCCAGCTGTGTGTATGCATGGGGGACCCCGGGGTGCACTTGGGTCCCCTCTAGTCACTAAATTTCCCCTCTATTCAGCTAGTGTCATTACCCTCCAAGTCTCGTTCCCTTTCTGGGTATTCCCAAGTTTCAAGAATTTCTCTCCATTGTGCAGCGATAGGGTGCTTTTGTAGCCCCCACGCCTCTTCTCTGAGTAGGGCTCTGCCTTCGGCTCCCGCCCAGTAAGTAACGTCTTGTCTCCATGTGCTCATCGTTGGACCAGCACTTGATTTCCAAGACATGGCTATTCTACATCTGGCAAGGAACAAAGCCAGGTCTATAAATCTATTCCCAGTCTTCCGTTTGGGTGGGTGAGGAAAAAACCCCAGCAAGCAAACCCCAACCATTGGACTGAGCTCCGGTCCCAACACCCTGCTCACTGTTATAACCACCTTCTCCCAAAACGGCTTCAGCGTGGGGCAGCCCCACGTCATATATATGAAGTCTGCATCCTCATGGTGACATCTAGGGCAGCCACAAATCCCTCCACCATAGACTACATTTAACCTGTGAGGTGTCATGTATGTCATGTGCAGATAATTAAATTGTTATACTTAAACCTCGTGTTACAAGATACCGTTCTTTGGATAGGCCAGTATTCTATTCCATTCTGGATCAGTGAATTCCTTCTCCAGTGCCTGTCCCAAGTGATCACGCAACTGTGTGAGAGGGTTATGAGCCCCCTCCATCAGGGAACAATAGAGCCACTTCACTAAGTGGCCAGCAGATCTCAGAGACAGTAAAGAGTGGAATACTGGGTGTGTTTTGGGTTCCTATCTCCCTTTACCCCATAGTTCCTTAAATGCTCACGTTAATGCTTAATGTTGTCGAAATTGCCCGAGGGGTAGTCCAATGCCCTCCACCAGGTCCTCAAAGGGGATAAGTAAGCTTTGGTGGTAAAGATCTCCCACAGTATCAAATCCCACCCTCGACCATGGCTCCAGCTGTTCGGCTGTAAAAACAGAGATGTGATCTCCGTGTTGTAATCCTACCATATGTAGGACCGGTGAATATCGAGGGATACCTGGCAACCGCGAGACCCCTCAGCTTCAGCATTTCAGGGCTGTTGTCAGAAGTGGTGATGGTCTTGAGCTTCCCACACCGGATTAAGTAACTTTGCTAGCAACCATAACTCATCCGTTTTCCCCCTGCCCAGTTTATGTCCTCCAACCCTCTGCCGTCTAACCAGTGCACTACCCACTGAAGTTGGGCTGCCAAGTAGTACGATTCGAAGTGGGGTAAACCAAGGCCACCCTCCCGCAAAGGTCGCTGTAGCGTGGATAAAGACACTCTCCGCCTACCTGGATAAGGTCTCTCAACAATTAATCCAGTTGACGAAACCATCCAACTGGCATTGCAATCAGGAGGTTAATGAAATAATACAATAATCGGGGAACATAACCATTTTGGACAATGAGATTCAGGCCATGGTAGTTAATCGTAGGGTATGTCAAAATTGTACATTTGTTCTAAGTGATCTGAGAGCTCTCCCTAAGTTACCCTCTGGTAAATCTTCAGACGCGTGGTATATATGAATCCCCAGGTACCTGAAGGTTGTATTCGTCCAGTTAATGTCAAGTGGGACTTCTGGGGGATGAGCGAGAGAGAGGGACATAGGGAACAGGTAGGTTTTATTCCTGTTAACTTTTAATCCTGAAACAGCCTCAAATTTCTGCAAGCGCTCAAGGGCTGCGAAAGTGCCCTTTGACATATCTAATAAATATATCAGGAGATCATCCACTTACAGTGAGATGATGTGCTTACGCCCTCGCAACTGGATGCCTATGCCTTCCCCACCCATTCGAAACAGGGTTGCCAATGGTTTAATTGCTAAGGCAAATAAATGTGGAGACAGTGTGCATCCATGCCTTGTTCCCCGGGAGATCAAGTATTGTAGTGACACCACCTTACCCGTTTGGACTCTCGCTGTATCCACTTCAACCATTCATCCCGAAATTCCATCTGATGCATTATCTCCAGCAAGAAATCCCAACTAATAGTGTTGAAGGCTTTTTCTAAATCAATCGACAAAAGGGCGGCTTGTGGGGTGGCTTGGGCATCTGGGTGAAATAAGATCGAATAGAGTCTCCGTAGATTAATGGAAGTATTTCTGGATGGAATAAATCCATTCTGGTCTGAGTGGATCATCCCAAAGATATGCGGAAGGAGGCGGAGTGTCATTATTTTACTAAGGATTTTAAAATCCATGTTTAACATGAAAAGTGGATGGAATTCTGTAGTACTAGAATGTGGGTTCGTAGTTTTCCAGAGAGGACTCACAACTGCCTCATTCAGTGAGTTTGGGAGGCGTCCTAGTCGGAGAGATTCAGCGTAAAGGGTTTCTAGCCTAGGGGCCAGCACTGCCGCATATGATGAATAGAATTCCACCAGGAGGCTATCTGGGGCAGGTGTCTTCCCGGTTGCCATGCTTTTAATGGCGACTCGGATTTCCTGCTCCGTCACCAGGCCACTGAACGTCTCCCAAATCTAGGGAGCTAGTTTCATGAGTTGTAGACTCTTCAGAAAGTCAGTCAGCACCTATGGTGTGAGAGGGATCGGTACACTGTATAGGTTTTTATAATAATTATAAAACAGTAAATTAACTGCCTCCAGGTGGTGCACAGACTGACCATCATCTCCCCTTAGTTGTGAGATTGGAGATCCCCTGGATTCCGGCTTAATCAACCATGCTATCAGCCTACCAGGCCTTCCTTCTTCTTCTTGGACCCTCGAGAGGTATCGCAACCGTTCTAGGGCCTCATCATATTGCACGCGTAGTTCTTTCAACCTCTCCAGATCTTCAGTCCCTGCGCGTTCCCCAGCCGATGCAGCTCTTCCTCTACTGTTTTCAGTTCTAAGTGCAATTCCCTTTGCGCCCCATTCGACTGTCCCAGGCAGTGTCCTCGCACCACTGTCTTTAATGCTTCCCATTCTACCAGTCTCGAGGTCGCTGATTGCACATTTTCAGAGAAGTAGTTATCTATGGTGGATTTTAGCGTTTCCCTAAAACAGACATCCTCCAACGTCTGTGGGCCCGATTCTGATGCGGGTTGGAAAAGCTTCCCGACCGAGGGCCTGATTCTGATGCGGTTAGGAAGGCCTCCTAACGGCATTTGCTCCTTCCAAATCGGATCGGGAACGTGTCTTCCCGACCGAGGGCCCAATTCTGATGCGGTTAGGAACAAATGTTCCCATTGAAGTCAATGGGAGTTCAACCAAATCGTATCTGGAAGCATCCGGATGCATCCTACTCCGCCGGTCGGACTTTCCCGATCCGAGTGGGTCGGACACCATTTCCCAACCGATTCGGTCGGGAAGCTTTTCCAACCCGCATCAGAATCGGCCCCTGTGTATTTAGTCGCCACAATGGGATCCGTGGACAGTACCTTAGTGGCCTAAACTCTAGTAATAATGGGCAATGATCTGAGATTGTGTGTCCTAAGTACTCCGTATGTAGAATGGCTGTTCTTAGGGGAGGAGAGCACAAAAATGTATTTATGCATGTGTGTAACCGGTGTAGTGGTGAATAATAGGATTAGTCCTTGGTGTTTGCATGTTGTGTTCTCCATATGTCTTCCATTCCCCAATTTGTCATCCATTCCCTCATCTCTTTCGCGTTGAGGTGTGCTAGAGCCCCAGGCATTGGTGGCAGTGAATGATCCAAAAGGACATCTGCCACCACATTAAAGTCCCCAACCCAGGAGTATATCTCCGGACATCATCTCAGCCAGTGGGGCTGAGAGTCTGTGCAGGAAGTGAATCTGGTCTTGGTTGGGAGCATTTACGCTCCCAAGTGTAATCTCCCGCCCCCACAGTCGCCCATGCACCAACACATATCGTCCTTCCTTATCAATAAGTGTGGTTTGCGGTTTGAAGGCGACTCCTGCTCTTATCCACAGTAGCACCCCTCTTGCTTATGCAGAGAAAGCGATTGCAAATATATGTCCCCTCCATCTCCTATGCAATTTGTCCACTTCACTGTGAACTAGGTGGGTTTCCTGCAACATGCCTATCTGCACTCCCCGTCTACACAAGTATCTATGAATATTATGACATTTGGTTGCAGATCCCATCGTTCTAATGTTCCATGTGATAAACTTCAACATATAATGTGGTGTAGCCATATCACATCATGTGGTGCCAAGTCATCCCCCACCCCACTCCTCCCCGCACCTCAACACACACAAGCAGGACCACTCCTGCATAGAAACAAAACGTTATAATATAAGGTATTAAACATTTCAAAACATAAACTCCCCCTCCCAAGAACAGTCTGACAACGACCAGCCGCCAAACCCTTTGCAAACCACGCTAGCAAGTTAGAAGGGTCAGACACAGTAATGCGCTTCCCTTCCTGGAGGGGTAGGCAGTGAGCGAGCAGTAGCAGTTGTTAGGCCTCATCGCGCCAGCCCATTTTAACAACAATTGTCTAGGAGTGTCCTCCCCCGTCGAGATTCGGATAATTGCAATGAGGAAGGCATCCATTTCTCCCTGCAATGCTCCCTCACATTAAATCATCCGCTGTTCTTGGGATTACATCCAGAAGCAGGACACTATCTGCTTGAGAAGACTCAGTGTCAGATTCTCCCGTCCTCTTCACTGACGAAGATCCATCGTCAGACACATTCTCAGGACCCTTCATGATCATTGCTACTGCTTGTAGAGCTGCAGCTCTCTCCTTTTCCATCTGTGAGGGGCTGGGTTTCCCTGCTGGGCCCTTCCGAGGGCATCTACAGAGCTTTCTTGTCACCTTCCCCCGCTGTGCACTTGCAGTACTATCCTTCTTAGAATGTGTGCCAGATTTGTATCCCTCATGCCATTCCCAAGCCGCAGTTGGGTCATTACAAAAGTGAGTTTTCCCATCTAGTTGATTTCGCAGTTTGGCCGGAAATATCAGTGAGTATTGCAGGCCCTCTTCCCGCAGAGCCTTCTTGACCTCAACGAATGAGTCTCTTTTCCTCTGCACTTCGAATGTGTAGTCTGGGAAAAGGGATACCTTACTATTATTGATCACAAAAGGACCTGCAGGGACTCGTTTTTGCAACAACGAGTCCTTGTCTTTATAGTGTAGTAGTTTTGCCACAACAGGGTGTGGGGGACGCCCCGGCGGGTGAGCAGGGACTCTGCACGCCCGTTCTAACGTGTAGAAGTGTGAGAGTACTTCCAAGTAGGTAATCATGTCGGATTGTTCCACCCCCTCCGGTAACCCTACCACACTAATATTGTTGCGCCCTTATGCATCTTCGGCTCTTTCAAGTATTTGGACCTGTTAGACTAGACTAGAAATGTTTCTGCTTACCCATTACCCGATGTAAGTTAGCATTCGCTGCGCCATTTTCTATTTAGGTGCCATTTTGAATCATGACCGAAACTAATCTTTTGCTATTTCTGAGAAAAGGCTTCTGCTAGGTTTAATTTCTCCACGGTTGGGTTTTGGTTCACTAATGAATAGACTGTTCTTATTAGCGCATACCTTTCTCACTAGATAGAGGCCTTCTCCCACTTGTCTGGTGACGGACCCGACTGGAGCAACCTTGGACTTTGCTATTTTGTATGATATATGAGCCCAGAGATTGTTTTTCTTCTCGTCTCTATTGCTTTGCAGCACCTGCCTGGAAAATTCCATTATGGGTGTATTCTAGCCCAGTTACGAAATGTACTAAATGTATCTTTATGCTTGTTGATTTCAGTCCCTCTGCAGCACTTATAGCGACTGGGCAGACTGGGCTCCGCTCTGAGTGTATTCTGAATAAACAAATATTGGTTTATATTCTCTATAGTTTTATTGACTCTTCATTTGGTATGGAAGACTGAGAGGTGGTCATTAGTGACCCGAGTGACCCGAATCGGGCCACTTCCTTCAGACCCGATCTGTAAGTTCTGTAAGTTGAAGAGATTGTGTAGTTTGTACAGGGAGGACTCCGTTAACTTGACCCTTTCCACCAGTTTATGGTGTTCAACCCACAATAATCCCAGCCCCACTGACACTGTGCCAATGTCCTGTTGTAGGGTGGCCTTCGTGTCTACAATGGCCTCCAGTATTTTTGTCAATTGTAACTGTACCGGATCTCCCAGAGGTTCAGATTCCTGTTGCTGTGTCCCTAGTGGTTGATCCTGATTAAGTGGCGTTTCCAGCGGTTTTGCCCTGGATTTGCCCATTGCGTCAGAGGCTGCGACCTACAAATTAGGTGGGGTCACGATTTAGATTCTGCAGTAGCTTCCAGCAGTGTGAATGCGTGACTCTCCAGAGAGTGGGGTCTGAGGTTTCATTCACCTGGCAAAGTCATAAGTTAAACCACAATAATGCCCCTATCTAGGCAAGAAGCCCCACGGGGTTAGAGCACTATGTATGATGCATTTTCTTATTACACGGTATGACTGGAACCCGCACACTTCCACCCCTTCAGGCTCCGCTCATCGTGCAGTGCGATGGTATCCTATGTGGACTTGGATATCTGTGGCCCTTACGTTATAGTGCTGTCAGTCCAGGTGTTATCCCAGAATGTGTAGGGGTGCTAGGTTCCTCCCCAATCCAGTGTGTAGTTTGTCCATGGGCCTCGATTGCGGCCCCGGAGTTTAGTCCCCCTCAGCAATGTCTCTGAGCACTGCCCTGTGTCTCCAGTCCTGGGTCGTCTAGTATTGCGTACTGTTTATCCATGATCAGCGCGGAACCGGCCTGGGTCTACTGTCATTGCCAGGCCCACACGCTGTCTCCCAAGGTCTAGGGTGCGGGTTCTGCTATGGTGCATCTCACCTCCCCTCCCAAGGGTGAAGGATCCCTCCTACCTGGTCACGCCTGGTCTGGGTGGTTTCCGTCTACCATCTGTTGCTCATCCAGCTTCCTCCAGGTTCCTACCCAGATCGCTCTCTGGCCTCACCCCGGCCTCGTTGCTTTGTGGGCTGCAGTTCACCTGTGGAAGTGATATGTCCCTGCGTGACGTCTGTGGAGACCGGGCCTCGCCCAAGACCTCCAGAGAGTGCTGGCTCAGCACTAGTACCCTGCTCTCAGCTCAGCTCCCAAGTCTCGCCCTCACGCAGCTCTGTTTTCTCTCCACCGGCTCACCCCAGTCTTTTCAACATTGGGCCTCGTTTCCACCTGTTTGAGTAGCCCTGAACCAGGCTCCCCCGCTGACCCTTCTGTCCTCAGTCAGGGTCCGACCGGGGATCAGTTCTCCCCTCCACACTGCAGTCAGCACCTGCCTCCGCCTTAATTAGCTCTGCATAGGATGAATTCATCTTTTGCCCGGGTTCCAGCAGCAGTCCCTGCGGCCCCACTCCAAAGCACTCCTGGTACCCACCACATCCATGGGTGCACCCCACGCCGGCAGCTGAGCAAGTTTTACCGTCCGAAGAGCAGGGTGGCTGGTTGGATCACCTCCATAGTACGTAGCTCACTGTGCATCTCGAGGGTTCCTAGGCCGCAGTGTCTGCCTCCATTTAGCCTGGAGATGCTTCTCTTCATTCATGAGTACCAGGGGTCTTCTTCCGCCTCACGCTCGATTCGCTGGTAATACGGTGTGAAGCTGGCGTGGATATAACAGAATGATGTGTGGGCTCACGCGTCTGCCATCTTCGGCAGTTCTGCCACACCCTCGTGTAGGGAGTTTGTTCTGCACTGTAAAATCAGCACAAACTACACCATGAGCAGAATCTACCACTGTGGAATTACAGCCTGTGCAGAAAGTGTGGGTGATCAAACCTGTGGAACCCAGGACCCTCCAGAACCGTTGGACTGGGCTCTATGAGGTGATTGCAAAGAAGGGTAAGGCTACCTACCTGGTGGTTCTTAACACCCCAGGCAACCCCATACGGTGCTTAACATAAATCACCTCAAACTCCACTTTGAGAGGTCTGAGATCACCATGCTTTTGGTGACAAATGGAGAAGATGAAGAGGAGAGTGAACCTCTTCCTGACCTCTTCAACTCTGAGGAGAAGGATGGGTCTGTGGAAGGAGTACTGAACAGCAGAGGGACTGTCACCAAGTGTTGGAACAGTACTCTTCTCTTTTCTCCCTTACTCCTGGGTCTACCCACCTACGTACCAATGATGTGGACATAGGGGACAACCTCCCTGTTATGAATACGTCTTACAGGTTGTTGGATAAGGTGAGGGCCAGAATCAAGAGTGAAGTCTCTGAGATGTTGGAGTTCGGGGTGATAGAAACCTCCAATAGCCCTTGGTCCAGTCCTGTGCTTCTGAAACCAAAAGCTGCCCCAGCGGGCACCACACCTAAAATGAGGTTCTGTGTGGATTATAGAGGGCCAAATTCTGTGTCAGAGACTGATGCTCATCTAATCCCTGTGTGGATGAGCTCATTGACAGATTAGGAGCTACCCAGTTCTTAAGTGGGTAGTGTACTCGCAGATCGACCTAACAGAAGGTGCCAAGGAGAGGTCAGCCTTCTCCACTTAGAGGGCTACTACCAATTTAGGGTGATGCCCTTTGGACTCAAAAATGCCCCTGCCACCTTCCAGAGGATGATGAACCAGGTACTTGCTCGTATTGAGGCCTTCTCAGCTACCTTTCTGGTTGACATAGCTGTCTTCAGTAGCAGTTGAGAGGACCACCTTTTTTACCTCCAGGAAGGGTTTCAGGCTCTGCAGCAAGCAGGCCTGTCTATCAAGGCCAGTAAGTGCCAGTACCTCTAGGCGAATCAACTGGGCCTGAGCAATAGCAGTTGACATCTAGTAATACCTATGCCCCATTATTGCTCTGGTGAGTCATTCACTTATTTTGAATCTATGACAAGGGGGGGGCCCTCTCTGATTCCTGGAGCAACGCCTAGATAATATTTTTTAGTAAAAGAGACAAACCACCAGAGTTAGTAGGTTCCTATCTGTCAATTTCTTTGTTGTGTTCTGATTTCAAGAATGATTCTAGAATTATAACCAATAGACATAGTTCAAAACTTACTCAGCTAGTCTCACCATGGCAACATGTGTTCTTCCAACTACCAACACCCCAATTTCACTGATGGCATTGGATGCAAAAAAACAGTTGACTGTGTTGAATGGCCTTTTCTTTGGGAAATAATTAAATACACAGGGATTCCCCTTAGTCTACTTAACATCATTAAGCCAATCCACCATCACCCATTTGACACAGTAATTGTCAATGGGTATAGATCACCCCAATTCTTAATTACCAGAGGCACCCAACAGGAACGCCCTTTCTTGGCCCGCTTGTATGACCTTTACATGGAACCACTAATTTGTGCTGCAGAATAACTCTTTAATTGAAACCGTTTCTCTTCTCTCAATTGAGGTGGTTGCTTCAGGGCCACTGGAATTATGCGATTGTGCGGCCGCATCGATTTTTGCACAGTTTTGGATTTGCCGCATTTGCCACATACTCCACCATCTGCTGCATAATGTGCAGATTGCAACAAAAAAGATCTTTTCTAGCTCAGGCGGTTCAAAAGTTACTAAAAACACAGCAACATGTGTTACCGCCCAGCGGAACTCCCTTTACAAAAGTTGACTGGTCACTTTTCTCCTGCTAAATACTATATTTGGGTGTTAAACCAGTACTAATGAGGTGAAATCTAAGCCCAGACAGTTTTAACAAGTGTAGAAATCTGAAAAAATTAAGGAATACTATCACAAAATATGCTGCATTACGCTGGATAATTTGCCTTTTCTTGCTGCATAATTTAATCAAAGCTGCTGCATAGTATGGCCCTCCACTGCCGCATAATTCCAGTGGCCCTGCTTATGATACATTAGGATGATGTTTTAATTGTGACACCTTATCCACTTCATATATTAGAACATATGATTGGCACTTCAAACATCCACCAACAAACGGAATATACAAAAGACTGAAATCTAGCTGCACATTCCCAGACCCACCCTTATGAGGTTAAACAATTTCGCTATTTGGGGGTTTAGTTTATTCAGTTCTATACAGGACTATTTCCTGATAACTACGAGCTACTCAACCATGAAATATTCAGCAAAGGTTTGGCCTAGTGGGAGGGTCTTCCTATCTCAATGATTGGACATGCTAACAGTATTAAGATGATCATGCTCTCCAAGCTATTATGCTTGTTTAGGGCTATTCCAAATTATTTGTCAGCTGCTTTTTTTAAAGCAACTAGATGGCTTAATCTCATCATTTATTTGGGAACATTGGAAATCTCGATGAGGAATCAAGTTTCTCTTTCTGCCCTAGCATAGCGTTAGCTGGGCTTTAGCCTATGTGCAATTTTATTATTGGGATGAATTATGTGTTCACATTACAAGATCAACATATTCCGTGAGGAGTGTGTTCAGTAGTGTGTAGGTAGAAGCAGCAATATTCTGGGGGGAGTAATTGATAAGTCTTCTAATGGTATTGCAAACATGGTAACCGACAACGGAGCCAATGCATCATAAAATCAACCAATGCTGCATTTAATGGTAGATGCTATTATCACATCCGAAAGTCTTGGTTCAAAGTTACCACAAACGTATAGAGCAGAGCTAATGGCATAGCTCAATCATTAGATTTCTGGGGGCTAAACCTAAGCAGATAAACCTAAAAAACAGCTTGGGAGAAATAATAGCCAATCACACACGTTGAGAGGAGACAATCTATTCCTCTACTCACTACCAGTGGTCTCACTCTCTCCTTGGGATCTGCAAATCTTCAAGCATCATTGCTCCAGACCCTTCAAGGGGAAGGAGAATGCCCACTAGAAAATGCAAAAAGGGTGGAGGGATGATATGAACAAGAGCTGGAGCAGCATCTTAAGCCACATCCAGGGGTTCGAGATACTCATGTCTTCGCTAGATTATTTCGTCTGAGATCAAAACAATTTGAATCAATCCCACCTCTCTTGCATCATCTTTGTCTACTTAAAAAACTGTTGTTTAAAACTAGGCCTTCATACAGACCCATACAGATTTTTGAGCATCTGGGGCAGAATCCTGATTTTATCCCTGTAATATATCCTAAAGATATTAATTTTGCTCACCCATTCTTTATTTTACTTACTTTATGATGTGTCTTGAAATTTGGTGTTATTGTTTTGACTTTTTGAGGTCTGTACTTGTTTTCTGCTTGTGCCTGCCAAGACAATAAAAAAAATATATAAATACAAATAAGTATTCAACTTCACCACCATTCATGTTTAACAGTTCAAAGGCTGTGGTGATGTCACTGGAGAAGCATGTAACAGGATAACACCTTTAGAATGTGTGATGTACATGTGTTCCATGCCTCCCTTTGATAGTTGCTTTCTGTGCCCTTCATGTACGAGACTTGGCCCATTTCTCTCTGTAATAAATACCATTCATCCTCACAAGAAGAGCATAGGATTTATCTTTACAAAGTTTGCAACGAAGGAAAACTAAAGGCTTTGTGGAGAGAATTAACGTGAATACCATATTTGAAGTGACTGCTTGAAACAGCCGTGACACTGACTCAACATGTAAAATTTTGGCGTTGATAGTGGAGCATGTATAAGGAACGTTTAAGTTCATATTAAGTATTTGAGGCTCTTTTGCCTTTTGCCTTCCGGCAACCTTGAGAAGAGTTGGTTTGATGCATTGCAAGGAGTTGGTGTGATGCATTTTGACTCTGGTGCGATGCTTGCTGAGCACGTGCATTCCTCGAGCGCTCTGCATCATGCTCTCGAGCGAGGGCCATTGTCATGCCCCAGGCACAGTGGCGGCTGGTGACATTTGAAAGTGGTGAGCCATATCATTATTGTGTACTGCACTGCGGCGAGCGAGCGTAGAGAGCGAGCGCGAACAACCTATGGGGGGCTTGGGGGGGTTCTCCCTCCAAGAAAATTTTGAAAAAAAGAGTGGACAAGGTGCATTTTCAAGCAAATTTGAGGAAGCAGGAAGGTTAATAAAGCAATTAGTGCTGGGCCTAATAAACATAGATCGGTCACTGCACCTCCCCTCCCCTCCCCTCCCCTCACTTCACACAGCTTTGCTCTTGTACCTTCACCCAGCTCCACAGAGACCCATGCTCACACAGTGCTGTGTCCAAAGTGCTTCCATCTTGCCCAGCATCAAATTCAACTGTCCTACCTTAACTCAAAGGAAAACCAGAGACTCAACCCTGGCAGCTTCCCATGACACGCGCACACACTCTACAAAGGAAATAAACACAAAAGTACAAAGTTATCGTATATGTAATCTGCCCTTTTACCACAAACACCTGTTCCCTAAATTCCATTTTAACGCCCCGTCATACCCTGCAATGACGCAACTAGATGGTGGAGCAGGAGGGATTTAAAAATAAACGACATAGGAAACGCCCGGCAGAGGACAGGAATTTAAGTTTCAAGAAGGGGAAAAAAAATAAGAAAAGCTACTGGAGACTGCTCAGTTGGCGAACAATCGTTGCAGGTGGCTAAAATGACAATGTGTAACCGCAAATACCAAGAGCAGCTTTTGCAAATCCCCATGTCTTATCTCTCCCAAATTCACAGTCCCCTCCCACTTTTTTTTATCCATACATTAGCTGCAACGAAACAACTTGTCAATCTAGAGAAGAGTAAGTTTAGCAGCAGCGCAGTAGAACGGACCCCGTTAGTATGCATGGCCATATCACCTGAATGCAGAACAATACCGGCCACAGATTGCATGCTGGGAAAAAAGGGCACTTTTACAACCATAAATGCTCATTCAGAGACTAATTTGAGGCAGTGTTTGTCGGTGCTAGGCACCGGCACTTAATTATCAACACTGGCACTTAAGTCAATCCCCCGCAAGGTGGTGATATTAATCTATTTGTGAGGTAAGCACTTTAGCAGAGAATTAGGCACTTCGATATACATTAACAATTCATAATACCAGCAGGTGCAGGCCATTCTTACAGCTTTGAGTGGCCTGGAATAGTCCAAATGATCACACTCGTAGGGGTGTGAGGATTAGTAGTTGTGTTGGTGCTGGCTTCTGGAGGCGCTATCAGGGGCGGGAGGGGTGCAGGCTGCTGTGCCCTGCTGAGAAACACCTGGCCAGGCACTTACTTTCTTACAAATCCAGCACCGACCGTAATGATTTAAAATAGAGTTCAAACAAAGCAAACACACTATATTGAAATATTAAAGCTTTGAAACACATCACTGTAAAATGGGAGAGGCCCACAAAGAGAAATGAAGGTAACTGTATCAGCCAAGGTACAGGAAACAGACGGGGTCTTAAGCTCAAGTTCCTCACTCTCACGCTGGCGCGCGACAGGCCCCAAGCTCCCCTCTGCATTAGAAAAATGTCCTGTAATCTCCTCGGCTCTTTTTTGATATTAGATCGAGGCCCCTTTCCATTCTATATAGCATGCCTGGCGTGAAGGCCTTCTGGCATTTTGTGGAATTAAAGGAGTGCACCTTTTATTTGTCTCCTGACATTCGACTGACTTTGTCCCAGCAGAACAGCCTTTCAGAGCCACCAGCCTGTTCATTTATGGGCCAGCCCACTACTGCTTATGTTTCATTGATTGATAGTAGCACAGACATTCCCAAGGGTGACAGGCACACGAAGAGACAGTGTGAAGGAGGCACAGAGAAAACACACTTTACACAGTGCTTGCAAATAACCACAGAGAGGGATAGCTCGGTTGGGTGGCCAAGCACAGCAGAGATGCAAAATCATGTAGGGACGCAGAGCCGAACGTTGTGGACTCTCCCGGCGGGGACTGTTTGTTCTGGGCACCCACCCCGTCCAAACTAATTAACCTCTGATGGCAGACATCTACATCACCAGGAAATACAGACATCTCTGCATGAGGAACCATAGGCGTTACCGTTACAGACCCCCTCATTCTGAGACAATACAGGCTTCCCAGCCTGAGGAAACAATTACTCCATCTATAGAAATACAGACATCCCCGTCACGATGGACCACAGACATCCCTTCATTAGCAGCGACGGCCAATCCACCCAAGGGACAGCAAACACACCTGTTGCAGACATCCCGCCAGAGGAGCCACTTATCCCTTGCAAATAAATGCGGACACCCCCGCCACGAGGAAAATACACACATCTCTTTATGAGAAGCTACGGTAATCCCACCGGAGGAAATAAAGACCACCCTACTTGAGGTACCACAGACATCACAACCAAGGAGGCACAGATAATCCATCTGGCGGAAGTAGACATAAGCCAGTGCGGGCATTCCGTCGGAGGAAATATGGACGTCATCCCTCCTCGAGAAACCACAGACCTCCCCGCTACAGACATGCTCATTATGAGAAAAAAAGACACCCCTGCCCGAGGAACTGCGAACTTCTCACTTTAAGAACGCTAGACCCTACACCCAATGAACCACAGACACCTCCGTTACTGACTTCCCACCCAGAGGAAATAAAGACTTCTCTGCACGAGGACCCGCAGACCCCCCAATCCAAGGAGACAATCACTCCAATCAAAGAAATGAGGACATGCAGACATCCACCCACGAAAAGCTACAGAGGGGTTTAGACGGCATTGTCTGGCAGGCACAGCTGCCAGTCGCGGCTCGCAGTACTCGCGGGGGGGGGGCCCGACCGAGGGAAAATAAAATGTTGAAAACTTACCTGACCGCCTCTGCTCCTGGTCGGCGTTGGCGCCTCTTCAGGGTCAGACTGATTTGCATATGGCCATGTCTGAACTGGGGTGGTGGAGTGAGCTAAAGAATGATGATGGATTAAACCCAGATCAGTTGACTGGGGGTGAGTGTTTGATTTGCTCAAACGCTCCGTCCATCATCCCCTTTGGTATCGCTTTGTTCGCCCTAAGTTGGCAGGGTATGCCCAGACGTGGGTCCCTTGCTCACTCTGCCACTGGATTCAGGCTAGCCTGGCTGATGACGGCTGATTAGCCAGAAACCGGTCCCAGGATGCTTGTTTCCCGGTCCAGGGAAGACATGGCTTGGCAGTTCGGGCTGGACTGTTCCCATGAGGCACAGGGTCAGACTGATTTGCATATGGCCATGTCTGAACTGGGGTGGTGGAGTGAGCTAAAGAATGATGATGGATTAAACCCAGATCAGTTGACTGGGGGTGAGCGTTTGATTTGCTCAAACGCTCCGTCCATCATCCCCTTTGGTATCGCTTTGTTCGCCCTAAGTTGGCAGGGTATGCCCAGACCTGGGTCCCTTGCTCACTCTGCCACTGGATTCAGGCTAGCCTGGCTGATGACGGCTGATTAGCCAGAAACCGGTCCCAGGATGCTTGTTTCCGGTCCAGGGAAGACATGGCTTGGCAGTTCGGGCTGGACTGTTCCCATGAGGCACAGGGTCAGACTGATTTGCATATGGCCATGTCTGAACTGGGGTGGTGGAGTGAGCTAAAGAATTATGATGGATTAAACCCAGATCAGTTGACTGAGGGTGAGCGTTTGATTTGCTCAAACGCTCCGTCCATCATCCCCTTTGGTATCGCTTTGTTCGCCCCAAGTTGGCAAGGTATGCCCAGACGTGGGTCCCTTGCTCACTCTGCCACTGGATTCAGGCTAGCCTGGCTGATGACGGCTGATTAGCCAGAAACCGGTCCCAGGATGCTTGTTTCCGGTCCAGGGAAGACATGGCTTGGCAGTTCGGGCTGGACTGTTCCCATGAGGCACAGGGTCAGACTGATTTGCATATGGCCATGTCTGAACTGGGGTGGTGGAGTGAGCTAAAGAATGATGATGGATTAAACCCAGATCAGTTGACTGGGGGTGAGCGTTTGATTTGCTCAAATGCTCCGTCCATCATCCCCTTTGGTATCGCTTTGTTCGCCCTAAGTTGGCAGGGTATGCCCAGACGTGGGTCCCTTGCTCACTCTGCCACTGGATTCAGGCTAGCCTGGCTGATGACGGCTGATTAGCAAAAAACCGGTCCCAGGATGCTTGTTTCCGGTCCAGGGAAGACATGGCTTGGCAGTTCGGGCTGGACTGTTCCCATGAGGCACAGGGTCAGACTGATTTGCATATGGCCATGTCTGAACTGGGGTGGTGGAGTGAGCTAAAGAATGATGATGGATTAAACCCAGATCAGTTGACTGGGGGTGAGCGTTTGATTTGCTCAAACGCTCCGTCCATCATCCCCTTTGGTATCGCTTTGTTCGCCCTAAGTTGGCAGGGTATGCCCAGACGTGGGTCCCTTGCTCACTCTGCCACTGGATTCAGGCTAGCCTGGCTGATGACGGCTGATTAGCCAGAAACCGGTCCCAGGATGCTTGTTTCCGGTCCAGGGAAGACATGGCAGGGCAGTTCGGGCTGGACTGTTCCCATGAGGCACAGGGTCAGACTGATTTGCATATGGCCATGTCTGAACTGGGGTGGTGGAGTGAGCTAAAGAATGATGATGGATTAAACCCAGATCAGTTGACTGGGGGTGAGCGTTTGATTTGCTCAAACGCTCCGTCCATCATCCCCTTTGGTATCGCCTCTTCAGGAACAGCACTGGAGTGGCAACCCCTCAGCCAATCCTGGCGCTGCTGCAGCGCCAGATTGGCTTAGGGCACGGTTATTCTTCTCCCGCCGCCTGCCCATTAGGAGACAGAGGGGCTCCTAATGGGCATGCGCAAGCCAGTGCAAACACAAGTGCGCATGAGTGGGCACGGGCGAAAAATTCGCTCACCTTCCCCACTCATGCGCACTTGTGCTGCTGACTGTCCCTGGCTGGTCTGACAATGCATGTCAGTCAACATGACGCCGGACCGCCCACCCCCTTCAGACTCTGAAGGGGGTGGGTGGTCCGGCGTCATGTTGACTGACATGCATTGTCAGTTCTCCCTCGGCGTCTCTGAACTTAAGTAAACTGAGTCAGAGGCGCCGAGGGAGCTGCGGGTGCGGGCGGGGGGGCAACGCCCCAATGACCCAATGGACGCACCGCGCCTGCCCAGGCATACTTAACAGGTATCTTTCCTGAGCTCCTGTAACCCCAATGTGCATACCTAAAGTGTTACCTAGTGTGTCTCCTTGCTGAGCACCTGTATCTTCTATACTTGCGCCGTTATTCAAACATTTAAAGAAGCTTACGGAACAACGTGTTAAGGAAGGTTCTCTACTCATCGTTTTGGACTCCTCCTACACCGAAACTCCTTCTCCATCAGATTCATCAGGGGGTTGAAACTGAAGAAAGCCTTAGAGAATGGGCACAGTAGAAAGTGGACTACTACCTCTACTGTTTTATGTGGAAGCAACATGTCGGCTATATTTGAAAAGGCTCATTAAGGGGAAACAACAATTTCAACACTTCTCAAAAAATTTGTGTTTTAATTTCAGTGATTTGCTCACTTTAAAAGTTTGGTGCAGATCATCATCACAGCGATTTACACGCTTTAAGTCACAAGTATAATTTGGAGAAATAAGTATAGTTTGTAATTTTTCTACACTTTTAACAATCTTACAATATGCAGAATGTATCACCTCCTGCACCTTTTCTTCAAGAGCCTGGTGACCCACCACTAGAATGGAAGTTGTGGTTGAGATCTTTTAGAGTGTACATCGAAGCTATTGAAAATCAGAGGTTCAGACCTGAAGGATAAAAAAGTTTGATGTATTATTATTTAGTGGGTATAAGGTCAAAATGTTTTTGATCGCTTACCTGCAAATGAACCTCCAGAGAGTGAAGATCCAGATGAGTTTGAAGTAATTATAGCTCAGCTGGACAAATATTTTACCAAAACTAAGAACATTGTTGTACACAGGTATACATTTTTTACACGGGTGCAAAAACCTAATGAAAGTATAGATACTTTTATTACGGCTTTAAACGTTTTGGCTGCGAAATGTGAATTTGAGAGTTTCAGCTCGCAGTTAATCAGAAATCAATTAATTGCTAGGTGTTATTCTCAGAAAATTCCAGGAAGAATATTGACTTATAAAGATCCATCATTATACAAACCTGCTGACAGTGCAAAAAGCATAGGGCCTAATTCACAGAACTAACTTACGTCAAAAACATAAAGTTAGTACTTTTTGGTATTCACAGAATACACTTACTCATTTCGGTATTCACAGAAGTTAGTAGTCCTAACTTTAGGACTCCTAAATGCCTTCTGTGAATACCGAAAGTCTTAAAGTTAGGATTTTTCTCAGTTTAGGAGTAGTAAAGTTAGGACTCCTAACTTTAGGACTCCTAAATGCCTTCTGTGAATACCGAAAGTCTTAAAGTTAGGATTTTTCTCAGTTTAGGAGTAGTAAAGTTAGGAACTGAGAAAAATCCTAACTTTAAGACTTTCGGTATTTACAGAAGGCATTTAGGAGTCCTAAAGTTAGGAGTCCTAACTTTACTACTCCTAAACTGAGAAAAATCCTAACTTTAAGACTTTCGGTATTCACAGAAGGCATTTAGGAGTCCTAAAGTTAGGACTACTAACTTCTGTGAATACCGAAATGAGTAAGTTCATTCTGTGAATACCAAAATGAGTAAGTGTATTCTGTGAATACCAAAAAGTACTAACTTTACGTTTTTGACGTAAGTTAGTTCTGTGAATCAGGCCCATTGAGTGTTTGTATGAAGATGCAAAGCAGTTAGAAGTGTCTTTATCCGACACTACCATATCAGGAGTAGTGACTAATAAGTTGTCTTCAACTCAAAGTAGTGACAGCAAGAAACCGAGCTTCACAGGTGGTTGTAAAAATTTTGTTCAAGCCAAAACCACTCACAAAATCAGTTGTTACAGGTGTGGTTCTACATCACGTTTCATCTTTCAAAAATTGTCTGGCTGTTAGTCAGCAATGTAGAAATTGTGGAAAGATGGGACTTTTTTTGGAGTGTGCAGGGGAGCAAAAAGAAACAGTATTCGTTGTGTATTAAATGAAAGTGAAGACCATGAGTATGATGAAGCGATTGTAAGTAGACGCTGCTCGCTCCTTCAGATATTTTTAAACTATTTTTAGCGCAAACACTGTTTTAATCCATGTTAATTGCACCTTATCTTACCTAATCAGAGGTCTCTGACTCTCCGGTCCGTCACGGGGGCTCCCGGTTGCACAGAGAGAGTGCAGAGTACTTCCTGGACTTTCTGGCTAACTCGGTGAGAGGGTTAGCATTTTAGTTGGGCACTACTTCCGGGGGAGGACACCATTTCCGGGGGAGGACTGATAAAATAGATGGAAGACCGAGCGCGCAGCGGACGCGATTGTAAGTAGACGCTGCTCGCTCCTTCGGATATTTTAAAACTATTTTCAGTGCAAACACTGTTTTAATCCATTTTAATTTCACCTTATCTTACCTAATCAGAGGTCACTGACTTTCCAGTCCGTCATGGGGGCTCCCGGTTGCACAGAGAGAGTGCAGAGTACTTCCAGGACTTTCTGGCTGACTCAGTGAGAGGGTTGGCGTTCTAGTTGGGCACTACTTCCGGGGAAGGACACCATTTCCAGGGGAGGACTGATAAAATAGATGGAAGACCGAGCGCGCAGCGGATGCGCGCAGCGGGCGCGCCGAAGGCCCAACAAAGGCAAGCACGTCTGCGCCCGTCCGCGCCTGGACTGGGCCCAGGGCCAGAAACTCTGGTCTTTTCAAAGTAGAACACTTGACTCGAGACACAATACTAAAACTGAATAAAGGCAAAAGGGAAAGTTGTATAAATTTTGATTGCTCACGCATAAAGACTAAAGCATCTAAACGCTGCCCAACTTGTGGGCTTAAAGTAAATGCTAAGCCAAGTAAGCTCTTTTCTGAGACTAAAACAGTTCTAGACAACAGAACCTCCGGATATTCCCAAAAACATATGAAGAACACCAATACGCTAAAGGTTTCCAGTTCGAATGATACTACCAGAAAAAATAAGCTATTATGTGTATTATTAAATACTAGATCCTTAATAAAACATAGTAATGAATTCAATCTATTTATGGAGACACACAGACCAGCTATCGCCTTTCTCACAGAAACATGGCCGGACACCACTTGTGACATAGATATACAGACAGCACTCCCAATAGGATTTAACATCTATAGATGTGATAGGAAACACAAGCGGGGAGGAGGGACTGCAATCATAGTAAGGGAAGACTTACCAGCAAATTGTCAACCATCAATTTCTTCCTTTGGAGAAACAATCACTTTTTCGATAGAAAGCACCAAACAAACATCCTTTAAGGGGATACTGCTATATAGACCCCCAAACACTAGGAAAGACTTTCCCCAAGAAATAACGGATATCTTGGATACTTTACTTTATGAAATAATTTTACAGCTTTGGGAGATTTCAATTATCATCTAGAAATAAAGTCAGATTCTGACACCGTCCTACTCCTACAAACTCTCTCTGCTCTGGGCCTAGAGCAAGTTGTTCCCGAACCAACACATCTAGCAGGGCATACTTTGGACGGGATTTTTACTAACAATCACAATATAGTCAACATAAAGACCACTCAATTAGCCTGGACCGATTACAAAGCAATCTTTTTTGATTTGCTACTCCCGACACCCGATGGGAACACAGGGAAATCCGGGGCCTGTCACCTGGTACAAAACTGGCGAAATGTGAAAGCAGATCATTTTAACAATATTCTAAAACATTTTTAAATAGAGACAGGAAATGATGTGGATACAGCAGCCGAACAATATAATAAATGGCTGGAAACAGCATCAAATCAGGTAGCACCTGTTAAAATGATAAAATTAAAGCGGCAAAACCCATCAGCTCCATGGTTTTCCCTAGAGCTCAGGAAATGGAAGCAAAACTGCAGTAAACAGGAAAGAAAATGGAGAGGCTCATATAAGCCTTAAGGAGAAAGAAAAAGAAAAATATAAACAGCAAATAGCAGTATATAAAGACTGTATATTAAAAGCCAAAGTAGCATATTTCACAAATAAGATCGAGGGCGCAAAAAACTCAACCAAAGAACTCTTTCGCACAGTGACTGAGCTAACAACAAATCATAATACCAAATCCATGATTGCCAATCAGCCCTTTTGTAATGCGCTAGCAGACTTCTTTTTAGAAAAAATTGACACAATTTATAAAAACTTCGCAGACGATCAACGATGCATGATGCCATCATCAGGAACAGAGAAAGATCACTACCCTAATACAATTAAACCTTTGAATGAATTTAGCCCTCCATCAACAGAGTATATTATAAAACTACTAAACACCATAACATCGGGATCACCAGAGGACCCATGCCCGCCAAACATAACAAAACTAGTAGCAGAAATCACTGCAGCCAGATTAATGCCTATTTTTCAAACTATGTGTGAAACAGGAATGTTTCCTAAGATCTGGAAAAAAGCGGTTGTGATCCCTCTTCTGAAAAAAGACTCTCTTGATCATAAAGAACCGTGCCACTATCGACCAATCTCCCGCCTACCATTACCAGCGAAAATAGCAGAACATTTTTTGAACGAACAACTGGTCTCTTTTATTGAAACAAATAAACTGTTGGACAGCACACAATTTGGTTTCCGATCCGGCCACAGCACGGAGACAGCACTGCTCAAGGCAACGGAAGAGATCAGGCAGGAACTAGATCAGGGAAAAGGGGCTGCCCTGATCCTGCTTGATCTCTCGGCGGCGTTTGACACTGTCAACCACAAACTACTTCTAAACCGCCTAACCACATGTGGAATCATAGGTCATGCATGGAATTTGCTGAAATCCTATCTAGCAGATCGGGAACAGGTCGTGAAGTTAGAGAACTTCTCCTCTCATTCGTTCTCCCTGCCTTGTGGAGTCCCACAGGGATCGTCGCTTAGCCCTACTCTTTTTAACATTTATGTTTCCCCATTAGCAGCCCTGATAAGAAAGTTTGGCTTCTCGCTTACGTCCTATGCTGACGACACCCAAATTGTCGTCTCCATAGAGAAAAACGTTGGTTGCACTGGAAACAGATTTTTAAACTGCATGAGAGCTGTCCAAAATTGGATGGATAAAAATTGCCTTAAATTAAACTCAGAAAAGACAGAGGTACTATTGTTTGGCCCTGAACTACATTTCTGGGGCCCTGAGGTATGGCCAACTACTATTGGCCAAATCCCCACCCCAGTGGATAAAGCACAAAATCTAGGAGTAATTATCGATACCAAACTTAATTTTACAGATCAAGTAAATACCCTCACCTCCTTCACATTCAACACTCTCAGAATAATTAAAAAGGTCCTGCCTTTCATACCGGCTAACCTGCAAAAAACCCTAGTCACAGCATTAATTCTATCAAAAATAGATTACTGCAACAGTTTGCTTCTGACGACTCCGAAATATAATCTAAATAAGCTTCAGGGTTTACAAAACGCCGCGGCAAGACTCCTATTGAAAATCCCAAAATTTTGCCCAGTGACTCAAGATCTGAAAGACCTACACTGGCTCCCCATTAAACAAAGAATAACTTTTAAGGTACTCTGCCTAACCTACAAAGCAGTCCATAATCTGGGCCCGGCCTTTCTGAATCAGTTTCAAGCAGTATGTTCCGGCGAGGAAACTTCGATCCGCTACCGCACACCTGTTGATACAGCCCAGTTTTGAGAAAACACGATGGGGCGGGAGGAGCATTGTGATGAAAGCAACTAAAATATGGAATACACTCCCTCTAGGGATAAAGAATGAACCAAGTCTTCTATCTTTCAGGAAGGCTGTAAAGACCTGGTTGTTTAAATCAGGATAACTCCTCTGGCAGTTTTATTTACATTCGCTGAAATAAACAGCGCTTAGACACCTCAGGGCATTAACCCTTTAAGTGCGCCCGTCGGCCAACGGCCGTCGCGAGCACTACCTCGGTAGTGCTGCGCACGTCCGTTGGCCGACGCGGCCCCGCCCACTTAATAGAACGCCCCGCACCGCGGCGGAATTGCCGCCGCGGTTAAGGTGTTAATGCTCTATATAAATAAGATTAACATAACATAACATAAAGAGAATAGCAACACGGAGTATGTATTAGTAGTTAGATGCAAAAGCTCAGAATAATAAACAGACTTTGGATCCTGATATTGCAGTTTTAATTGATGAGGAAAAAATCAAATTTTTAGTAGACACAGGTGCATGCATTACTATCGTTTCTCAGACAAATTCAATCAATTCTGGGACAAATAAACATTGCACCCTCCGAATGTGTTAACAGTAGCTTTTGAATGGAGCAGAATAGATATAATTGGATATTTTTGTAATTCTATCAGAGTTTTAGGTGAAGTCATTGAAGGAAAGGTTTATGTTGCTAAAAAAGGTATCAACGTCCTTCGATGGGTACACCAAGCAGAAGTCAATTTATTCATTAAACCTGGTTGCGACAAACCTGTTTTTGTTGAAAAGAGAGAGGTACATTCACTTAAGAGTACTGGTAGTGTTAAAAAGGATTCAGAGAAGAAATGTAAAAAGGTGTTTCAAAACCATATAGGAAAAATTACAGATTTTACCCACACTATTAGAGTAAAGCAAAACACAGTGCATGTTAAGCACAAGTTGCGTAATGCACCCCTGAGTGCTAGGAAAGATTTATCAAATGTGTAGTAGGATTTATTTGAACAAGGCATCACTGAAAAGGTGGAAGCATCACTTTGGCTATCCCCTGTAGTCCTAGCAAAGAAAAAAAACTGTGTGTTAATCTAAGAAGTTTGAATGAAGCAATATGGGTTGATATTTTTCTATTGCTGAGAATAGAGGATTTGATAAACAAAATTGGGTGTTCTAGCTGAATCACCATACTAGACTTAAAAGCTGCTTATCCTCAGGTAGATGCTCAGTCCTGATGGAATATTTCAGTTTTGCAGATTACCTTTTGGTCTGGCAACAGCAGCAGATGTTTTTCAGAGACTAATGTCAAAAATATTTCGGCACAGCCAACATGTAGTTGTTTTTCAGGACGATATCCTAATTTTCTCCAAAAGTGAAGTATAACATGATACTGTTCTGGATGAGGTTTTGAGCATCCTAGGGAAGAGGGGTGTAACAATAAGGAAGGACAAATGCACTTTCCAGAGTAGGGAGGTAGAATATTTAGGGCACACTGTGAGGCGTTAAACCAAAACCTAGTCTAGTTAAAAATATTGTGGAAGACCCAGCTCCAAGAAATAACAAACAACGAATGTCTTTCTTGGGCAGGTGCAAATTCTATTCTATGAAAAAAGCTAACTTCATTTGAATGGTCTAATGAATGTGAAAAAGAAAATTATCAAGGCACCAGCTTTGCAACCATTTATGGAAGGAAGGAAGACTGTTGTGATGGTAGACTCTTGTGAATATGGTCTAGGTGCTGTATTTTCACACAGAGCAGGTATGCATGACAAACCTATAGGGTTTGCTTCAAGGACTTTACATCAAGTGGAGCGTAAACAATTCTTGCATGTGTGTGGAGTGTGGAAAGATTTAAACAATATCTTTGGGGAACATAATTTGAATTAGAAACTGATCATCAGCCTTTAGTTAACATTTTGTCAGGAAAGAAAGTGAAACAAACAATGGCTCATATAGCGAGATTGTCTGCCAAACCTTTGGAATTCACATTCACAAATGAGTATAGTTTGGGGGAAAATGTAGAGCAGGATGTTTTTATAGATTACTGTTAGAAATTGGGTCTCTATTTGACAGAGGTATGCACCCTGTTGAAGTAGGACCACAATCCTAGTTAGGGTAAGTCACAACACAACCTAAATTATCCTGTGCTCACTCTCTGGTAACTTGGCACAGAGCAGGCAGGCTTAACTTAGAAGGCAATGTGTAAACTATTTGTGCAATAACTCATACTTAACACAGTGAAAACACCACAAAAAGACTCCACAGAACTTTAGAAAAATAAAGTATGACTTTATAAATAACAAAACAAGATCAAAATGACAAAAATCCAATATGCAGAAGTTGAGATATGAATTAAAAAAAATAAAACAAGTTCTAGCACTTAGAAGCAAGTAGCATTAAAAAGTGCAGATTGCGATGGAGCGGTTACAGGACCCACGCAGGCCCTGGTGAACAAAGTACTTTTCCTGGTTGCAAACAGTGAGGTGCATGGCACGTCGATCTCCTCCACACAGTGAAAGTGATGCATCAGTTTCAAAGACTGCGTCAGTTCCAAAGACGAGCACCGGAGTTGTTGATCGACGTGCCGGTTTCTGCCACGCAGTCGGGGGCATGTGTCAATGTCAGCAAGCTGCAGCGGGGGTGATACGCTGACCAATGCGTCAATTTCTGGAGGCAAAGCGCTGGTTCCGAGGTGATGCACCAATTTTACTACCACAATCGGATCAATGCACTTGTTTTGCTACATGCAGACATGAGATGCGTCGAAATCTGTGTTGGAAGTATGTGGACCACTTCCAGAGAGCCAGGCACAGGAGCAGGGGTAGAGACTTTGATATTCCTGAGTCTCAAGCTGCAGGTGGCAAGCCAACAAGCCCTTAGAGATCACTTGGAAGAAGGCAGATCAAGAAAGGAGCAGGCAGCAGGGCAACACCCAGAAAATCAGGACTTCTAGATCAGCAGTCTAGTTGAGACCTTTGAGCAGCACAGCAGTTCTTCTGACAGGGGTTCAGTTGTAGATCCAGAGTGTCTGATTTTGTGGGGCCAGAGACCCAGTACTTTTACCCAAATGTGCCTTTGAAGTGGGGGAGACTTCAAAGAGTGGCTTTGAAGTGTATCAGTATCCCTTTCAACCCAGTCCTGTCTGCCAGGCTATCTGTGGGGGAAACCAGTCTTTTGAGTGGGGTCAGGCCACTACCTATTGAAGTGTAAGTGTTAGCCTCGTCCTCCCTTCCTGCCCAGTAAGGGCCATCAGAATGCAGATGTATGTATATAGGTACTCAGTCACACCCAGTCTTCCTGTGTTTGTGGCTGTCTGGAGGGAATGCAGAAAGTGTAACTGTCACCCAGCCCAGACATGTATTGGAGACAGGCTGAAAGGCACACAAAACAGTATTGGAAGAGAAATGTCCACTTTCTAAAAGCGGCTTTTAGAAATGGAGTTTCTGGTTGGCTAGGGTATGCACCTAAGCAAAGCAGAACCCACGCTCTCATCAGGGCACGTCACATACATACCAAAGATAATCGGTGCTCAACCTCTAGTATCTTGGCGCAGAGAAGTCCGGCTTATCAGCAGAGGCAATGTGTAAAGTATTTGTGCAACATACACACACACACCGTAATTCACTAGAAGCAGTACAAAAAGACTCCACATAGTGTTGGAAAAATAAAGATGATTTATTCAGGTAAAATAAGACCAAGATGACAAAAATTCAATCAATAAATCAAGATCTATGCAACTTTGAATAAACCAGGTAAAAATGTAGTGTTTCAAAAACTGAACTCCTTTTGGAGCCTTTACGGTAATCTTAGCTCAGTATTTAGGCATTTAAAAACTTGTAGGAAGTTAATGCAGGTGGAGTGCCTGTGCACTTCTTTTGAAATATTTAGGGTAGTTCCATGAGGCATTTGTCAGGCAATCTCCCCTGACTGTGAGGAGCACAGTACGGTAATGCCAGGACCACTCGAGCCGAAAGTGGGTATGCAACAGTCCATTTACCAGAGCAGTGTTCGTTGAGGCTAGTGCTATGTTGTAGATGCAAGATACCTTCGTGGTGCTAGCGTGTGGTTACTGATGCAGTGAGGTTGCAATCACTACTAGTGTTGTGGTCGAAGGTATGGGCTACTACTGTAACTAAATCACTTCAGGTTGCAGCTTTGCGTAAAAGACTAACAGGAAACATGGGCCACTTACACCACGTTATAATTAATCAAGGGGTGTGATCTCATTAAAAATATGATCAATATGACAAGTATCCAATCGTTATATCATAAGGCTTTCATCTCAGAAACAGCAAGTAGTCCATTCAAATGGTGCTCCTTTTATAGCCTTGGCGGTAACTTGGGGGGTAATGGGGTCCCTCAAGCCATCGAGCTTGTATTAGGGCAAGTCAAATCAAATACACGCCCCACAATATGGCTGTATCTGCTCCACTTAGGGGCCACAGTAGCAACAATGGGTCACACAATTCGGTGGAGCGCAGCGAGATTAGCGGGTCTGCTCAGGTCCAAAGGTGCCAAACAACCAGGCTAGGGGGAACATCGCAGACTCACCAGGACCGGGATGTTCATGCAAGCCTGCTGCCGGCATTGTGTTGAGGGTCCTTGGGCTGGGTCTTTGGCGTAAGCACCCTTGCCAGCCGGCAGCCACAATTTCTTGTGAAGAGTAAGGCTGGGCGTAGTTCGCGAAGTAGTGCTTCTCGAAGCTACGCAAAGTGCAGTTCGCACTACGCGGGCTTCGCGTAGCACTACGCGAACTGCGTAGTGCGTGTTCGCAATGATTGCACAGTGCCGGATGCTTGTCCGCACTGTGCAATCATTGAAAACGGCAACTTGCACAGTGCGAGCTGTCTCTTACTGCCGCTCGAGTAGATTTTTACTCGAGCGGCAGCTTTCTCAACGCGGACTGGTAGTTTCTCATCGCGAGCGGTCGCGAGCATACGCGACCACTCGCAATGAGAAACCTGACCTCCCCGCGTTGAGAATCTCGCCGGGAGGTTTATTTTCCACGCTCGCAATCGGCAACTTGATGTTGCTGATCGCGAACGAGGAAAAAGTCTCGCCGGGATGTCATTTTGCTTGCTCGCGGTCGCCAACTTGACGTTGAGGACCGCGAGCAAGCAAAAAATGACCGCGGCACTACGCTACGCTACGCGTGTTTGCACTGTGCTACGTGCAATTCGCGTTGTGCGAAGTAGCGCAAACTTCGCAAACTACGCGAGCGTAGCGTAGCACTTCGCCCAGGGTTAGTGAAGAGGGCCTTGCTGGGGCGGTGGGGGTTGGAAGCTGTGGTGGCAAGGTGACACAGCACAGTTGTGAAATGGGCCACCCGGAGGGAGGCTTCCGTGGTGCGCTGGCCACATTGGCATGGTGCCACCGGATCTGCACTCGGTGGCAGAAAGGCGGGAATATGTGGGCACCTTTAATCTTTGTAGGGCAGCCACTAGATTTACTGCATGCTGAGCCCAGCTGACGAGCGGGCAGCGCCAACTTCAGTCCAAACAATAGGAACAAAAAACTATGGATCCTCGCAGAGCGGAAATTGATTCAGTCAGACAAAAGGGAGGATATTCTTTGGTTCTTGTAGAGGGGAACTTGCTTCACAGCGCGTTAACCGCACCACATTTGCGTAGTACTACAATCAAAGAAACAAACGTAGGCAGGCTTACTGTAGACAGGATGCAGTCTGAGCCCAAGGATGACTTTGATGTTCCAGGGTCTTCCACAACAGGAGGCAAGCTTTACAAGCCCTTGGAGTTCCTGGGGTGATTGGATGCAGAATGCAGGATCCTTCCTCCTTCACTACAGAGGCAGCAGGCCAACACAGCAGAGCAAAGTGGCAGTCCCTCCTGGCAACACAGCAATCAGCTTGTAGCAGGCCAGCACAAGAAAACAGTGGAAAAGTGGAAGTCCTTCCTGGCAGTGTAGCTCCTCTTAGTTGCAGAGTCTCCTCAGGACTCCAAAGTGAGGTCCAGTATTTATGCCACAATGTGTCTTTGAAGTGGGAGAGACAACAAAAGAGGCCTTTGATCCTCACAAGGTCCTTGCCCTTCCTTCCCTGGCTCCAGACACACTACAGGTGAGTACACAGCTCTTTATGTGGGGACAGGCACAGCCCCATTCAGGTGCCGGTGTCAGCCCCTCGCTCCTAATCTACTGCAGGAAAACCCATCAGCCTGGTGATGGCCATCAGGATGCAAATGTCACACCCCAGATCCCATTGTGTGACTGTCTAGTGGGAATGCACAAAGCCCAGCTGTCACCATAACCCAGACGTGTATTCAGAGGCAGGCAGAGGCACAGAATGGTTAAAGTAAGAAAATGCCAGCTTTCTAAAAGTGGTATTTTCAGACCTGCAATCTAAAATTCTACCTGACTAAAAGAGGTGTTTTTAAATTGTGAGGCTAGAGACACCAAACTCCAATTTTTCTATCTGCTCCCAATGGGAAGTTACACTTAAAAGATGTTTTAAGGCAATTCCCATTTTGACCTATGGGAAAGATAGGCCTTGCAGTAGTGAAAAACAAATTTAGCAGTGTTTCGCTACCAGGATATGTAAAACCCCAAAGTACAATGTCCTACCTTTTAAATACACTGCACCCTGCCCTTGGGGCTACCTCGGGCCCAGCTTAGGGGTGATTTATATGTAATAAAAGGGAAGGTTTGGGCCTTGCAAGTAGTTTAACTTCCCAGGTGGAAATGGCAGTTAATAACTGCACACACAGGCTCTACAATAGGAGCCTTGAACCTTGTTTAAAGGGCTACTGAGTGGGTGGCACAATCAGTGCTGCAAGCCTACTAGCAGCATTTAATTTACAGACCCTGGGCACCTATAGTGCACTTTACTAGGGATTTACAAGTAAATTAAATATGCCAATTGTGGATAAGCCAATATTACCATGTTTAGAGTATAGAGCATATGCACTTTAGCACTTGTTAGCAGTGCTAAAGTGCCCAGAATCCTAAAGCCAACAAACAGAGGGTAAAAAAATAGGAGGAGGAAGACAAAATGTTTGGGGATAACCCTGCATTAAGGGTCAGATTCAACAGCGGCATTTCTAAAATAGTAATGTTAAATCCAACTTTACCAGTTAGGGGGCTTTATCATTACCATTCAAACGATATAAAACATGATGCAGCTACTCATTTCTAATCAGGAGTTACAGCTTAAAGGTATTTTAAGGAATTCATAATATTAGCCTATGAGAGGAGTAGGCCTCACAGCAGTGAAAAATTAATTTAGCTGTTTGTTACTACCAGGGCATGTAAAATATAAAAGTACATGCTCTACCTCTTAGTTACACAGCACCCTGCCTTTAGGGATCCCTAGGGCCTACCTTAGGGGTGACTTATGTGTAATAAAAGTGGAGTTTAAGGCTTGGCAAGGGATTTTAAATGCCAGGTCGGGGGAGCAGAAAACTGCACAAACATGCCCTGCAGTGGCAGGCCGGAGACCTGGTTAGAGGTCTACTTAGGTGGGTGGCACAAGCAGTCCTGCAGGCCCACTAAAAGCATTTAATTTGCAGGCCCTGGGCCTGATAAGCAATTAAAAAATGCCAAGCGGTTGCAATCCAATGTTACAGTGTTTTAGAGTGAGAGCATATGCACTTTATCACTGGTTAACAGTGGTAAAGTGGTAAAGTGTGCAGAGTCCTAAAACCAGCAAAAACAAGTACAGAAAAATAGAGGGAGGTAGGCAAAAAGTTAAGGGAAGACCACCCTAAGGCTGTCAGGTCTAATAATTTCCCATTGAAGATGATGAAGAACAAGATTCAGAAACAGAGATTGAAGAGTATTTTGAGGCTTGTATCAATGATATTAACGTGTGTATTGAAGAAAACGAATGGGTAGATGCAGTAAGTATCAATAACAATTTTAATGAAATGATGACTTTGATTAGAAAGTGACGGCCCAAAAAGAAACTTTTATTAGCAGATATGCAGATGTTCTGGAAAGTATCAGAAGAGGTTGAAAAAGTAGTGCAGGGGAACAAATTAGTATCACTTGAATGTTTTAGGCGAAGGGTAATTTAAACAGCTCGTACTGATCATTTAGAATCAACAATTACCAAGAGGAAGGTAAGGGATGATTTTTGGTGGCCAAGAATGGATGGGGAAATTGATGTATATGTAAAAATGTGTGTATGTTGCAATAGAAGTGATAAAGTGATGGTCACTGAAGGGGTAATTGAATTGTTTGTTCCTTCACCAAGTAGAGCATGGCTAAAATTGGGGACTGTTTTTTTGGGCCTTTTCATATACTGCCCCATAACATGCAATATTTGTTTTCCTACTACCAAAACTGTAATTAATTGTCTTAAAAACGTTTTTATCAAAGAAGGTTTGCCATGGTAAATTTTAACTGACAATGGTGTGCAATTTGTCACAACAGAGATGCTTCGGTTTTTTAATAATTGTGGAATCAAACACAATCAGAACTTCTTTGTATTACCCACAAAGTTATGGTAAAGTGGAGTGTTTTAACAGAGTGTTAGTGGAGTGTATTTAAGCAGCATACAGGAACAACATGTGCATTGATCAAGTAGTCAAGGATCTGGTATGGTATGTAGCTACTTCTAGGGCTGTTTTGAACTAAGGAGAGGAAGGAAAGCATCTGGTGAGTTATGTCCATTTAGGATGGTAAAATTGTTCCATGAGGGGTGCAATATAAAGGATGTGCGGGAAACAGCAAATCAAATTTCAAATTAGCTAAATATAAAAAATGCCAAGACCAAACATGCTAACGAGTTGTGCAGATTGAAAGTTAATGATTGGGTACAGGTTAAAAATCCCATATTGATGAAGAAAGGGCTACAAAAATTTAAGGAGACTTAACAAATATGTGAAGTATGCACGAATGCAGTAAAATTAACTAATGTATGTTGATGGAGTATATCCTGTGTGCCACTAGACCCCAATGTAGAATTCAGAGATGTCACCAGAATTGAACCTATGGAGAATTAGAGAAAATATTTTTTTTCTTCGGAGTTTTTTATTACATTTTAAAAGAACAAGCCATGACATAAAAAACATCATACATTCTATAGAAATATCAAATATAAAGGAACCATGTTAAAAATCACAAACTGAGATGTAGTCAACAAACACAAAATTAAAGATGCATACAACATATGTAATATTCTAAAATTAAATAAGCAAAAGTCCATTACAGAACATGTCATGGTGGGAAAGAAAAGAAAAGATAGAAGAAAAAGAAAATGAAACCCCTAATAAGATAGGGGAAAAAAGAAATAGTGAGAAAAAAGAAAGAAATATTGGCTATGCATGGCTCATGATATCTAGAATAGGCATTACCCCAATGTGCAAAGGGCTCCACTGCCCCAGATGCAAAACTCCTTGAAAGGGGCCAACTAGACAAGGAAAGGAGGAAAGCGGAACAACTTTGGGGGTGTAATCTTTTGCAAATAAACATCAAAGGTGTCCCATATATGTCTAGATTAGGTGTCACAATGTAATTTAGCATAAAAAGCATTGCCAGCTCCTCGGGTGAAACACAGCAAGTTCCCCCACTTTTCAAAAGAGGTAACAGAGGTGAGCTTCCGATCGTAAAGTATCACCTTAGTACCTAATGCTAAGACAAGATCAATCAATGTTGAAAACTGGTCTGTCCAACCCAAGGGCAAAGGATTGGAATATACTCCCAAAGCTACAGTCAGCAAATCGATCTGAGTGGGCACCCTAGTTATATCATATTGTGAGAATCTGGCCTGGTATATGATGTCCACTAATGTAAGTGGGCACCTTGCACCAGTCCAAACAACCCTTATGGTGATTTAAGAGGTCTTAGACAACCTTAGAAAGCTCTTTAAGTGGTAACTGTGGAAAGCAGCCTTCAGGCTTAGTCCAGAAGGAGTGTAAAGCAGCTTGTTTTACCAGAAGGCAATCTTATAGTATAGATTAAGTGAAAAAGAACCACAGAAGGTATTTATAAAAATATGTATTTATTATATAATACTCTCTAATACGTTCAAATATCTCCTACATGGAGAAAAATACAATGCACCTAATACTTTAGCAAAGAAACACAGTAAATAACACAGAATACACAGTGGCCCCCGGGGGGGCAAACCATATACTAAGAAAGTGGTAAAAGAACCACGACTCAGGTCAAGACAATGTCGAGAGGACGTAGAAGTGCTGGGGACCCACAGAACCACCCAAGGTAAGTAGATAGGGATCCCCCGGAGAGCGTGTGCAGTGTGGAAACACGACTGAGTGCTCTGTACAAGTCTACGTGTAAGTCGCGGTTGGATTTTTAAAGGTTAAGGACCTTTCCCAGTGGACCCTGAAGAAACCCAGTGGAAGACAGAAGGTTGGAGAGCCACCCCACCCATGGATACCCTGGTACCCACGTTACCTACACCAGGGAAGCCAGGTGCATACGTGTGAAGTGGTGTGGGAAACTGCTGTTGAATCCAATAAAGGACTTCAGGAAAGTGCCGCTATTGCAGAAAGAGAAAGTGTCCGGTGGAATCCGAAGGTGGATTCTAGATGAGAGGTACCTGCAAGCAGAGGGGACAGAGTCTATGTCACTCAGGAGTGACCAGGAGAATTGGAAGACGAATGCCCGCCAATGGCGGGTGTTGCAGTGTGGGTGATTATCACCTTGACTCTGCAGCTGTGAGGACCAGGTGATGCTGAGGAGGACCATGAGCTGTACACGAGCTGTCCCACGAATGTTGTCGAGTGCTGAGGGGTTGGTGTCTGGCGGGAGCACCAACAAGCCTTGGCAAATGCAGCCAACGCAGGAAGTGAAGAAGGAGCAAAGACGGGACCAGCAAGGTCCAGGGGACTTTCCACAAGCAGGGGAGTCAGGGCAGACCCCAAACAATCAGGGGAGCCCAAAAGAAATAAGTTGACCCTCAAGTGGACCCACAGGCCGGAGGCACTGGAGTCGCAAGAGGACCTCAAGCAGCTCACCAAAAGATGCAGGCCACAATGCACACGATGTGGTGTGGCTGAAGATTCTGGTCACTGGAGGTGCTCAAGGTTGGGGCTACTTTGAACCCGAAGATCTTCTTCTTAGGAAGCCAACAAGCCTTTGCAATTGCAAGTTGACGCGGTGCACAGGGGTTCAGTCATTGCAACCCCCACGAGGGATACTTGCCTCAAACTTGGTGAGAGAGCAGGGCAGACCTCAGGAGCCGTGGAAAACCACCACCTGTGTTGCAGAACCTTACAGAGTCCGGAGGAGCTCAGGATTGGCAGATCGGTCGACTTAGTTGCGGTGCCTGCAAATGCAGGGGAGTGACTCCTTCACTCCAAGGGCTATTTCATCAAGTGTATTTGATGCTTCACAGGCCTTGGAAGGTTCCTGTATGATGCACAGGCACAGACGATGCAGCAGACTGGGAGGGAGACGACGTCAGGCCCAAACGAAGTCCAGCGAAGTCCAGAGTGCCTAGACGGTAGAAGAAGAAGTGGTGTCTGATCAGAATCTTATTGCACAATGAATCTAGGGACCTACACCCAGGTAGGCCCTTAAGTAACCTAGGAAAAGGGTTGGGAAGATTCAGGGGACCCTCACACGGGAGAGTCTGGACAGGGGGGGAGGTTACGCCCATGTCCTTTGTCCAGTTTCGCACCAGAGCCGGAGCCAACGGCTCCCAGGACTGGTTTGAACTGGACTATGCATGGGGTCACCATATGTGCCCCTCATGCAGACTGAGTGGTGCTGGCAAGCGCACCCACCCTACCCCAATACAGTAAATCCTGTCTGGGAGGTGGTCACATCTCCCTGTGACAGGATGCCTATTGTTCTGCCTTCCTCTGCTTGAGCTTGGCTCAGCAGCAGGAGGGCCGAACCATGTCTCTGGTCGGCAGCAACCGTTTTGTGCTGTCCGGGTCAAGAAGGCTGGTACCGGGAACACTGAGAGCCTAACCGAGGGCTCTTCCAGTGCTTGGAATCATACCCCCACACCGTTTACGGTGTGGGGGTATGATTCCAACATGTTTGATACCAAACATGATAGGATTCGTTGCAGCCAGTTTCGAGATGGTCATCGCATAATCATGCGGTGCCCCTCTATATAGTATATGGCTGCTTCACTGACATCCTGGGAGAATGGACTCCGTAGGCTGTAGAGGTGTCCTACTCATGCAGGGGCACCCTCTCACTTAGAACCAAGCACCCTGCCTTCAGGATTGCAAAGGCCTGCTAGAGGGGTGACTTATAGGTTTTATGTGCAGTCATTAGCGGGCTGTTTGTGTGGAGGGAGATCTTGGGGAATTTAAAACAAAAAGGTGACTCACTTCCTGGTAGGGCCACACTCAACCGCCATCTTGAGAAAGGATCGGTCTAGTCTTTCCACTCCCAACCCAAGCCAGGCTTTACAAAAGGAGGCTATGGCGCGTGCGCGCAGATGACTAAGAAGATAGAACGCCATTAGTAAAGGCTAGAATAGTATCTCTACTGCTACCTGCTTGTTAGTGAAGGGTTAAGCCGTAGTTTTAAGATATTGCTTTATTTTATTGCATCTTTTACTTCTATTGCATCTTTTACTATTGATGAAATTGTACCTTTTTTTAACGAAGCCACTTTGCCAGCGTTTTTTGCACAAACTTTTAAGGACTGGAAACAGCACTTTTTGCTCCTTGTGATCCCCCCGGTCCACCGCAGTCATTAGCGGGCTGTTTGTGTGGAGGGAGATCTCTGGGAATTTAAAACAAAAAGGTGACTCACTTCCTGGTAGGGCCACACTCAACAGCCATCTTGAGAAAGGAACGGTCTAGTCTTTCAGCTCCCAACCCAAGCCGGGCATTACAAAAGGAGGCTATGGCGCGTGCGCGCAGTGAACGCGGCAGTGGGCGCGCCGCTGGCGCACCGACGGCTGCGCCTGGACCACGCCTAGCGCCGGACCCCCTGGCCCTGTGACATCAAAACCCACCAACGCTATTAGGTATTCGTGCGAAACACTATTAGCGATAAGACAAACCAACTCCGATATTGCCCCTTATCCCCACTATCAGGGCTACACTAGTGACCAAGCTAGATGGTCCCCTGATAGTCACACCTTAGAACGTACCGGTCCACCTAAGCATTTAGAATCAATTGTGTCCCCCCCAACAAAAAATAGTAGCATTCACTGCTTACTCCTAAATACTAGATCTCTGGTGAAACATCATATAGAGTTCCACGATCTTGTCCTAACGCTAAATATAGATGTAGCATTCACAACTGAAACGTGGGTGGATGACAGTTCCGGTCCGGATATTGTTGCTGCCACACCTCCTGGGTACGCCACATTCAGACTAGATAGGCAAAATAAAAGAGGAGGGGGACTGGCAATCTTTTATCGTGACTACTATAGAACGAGATTCGAACCACTAGTCACGGTGGGCTTCGAGGCAATGACTTTCTCGATTGAGCCGCCAGACTCATCAGTTTTAAAAGGAATTCTAATTTATCGCCCCCCAGGCGACAGGAACAGTTTCATTGATAAACTCTGCACCATGATGGAAACTGTAATAATCAATGAGAACTTCACGGTGTTGGGAGATTTTAATTTCCATCTGGAAAACACAGAGGACCCTGACTCGCTAAAACTTATTGATATCATGGATGCATTTGGACTTCCTCTAGTCTCCAAGGGTCCAACACACAAGGCCGGTCATATGTTGGATGGCATATTTTCCAACTGGGAGGACATTGTGGTGTCACCATCCCTCCCAGTGACCTGGTCGGATCACTGGGTGGTCAACTGGCTTATGAAGACTAAAATAGTCCCTCAGCACAGACCAACTATACAACAAACCATAGGTAGAATTTGGCATAAAGTCCACCCAGATGAACTTGAAGAGGCGATCACTGCTACCCCATGCCAACTAGAGAATAATGTGGATCACAGTGTTGAGATCCTCTCTCGCTGGCTTAATACTGCATTGGATAAGATAACACCCATCATTAGCAAAACAGTAAAAAGAAAGATGTCCCAACCCTGGTACAATGAGAATCTGAGACTATCAAGACAGGAATGTCGTAGACAGGAACAAAGATGGAGGAAAAACTATGAGGTAGATGAGAAAATCACATATAAAGCCAAACTTGCAAGGCATAAGAAAGATATCATAGAAGCAAAAACTGAATATTTCACTAAGCACATAAAGAAGGCTTGCGACACCAATAAAACCCTTTTCTCGGTTATCAATAAGCTGGTCAAACCTAAGAAGGCTAGTCATACTGAATCAAATCAAGATTTTTGCGATTTATTGGCCAGTTTTTTTCAAGAAAAGTTGGTCAATATCTATGATAAATTTGCAGCTGAAAATACTCAGATTAGGCATGCACTTGATGATAGAAAAACCATAAATAGCCTCTCCACTTTCATGAACCCCACGGAGGACCAATTAAAAGATCTTATTTTGTCAATCAAGTCTGGCTCTCCTTACGACCCCTGCCCGCCTAGCATAATGCATTTGATACCCACCCAATTGGCAGTGCATCTGGGGCAAATTATTAATAAAGTGTTTTCCAGTGGTATTTTTCCCGTTCAGTGGAAACGTACTTCAATCCTTCCACTTCTAAAAAAAGACAATCTGGATAGCACTGAACCCTGCAATTACCGCCCTATTGCAAGACTCCCTTTTGCCGCCAAATGTATAGAAAAACTAATGAACAAACAAATCACAGAACACATTGAAAGAAATCTATTGCTAGATGAAACACAACATGGTTTCAGGAAGTATCATAGTACTGAATCTGCCCTCATTATAGCAACTGAGGATATTCGTGAAATTCTTGATGGAGGTGGATCGGCGGCATTGGTGCTGCTTGACCTCTCGGCGGCTTTTGATACGGTCAGCCATGAGATCTTGGCTGACCGTCTCCAGGAGGCTGGAGTAAAAGGCACTGTCGTGGGCATATTGAAGTCACCCCCAAGAACTATCTCAAGATTATCCAGAAATTCTGCTAATTGTTTGTCTAACTCTTTCCAAAAAGCCATTGCATTATCATTGGGTGCATAAATATTGACAATAAAAACTCAAGATCCAACCCTAGAGATGAGCCATCTAACATTTTGTTCATGTATGTGTGATAGTACCTTAAGGCCAGATTTTTTAGATATGAGAGTGAAAGAAAGTGAAAATAGAGCATACAAAGTACAGTGGAACATCAACAATATGTTGACAAACAGGACAAGTACACAAGTTCACTTAAAACCTAAAACGTTACAGGACTGCATCACCTCATAGGAGTATTTCTTTTACACATACTTTTAATATATTTTTCAATAGTTATATGTTTATGTGTTTAGCAATAACTTGTATTTCAAAGCTTACAGTTTTTTTGCTCTATTTTCTCTTTTAGAAGGAGGAAAAACGCTGTGTGTGATAGTTAACTTTTTGTATGTAACTTATAGCCTAATTTGAACATGTTATTTTTAATATGTACATATTGCATGAATTTGACATTCTGTTTAAAAAGGGGGGAGGTGTGGTGATGTCACTGGAGTCACTGGAGAAGTATGGAACATGATGACACATTTAGAATGTGGATGTACATGTCTTTCATGCCTTCAGTAGCTTTCTGTGCCTTTTTACACCAGACGTGTCCCATTTCTCCCTGTAATAAATACCATTCATCCTCACAAGAAGAGCATGGAATTCATCTTTACAAAGGCTTGTTACAATTTATGGAACTGACATGTGTCCAGTAGAAGAGACTGCAAGCTAATGTAAATAAATAATTATTAGAAGCCATGTTTCCGAAGTAGTTGAGACAACATATCCTTCATTTGTACTTCCCATATATACTGTTTGTGCAACTGTATGGGACAATTTGAAAATTAAAGCGCCTATAACTTTGCATAGAGAATACATGGTTGAATCTTTTTAAAAAGCCACAAGCACTGGAGTGGTCAAGCGCCACATGTCAAGAACAGAATTAAGGTGGCGGTGTCAATAGCAAAAGATGAATTATGTTACGTGTATATTATTTTTACAGAGCCTACTCTACCTCAATAACTTGCACCAACTCTCAGTGTTTTTCTTACATAAGTGCCTCTTTCAACAGCTTTATACAAGGTGGAAAGAAATCCAGTGGCTGAAACCTTAACCTATCAACAAACTTAAATTCAACATGACATTCAAAGATCTTTGACGGATATTATGGTGGCTATGGACAATGGGTGTTACAGGTTGGTCCACTGCTTTAAAAAAAAAAAATTTGGCTCTAGTTGCTACTTTTATTAAACCTTCTTCAAACAGAAATGTGATGTTTTCCCAATTGTCTGTTTTTTTCTTAAGCCAGGAGCTTGAATATCACCGGACTGTAGAGAAAATTTTCAAAAAGGAAAAGAAAACATAAAGCAAGCCTTCTCCATTCATGCTGTCAGAATCTGGGACTGCATGACTATGGAAATAAGCACTGATTATCTTCAGAAAAAAAGCTGAAGACACACCTCTTCAAGAAGGGCTAGCCCTGAACCGAAAGTCTACCATTTTTTTCCCCCGGAGTTTTATATAGCGCGAACTTGACCCGAAGGTATTAGGTATCAGAGCGCTTTACATGAGCACCAGTTGCGTTACACAAGGACAAATTCATTTTTGTTAGGCACATTGGCCTTTGTACAATGATTGCGTCATCCTGGGGGCCCTGACCCCTGCTCAGTGCTCCGCTGCTCTACAACTAGGTTTGCATTCTACAATTCCAACACAAAGATGTATTCATACATACATATAGCATCAATACCTCGTTTCAACTCTGTGTGATGCTCAAGCTGTTTTTGTCCTCATTGATGAGGGACAGATCCCTAGTGAAATCTTGCTTTGTGCCCCAGAATGATTACATTAGTTTACGAAATCTTCTCCTGTGCCATCTATGGGAAGCCTAGGACTGGCCTCTTTAGAAGAAAAAGGACAAACACATCTGCTCGCTATTGTTAACTGTAGCCCACAGCCCTTTGTATATTGCAACCAATTTGGTAGTAAAGATCCAAATTAGGGGTAAAGATATTTCAGCAAAGGACATTCATCTGTGTGACCGATTAATAGGAAAATGTGACCATGTCCATAAGTCTCCCTTGGAGTAATTTTTCCTTCCACTAGTCCGTCTGAAACGTCTCTTTGTGTTTCAAGTGGAGAAGGCCTGTGAGGGTTGGTGCTACTTCGCTGGAAACCCAGGAACCAGTTGCAATACAACATTTTTGCTGTGAATCTGACTGGGAGTTGTTATATGACTATAAGACTACCTGAAACTTGAATCGATGGCATTGTGTTCAAGAACATTTTCCTGAAAGTTTAGAGGCTTATGGTGAACCAGAGAAGAGGTTGCTGAACTTTTTCTGCAAGTAGAACGACTGGGACACGGTATCAAGGATGTCCATAGATGATGCTCCCTTACCTGCTAACTTTGATGATGTGTTCCATTCTGAGCTTTTGACAGTGAAGTTCGCAGCTACCGCAGGACTGTATGGTTATCTGGTCTTGTGAAGACATGTTGGACCGCAGCTTCTAGACTTGTCCTGCTGAAGAGTTTGACCTTCACAAAATAGTCAAAACTTTTGACCTGGACATGACCTTCATAACTTTACTGGAGTCAACCAACAGCCTGCACCTGACCTCGCGCAGATGCTTTTTGTTTTTGGATATTTTAATTAATTCCTGCCCCCCACATCTGATTTTAATTTCCCTTTTCTGTCGTTTTGACCTATATATTTTGTTTTTAGTGGCTTTGGGTTTTCAACTTGTTCATTTCTTAAGTGAAATACATGGTGTTGTTTAGATGTACAAAATTACATTTTCTCTCAACAATGCCCTGTTTCTCTTTAGCTACACATGTGAGCCGAGGTACCGGAATGACAGAGCATTGAAGTATGCAGAATGCCAGGTTTGGAACTTGATTTTTCAGAATATGGGGCATACAGGCCTCTATGAGTATCTGTGAAACTAGCTATTCTCAGAGAGGCATTAATTAGTCATGTAATGAGGGGACACAGCCACGTTATCCGTTTTTGTTCTGTAGATTTTGAGGGAGACTACACTATTTAGACTTTAAACTATTAAATACATCATTAATGGATACATACTGGCTTTGCTTACCAAGTTGGTGGAGAGGGTAGGGAAGAGCATTTGGTTTTATGATAGACCTGGCTATTTCTACTTTCAGGTGGAAAAATAATCACTTCTTCCACAGTTGATAAGTGTTGACCACTAGTCTGCCTGTTGTCAGAGGTTTTGAACTTGTATCGACAAGTCTTTAAATGTTTTGCGGATTTTGGATGACTGCATTTATTTCAGCTTGGTGCAGGAAATGTTTGTTTTAATAACAACACAAAAAGATGATGGACGGAATGCTGAACATTGTCAAACATCCACCCCCAGTACAGAGATAAGCTCTTCAGAGAAACTTTCAGTGTTTTGCAAGTGTGTATAAAAATAAAGTCTACCTAAATTCCCTATTTTGGATGCCACACTTGATCAGAGTTTTAAGATTCAAACTTCCTGCCTTTGAACACATGGTAGCTGAGGCTATGGCATTTTTTGTCTTTGCTTGAAATGGAATACAGTGGCTGGGTGGTGGCTCACAGTGACTGGGTGGCAGCTTAAAAAACGTTGTTGGCGTGCAGCCTGATTCCACCAGTTTGAACTGGCCCTTTCGGCAGGGTCAACCTAGATTTTTGCCTTGCTTTGCTGATCCTGTTCTTGTTGGTTTTTAGGACTCTGCACCTCTACTCATGCTAACCAGTGGTAAAGGGCTTGTGCTCTGACTTGAAATATGGTGACTTTGGCCTACACTAACTGGCACATTTAGTTTACTTAAGTCCCTAGTAAATGGCACTACCTGTGCCCAGACCATGTAAATTAAATTCTGCAAATGGGTTGCAGCGCACATTTTCCCACCCACTAAATTAGCCCTGGAAAACATGTCTCAGGCCTGCCACTTCAACCTGTAGTGCAGTTTTAAACTGCCATTTTGACCTCGCAAAAAATCTTTTTACCGGGCCTAAACCTTCCTATTTAATACATATGCAGCCCTAAGGTATGCCCTAAAGGCTCATAGGGCAGGGTGCATGATATGTCAAATGTAGGACATGTGTACTTAAGTTTTACATGTCCCGGCAGTGAAAAACTCCTAAAGTTGTTTTTTACTGTTGTAAGGCTATCTCTTCCGTAACCCAACACTGGGTTACCTTATTACACTTAATAAGTGATAACTTAAGTTTGGGAATGGATAAAGAAATGCTTAATCCACGCATGTTAATTGTAATTTAAAATCTTTTCACAGGTAAATTCAGATTTTAAGTTACTATTCTGAAAATGGCACTTATAGAAAGCAGACATCTTTGTGCCTAAACCACATTTGCCTTCCTGCCAGTGTCCAGAGTCTCATGATGGTGAATAACTCTTCTGTGGTATGTTGTTTATCCCTTCCAGACATGGGGACAAAAAGTGCCTGGGTGTAGAAGTTGTGGGTCTTCCTGGCGGGATGGCTGGGGAGGAGTTGTGCCCTGTCCTCATTACACTTCAAAGGACACTGCCACAGCACACACCAAGGATCCTGACCTCAGGCCTGCCCTTGCCTTTTTCACCATAGACAGTTTGGAGCCTAACCCAGGGGAAGGGGAAGAACTGATCAGAACCAGTTTGGTAGTAGGCCAGGGATTTCTCGCACACAAAGGCTGTCATTAGGTATAAATGTGGCACATTCAGAACCTCTCTGAAGTGATTCCTGATCCCCAAAAGGTGCCCCCAGATCCTGGACACTTGTCAGGCCTCATAGTTTACTCCTCCTGCCTCATAAGTAGGCATACTCTTTGCGCCAAGAAATATCTGTCCATGACTTCCACCAATGCAGGAAAGCTCCAGCGACGACCTGCTCTATCTGTCAGCTATGACCACCTGCAGCCAAGACAACCATCATGTCACCTGCCAATGTAAAGCTCCAGCGACCTCCTGCTCTTCACAGGAAACAGCACCCACCCACACCCACCCGCATCAACTGCCAAATGCATTCCATTGTGGTTTGCCTGAACTTGTGACTTTGACCCTGTCCAGCATGACCAGATAACCGCAAGTGGAGCTTTGTGCTTTTTAGTGATATTTTCACCTAAAACTTTGAAAAATCATATTTCCGGTTCAATTTATTTATTAATTTTTGCTTTATTTTTCTAAATTGTTTTGGATTTTTTCTGGTATTTTGTTTCCACTTTATTGCTGTTTGAGTGCTGCTTAAATACTTTACACATTGCCTCTAAGCTAAGGCTGACTGCTTTTGAACCAACTTACCAGAGAGTTAAGCACAGGTTTATATAGAGACTTTCTTGGTTCACCCTGACAAGGATTGTATTTATTACTTGAGTGGGGCTCTCACCCTCCTCAACTAATAACCAAATTCCTTACACGGCCAATGAGATATTCCTATTAGTCCCTGAGTAAAGAGAAAAAATGTAGAATACTCTAGTAAATGGAACTACGTTCTGTTAGAAGGGCTGGCCCATCAGCATCCTCGTAGTCTGGGGGCTGAAAGAAATGTCCTTGAGCAACGCCTGGGGCCACCTGATCTCTGACTTAATTTATGCTAGTATTTGCTAACATTTTGTTTCTGGGGTATCCTGATACTGTGCAGCCAATGTAAATATCAAAATAAGCCCAGTGCGGACTTGGCTGTCCAAGATTGAGAGTACCCCTGATTCAAATCAAAGGATACATTATACCAGTGCAGCCATTGGGAGGCCATGAGAGTTGAGATGGGCATCTCAGGAAGGCTTTGCAGCTCAGGCAGCATAAATTCAGACAGTGTCCTTGTAATTATACCAGCACTACTTCTCTCCTCATTGTATTGGCGCCTTGACTATCACATGGTCCAGCATGGTTGGCGGCGGAAAGGATGACCGCTGTTGGATCATGGCCCATTCACCATGTGACGAACAATAGCTGTTTGCGCAGTTGCTTACACACAAATTTGCTGCTTTTGCATAGCCCACTGATGACACCAGGGGGCATATTATCAAGCCCATTATCGCCGCTTTAGCGGCCGTTTTCGGCCGAAAAGCTGCGATAATTCCATCGCAGTATTAACAAGGACACGCTAACAGGCTTTAGTGCATGTTTCCTTGTGCTAGCACCCGTTTTACTAACGCCTAGCATCGCATCGCTAATGAGATGCAAAGTAGGCGTTCCTCACATAACTTCATGGGATTACATCGCTAAAGCAGCATCGCGTTATTAACAACGATGCCCCGGACCCGCGTAGCTACAAATAAAATCGCGCTAAGCCCCCATTAACGCTGGAATCCAACGTCTGCAAAATTCCTGACTTAGCTATATTATCCTATGGGAGGTGGATTGTCAGGATAAGTCCACCATGGCTTATCATCAAAGAATTCCCTAGCGCTGCTTTTTTATCGCTGGATTTTCAGCGATATTCAGGCATTTCGCCGCTATCGCTGGATTTTTTATCGCTTTGGAGTTAAGCGTTGATTATAACGCGTTAACTCGGCGATGTAATCCAGCGATAGCCGGCGATATTTTAAATCGCGCTAAGCGCGCTTAGCGATAATTATCGCTGCCTGTTGGTAATATGCCCCCAGGTTCTTAAGTCACCTTTAGGGTTAGGAGTGAGAGAATATTTTAATGGATCTTGTCAATATGCAGTATGACTGTTGTGTAAGGATAAAACGGTGCCATGGCCCCAGTCAGCATGTGATGCACAGCCAAGTGGCATACAGCTGAGGCACTGTTGAGGACTGATAATGAGTACACGTGTCCTGATATTCCAAGGTCATAATGGGGGTGTAGATTCTGTTACTCACTGGCATAAAGGTATTTCAGTCTTAACAAAACTGCTTGAAACATGCCCACTATGTCGACATAGTAGGTGTTGCCAATCTTCTGCTATTTCATGCATAGAGGTGGCTCATTCTTGAAGAAGTGGGCTTCCTTGGCAACATTTTGGCTATCCCTGGGAAAATAATAGCCAATCTCTCATATAGCATAGGTGTTCATTGTAAATTGTATGTCGGCTGTATAATGGAGATACTGGCATGAAGATGTTTCGTAACCTCTTAATCCCTCCTATTTTTTATTTTTTTATTTTGGACCACCTATTTTTGGATCTCTTCCATGAGTGACTCTGATTGAGTTACAATCACTGTAAACTTCAGGTAAAATGATACTGAGTGATAACCACCAGGGCCCACATTTTTAAAAAAAGGCCAACTGCTGCACAGCTGGGGTAAAAGGCTCTTGCTGCTTACACATGAGCACTCATGCTCACACATTTATATGTGTGTGGGCTTTGAGACCTTGAGACCCTCGCAGGTAAGTAGTGCGCTTTACAAATTCTGTGATTGATTGATTGATTGATTGGGCTGAGGAGGACCACTGTCTAACTCAGCACACCATTTGTGCACACATAGTATGTCACAGATGGGTCCTTGAAACTTGTTATGGCCTGTACAGGCCTTATATTTCAATTTGGCAACCAAAAAGAAATACCGCTACCCTAATCTTCCAAAAACTACTGAAGGGATTTACACCAAATCACGAAAAGCATGCTTTCTGGACCATGATCTAGCTTTCGGCCAAATTTGGTTTACGTCTTTTCAGCACTTTTTATTGATGTTCAATTTTCCAATGGAAAAGTTTATAGAGAAAATATATATTTACTGAAAACGTCAAAGAATGAAGTGCAGATATGCATGAAGAATGTAGTAAGAATTTAACTCACGTTAAAAAAATCTTAGAAATTCACTAAAAAAGCACTACCATTTAAATAAGAAAAAACACAGAAATTCGCCAGTTATAGCTAACTGACAGAAACCTACATTTCAGGTGTGTCAGTGATGTAAAATGTCAGGTCATAAGCAGTGCATCACAGCAGTGTATAATTTATAGTGTACCATGTGTGGTTTGCCTTAGGTGTATGATCGACATTGTCTAATTAGGTCTAGCCTGAGCCAGCGCACAAGCGCTGCTCTGGGGATGATCCCCCGCCCATATTTTTCATTGGCTTGTGTCTTTGCCCTTCGTAAATGCTGGCCTCTGATTCCTTAATAGGCTTGTTAGTCCCTCCTTAGTACCCTGTGTCGTCATTTGTAACCTCCCATGGCTACTGGCCCCTTTACTTGGTTGTTACAGGAGGTGTACTATTTTATTTATTGAGCATTGTAGCTTGCTCCTCATTGCCGCCCAGGCCTCCCCCCCCCCCGGCTCGCACTGAACTTTCATCATTAGTACGTTCAAGTGCTTTGTGTTTTCAGTTACGCCTTCGGATGTATGCATACAGGTAAATATGAAATAATCAGTGAACGGAGCGCAAGCGCGCTCTCGGACTCATCCCCCATCCGCAGCGGCCCGGACCCCTTGCAGTCACTGGGCCCAGGTGGTGTGAAGTCACGCGGAAGCCTTCCCTGGCTGCGGCTGGTACCCTGCCGGCTCCTGGAGCCTGGCGTGGCAGAGGGCTGCTGCTCTAATCTGGGATCAAACGCAGGAAGGTGCGACCTGGCTTTGCCTGTCCCAGCCACCTCATTCCCTCTCCAGAGTGCGATAAATCTACACTGGGGCCGGCTGCGTGCACCGTTATTTATTTGCAGGCAAACAAAAGAAGATCTGATGGCCAAGCATCTGAATTAAATATTGGCTAGTGCTTCCAGCTACTAGGGGGCCACCCCATGCATGCTTTTTTTTTGCATGCAGGAAAAAGTAAATGAACATCGCAGTTTGTGAAGGCCGGACGAGGGGGGGGGAGGTGCTTGCTCGTTACATGGGAGTGGATGGAGCGCTGTCCTTTCCAGAAGTCAGAGAATTGTTTGTATGTAACAACGTCGCTTTATTTTTCTCTTTTGAAACCCGGTACACTGTTACACACAGCGCGCGGACACAGATAACTTGCAACACTGGATAACTGCCCCTTAGGCCCCCACCCCATGGAGTTGGAGGTGACACTACTTCACTGCACAAACCACAATTCTGCACCCGCCAACACCCGAGCAATGTATTATTTATTCAGAGTGAACACAGTATGTCTGCAGTGTTTTAAATCTTCAGTCATGCCAGATAACTCATATGTTTCAAGTTCAGCTTGTCTCTCCTTCCATTTATTGAACGTCTCTGTCAATTTACTGAAATGCCTCTTGCATCTCTCAGTGCTTCTATTCATCCATCCACCTGTTCACCAGCCGGTCCTTAATCCACCTGCCCACCCCTGTCATCCATCCATGCATCCGTCCATCCATCCCTGGGAGCGACCATCCATCTATCCCTGGGACCATCCATCCATCCATCCATCCATCCATCCATCCATCCATCCATCCACCCCTGGGAGTGACCATCCATCTTTCCTGTCAGACACATTACTACATCGTTCTACTGCCCACCCCTCAGTCCGTCCATGGGCTTCTCTTCCACCGAATATGCTAGTCCACCTCTTCCCCCATCCTTCTGTTTCTGTGCGTCCGAATGCATACTACCTTTTCTCTTCATCCTCCACTCATCCACAAACGAACCCAGACCGCTCCCTGCTTCTCCTTTTCTGACCCCACCAAACTCGCACATCTATCCACCAACCAGCCTCTCTTGCCCTCATCCATCTCGGTCTCTTCCAAATTCATCACATCCACTTCAATTTGTCCGAATTTGTTCACTCATCTGTCCATCCGCAGTGTGTTCATCCACCCAGGCCTATCATCCCGTCCATCTGCTCTTACAGCCCACCCAAGCAAAGGTCTATCAAAGAATCCAGGCGTTTGTCGTTTCACACCTTCCACCCACTAAGCCAAACATATAACCATCCAACCACTCATCCATTCGCCCGTCTAGCCCTCCCTTGGGTCCCTCCGCATCTTTCGGTACTCTCGCGCCTTCCTCTATCGCCTCATGTGTTATGTGTCACTCCATACCACCCCGGTTCTCCTCGTCTCCCTCTCTGCTGCATCTCTGAGCTGCACTGCTGCTGAAGCCTGTGGCCTGCAAGCCTGTTCCCACGCTCGCTGGGGGTTGGTAAACTCCTGCACGGGCAAATCTTTCCAGAAGCGGGCAAGAGATGTGACATCCAGGCTAAGGGCACAAGAGCTTGGCCTGATCTTCCCATTCTCCTAATGGTCCTGGCTGAAGATGGTAAGGCTCCATTTAGCTGGCTGCTCCTAGTGTCCGTCTAGCCTCCCAAGCTAGCGCAAGCCCCCTTCTAAGCGCTGGAGCACCCCTCATCCTGCCCAACACTTACCTCTCTGTGACTTCCCTACACCCCAGCTTGGCCACTGCCCCCCCCCCGCCCCTGCACAGAGATATATTCCCAGAGCATCTGGCTTGGGCTCCGGTGAAGAGAGAACGTCGAGCTGAACCTCAGCACAATGTCCGACCCAAGGACAGTCAGGTTTTTCTTTCCTCGTGGTAAACGCCTCACAAAGTACCCAGGAGCGAGTACACATGCCCCCTTCCTGAGGTATATATTAGCTTCCAAGGCAACACTAAGGGCCTGATTCACAGAACTAACTTACGTCAAAAACGTAAAGTTAGTACTTTTTTGTATTCACAGAATGAACTTACTCATTTCGGTATTCACAGAAGTTAGTAGTCCTAACTTTAGGACTCCTAAATGCCTTTGTGAATACCGAAGAGTCTTAAAGTTAGGATTTTTCTCAGTTTAGGAGTAGTAAAGTTAGGACTCCTAACTCTAGGACTTCTAAATGCCTTCTGTGAATACCGAAAGTCTTAAAGGTAGGATTTTTCTCAGTTTAGGAGTAGTTAACTTTACTACTCCTAAACTGAGAAAAATCCTAACTTTAAGACTTTCGGTATTCACAGAAGGCATTTAGGAGTCCTAAAGTTAGGACTACTAACTTCTGTGAATACCGAAATGAGTAAGTTCATTCTGTGAATACCAAAATGAGTAAGTGTATTTTGTAAATACCAAAAAGTACTAACTTTACGTTTTTGACGTAAGTTAGTTCTGTGAATCAGGCCCAATGCATCTGTAACTGTGATAATTAATGTATAGTTAAGGGCTGGTTTTGTATATATGGCTTGCTTCTGATAATAATGCACCCCTATATTGTAGAAATGCTGAAGATGTGTTCTGCGCCACTATGGCCATTTCCCTGAGTCCTTTGCGTTCTTCCCCACCTGGATGCTCTTTTTTCTTGTACCTTTTCTGTGTATATTTACACCACAGCTGCCCATTATTCTCGGGCATTGCACCACTGGGACCCCTGCCCCCTCACGGCACTGCCACCTGCTTCTGTCATGCCGTCACTGTCCCGTGATGTGCACTACAGTAGCCCCTTTCCTCGCGGCTGCACAGCTACAGCCACACTCCTTAGGCTGTGCACCACTGCATTGCTATGGCCTCCTCCCCTGCAACACAGCGACGCTATCCTTTCCCACACATTACTGCGGGGTTTCCCCTCATCCTCGGAAGCACTTTGACCCTTTCTTTTTAGGTTGAGCCTGAGCCAGTGCGCAAGCGCTGCTCTGGGGATGATCTGTGGTAGTTCAGTACGGGAGAGAAGCACCGCCCACTCCCCCGCCCATATTTGTCATTGCTCCTCATTGCCGTCCAACCCCCCCCCCACCCCCAGGCTCACACTGAACTTTCATCATTAGCAGCAACACGGGTGCCATGCTTAATATTTGAGCAGGCGCCCGCTTGTTCTGCAACGAAGTTGTATTCCTTCTCCGAGGAGCTACTCATGACCTTTGTCCAGCTCCAGCACCAGGCACCCTGTCCTCTTGCCTGGGTCCATCCACCTCTAACCGCCTCTCTCCACTCTCTTCCTCCCCCATTCCTCCCCTCTGTCACTCCCCCTCGTTCCCTTGGACCCCCGTCCATCCCACCCCTCCTCGGTTCTCCTCACCAGGTAGAAGCTTCATAGCTTGTTTTCCTCCTCTCTCCTCTAGACAGGTTCTCGCCAAAGCCACAGAGCTGGGAGATTCAAACTTGTGCTGTCCCGTGCCCCCACGCCACCTGGGCACCATGCTTCCCGGACACTTGCTGCCGGAGAAAGTGAGGTGGTGGGCTGCTGCTGGCTCTCATGTCCTTTGAGGTGGCTGGTGAGGTTTGGCCGCTCTCGCTGCCTCTCATTGCAGTGGTAGCCAGTGCCTCTGTGTGGAGCTGAGAATGTGGCTGCCCGCCGCCCCCAAAGGGGCACCCCTAAAAGGGCGGCCCTTTAGTGCCATTGCGGCACAAGCCTACCCCTCGCTCTTGCACCAGAGGGCTTCCGCCTGGAGCCCGCTGTCCAAGGAGTATGGGCATCACTTGCGGTACGCCCGGGGGGGAGGGAGGGTATGTATACCCCTCCGACCCTCCCAGCGGCCTCTTTTCCGCCAGCCACGCTGTCTTCGAGGAGGTCGTGCGGTCGATCGCATCTCGGGTCGTCGTGTATCAGGTTAGTGCCATCCCCTCTTTGAGGCCGGCGGCCCAAGGGCGGTGTAATTGCACCTCCGACGGGCGTCCCTGGTGTGGGTAACTCGCCCTCCACCCCCTCTCTTTTACGGGTCATGGATGGGCGGTCGGCTGGTCCGGTGCAGAGGGGCGCCAACAGGGAGAAGTACGATGTAACTCACTTGTTTTCGCGGGTCGTAGGCCAGCAGGGCCGCGAGGCCCTGTTGTCCCCCCCCTCCCCTCCTCCCGGACCAGTGGCGCCTGTGCCCAAAGTGCGGGGAACTATACCGTAGGCGGCACCGTGGCCGATGTGATGCCAGGGGCGCATGTCCTTTCACTGGGGGCGCGGACCAAAGGCTGCTGAGGGTTTTGCAGCCGGTTTCATTAGGCTGCTTGGGGGTCCGACGTTGGGGCTATGGCCACGCAACCCGCCTGGTGCTGACCGTTCTCACACTCTGTGGACCCACGCAATCCTGCACGGGTCATGCTCCGCCCCGGGGTAGTTTACAGGTCGCCGGCGGGGAAGGCGCGCCACCCTCTCGTCGAGCTTGTCGCATTGGCCTGCTGGGGGGCAGGGTTGCGGTTTGCATGCTGGGTACCTGCGATGGGATGCAGCTCAGTGTGTAGGTGGTGCGGCATCGTATGAGCGCGGGCCATGCTACGGCTCAGGGCAGATTGAGGGCCTTGATGGGGCCTTTTCTCAGGGGGCGCTGTGGCTTTTGGTGAAAGAGACTGTCTAATGCATGGCAGGTCCGGAGTTCGGTTCACTGCAGTACCTGTGGTTTACTCCGGTTTTGGCAGCATGCGGGGCCTGTTGACCGAATCGGTCCGTCCTTTATAGAACATTTCTATATCGTTATATAGGTCCCCCCCCCTTTTTCGAGGGCCGGGCACAGAGAACGTAGCCCCACGGTGAGAGCTGCTGACTCTGGGGAACGAGGCTTCTGCCTCGTGTAACGCATAGGTGCTCGGGAAGTGCTCCGATAACTTTTGTTTGGACTAAATTGGACGATAATGCTCCCTCGGTCACCCCGCTATACCTGGCCGCAATGTGGGTTGGTGCTTTGTAGGTTGCGATTGAGGTGGGCCTAAGAGTCCCGGCCCAGTAGGGCTTGGGGAGAGGCGGTCTGCCCCTGCCACCTCGTGTGAGGTCTCACGTGGCGGCGCACTGAGCAGGGGCCGTTGGTAGCTGTGCTGTCGGGCTCTGGGTCCATTCTGTTCCTCCCGCCTCCCCTGTGGAGTTCTCCGGAGCGGGGCGCGCGTACGGGGCGGACCTCTGCCGTCTGGGGTGTGGAGCATTTGTCCTCCCCGTGCCTGTAATGGGTGATGTGAACGCGGTGCGCGTGCGGCGCGCGCCTCATCGTCGGGTGAGATCGTGCGGTACGGGATGAAGCATGCCTTGCTTGGCTCCTGTTGCTGGTCATCGCACTGCAGGCGAGGTTGTAGCCCGTCGGCTGGGCTGTCGACTTTGGTGCTGGAGGCCAGGGTTCGGGCCTCGGGGTCGCGTCCACATCCTGTGGGGATGGGAGGGTCACTTGGTCTCCCCGTGCCTTAGTGGATAGTGTGGATTCGGTGCACAGGTAAAGCGCTCTAATACCTTCAGGTCGAGTACACGCCATCATACACCAGCATTCCCTGAGGCCCGTTGTCCCCTACAACACATTACGGGCATTAGGCAGATTGAGCAAGACACGGGCAATCCACCCTTGTGATTTGTGTTGGTCAACGATGTGTGCTCACCTCCGGGTGCGCCGAAGGGGCCGTCTTGCGTAGGGAGATTCAGGCGGCAGTTTTTGCCTCCCGGTGCGACAGCGGGGGTGCAGAGTCACGGCAGTGGGTGGATTTGGAGGTCCGGGTGTGCGTGCTTGGCATCGGTGGCCCGCTCCAGCCGACCCACGCCACACGAGTTTGGGATCAAGGTCTTTGTCTCCGACCGAGTGTGACCCCCGCTGACATCCCCCTCCCAAGCACCTTCTATTACCACGTGGGCAGGGAGCCAGCCCGATTTGCAATGCAATCTTAATCAAGTGGCCAGGCAGCAGTAGATCGGATGCCGCCTGCGCTAGCGGTGCGTGACTACTGGTGCAGTATTTACGCTTGTTTTGGAGACAAGATGGGGACACTAGCACCCAAACAGGCGTGTTTGGAACTGCGAAACCTTTATTGAATCCCGGCTCTACATCTAGTGATTCTGGGTAAATCGCTTATTTCCCCTAGCAAATTTGAATCGTATCTGGCAGAGCGCCAGATCCGATTTGCATTGCAACCGGGACTTATTATTAAAGTGCTCCAATCGGCATGACGGCGTTTGTGCTTTTAAACCTCCCAATAGTAAGCACTCTGGGGGAACAGACTGATGACCCTTGATGGACCTTGCCAGGTTATCCCCGTCCATGGGGCCATCTGTCAGGCTGATGCTCCCTGCTGTTCTGAGCTGGCCCAGTTCCCTTCAAAAACGGTAGCACCCAGCTCAGAGGGAAGACTTCGTTGTGCCTTTTTCCCCTTTGTCACGCCAAAAAGGTGCAACTCTAAGGTATCGTCGCAAAGGTGGCATCACGGGACAGCGGGCGCGCACCAGAGTGGGGGTGCTCTGTGTAGGAAAGTTGCGGACGGCACGGACCATTAATTTGGGTGCCGCCTCAGAGATATTTACATGTTGTTCTCTCCTCCCCAGTAATTCTGCGAGTTTTCAGTCACATCCGGACCTGCAAGGTGCAGAGTGTCTAGTTTGGGACGGCACACCAAGGGTGGGTCTCCCTGGTGCAGTCAGCTTGGTACGCCTTACAAGGGGGCAATAAGGGTCGGAGGACTGGGCGAGTAAACCTTGGTCCGTGGTGCGGGCTCGAATAATTAGACATTGTGTGGCTGTACTAAGTACCTTAGCGGTCAGGTGGCACATTAGGATAGTTGTGCTGAATAGGTAATATAACTGGCGCTCATGTATAATGTTTCAATACCTTTGCATTTACATATACATTTGTATAATTAATATGTAATTCTCAATGCGCGTTAGATTAACGCTATGAATGGCGGGGACCAGGTGGAAGGTGGACACATCGCCTTCAGCACCTATGCTAAGCAAAGATTTAAGCTTAGTGTTGAGGGTGACATAATGTTCACTGGTCTTTCTGTGGGGCTTCAATAGGGTAGGAGGACCCAGCGGCAAGGGGCAGCTCCAGCTCAAATCATCAGGCAATACCACCTGCACTCCGTCTGAGCTTCCCAGTGCGGACAATTATTAATCGGTAGTGAAGGAGCACTGCCACGGGGTCATTCCCTGTTTTTAAGGATTCTAAAGCATAGTTCCCTGTATAGTAGGCAGACACGGGTCTAGCGGCCACGGGCTAAGGCACCCTATGTAGGGGTCGTGGTATGACCTCATGGTCACAGGTTTTGATCCCGGCAGGCCCACCCAGCCTTCCATCCTCCGGTGGCCATTCAAATAATTTATCATTACCTATGGATGTAAGAAAGTATCACGGATAGGTTTCTTAGAGCTGATTTACATTTAGCCCACAGGGAAACGGCAGCGGCTTCTCTTTGGCTTGAATCGGAACTGGGGCAGACGAATGCTCGGGCTCGAACTCTTCTTGTGGCATGCCACGGGGGCATACTGCCGGGAGAGGGGGAGTGTAGATAGATCTCTAGCACATTTAATGTGAACAGGTCTTTGGGTTCCTCCACTGGTCTCAGAGGTCAATAAATATAAGCCTATGCTTATACAAACCGATCAGTATTTTCCTCCTGTGGAGTTCGGGCCAGTTGGGCGGACACACCTCTAACTTCAATTATAGCAGACTGGTTACTCAGCAGCAGTTGCGTCGCTATGCAGTTTAGTTCCAAACACTGTTCGTGCTAGAAGCATGGAGATGTGTTAGTGTCAGTTGGTGTAGGACAACTAGGGAAGGAGGTGTGTAGTTTCAATGCAAGTGTTTTAGGTGTCAAGGGGTGGTGTTGACTGTTGCAATATCAGAAGAGTATATAATGACACCAAAGCTTCCCTTGTGTTCCTCCGTCAAAGCCCCACCATGTCCGTTGAAAAGCTCTGGCTGATGTTTACTGCTCAGCACTAGCAATAAAAGATGCTAGATAAATGGGCAAACATTTATTTAAATGTCAATTTGTGTTAAAGAAAGGAAGTAACTAGCGAGCCCTGCTCTGCTCAACTTTAAGAACATCTTTAATGTTAAAGACATTGTGCAGTAAATGTGTAAAATATGATAGTCTCTTCAAAATTCATAAAGTATTTAGTTAACTTGCAGAACTTTCCACCTTAGGATATCAGTGCATTGACAAGTAGTATTTAAAGTGAGGGTTTCAATGTTAATTTACAAACATCAATTCTCCCATCCTCCCTGTCAATAAGATCGATGGTGAGTGAGTTAAATCAGTTTATATGTGCACTCTTTGAGTGACCTGTGGTTCCTATTATAAATGAACAACATTATAGTTTAGTAAATTAAACACAGGAACAGGTTGTGTACAAGGTCATTTAGTTTGAGGCCCTCTTAATTGTGATAAGGGAGAAAGAATGCCTATCATCGACGGTTCTGATGGCTTAGGGAGCGGCGGATGCTTGGTCCGCTCGCATTGGCAGGTGATTTATGCGTGGGCTTAGCTCTGCATGCTACCCTGCAGTGGTTACTGACCAGGGTTAGGCAGTGGATAGTGTTGCAAGCACGCGCTCAGAGATGGGTCCTGCTATGCCATTATTAATCTTAAACTCGGTCAGTGGACAGGCCAAGGAATGGCGCCATGCACCCCGGGTGCTGGGGATGGTTTGTTGGTTGGCAGCTTTTCAGATGTTTGTCACAAGCTTGCACATGCTGTTGTTTCCGCAGAGTTTGGGGCAGGTTAGCATCCCCACCTTGTCTCCGCGGGGTTGATGTGTCTTTCGGGTCATTATGATCAAGTAGAGCTATTATCGATTGGTATAGCGGGACATAGGAATGCCAGGCTAGAATCCAAGGGATTATAGAGCAAGTGTTCCGTGCTCGGAGCCTAGTATATGCAGGCGTGAGTAAAAATGGTAGCTGCCAGTTCAACCTTGCATCACTCTAAAGTCAAGAGAATAGGCATTTCTTTAAGTGTGAAATAGGCCCCATGCAGGGCTTAGAGGGAACATTCACCTAGGTGAACCAGGTCTGTGCAAACTAGTATGATCCGGGTCGGTTTGAGCGCGGCAAGTAGGTGCATAGTTTTATTCATATGCACAGTAGTATTAAGTTAAATAATAGATGTATTGACTAGTACGACCAGCGGACGTTCCCACACCAAGGCATTTGGCAGCGGTGAGGGTTGCTATGCTGTAAGGATATCAAGGTTAAATATGACTGCCAGGCATCAGGAGCACCGAGCGGCTTACAGCCAGAGGTGGTATCCGATGCAAGGGGCAGCTGTTAGATTAGAGCCCTACTCAGAAGGACCCCCTTAAGTGCTTGGAGGTCTGTTGGCAACGCCTTTCAATGGAAGCCATTGTCTAGCGGGCTGCTCTGACCAGGGCAGTTGCAGGCGCAAGTAACAGGATCAGCTGCCAGTTCACACGTGCATCTTTCACTAATTTACTCAGATAACTGGGACAGGATTAAGGCGGGCTGGATAACTCTTGCTTCTACCTGCATTGGCACATCTTGTCAGGAGTGACTGCCAAAGGGATGGCACTTAAGCCAGGTAATGATAACACCCATCCAACGCCAAGCCGATTGTTTAAGGCCACCCTTGGGCCGCGTTTACACAGCCCAGTACTAGGCCCTTGTGGGTCAGTGCCATGAATTACTAAATTGGACTGAACAGGAGGCGTGACTGTGGGTTACACTAGCAGAAGTTTGGCGAAGAGTTAAACTTCACCCATGGTCATGGTGTAGTTTTAAGTAGTTGGAGTTGTCACTCTTATTTGACCAGGGGTTCGATGCTACACGAGGGCATCGCCGCGCTGCGGCCAGAGCACGAGCATTGTGCTTCTCAGGGGGCAGCAAGTGTAGGCAAGGCTCTTTCCAAATCTGGCACCAGAACACAAGGTAGTCAGGGCCAACTTGTCTGTTGGGTGACTTGGGTAGGCACCTGTGTAGTTGTCACTCCACGAAGGGGTGAGTTGTCTCCAATAGTGGGCACAATACATGTGTATCCCTGGCTTTACAGCTGTGTCGAGCCTGTCTCAGTTAGAGGTACGCCCAGGTGGAAATTGTGTACTTAAGGTTTGCATGACCAATGCGGTTTGTTGTATCTCCTAGCGGACCCACTGAAGGTATACTGCAGCTAAACAGGGAACTGCGAAGCATGGTTTCCGTCACTTTGGCAGGTTAAAGCATCCAGGGTCAGAGATGGACAGTAGGTACTGTGCATCTGTGATCCGACGGCAGTTAGGCAAGCGGGGTGCGCTGCGTAAGTTGTAATTGCACGAAAGGGTGAGGTGTCTCCAGCAGTGGGCGCAAGCCATAGATTGTTTCAAACCAGCTTTGATACCATTAAGGTGTTCACCAGGGTAGCAAGCAAAGGGGTTTGTGCATCCGTCTGGGCAACGGGGCGAAATAAGTACACCCCAGAACCGAGGTGCCACGTGATCCAGTGGTGGATCAACAAAGGTGTAGCGCTGATCGGGCATCCATCCCACAGTGCTGGCTCATCAGGCAGGCAGGGGCAGCATAGGTTGGATGGCTGCCTGCCCATGGATCGCCCGTAAGATAACCCACCTTATTGCATACTCTTGTATGGAATAAACCTGAAACAAGTTTTTCCCATAAACAAAGTGTCTTGTGTGTTTATTTATGCACGTTTGCCTATGGGAAGGTGGGGGATGTTGCCGGTATTGGGACTATGGAGCTTGGAGCGTAGGCTGCCTGCCTTTGGGAGCAGTAGCGGACTCCATGGAATAGGGGTGTGTTCAGCAGCCATGTCCAGGGAGCTGACTCGGCGTGTTTTCTCTCACTTGCTCCGGTCAGAGGTAAGCTTTCCGAGATTCCTGCACTACTTTTGCAAACAAGATGTGTCACTGTGTTATTGTAACATAGACATCCAGATATTAAGAATTTCATGCTTTTACTGGGGAAACTGGAAATAATAACGGTTTCCACAGAGACCGGTTTAATTGTGTGTGAGTGTTCGCAAGGTGGTGGGGGTGGGTGGTGCGGGATGGCTGCCTCTTCCGCTCGTGCCATCTGAAGGAGAATGGCGGCGTCTCGAGTTTGTGTACATCTGGCAGCCGAATGTTGGCAGCATCTGACCGACACCTTTGGGTGTCTGTATAAACACAGCAGGTGTGTGTGTGTGTGCATGTGCGTGTGTGTGAGGGGGATATGTTTTTTTTATGGATGTGTTCGGGCACACTATATATATCTGCAAAAACAAAACCTCTACGACGTCCTTCCGCCCGCTCTGTTAGAGGCAGGTGGACTGTCGTGTCGGTCTCAGGAGAGCCGAGCTGGCCCCTCCATGGAAGTCTCACACCTACAGCCCGATGCTCCGGCTGTACACCCCACTGGCCCCCATATTTGGAAAAAGGTGGTGAGATGCACTTCTTTTCTCTTCAGGACTACTGCGAAAACCTTGGCGGCCCGAGAGAGAAAAACAGAAAAATGGCTCCCACACTCTGCGTAAACTCTTCAGGGTGTCTGGGCCATTATCTATTTATTTTACATAAACAGACTCCTGCTCTGGCAGTTTGTGCTTGTAAACAAAAACTTTGAGTGGCTGCACTAACATGGTGGTGGCTCAAGAAACATCTAATGTCTCCATAAGAGCCGCCGGCAAAGTAGCTTCCGTGAGAGAGAAATCTGCACCAGGTGTGTGTGTGTGTGGGGGGGGGAGGTCTCTAAATATGGCTGCAGCAGAAGCAAGGATTGTGGGGCGGCAAGTCGCCCCCCCCAAACATTGAATTAGGCCCCAGTTTCCAACACACTTGATTGTAGGGATGAGAAGGCAGCCCTGACCTCGGGTCTATTAAATACTTGTATTTATCCCTAGGAATAAAATGGGGTGTACTATTCCCATGCCCATTCAGAGCTTGGCCTCCAGATGAAAGCATCACTTTTAAGGATGAAAAGTCACATTTACGTCAATGACCAATCAGCGCTCGATCTCCCCCTGATGAATCACTCCTCGAGGTCAGAGGTCAGGGACCTAAAATCTGCCAGTCTGTGCTGTTCATGACCTTTCCTTTCCCTCTCTGAAGACATCACTTCCGGAGGCGAGGCAGCATTCGTTCTTTGGCCCCTCTTTGGCAGATCCCCAAGCCTCTCTCCGGGGATCACTTTTAGGGTGAAAGGGCCCTCCACTGCCCACCCTCTTTCATTCCATGGACTTTCATGAAAGGATGCCATCTGGCTGTAAGCTGGCGTGCCGTCAGGGCTTTAAGTGGGATGGAAAAACCGAGGGTATCTCAAAGGGGCGTGGCCGATGTAATTAAGGGCGTGGCTTAAAAACGTAAGCTAAAAATCTGTGCACTGTTTAGCATAGTGTGCCGCCCGACTTGTATTTTGATGTTTCTGTCGTTGCATCCAGATAAATGATCAATCAATCAATCAGGGAATTGTAAGCGCGCTACTCACCCGTGAGGGTCTCAAGGCGCTGACTACTATGATACAACAATTAACATCATACCTACAACAAGCCATGACGATTGGCTTTGTCAATGGTTGTTAGTTGCATAAGATAAATAAGCAGCAACTATGACTTGTATATAATATTGAAAAAGCTTCCACTTAAAGGCCTGGTGACACCACGACGATGTTGCTGCTCCTGCGTTTCAAAAAGAGAAGCGAAATTCAGAGAGAAAATTACGGTCTTTAAAGGATTTCCCTTCCCTACAACACTCACCTGGCATGACGTCATGCCGTAACTTCTGCACTAGTGAGAAGTGAGCAGTGTGAGCATGCGCACATCTATGTGCCTGCTGTCACTGCAGTCTGGAAAAAAACAGACCGCCTGTGCAGGGCACAAAGCAGAGCCCAATAGAGACCCGTTTCGAGGCCTCCTTTAAAAAACTGCCGGTGCGCTGATCTGTGCGCTCATGCAGTGCCTGGCCATTTCCTGAGGAACCTCTTCTATCGCTCTCCATACATTCTGTGTCTCAGTATTTCTCCCTGGAGGTGGCAGGGCAGTAAGCTCTCAATTCCCATTCACTGCTTGGCCTCTCTGCAAAAGGAGCACTTCCAATGGTGATAGGTGACCTCAATCAGAATCCAAATTTACTGCTTGGCATTTCTTCAATAAATCGATTGTTAGCGTGAAAGCGCTCTACCTTATGTGTGCCCGTTCAATCCTTGGCCTCTGTTTGGTGGTTCACATCCAGAGATGAGAACTGCAGTCACCCAAGCAATGACTAAATGACTAGTCTCTTTCTGTCCAACCGCTTTTAAAGGTGAGAGAGTGCTTCACTACCTCTGTCCATTCATTGCTTCACCTCTCATGCGATATCTGTCAAACCCTCCTGATGAAAAGTAATGTAACTTTCTTCCCATCGCCTCTCTAGAATGCACGTGGAGGTACGGAGTCCACAGAGCACAGAACTGCGATATATCATGTGGTCTCCCCCTTTCATCATTAAGTGTACATCTGACTCCAATCAGGCAACACGTGCCCCTAAAATGATCCTCACAGTTGGCGCTATTACTGCTTCAAGTGCCCAGATTATTTCGTTTTTCAAGTGACAGCTTCAAGGCACTACGGGAAAGGGATTATTGTGAATACAGCAAGGAGAGGGGACGGATAATTCAATAAAAGACTGCAGCAAGCAGAAAAGTTAAAACGCATTGCTGTTGGTGTGTGTGTGTGTGTGTGTGCGTGCGTGCGTGTGTGTGTGTGTGTGTAGGGGTCGTTTAATGTCTGGTAGAGGCATGTGAGTGAGTGCATGTCTGAGTGCATGTGTGTCTCCACTGGGGCCAGTATGTTTATGTATGTATGTAAGGGAGAACATGTGCTTGTCTGTCACCTTCCACATGGCAGTGTCTCCCATGAGTGACCCTTGCATCTTGAGTCAGCTGGGTGTCAGCATGTTTGTGTATGTGGGTAAGGAAGAGTGTGTGGGTGTGCCTATCACCCTCCACATGCCAGTATCTCTCGCCAGTGGCCCTAGCATCTTGAGCCAGCTTGATACGAGCATGTTATGTATGTAGGTAAGGGAGTGTGTGGGTGTCTGTCACCCTCCACATGGCAGTGCCTCCCACCAGTGACCCTTGCATCTTGAGTCAGCTGGGTGCTAGCATGTTTGTGTATTTGGGTAAGGGAGAGTGTGTGGGTGTGTCTATCACCCTCCACATGCCAGTATCTCTCGCCAGTGGCCCTGGCATCTTGAGCCAGCTCGGTATGAGCATGTTATGTATGTGTATAAGGGAGTGTGTGTGTGTCTGTCACCCTCCACATGGCAGTGTCTCCCACCAGTGACCCTGACATCTTGTGCCAGCTCAGTGCCAGTATATCTTTTTATGTGGGTAAGGGAGAGTGTGTGATGGTCTGTGACCCCCCCCACAGGGCAGTATCCCCCACCAGTGACCCTGGCATGTTGAGCCAGCTCGGTACCAGCATGTTTGTGTATGTGGGTAAGGGAGAGTGTATGATTGAGTCTGTCACCCTCCACATGCCCGTACCTCTCACCAGTGACCCTGGCATCTTGAGTCAGCTAGGTGGCAGCATGTTTGGTTAAGTGGGTAAGGGAGAGTGTGTGGGTATGTCTGTCACCCTCCAATGGCAGTATCTCCCACCAGTAGCCCTAGCATCTTGAGCCAGCTCGGTATAAGCATGTTTATGTATGTGGGTAAGGGAGAGTGTGTAAATGTGTCTGTCACCCCCACTTGCCAGTATCTCCCACCAGTGACCCGGACATCGTGTGCCAGTATATTTATGTATATCGGTAAGGCTGTGTGATTGTGTCTGTCACCCCCACATACCAGTATCTCCCACCAGTGGCCCTGCCATCTTGAGACAGCTCCATTTAAAAAAAATGTAAGACTAGCTGACAGCCTGTCTGATTTTTTTGCATTCTGGGACTTGTAGTCCATTTTTTTTAATGTTAAAAAAAGATTACAAGCACAGAAAGCAAATGAAACACGCATTTGAAATGCAATAGGTCTCCCATTTACGGAAGTTGGAGCTATTGGCATTGTAAATGACAATGCCTTTTATTTATGTTTTAAAAACCAAAATATAAACAAAAGGTATTGTCATTTACAATGCCAATAGGTCAAACTCGCGTAAATGCGAGACCTATTGCATTGCAAATGCTTGTTTTTTTACTTGCATTGACATTTTCTGGTTTACTAAAGTTTATTCTTTGAAATTAGATCTGATTTTCAGAGCAGCTGTACTCCAAGCAGATTTAACGCCACTTCAACTAGATCTTAAAGTTAGAAAACAAGTTGTCAATAGTTTTGATATATATTCTGCTGTATCTAAAAAATAGCTATCTCTTTTAGTAAAAAATAAAACCTGTAAAACAAACAAATCAATTCTTGTTGCACTCTCCTGGGTTTGATTGTGACACAGAAGGGGGTGATTGCATATCTTGCATTGATTCCCTTGACCTCTCAAACTTATTTATAAAGTATGAGAAGTAATTGTTAGGAAACCAGCTCTTTTTCTTTTTCTATCCTGCATATCTTGCATTGATTCCCTTGACCTCTCAAACTTATTTATAAAGTATGAGAAGTAATTGTTTGGAAACCAGCTCTTTTACCTTTTCTATCCTGATAGACATTATAGATATTTGATAGTAGAGAACCTTTCGGCTTTTTTCTCGTTAGTTACAGTTGTGAGTCACATATGAAGTTTGTTTCCGCTTTCAATATTGACTGTGTTAGCAGATGTTCAGTCTACTTGACTTGTGCTGTTTTTTGTGAGCATGAGCAGAGGGGGTGGTTTAGACAGAGAGTTTCAAATTGTGATGATTGTCAAGGGTAATTACTGACATTTTGACAAATTAAAAAAATGAAGAAAGTCAGGCTGACCAAACTTCATATTAGAGAATATTTAATAAATGAAAAAATACGTTCTCTTTTCGAAAATATAATGTTTTTTTGGAAAAGGTAAAAGTTCATTTTAAAGTGAAGTATGACACAGAGCTAGAAAGGGTATAATAGGGTTGGGTACACAAGATAGCAGGGAAGATAGCAAGAAGTCTGTTACAAAAAAGAAATAAAGTGAAAAGAGGGAATAATAATAGGCTTATTAAAAAAAAGGAGGACAATCGAATAGGAAATAAGGGACACGGAAGAGAGGGAGTAAAGCAAAAGAAATTATTGGCTTTGTGGGGTTTGTAGTAAAAAATGAGAGTAAAGTGGGAGGGGGAGTAAGGAGTTTGGAAAAAAGGGAGTTGTCGAGGTTTTTTTTTATAACAAAATGATTAAAGTGGCAGGGGGATCAAGTGGCTTGTAAAATAAAAGGGGCTTAAGTTGGATGATGACTAGAGGGTTGGTTAAAAAGAAAGCAGTAAAGCAGGAAGAGGAAATATGGGGATTACCAAAAAATGCATAAAGCATGAAAGGTAGTGAGAAGTTTGTTAAAAAAATGAAAAAGACTAGAGGTAGAGCGGGGGTTGGAGTAAGCACTTTGCAAAAAACGTGTAAAGTGTGAAAAGGACAAAAGAGAATGTAAAAAAAACAAAATAGAGGATTGTGGGGGGGGAGTAAGGGGATTGTGAAACAAGGTGAATAAAAGTGAGAAAACCGGGCAGTGTGGAGGAAAGGGTTTATATAAAGAGGTAAAGTTGGAGGGGAAAGTAGGAGATTTGTAAAAAAAACAAAAGGGACCAACTGGAATGGGAGTAAGGGATATGAAAAAAACTGAAGTAAATTGGGAGACTGTACAAGGGAGTTGTAAAAAACAAAAGGAGTTAAGCAGGAGGGGGAGTATTATAAGGCACATGGAAGGCAGGGAAAAGGATTTAAAAAATTAAAAAAGGAACGTACAGATAAGGGATTGACCTTTTAACACAGCCAAACAAAGTCAGCCAAAAGGACATTTCCATTGTCAAGCCACAGCAGCTGGTAAACAATGAACCGATGGTTCCTAAATTTAGCCCAATGCCCCCTATTAATGTATTTTAAAAGGAGGGTAATGCACAATTTCCTAAAAAAGACCTAATAAGCATATATTTTGAAGTAACGTATTAAGGGGTGCCTCAATGAACTGCAGAATGGGTATAACCCTCCTTCTGCATTTTGCAAAAGAAAATATTGAACAAGAAGGTCAAATAGTCCAATTTGCAGCACGGTTTCCAAGATACATTTGTTAAAACATTTGGGAATGCAATCTTACGTCACCAACATATATTTTTTTCGAAATGTGAACTTCAAATTCCTATACTTCTATCTCATGCTTCCTTTTATTTTCCCACATTCTATTCCAAGTAATTCTGCTTGGTGGGGCAGTATGGGAACATTAAAAGTTGTACACCTTCAAGAATTTAATAGCAGAACTTTTCCTCCAGTCTGGAGTGATCCTACAAGCACTGATGCTGTGTACAAAGCTAGGCATCACCGCTCTTGAAGGCTCAGGACTCACAGAGCAGTAGTATATAGAGAGACAATGTCCTAACAAGTTCATCCATTAGAGTAGAAAAGTGGCCTCTACTAGTAACCGCACCCGATCCAGCAACAGGTGGTCCAAACCAGCAGGATCGATCACCCCAGTAGCTACTAGAAGTACCTTTAAAAAGCAATAATGTCCTCCACAACCTTTATCTTTATCTTGAGGCCGGTGGCAGATCCTAGGTCAGGCTGGCCCATAAGATTGCATCGCCTCCGTGGCCGAGGACCATCAAGAGACATGTTGTGCTTTTATTCTTGAGTGATAAATGGAATCCTGAAGTTGGACAAGGTTGGGGTAGGCCGGAGGTCCTTGATACAACCTCAGTCCTGCTCTCGCTTTTTCATTGGCTAAGAGCCTCAAAATACAATGCTCTAAACAGGCCTCTAGTGATGCATATGAGTGTTTTCTGGGGCAGATAGAAAGAAGTTTGAGCTTTAACACGCTCAAACCCCTGTAGATCTGTTAGATACTGAGATTGTCAAAGTTTATGAGACTTAGATGGTTAGTTTAAGGTTTATAAAATAATTGAGTAGAAAGAGCTCCACCACTTTAATAATCAGCCACCACCTCTAAAATCTCGCATTTGTCCTAGCAGGGAAAGTTTGAGCTTCTTCTTTCTGCATACCAGTGAACTAAACAGATTTTCAAAAAGGGAATGAGTAGAGCTTTACAAAATGTTCTTAAGTCTCTAAATAAAAATGCATGTGTGAGGCATGCAAATGTCCCCTTCATATTAATTAACCTGGCAGCAACTACATTAACCCCTCCACCCCCCCCGGCAGCGGGCCAAAAGGTGGTAATGTGCAGCTCACTTTACTATTCACGATTAACTCTTTGTTATATTCTGTTTTGGGTGTAATGCACTGCTTAATTTGTAAAATAAATTAGTGCCAGGGCTCTCGTCAGGAGGCCACTACCGCTTGCACCACATATTTCCCCTACTATGCTGCCAATGACAGTAACAACATGACTACTATCACACTACAACAAGTGTGACAATTCAGACTATTTCAGGCCTCAAGGCTATAGGAATGGCTTGAGCGGCAGGTAATAGTCTTTTTTAATGTATATTGAATTAATAATTAACTGTTGTGGTCATCTCTAAATTAGCCAGACAGCGCCACCTTGTGGCAGACTGTCACAAGCCCTGGTGTTGACAATAGAATGCCGATGCCGAACACCGGAAACCACCGGCTCAAATTAAGCACTGGTGTAATGCATTATTTCCCTAGTTTCACTGTTACCTGCTGCTCAGCAAGTCTATTTGATGTAATGGAATGTTGAAGAGTGCCTGGCCTGGGAGAGTGGGCACAGGGTCAAGACTGATTTGCATATGGCTGGGTTCAAGCTGGAATGACATGGTGAGCAAAAAAACGATGGATTTAGGCCCAGATCTCTGTACTGGGGTGAATGTATGACATTGTTCTGCATTCTGTCCATCAATTATTCTTTTTGCATTGGCCTGGGAGAGTGTCAGTTGGAGAGAGTGGACTGAGCAGTAAGATGCTGCTCCTGGTGGGGCATTGATAGATAACCTATAACTTGTAACCTAGGCTACAACATCTTCATTAAACTATAACATGTAGTGCCACCATTTGATTGGATTACAACACTGGCGATGAGAATTTAGAAATGGAACCACACGTATGAAGGCTGTAGAGACAAAGTAAAAGGAGATTGAAGATATTGAAGAACCAACTGTAAGCAACAAAGTAGAAAGAAATTGAAGACTTGCGAAGAAGAAGTAGATGCCCTAAGCCCCACGAGTGCCTTTATCAACAGGCAGCCTGTGTACTTTGAGGATGATCTACTTGATGTCACTCTTCACTCACTGATGGACATGAAGTGCAGCATTAGCAATGCGAGTGAATCGGCAGTGAGTGGAATCATCTGCTTGAGGGCGGAAATACAGCTTTATTGGTGTACATTGTGGGCAGCCTCTAAGGTCAGCCGACAGTGAGTATATTTTGAATTTCACATGTAAAGACTTTAACCACCCCCAGGGCCGGACTGGCTACCGGGCGTTTTGGTGTGCTGCCAAGCTGGGGGCTGATTTCGTTGATGGGGACCTGCGTGTGCTGAAAACCATTCATTTTGCAATGTTTATTTAAAAGCACACGCAGGTCCCCATCAACGAAATCAGCCCCCACCGCAGTGAAATCAGCCCCCAGCTTGGCAGCACACCAAAACGCCCGGTAGCCAGTCCGGCCCTGAACACCCCGTCAGGTGAACGTACCTCGCTGTTCAAGGGAAATACAGATATTTGTATGGCAAAGACATGCTGTGCTTAAGGGATTAATTGGTGTCACACGGTTATCTGGTCTGTGTTATCCTTTAAAAGCATACCGATATGGGAGCGAGCAACGCTCTGTTAATTCCTGAGCTCATGATGCAGCGTTGCGTGCAACAAGGTGAAATGACAATGGAAATTGATGTGTGATGACTTTAAGCAAGATTACCAAATAAACCCTTATTCCTGGAGAGAACGACACTTGCTGACGCATCGGCAGCCATTTTACATTTTTGGGAAGGATGGTATTAGATTCCATGGCTCACAAGTGTATTGGAAAAGGATAGTTCAATGTGAACAGCAATTACTGATTTTTGACTCAACGCGTCAAGCGCAATACATGACTCTGCAGCCTGTGGTTCTGGTGGAAGAATACCGCTCCTATGAAGGAAGTAAAGTTTATAAGCAGGGAGCAGTATATCATCAAAGCAGGAAGCTGGACAGTAAGGAAATTATTTTTCAAAAACGTTTTGTTTCCATTGAACTTGTTGCTACTCAAGGATTGCAAACATCTGTCTGGACATTCCACGATGCTGTGGAAAATTAATTTGTATCGATAAACATTGTCTGCGCCATCTTGCCCTTTTTCCCAATGCCACACTTTCGTCGTCCGCGGCGGCCATTTTAGCTACCTTGATCAGACCCACTCTCTGCACACCGCTAATCCCCAGCGCGGCTCCACATCCTCGCAAGCCCCCCCCGCACTGGTCACCCTCTCTCTCTCTCTCTCATGCACGGGCCATTAACCCCCTCCAACTGCGCTGCACTTCCCTGGGAATCTCACCCGGGCCTGCCCGACACCTCCCTTTCCTCCTATACACTATCACACCCTCTGACACCCCTCTTCCTCCGTATCCGATTGTCCAGGCCGGTCCCAGGCTATCACCTAGCCCTGCGGATACAGTTTATGGCCCCGACTGTAAGGAATCGCCCCTCTTCAAAGGAGTTACAGTAGATCAAGGCCCCCACCCCATGAGATCCGTCACACCACATGCATTCCGGGAACCGGCGGAATGCCCTGCTGATCCTGCCGTCTGATGACGATTCTGTATGGTGAATGGGGAGGGGATTCTCACTGTAAGGGTGCGTGGGAACGGGTCTGAAGCGGAAGATCCCAGGGATGTCTTTCATACTTCAAAGTATCTTTACTGTAATAAAGAATGTCTTCCTGCCATAAATGCGTGTATAAGAGGCCAGGCCTCAGAGATGCAGTTAGAGCACCTCGAGAAGATTCCCTGTTGGTCTGATCTGACGTGTTCTCCTCCGGAGAGAATAAACCTTTGTTTCCTGCCTTCCAGTCTCCAGCGCCTGCCTCTTCATTGATTCATATTTTGGGGAATAGAGGCGACATCGCCGGGCAATACTTAAGGTTATTCCATTCGTCGATTGCCTTCCTGTTTTACAATTGGCGTCCCAAGCGTGGGGCCCATCAGCGACACGTGGATCCAGTGGGAGAGGTCCTGACGACAGAGTGAACGACTGCAACGATCGGGAGAGCTCCTGTCCGATAGACCCTCGTCTGACAGCCGATCATCCGAACTTCACTGGTTCCGAACAGACCTCTCTCGAGTGATCTACGGTCCTGACTGGGAACCATCAGGAGTGCCGCGATAGAAGATAGAGGACGATCGGGCGCTGGATTCGGAAGACAAGAAACAGCCCATGCGGTCCGGGTAAGGTCGTACAAAACGACAAATTGTGAAACGATAACGGTTCTTTGAGACATTTGCTGCTTACAAACGAGGAAGAGTACAAATACTCTATCTTCCTTTGTGAACAGTGAAGGGTGGGTAACGCGGACTTTTGTCCCCCTTTGTAATCTGTCGTACCTATCTTTTCTCCCCACTGATTGTTTGTTTGATTGATTGTCAAGGGTAGCTCCCTTTTTCTTTGAGTATCAGAGTAGCTCCTTTTTGAGGCATTCCCTGTCTACAAACGGCGAGGGATAGGAATATTCTCTCTCCCTTTACAGATAGTGAAGGATGGGTAACGCGGACCTTTGTCCCCCTTTGTAATCTGTCGTGCCTATCTTCTCCCCACTGATTATTTATTTGGATCTAGTTCTCTTGAAACATTCATTGTCTGCAAACAACCTGGAATAGCAATATTCTGCCTAGTCTTTTGCAGGTAGTGAAGGGTAGGTAACGCGGACTTTTGTCCCCCTTTGTAATCTGTCATGCCTATCTTCTCCCCACTGAGTGGTAGCTGGTTCAGCTCGGACCGCTTGTTAGAGGTGGATCATCCAGTCCCACTGGAAGGCACCCCTAACAAAGACATGTTCACAAAGCATGGACTAGTCGCTATAGCATATTGCAAATTATGGCACAGGTATACGAAGAAGGAACCCCAGAGTCAGTGGCCACTGATAGGATCCTTTGAAGAAAGCAAACTAGATGCACTAGATGAAGCCCTAAAAACTCGTAGAACGACACCGACCATGCTAGACAGCGTTGGCCTGTGGCGCAAAGAAACTGTACAGCGAAAGAAGAAAGAGGAAGCTAGGTTAGACAAAGAGCTACGTAAAGCAGCCCACCTAGCTGCAAAGAAACTAGAGGAAGAAATAAAGAAGAGAGAGGAGGCTAAGCGAAAACAAGAGATCGAAACACCGAGCCAGTGTCCTGTTAGAACACCCTCTGCGCTCTACCCTGAATTACCTTCGAAACAGCGAACCAACGATGATCTCTTATTAGGTCCTCCGATCATCTACATGCCCCTCCATATGCCCCTTCCCAACCTTCAGCGCAACACTCGCGACCCCCAAGCACAGACGAGAGTAGCGCCAGGGCCTCGGCCCCCAAGGCCTCCGCACCGGCGGAATCCCTCGCACCAGATACAAAACAAGCAGCAATATTAGATGACCATGAGGCCCGAAACACAGAACCCACAAGGACGAACAGGTTGGGCAAAAACGAGCAAGAGAGGATTGACAAGGTAGTCAGGACACTAGTAGAACGAAAGGAGAAGGAGGAACACGTTATGGATATATTCAACTCATATGCGGGAAGCCACAGACGACACTTTGTCGTACGATTATGTTATCATGTCCTAAACGCTTATGAGGACCGATATCGAGATAGAGGTCCCGAGAGCCTAACGACTCTGTATAGAAAAATTGATATCGGGGATGAGGGCGAGTGTGACGTGACGGACCTCCTTGCGCGTACACTTAGGGTTTTCTGCCACCTCACTGAATCAGAGGTGGAAGCTAAACCTACGACATCCGTAGCGGCCGAACCACGAATAGAGCAACCTAGCACCATGATGCCGATAAGAGAGGCCGCCCCTATTGGGTCCCCCACGAGGTCAGGGAACACACGATGATGTTAACCATACGGATGCAAAAGGGAGGATAGTGTACAACTGGGTCTACCAACCATGGGATCGACAGGATATTCTGACGTTCCGAAAATCTCTGCCCGATTTACGAAAAAACCCCACCGCCTTCTACACTGAACTAGGTACAGCCTTAGGTTCCACTATCATGACCCTAACGGACCTCGATTTGTTCTTCGGGTTATGTCTGCCAGCTGATGTGTGGAAGCAGATCCGCAAGGTCGACCACCTTGAGCTGTTCGGACATACCTGGAAACAACTCGATGAGTTCGACAAGCAACGAGGAGCCGGGCAGAAACCCGTAACGGCCATCCTTGAACTCCCGGACAAGATCGTCCAGAAACTCAAGACCCTGATTCCCGAGAAGAAAATAGACTGGTCAATAGTGACGGCCTGTAGACAGAAACCACAAGAAGACGCTTCGGAATACTTCTCTAGGTTCGAAACGGTGTTCTCCGACTACAGCGGCCAAGATATGGCCACTGCAACCGGACACCACTTGTTCGTTCAGAATTTCGTGAAAGGCCTGGTGCAAGAAGTTTCTCAAAAATTGCAGGCGAGCGAAAGCAGCTGGGCAGCCTCTAAACCCGCGGCTATCCTCCAGATGGCCCAATACTATGAACATCAGAAGAATGAGAATGATAGGGCATCCGAACGTAAAAAGAAGGAGTTGAAAGAGCGGGTCATGATAGCTCAACTGCAGGGGGTGACGATAGGTAGGGAACCCTCCAAGGGGAACTACCAGCCGACAGCCCCTAAAAATACACCCTCCAGAGAACGAATGCCCGTACCCTATACAAGCCGAAGGGACTTAGATGAAAACCAATGCGCGTTTTGTAAAGGATACGGTCACTGGAAGTCGCAGTGCCCGGTCCTTCATGAAGCAAACAAGAACCGAGAGGCTAGGGATGGGACAAACGGACAAAAGAACAGGGACCAGGGACGGGGACACACCAATGATGCTAACTATGACAGACCAAGCCGACCTAACACATTTGACCGCCCACGACAGAATCAGTATCAGCAGTCCGATTGCGAGAACGTCCGCGATTTCGCATAGGACAGCCAGGGACAAGGGAGGGATCCAGTCGAGCTTTGTGTTGACCAGCAAGGTCCTTATGTCACTGCTAAGGTCCTGGGTACGAAGTCCCCATTTTTGGTGGACACTGGGGCAACACGTAGTGCATTATCCAAACGACTGATTCCAAGGGCACCCTTGTCTGGCTCACACGTGACATCAATAGGCTTTGATGGAACGCCCTCTACTAATCCCTTATCTACACCGATTCCCTTTGACTTAGAGAACAACATCACGGACACGACCTTCCTGCTATCTTCCAACACCCCCGACGCCATTATGGGTCTTGACCTCCTGAAGCACTTTCGAGCCACCATTCGATGTTCCCCAGACGGAGTACGAGTCATACTGTACGATAACCAGAATCTGTTCAGACCTTGTCCCACCCGACGCATGTTTTCCATCACTGACGCTGACTTGTCCTTACTAGACACTTTACCCCCGTACCTTTGGGCCAAGACCGACTCAGACGTAGGACGCATGATGATAGACCCTGTGCACATCACTGTACGGTCAGACGCTATGCTCCCAAAGCTCCCACAGTATCGGATATCGCCCGAGGGCGAGAAGGCATTGGTAGGAATCATTCAGTCCTTAGTCGATGCAGGAGTGGTAGAGGAAGTAGTCAGTAATATCTGTAACAGCCCTATCCTACCCATTGTCAAGAAGCAAGGCGAGGGAGATGAGAAGGCTTATCGCTTCATCATTGACCTCCGCGAAGTAAACAAAGTAGTCGTACCTCAGTACCCAGTAGTCTCTGACATCACCACCATCTTGACCCTGATCCCCTCCACTGCCACTGTTTTCACCGTCATAGATCTCAAAAATGCTTTCTTTTCTATCCCCATCCATCCAGACAGCCGATACCTCTTCGGCTTCACCCTAAAAGCCCGTTCATATAGATTCTGTAGAGCACCCCAGGGCTACACTGAGAGCCCCAGCATCTACAGCCAGGCTCTCAAGAGACAGCTGGACGCAGTCCAGCTCCCGGACGGAGTGGTGTTAATCCAGTATGTCGACGACATTCTCCTGGCTGCCGACACTACGCCACTTGCCACCACAGCCACCATCCAACTCCTGCACTTCCTCGCGGAGAATGGTCACAAGGTCTCCAAGAAGAAGCTGCAGTTCTGCCAACCACAGGTGACATACTTAGGCCACCTCCTGTCCAAGGACGGGAGAAAGCTCACACCCGATCGGATCCGGACCATCCTAGAGACCCCGTTCCCAAGACTCAAAAGCAGGTTCGCTCCTTAGTAGGCCTCACGTCCTTCTGTCGGCAGTGGTTGCCAAACCTTAGTCTCATAGTCAGACCTCTACTCTCTCTGTTAGCGAAAGACGTTCCCTTCCCACTCCCTTGGACCCCTGAATGCCAATCCTCCTTTCAAGAACTACGAGATGCCCTCTGCTCAGCCCCTGTTCTAGGAACCCCTGACTACACCAAGCCCTTCTCCCTCTTCACCCACGAGAGGGAGGGGTGCGCTTTGTCTGTCCTAACGCAACCCATAGGTCCCAAACAACGCCCTTGTGCCTACTTCTCTGCCACTCTTGACCCTGTAGCCAGAGCTCTGCCCGCCTGCCTTCGAGCGGTAGCTGCCGCTGCCGTCTCTATCCGACAAAGTGAGGGGATCGTACTTTCGAATTCCCTCACTGTGCTGGTCCCCCATGCTGTCGACACACTCCTGAACCAGACCAAGACTCAGCACCTGACTAGCGCACGACTGACTGGTTACGAGTTAACTCTGCTTACACCCCACATCACGTTGAAACGATGTACCACTCTGAACCCTGCCACTCTGTTGCCCCTCCCCGATGACGACCCCAATGTGTCCCCTATGCATGACTGTGTGACCCTCACGGACGAGCAAACTAGAAGTAGAGCTGACCTCCGTGACACTGCCATCCCAGACCCTGATGGAGAGCTATGGGTAGACGGCTCGTGCATTAAACTCCCCGACGGCACGACCTCGGCTGCCTATGCAGTCACCACAGCCCGGACGGTAGTTGAGACGGCCCGCATCACCCAACGGTCCGCACAAGCGGCAGAACTAATTGCCCTCACACGTGCATGCGTCCTAGCAACAGGCAAAGTCGCAAACATCTACACCGACAGCCAGTATGCCTTCGGGGTGGTTCATCATTTTGGGCTCTTATGGAAGGAAAGGGGATTCCTGACTTCGCATGGCACACCCATCCTTCACGGAGATCTAGTCTCCGCCTTGACCGAAGCAGTCCTCCTCCCCGAACGACTTGCAGTCATCAAATGCCAGGCACACAAGAAAGTGACAGACATCATTGGACAAGGAAATGCACTAGCCGACATCACTGCTCGAACCACAGCTGAGAATAGGACGACGACACGCATGTACGTGACTAGGTCACAGACGGAAAAATGGAAGGACGCTAGAGAGCACATTAGAGACATACAAATGGCCTGCTCCCCCAAGAACTGACTGAATGGGCACGGGTGGGACTGAAAGATGATGAAGGCTGCTGGTTGACAAAAGACACGAACAAATGGCTGCTACCCAATTCCTACTTGATCCCCATACTGACTATGGCACACTCCCCAGCACACATAGGATCTGCCCCCATGATTGAACTCATCACCCGAGTCTGGCACAACGACAAGATTCCCAACTCTGCTAGACGCCTAGTTCAACAATGCTTAATCTGCTTGCAACACAACCCAGGGAAAGGAACTGTTGTCCCTCGGGGTGGGTTCGGGGTCCCCGACCATCCCTTTGAAGTCCTACAGATGGATTACATTCAGCTAGACCGTTGCCTGGGTTTGAAGTACGTCCTTGTTGTCGTGTGCGCCTTCAGCAAATGGGTGGAGGCCTATCCCACACGCGACAACACTGCCATGACCACTGCCAAAGTCCTGTTAAAAGAGTTTTTCCCCGATATGGCCTTTGTCGGATTTTATGGAGTGACAACGGCCCCCACTTCATAGCTGAAGTCATCCAACTTATCTTAAAGGGATTGGGTGTAAAACAGAAATTTCACGCAGTCTTCCACCCCCAATCTGCAGGCCTGGTCGAGCGACACAACGCCACACTCAAGCTAAAAATCTCTAAGATTGTTGCCTCCACCGGACTGAAGTGGCCTGATGCCCTCCCATTGGCATTGCTATCAATGCGCTCCACCCCCACTAAGCACCACTTGACCCCTTACGAAGTAGTATTCGGGCGGCCAATGAATATTTGGGCCGCGCCTAGGCCAACTTCGATCCATGACGTCCCAGACGTCCTAATGTCTGACTATCTGTGCACCCTCACTAAAACCTTAACTGTCATCCATCAACAGGTGCTACAAGCCATCCCAGACGCTTCCAGGGGCCCAGGACACGACATTCACCCAGGGGATCACGTCTTGATCCGCAACTTCCAGCGTGCCAAAAGCTTGGAACCTCGGTGGACGGGCCCCTGGCAAGTCCTGATCACTACACGGACGGCCCTTCGAGTGGAAGGCAAGCGTCACTGGGTGCATGCGCACCATTGTAAACGCGCCCCCAACTCTGACGACAGAAGAAGACATCGCGACTCAGGAAGAGCTCCTGACAAAAGACAAACCATCGTTGAGCTGTCACACCGACACAGAAACGCTCGAACTGGCAGAGTTTCCCGATCCCACCGTACCGTCCAGGGAAGGGTACAACCTACGTAAAAGGGAGGAGCTTCGGCAAAGCAGACCACTGACTGGGTAAAATCTCAGAACGGTAGCCTAACACACTCAAGGTTGCCCGAAGAGAAGTCAGAGAAAGTCGGTGGTTCTGCCCGCTACCGAGCACTCTGAAGATGATGGAAGCGCCCGACTCCCCAATGATGGAAGCAACTGGATATCCGAAGAGGACCTACCGAAACCCAAAGACTAACAAACTGCACAGCTCAAAGACTATAGCCGTTTTCATTACCCTTCTCTTTTGCCTCCTCCTCATGACAACCTTCTGGATCATCGAAGAAAGCACACCCGCTCACAAAACATTGCTCCCCACTGAACTGCCGATAACTACCAAGGAACACTTCCTGATTGCCCTTTCTCCACCGCTCCGAGAGAGACGCAGGGAGTTCTGGAATAACTCTTTTGTGCAACTGCTGCACCAACACAACCTTGCCGCTAATGCCACTAATTGCTGGATCTGCGGGCTGCTGCCCCATGCAGCCGGACACTCCATCCCGTTCATTCCTTCGCCCTTTTCCATCCACGGCTCCTGTCTTGCCTGGCTGATTCTTCTGCAAGAAAGCTTTAAAGACAATGCCACATCAGAAAGAACTGTTTCGCATTTCTACCACGAGGCATGGCTGAATAAGACTGGGCGAACCGCTACTCCTTTTTACCCTCTGACCTCTGGTACCTCTATTCACATGGACATCCCTGCCAAAGAACGAGTGGAAATGCAAGTTTTCCATAACCCAGCCAGACCCACTTTCTCCTACCTCCGGAAACGAACAGCCACCACTCTGACAGTGGCCTTGTCTGTTGTCAACGTCTCGGGCCTTGTGTGCATCGAAGGCCTGGGGACGCAACTGGTGGGCCGCAGCGCCTGCGTCATCACCAGAACACTGGATTCATCCGACCCTCCCTCCTTTGTTGCTTCTCCAAATATGTACTTTGTTTGTGGCACCAAAGCATACACCTGGCTCCCCAAAGGTTGGGGGGCACATGCTACATTGCCTTCATCCTCCCACCTACGTATGTGGCCCCAGCAAGCCATCACCGGCAAAAGCGTGCAAGGGACATCGACCAGGCCGACTCGACAGGAGCACAGTTCTTGGATGCCGCGAAAGGACTTGTGCCATTCTGGGGTCCGATGACGAACAGCCGCGCCATCCGACACTTGACCCAGGCAGTTGAAACCACCATGAACATCACAGCTGGCATCTTGACCAATAACACCGCAGAGCTTCAGGCAGTCCGCCTGGTGGCTCTGCAGAACCGCCTTGTTCTAGACGTGGTTCTGGCAGACCGAGGAGGAGCATGCCGCATCATTGGGTCCAGCTGTTGCACCTACGTGCCAGACAATTCACCTTCTGTTTACAAAGCCATCGAACACCTCCATAGACTGTCCTCTGAAGTACACCAGGAGCAAGAAGGATGGTCGCTTGGGAGCTGGTTCTGGGACTTACTGAAAGCCTGGGGGTGGAGGTTGTTCACATTCATTCTGATTCCGATTGTGGTGCTATGCGGGTGTTGCTTAAGTATCCAATGTCTGCCTCCTCTGTGTTCATTATTTTCAAATTGCATTTGCCCAAAGACTTTGGACTTACAGGCTGAACACATGAAAACTTTGTATGAGACAGAAATACGTGGCATTATGGGGATCGACCCGAATTAACAAGTTGGCGAGAAATGTTAAAAGGGAGGACTGTGGAAAATTAATTTGTATCGATAAACATTGTCTGCGCCATCTTGCCCTTTTTCCCAATGCCACACTTTCGTCGTCCGCGGCGGCCATTTTAGCTACCTTGATCAGACCCACTCTCTGCACACCGCTAATCCCCAGCGCAGCTCCACATCCTCGCAAGCCCCCCCGCACTGGTCACCCTCTCTCTCTCTCTCTCATGCACGGGCCATTAACCCCCTCCAACTGCGCTGCACTTCCCTGGGAATCTCACCCGGGCCTGCCCGACACCTCCCTTTCCTCCTATACACTATCACACCCTCTGACACCCCTCTTCCTCCGTATCCGATTGTCCAGGCCGGTCCCAGGCTATCACCTAGCCCTGCGGATACAGTTTATGGCCCCGACTGTAAGGAATCGCCCCTCTTCAAAGGAGTTACAGTAGATCAAGGCCCCCACCCCATGAGATCCGTCACACCACATGCATTCCGGGAACCGGCGGAATGCCCTGCTGATCCTGCCGTCTGATGACGATTCTGTATGGTGAATGGGGAGGGGATTCTCACTGTAAGGGTGCGTGGGAACGGGTCTGAAGCGGAAGATCCCAGGGATGTCTTTCATACTTCAAAGTATCTTTACTGTAATAAAGAATGTCTTCCTGCCATAAATGCGTGTATAAGAGGCCAGGCCTCAGAGATGCAGTTAGAGCACCTCGAGAAGATTCCCTGTTGGTCTGATCTGACGTGTTCTCCTCCGGAGAGAATAAACCTTTGTTTCCTGCCTTCCAGTCTCCAGCGCCTGCCTCTTCATTGATTCATATTTTGGGGAATAGAGGCGACATCGCCGGGCAATACTTAAGGTTATTCCATTCGTCGATTGCCTTCCTGTTTTACAATGCCACAATTATTGGAGAGTTGGGGGTAATTTCAGTTGAGAGGCCGCTCACCAGGGACTTTAGGTGTAATTGGTGGATATTGTTTAATGCTATGCTGAATCTGGCACCTGAGTATATTTTCAATGCTATTCTGAATGTGTTGCCTGTGTATATTTTTATTAATGCCATACTGAATTTGCTGCCTGGAACATGCTTAATTGGCTACCTGAGTGAATTTTTCAATGCCATACTGAACTTATTTCCATGGTATTTTTGGCATGATGACAGAAGGGGAGTGATGTGGCTATGTACCACTGGTCCTGTTGGGTATTCGCAGTGGGGAAGGATACCCCAGTGCCTGCTTGTGATAAGTAGCATAAGGTGTGTGTTCTGTGTGGCACTCTACTGTTGCTTACTGCCCATCCTAAAGGGTTAAGGAGGAGTTGTAGGGGCATGTGTGTTGCACCCTAATATTGCATAGTGTCCTTCATAAGGGGTAAGGAGGAGTTGTTGGAGCATGTGTGTTGCACCCTAGTGTTGCCAGTGTCCTTCTTAAGGGATACATCCTTTCTGTAGTCACAATATGCCCTGTGTTTTGGGGATGGGTGTGGGGTGAAAGAGACTCTTCTCTATAGTCACAAGAAGCCCCGGGTTTTGGGGATGAGTGTGGGGTGAGAGGTACCCTTTTCTGTAGTCACAAGATGCTTTGTGTTTTGGGGAGGAGTGTGGGTTGAAAGAGATCCATTGCCACATGATTCTAAGGTCATGTAGAGTCTTGTTGTGTTAGCGATGAGCGAGGGTTGAAAGATAACCTTTGCCTACTGTTTGAGTGCGGGTTGAAAGATACCCATTTTGTTATGTGCAAGCTGCCCTGTGTTTGGGATGAGCGTGGGTTGTAGGATATCCTTTTGCCTATTGTAGGAGTGAAGGATGAAAGATACCCATTTAGTTATGTGCAAGGTGCTCTGTGTTGAGATGAGTGCTGATGGAAGAGATTCAAGACTAATTTCTTATTCTCCAATGTATTTGTATTATTTTCTAAGGGGGGACATGTGTTATATTCTGTTTTAGGTGTAATGCATTCTTTCCCTAGTTTCACTATTACCTGCTGCTCAGCCAGTCTATGTGATGTAATGGAATGTTGGTGAGTGCCTGGCCTGGGACAGTATCAGTTGGAGAGAGTGGGCTGAGCAGTAGGATTCTTCTCCTGGTGGGGCATTGATATATAACCTATAACGTATAACCTAATCTACAACATCTTCATTAAACTATAATATATAGTCTACGTGATTCGTTTACCTGAGTTCTGTCTATGAAGTGTAACCTTTTTATTGGATTACAGCGCTCTTCCATCCCTAAAGAGGTTTGAATGCAGGTAACAAATACATTAACTGCAGAGAGTTAAGTCTAAAAAAACTCTTGAAATGTAATTACCTAGTTCCTCATCTCACCTTAAAAATATTTTCACTTTGAGTCATTTCTTAGCTCAATCACACATTATTAGGTGGAAAAGATACATTAGACTTACAAGTTGGAATAACATGTTCTTTTCACATTTCTGAGTAACTAAATTCATGTTTTGTTTCTGTGAAAACACTTACAGTTGCAAGACTGCTTCAGATCCCTGACAACATATATATGATTACATACCTCATGCACTATGTCATAATTGCCTTTACCCTTGTATGTTACCCTTATACCAAATTCATGATGTTCCAAATATAAAAGGCAATGGTTCCTTAATATCTGCGTTCATTAACATTATATATATTTGCAAATCAAACATATACATGTGTCTTTTATTTCATACAATGTCAATTAGTAAGCGTTACATATATATGGGGTTGTTGTGGTCTCTTGCTATCTTATGCATTCTCCCCACAGTCTTGATTTTTCCTCCTGCTCAGCCAGTGAATGAGGCCATTGGATGGTTGGAATGTTGGAAGTTGTTTTGCTTGGATGAGTGGACAGGTAGATTGAGAAGGGCTGAGCAGCAGGATGCTGCTCCTGGTGGGACTTTACATGATTTACCTGTAGACTGATCTAAACCTAATAAACCTACACCTTTTGTGACCTACAAGACTACATCCTTGATTGTAACAGGGGTTTATGCTTTAAATGTAGACTCTTAGGGCCTCATTAACATGTCGGTCAGACCGACCGTCCGACTCCTCCGACCGCGATCCGATTCTGACTGCCGAGGCTGGGAAAGTTCCCCCGTCATATTACGATGCAACTGGTGCTACCACAGCGGTCTCATCTATGGTGGTGCACATACCCCCGAATATGTCGCTGCAAGTGCATACAAACTCACAAGAAACATGCGATATGTACACACATGCATGAAATATGTGAGGATATGCCTTGGCTGCATGTACCCCATTGCTGGAGTGTGGCGATCTGTGCACAGTCCAGTCAACGAGGATACATGCCACCTACGGACTTACTTGCATTCCAGTGCCCACAGGGTCGTAGTCTTTGGGGTTCAGCTGCCACGGTGTAGGGGGGACCTGGAGAAAGGCATCCACGCCAGAGACTGTCGTGGAGAAGCTGATTTGGGTGAGTATACACCCCAAATCCTTTGTTTCCGATGAATCGAGGCAGCCCGCCAGACCGCCATGGTCGGCTCGTCGGAAATGCGCATGGTAATCAAGACAGCGGTCAGAACTCCCTGTACAGTTCTATGGCTGCTGCTTTTCTACGACCACCATCTCAGTGGTCAGAGTAAGGCTTTCAGAGTTGGCGATCTGTCAGAGGTCAGTCGGTGTACACGAGTGTCTAAAATATGCTGCGCTTAACTTTTGGAGACAACAAGTAGATGAACATGTATGTGTGATTTTGTTATAAATAGAACCACTGCGTGCCTATGTACATTTCTGTATATAGGAAAAGCGGTCTCTCTTCTGCATGAAAGATAGTATAGACATCACTTCCCGTGATCCCCTCGCCCCATGACGTTCCTGCATGTGATAACATTACATGTGTCAATCAGCCCCACCCACTGCTTATGGGGACATGTGTCCTGGGGACAGAAGATGTTCTGTAATAACAACCCCTCCTGCCTTGAGTTTAAACCAGCATGACCCTGGTGTCCACTAATAGACTGTACTCTTCAAACCAATGTAATGGAAAATCGAAAATGATTATACGAATATTTACGTGAGAGGTGTCAGTCACAGCCTTGTTAGAACTGACAGCCACATCAGTATGGAAATTGACAGTCTTAACGCCTTGTGCGAATTGACAGAGAGACCCCAGTGAGACCATATCAGGTGATTGGGGCAAGATGTACCAAAGAATGGGTGGATCTGAAGATGATGTAAGTAAAACAATTGTTTCCGTTGTGCCAAATGTAGTAATGGGGTAAAATGCAAAAAATATTCTCAGGACCGGACAGAAGTCCTTCCCTATTAATATTCAGTAGGCAGGATTCCCCTTGGAAGGTATTGTGAATGGCTGCGCCTGCAGGCATAAAGGGACAGAATAACTTCATCTCTGCATCCACTTTCTCAAATGACTTTTGTTTTAGCCCCTACAATAACACTGAAGACTTCATGGAGCCGTTGACTTCCTGTGTATCCCACAGCTGCCATTCACACACTGTAATCTTTTTCTTTGGACAGCTTACACATTCGAATAGTTAGCGTCTGTCATCAAAACTTGATAAATGGTTAGAGTCTGTCATCAAAACTTGATAAATGGTCGACACCCCTTTCACTTTTGAATCACAACCAATTGCACTGCGGATATTGGGAGTTCCAAAGTCATGTGCGACTCACCATATCACTTTCGTGGTTTGTGATTTGGAGTTGGAGCAAGAAAGCCTACCAATTAGCACACTGCCGGCTTTAATGGAAAAAGCTTTTGGATGTCCGGCCTTTGGCTGTAAACTGGTTTCAGAAAAAGTACCTTACAGAAAAACTGATTTAAAAACATAATTTGATAGATAGTTTTTGTACAAAACACTATTTAGGGCCTTAATACAAGTGCCCTGGCAATCTCCTGGTGAAACATCGGAGGAAAATATGAGGAAATTGATGCAGAAACATAATTTCTCTCAAGTTATTCCCACAAATAAATAATATGGAGTATTTCTACCCCAAAGCCCCCACTCAGAGATACTGTTGGTACCTGTATCAGGGACTCCAGGAAGAAAGGCAGCCATTGGTCCGAAGTCTGGGCAGCTCTCAATCTCACCCATAGAGAAATATAGTGAAACACCTTGTTTACATTTCTAGAGAAAACCGGTTTATCATACTATGAGGGCGGAGGGTGTACATTTTTTAAGTGAACTGTGGCTGAGCTCACAGGAAAACAAAGCACTCAGGGGAATATGTACAAGCCCCTATCGCCATCACAACGTCACTTTCAGTGGCGTTGTGGTGGCGATAGGGGCCTGCCTATTTACAAGGCAGCGTTAAGCCACTTAACGTGGCTTAACGCTGCCTTGTAAATAAGGCCCCCTTTCATGCTATGCTTAGCGTGAAAGGGGTGGGTAGTGGGTGTTGCGGTGGGCGTTCCACCGCAACACCCATTGATTTTGACGCTGCCGCCTATTTACAAGGGCAGCGCCAAAATTAAGACCAGGGAAAACCTGGTCTTAACTTAGCGATATGAGGAGAAATGCTTTAGTTCTCCTCGTTTTTGCTGTTTCCATGTGTGCTGCCTTGTGCAGCACACATGGAAAAAGCAAAATGCCTTGGATTGTTTATGTGTAGGAAGGTGTCCCTTCCTGCACATAAACATTCCTTAAAAAACACATTTTGTATCTTCCATGTGTGCTGCATTAAGCAGCACACATGGAAGTGACAAATGACATTTCAGGATTGTTTATGTGCAGGAAGGGACACTTTCCTACACATAAACAATCCTCTCCTCAACACAGGCACCCTTGCACTATGGTGCAAGGGTGCCTGTGTTGGCGCCAGACTGCTAAGTGTAGTGCCAGCCCAGGGGGAAATGCAAGGCTGCACCATATTCTTGTAAATATGGTGCAGCCTTGCGTTGCTGAAGTGGCGGAGTGAGGCGTTAAGCCATGACGGCTAACTCCTCACTCCGCCACTTCCTTGTACATATGGCCCTCTAATTCTTATTACTAAAAGGTGTCTGTGAGGAATTCCTGGCTGAACTTTTGTTAGTTTATATAAGCAGCAAGGCCTATCAGGACTCAGCAAGGGTTTGCAGGATAGTTACAGGACATTTATCCAGGTCTGTCAGGGTTTCGAAGGGCACTCCAGCTAGAGTAATCCTACATCGACTACATACATTGGTGTCTGTGGAGGCAAGACCCAGACCTCTTTTCACCTGGATCAGCCATTGCACATGTGGGAGGGTGGGCGAGAGGAGGATGCACAGGGTAAAGAAAAAGCCAGTATTTACAGCTTTGCCTATCAGCTGCGGTTGTTTCTGTGTCATTTAGTTCCCCACTCTGTGAGTTCCCTGCACATTTAGTTTATTTTTCCATCTGCTCAGTTCCCTCGGGATTTAGGTTAGGCGGTCTGCCTTCCTGCTAAACCTAAGTGTTTTGTGTGTGTTTTCTTCCCCCACATATGCCTGTGAGGCTCATTCAGAGTAGTCTGGGAAACGCCAGGTGAAATTTTCAGTATGATACAAATGAAAGTTAAACATGAAACTTACAGTACGAAACAACTGAAGATAAATATAATTTCTTCCTACAGAGAACAAGACCTAAATACCTTTTTGATAGAGTCTGCACCGGAGGCAAATTTAAAAGTACATGGCAAATTCCAGAGGCTGGCTGGACCAGCCACATGTCATGCATCGAAGATGTATAGGACGAGCAGTGAGAGAATGGTAGCTTTAGGGTGTTGTGAGTTGTCTCAGAGAGACATAGGATGGGTGCCATCGTAGGGGGAAGCAGTGGGGATGAATGACTAGAGCCGTAACAGACCCCAGAAGTCAAATGAACACATCCTCTGAGTGTAGAAGGTAATGTATTTGGTGAAGAGGCAGGGGACAAAGTAAACACTGAAGTAGCATCCTTAGCTGCTTCCAGTGGCACCATTCAGTGCCATGTTTGTTTGGTCAACTGCAAGAACCACAGTAGCCATTTTGATCTCTAAATTGTGTGTTTGGCACTACCACGGCAGTCCAACAGCCCATAACCGTTGCAATGCATTTGTGGCTTTGCCCACATACAGATGCTGTTTACAGTGGTCGCCCCCTTATAAGGGAAGGTGTTGCCTATATAAAGAGAGCTTTGGCAGTGGCTAGATAGACATGTTAGACTTCAGGTAAGACAATTTTACAATGCTCTGCACTACATAGTGGGTTGGGGTGGTATTCTCTAGGTTCCACATTACCAGTTTACACAGACACACCTGAGAGACCTCCTACTTCTGTACATACAAGAAGTCCTCAATAGATTCTCACATGTTTTTATGATGTTGTTCTAGAATGCTGACAGTGTCACCATTACCCTGTGCTTTTTTGTTGGCCTTCTACTGGCTGTGCATCTTTCACAGGACTGCAAAAGCAAAGATCTTCACCTCAGTAGACTGCCTCATTTCACTCTAATTGCCTTAAATGATCAAGCCACTCAGGTTCCAAATATACCGTAGTCACTTGAAACCCATGTCTTAGCACACGCTACTGTTGTAATATTCTAAGAATTTCCTAGCCTGGGCATTCTAGCACTACTAGGTCACTTGGAATGACTGGACGTGGAGATTCGAGGTGGAGAGTTGAAGTGAGCGTCTGTCGGTTGTTCGGTTGGTGCCTATGGATTAAAGCTCCTTATATCCCAGAGCTATGTCGGAGTTGTCATTCAGCGCAAGCGGAGCTTAACAGTTACACAGCACATATTGTTTACTGAGGTGGGAAAGGAGAGTAATCCATGCGACAAACCTCATATCTAAAACAGCGACTGAAATATAGTTGATTTGTTCAGGCTTTGCCTCATTCAGCTGCTAAGTATCATTTTAATTGTGCAGCCTTGCACAGCTTTGTGAACCTGTTTACACACAGATGAAGTACAGCATCATCTGGTACCAACATTCTAAACATCTCCTTAACTACCTGGAATACATACCCCATTCTAATTCTACTCCGCATCCTATCTTCTCTCTAAATTCCCAAAATGCTTGTCTCCCCAACCATTCACAATGTTATGCTTGACAGAGTTCAACAAGCCATCCTCCATATAGGCTGCCATCCACTCTTCCTTCTTCAAAGGTTTGGCTTCACCAGTTGTACAAATTCCTGTTACGCACACATAATTCCAAGAGTTATTATCCACCTCCCTAAGAGGGAATGATAACCTGCTTAAGAAATGTTTTGTAACATTTTTTCCCCTGAACATAGAGTACCTCAAATAGAAAATCTTGTAACCTCATAGATAGTCTAGCAATACGTGCAGGAGCTCTAGATAAACCCTCTGTAGTCAACAACTTTGTCAACGGCTGTTAGCCTGAAACCGGTCCCAGGATGCTTGTTTCCGTTCCAGGGAAGACGTGGCTTCGCAGTTCGGGCTGGACTGTACCCATGAGGCACAGGGTCAAGACTGATTTGCATATAGCTGTGTCTGAACTGGGGTGGCGAAGTGAGCTAAAGAACGATAATGGATTCAACCCAGATCTGTGACTGGGGGTGAGTGTCTGAAAAGTTTCAGCGCTCGGTCCATCATCTCCTTGTGTTTGCAGACAATACATTTTCTAACCCACAAGAATTGGTGAAAATGTTCAAGTGCCCAAACACAAGCTAATGTCTATTTTTCTATCACAGAGCACTCCTCCTTTTGGGTGAGAAAGATCTAGATGTGAAAACAATTACAACCTCACCTCCATTCTTGCTTTTTTGAGCGAGTACACTTCCTAACTGTTTCCCACTAGCATCCGTAGTGACAAACGTTTCAGCTGTAGGGTTGCAAACTTGCAATGTAGGTTTATTGCCAACTGCCTGTTTAATTTCCATAAAAGATTTCTGGCACTGAACAGACCATCCAAACTTACTTTTGTTCTTAAGCAACATGCAGATTCCATGTCTTTTTTCTAAAAGGTTTCTACAAATTTGGAGTAGAACTCTGCTAATCCCAATATTGAGCAAGGCTCATCCTTGTTTTCAGGCGAAGGTACTTTACGAATGGCATCTACTAATTTCTCTTTGTGTTTAATCCCTATATCGCTAACTTTGTGACCCACGTACATGACTGTATGTTCTGCAAACTTGTATTTGTTAATTTCCACAGTAAGCCCTTTTTGTTTTAAAATGTTCAACACCTTTCTCAGGACTTCATCATGGTGCCTCCAGCTCTTTCCCATGATAAGTATTTCATCCTGGAAAAATGTTACTTCCTGAATGTGCCCAAAAAACTGCGTCATGAACCTGTGGAAAACTGCTGCTGCAAATGCAAGATCAAATGGCATGCGTCGGAATTGGTAGCATCCAAATGGAGTGCAAAACACTATAAAGTGCCAGGACCCGAAACCACCTGGTGATAAGCAGCTGAAAGATCCAAGATTGAAAGCCACTTGGCGTTTCTAGTGAGGGACCACATTTCATCAATATGTGGTAATGGAAATTGGTCCACTATTATGTTGTTGTAAGCCGCCCTAAGTCCACACATACACAAACTGTGCCATTTACTTGTCTGTCTATCACTAATGGAGAAATCCAATCAGAAGCCTCCACAGGATCAATAATGCGGCTTCATTAAGCTTATTTAACTCTACTTTAACTTCCTCCCTTACAATAAATGATAAGTTGCGTTCTTTATGTATTTTCGGATTAGCACCATGCATCAATCTTATTTTATGCACAAAACCTTTAATTTTCCAATTTTCCTGCTGAACACGGCCACGGCCACGGCCAGTTTCTGGTGTCCTCTCCCTCACTAGCAACTAACACTTGCTCAGTGCTATTTGGATCTAGAATAATGTTAAGTGTTCTCTGATTCTAGTACAGCAGGACCATCTTTAGCCACATCCAAATTACACATAGCATGTCTATTCTTAAATCTGAAGACCCGCCATACTCGCGGGGGCGCAACAGTGGCAGTCCAGCCACTGCAGCACACGCGGCCTGACCGCCATATCACAACTTTGGCGGTCGAACCGGCATTGCACTGCCACAGCCACCTGGGAACTGCCATTCCCTGGTGGGGGTAAGGGCCTCAGGAATATGCTGGTAGTGCTGCTGCAACACCGCCATGCTTGCCAGTTTCAGGAACGCCAGCGATGTCATAGAGGTCTTTACTCCATGAAAAGGCATTTTGGTCCTGAAACAAAGTGGCCCAATATGGCCCCCTGTTGCCCATTTGCATGGGGATGCATGCAGGGGGGCACAACATGTGCCCCCTATGTGCATGCACCCCAGTTCCTGCACAGCATGGACTGCACAGTCCATGCCGTACAGGAACCTTTATTGGTGTTACCATTGTGGTGCCCATTTTGAGAGGCACCGCTGTGGGACCACCCAAAAAAGAGAGGAAACCTGTAATCTGGCGGGAGGTGTGCACATGGGTTTGGTGGTGAGGGAGCGGGCTACCATGGTGGCGGTCTGCTCCTGCACTGCCAAACTAGTGTTCAGACCCAAACTGTCTCATGCCTAGCATATCAATTTTCTCTCCAGTATAACTTTCAGGATTAATACCTGATGGTTCCAAATGTTCCCCAATAACTCTAATAAAATGGTTCTGCCACACACTTTTTTGCAACAATGATATATTGAGAACCAGAATCTGCAGCCACTTGTATCACCACTCCACCTAAAGATATCCAACACAGGGGTTTGTTATCCCCATCTCCAGAGATTTTTATCACCCCCCTCTTTTTGTACTCCCACTTAAAACTATTTTCTTCAACAATTTCATCTGATGTGAATTCTTCTTCAGTGCTCCCCTTTATACAAGCTACTTTATGACTTGTATTCTTATTATTCTCTTTACGTTTATAGACCCTTGCAAAATGTCCTATCAAGCCACATTCCATACATTTGGCTGATTTAGCTGGACACTTATCATACCTAGCAGAATGAGAACTACTTCCACACTGGTAGCATGCATAATTTACATTAGAAAAACCTGAAGATCGTTCCACCTTCTTTTTTTCCCTTATCTTTCTTCATGCTGAATTGTCCTGAATTTTGTGCAAACTTATTCTTCCCATCTGATATTTTACCAACAGTGCCACCTTCATCTTTTTTATCCTGTGCTAGCATAACTTGGGCACACCTCTCAGACAACTCCGCTTTCTTTATGATTGCAATGATGTCCTTCAGACTAGACTCTCCTCCCACCTCCCGTCTGTCATGAATGAATTTGCTTTTTGCATACATTACTATCTGGTCTCTTCCCAACTCATCATTATGTAAATTGCCAACCCTACACGTAATGACAAGTTTTTTATATGCTGACACATAATCCTCTGTTTCATGCTTTTCCTATTTCCTCTGGAAAAAAGCATGTCTCATAACCGCAACACATACAGTAGGCTAGAAATGTCCATCCAAGTCTAATAAAGATATTTTAAAGATGTCTAAATCTCCAGAGCTGCTTTCTCATTTTTGTAATTGATTATAAATTCTCAACTGTTTCTGTATTCCATGATACTTTTTTTCCTCTCTTCATCCACCCTGGATTAGCTTTAAAATGTGGAATGCGTCTACTTATAATACTTTCTTCTACCGACTCATGCGTAGTAACTCTGTTTCCACACCATTTTCTTGAATTCGTTCTCCCAATTTCTCCTTCCCGGACTAGCTAACTGCAAAATAACATTTATGCTTCTGTTAACTCTTTCCATGACAGCATTACCCTTAGGATGATAAAGGACTGTACATTTCTGCATAATGCCAGCAAATTCCATGAACATTTCCATTTCTTTCGATTTGACTTGGACACCATTGTCCGTGAGCACAGATGTAGGAAAACCTTCTCTCAAAAATATTTCATTCAAGAACATAAAGCTAATATAAAACTATATCAAACTAATGGCGCAACTACCTATAAACTTTGCACCTCACAACATTGAGAACCCAAAAATGCAGAACAACGTGTGCAGATCACTGTAACCCTCTCTATGCATAAATAAATAAAAGTAGGGAAGGTGTGCCCATCACAAAGCACTCAGCAAGACAAAATAAAATAAAAACTTCCCACAAAATAAACACAGGGGTGTGCCAGTCACCGTGCACCAAATACATGGTGCAACAAAAGTATTCACTAATGTAGAGAAGGTGTGCCCATCACTGATGCCAAAGATATCCTGCCCACAGGTGTGCCAGTCACCGAGCACTACGATTCTTCACAGCAGGATAGAAAATGGAAGAAAACTGCAGAATCACCACAGGAGCAGCATGTCTGCTTGAAATACCATGACCGCATACACAGTGCCGTCAATTTCTTGGGGAAATAGGGCTTGCTTTGCAATCGTAGCTTTTGTTTCTGCAGGTGATGACTGAATATACATGTCACAGAGAACAGCGTTCAATTTTGTGAGAAACTTGGGCTTGCTTTACCACCAATGCCCTTGTTTCTAGAGGTGGTGGTAATAAACGCAAACGTCACAGAACATAAAGTCAGCAGAATTGTGACTGCATCGAAGAATGCTCAGACACGCTGTGGCAAGGAGAGTCACTGCACCAACGGAGCTTGCTGCCAACATCAGAGGACTCCACAATGCACGGCTCAAGAGGACAAAACTGCACATGAAGCTAAGGGATGCCCCCAAAACCTTCACTTCAGATCCAGCTCGCGCACACTCCAACTGCCACAACAGCAGAATGTAGAAAACTGCCCGAAAATGCTCCAAATTCACCACTCAAAAGGATGCCGTGATGCCAAAAAAGCATTGATAACTGCATTAAAAAGCAAAAACTTACAGGAGGCTCGAACATTAAGAAGGACATACAAGAAAACAACTAGATTGGCAAAGAGAGCTTGTGAGGATACATGCTGGGGTGATTTAGTGATGGCCACCAAAGTGGGGGACAATGCACTCTTCTGGAAAATAATTGTTAATGGGAGCAGGTCCTCAAACCCTCAGATAGACTGCCATCTGAACACTAACGTATGGGTAGAACATTTTACCTGACTGTATGAATCCCCACCTATTGACACTGCACCATATTTCTATGCCCCTTTACACGATATCTCCCCTGAACCCTTCTTCTCCATTGAGGATACTAGAAGTGCAATTACTTTAATCAAACCGGGCAGAGCCCCAGGTCGAGATAAAATCCAAGGCGATTTATTTCGTCATGATTTGTCTCTATGGGCCCCATATATTAATTGTTTGTCCAATGCCATGGCGGAGGGAGCCCCTATACCTGACACATGGTAAGGAGCCGAAATCATCCCCCTTTTTTAGGTTGAGCATTCAAGACCTGTTGTAATTTCTCATGTTGGCTTAAAGCCATCCCCCTGCTTTTGATTTGTTTGTTTCAGAGTCCTTCAAAAATCCTTGCTTGCCAGTGGTCAGTCCTGCCTCTTTGTCCCTCCTTTTTCTCTTCCGTTCCTCCCATGCAGCAGGGACTAAGTACTGTCTCATCACACTAAAGTTCTTTGTCTGTTCTCTACTACTTTTTTTCTTGGTTTCCTGCTCTGTTTGCCTGTGTGTAGTTTTGGCACCATAGCTGATTACATTTAAATATAGTTTTCCTCCCTCCCACCTCCTCCTAATTCCACAGTTGCATTGGGGGTACGTCTTTCACCATGCCTCCTTCTTCGTGGCTTTTAGCAATTTTCGCTGTCGACCGTCATTTGGTCTTTTTTTTAGTAGTATGTTAGTTGGTTTTGGGCTTCGTTTTAATGAGGATTGGGCTTGTTCCTTTTGTGAAAGCTGCTGCTGCTGCAGCGCGCTCTGTGTACAGGCAGCATGCTTTAAAGGTGTGCGCACTGGGCACCTGATGATGAGAGCGTGCCCCACCCCTTTGCTTCTGTGCAGGGCGGCCGCAGTGCTCAGGCACCAGTCTTTAGGTATGAACAGCCACTCAACAGGAATGCAGTGCAGGCTGGTCACTGTGGGTGGTTCCCATCACGCTCTCGCCGTCAACAAGTGGCAAGGTTGGAGGTAATCTAAAATGAGTTATACGGTGAAAAAAAAATAAAAACAGAGGCACTGAACTCCCTCTTTCAGCTAGGTTAGCGCTCTCCCCACAAACATTTGCCTGAGGCGCGTTCCTCACATCGGTGTTCAGGCTTTCAGGGCATGCCTTCTTTTCAGACAATCCTCCCCCAAGCATTCACGCTTTGTGTATTAGCTCAGAAGAGCTGCTACATAGCTGCCAAGGTTTCAGATTGCTATGTGTGACATTTTCTTAATTTCAGTGTGATTAGGAGTGACATCTCAATGACCATGAGTGACACTATATCGAGAGCAAAATAAAGCAATGAATAAGAGGGAAACATATAAATATCAGAATTTACAGCCATTTGAACAACGAGAATTTTTTTTTAAAAACTGCTGCAAAGCATCACAAGAGATTAGAGATTGTAATCTGATCGCACTGTAAAGCTGGGCAGGACGGCCCCCCTGCTGGAGAGATCTTGTTTTATTTGGCACAGGGCGCCGCCCATGGTGCTATAATGAGGCAAACTGCATGCAGAGCTAGTCAATTAGCACAGCACCTCCTCCCTCCCGACTCTATTACACTCTAGTATGTGCACTAACGTGTCACTGCTGAAGTAGAGGGAGGCTGCTTGACTGCACAATTCCTAGAGTACAGGAGATCGTAGGCAGCTCAGAATGAACCCAATTTTATAGCAACCACATACCTGGCAGGCACGGGACGTGAGAGAGCCATCCGTGCTGAAATAAGTGTAAAGGCGTGCAGCGGTAAAAATCAAGTAATTTAAGGCGCTTGTACTGCAACTCCTGCTGCTTGCGGCGGCGCTTGGCTCAATGGGACAGTCTAGCCATTGATGGGAGATAACCTAAGTGACCCTGAGTGAGTGTGGGGCTGTCACCAAACAAGCTCATTCTGGCACCCATCTGATACCTTTGAAATTCCCACCTGTCGGGACCTGCAACGCGGCTACATAGAGATGCTTATAAATAATTGGACTCAGCAAGGATTGAATAAGTATTTACTTACTGCGGCCCAGGCAATGATTCTTCTAAAGGTACTCACCAGCTGCACAGTCCGTGAGTGGTGTGCTCGCCTGCTGCTCTGCGCTCCATCGCGGCTGCCACTGTCCCGTGAGTCGAGAGCCCAGTCATCGGGAATCGCAATGTTGATTCATTTAATTTAAGTTTGACCGCGGCGGTGCGAGCGGAACTACCATTTGCCATATAGAAACTTTGCTGCCTGACCCCTGCTGCGCCACAGGCGCCAGCAGGATGTGACGTATCACGGCTATCGAAAGTCGGCTGCTGACGCTGGGCGCAAATTATTACATTGTAGCACAATCACTGCTCAGACAGCCAGCCCCAGCATGCCGGAGCAGCGCGCTGCCACTCTCCAGCCTTACATTTCAGACTAGCATTGGAATTAGCAACGCTATGGCTTGACATTCCGGGGGCAGGCGCAAATGCCAATAATGCATGACAATGCATTTCAGTGCGGTGATGCGGACCACCACACTGAAATGCGTTAGTCTCCGCGTGATGCATGATACTTGGCAGAGCTGCTGCTAAACAGGACACGTGTCTGTGAGAAATACGTTTTGGAACTTCAAAAACGTAAGTTTACAACATTTTATCTTTTTAACAACATGCTGCTTCAGTGATTTGCCCAAATTCACAGGATGTTGAGCCCATGCCGAGACTCAATCCTCCATGTCTGCTGCTCTTTGTTTTTTTCCTACACCGCGTTGCGTATGCTAGCGGTCACAGCAGCGGGTGGTTTTGCCGTGTAGCGGGGGCCTCCTTCAATAAAGCCACCGTGCTCCATGCTGCCTGAGTGGTTTGCCCACATTCACAGGATGCTGTGCCCATGTAGGGACTCAAGCCTTCATGCCTGCAGCCGCACATTGTTTTTTTTTCTCCCACCTATTCCGCATTGCGCTGTTTGTTCACTTAACAGGCTTACAAGCACTTCCCATAAGTGCCCCCGCTTCATCTTTCAACCTTGCGGCCGTTTTGGGCTCAATAATTAACATATTACAAAGTTCCAAAGATTTATTTGCCAGCCTTTTATTTCACTTAACTTAACCAACTTAGCCGATCCTAGTTTAGTTTGCAAGTGCTTGTTTTTCAGCAGATCCTCGTTAGTTGCTTGCAAACTAACGAGGATCCGTTGAACTACAAGCGCTTGCTAACTAACGAATCGGCTAACACACAAGTGATTGCAGCTTGTGCTTTCAGCCTATCCTTGCCCCTCCTCTCCAGCCGTCCTCTCCTGGTTTCGTTTTTCAGCAAACACTCGTGCTTTCAGCTGATCCTCGCCCCTCTGACTCCTCTCTCCTGGTTCAGCAAGCACTCAACGGTGCTTTCAGCTGATCCTCGCCCCTCCGACCCCTGTCTCCTGGTGATAGGCATCCCTGTAAATACGTGTGCTAAGTCAGATACACTTACTTCAGAGCCGAGGACATTACCAGCTGCCTGCTCCCCGGAACTAAGGGTGGCACATCAGCTCTATCCAGCCACAGCCTCCCTATCGTAGCAACATGTGTAACTGCAATGGGGACAACAGCAACCAGATGTAAAACGCCAAGGTAGGTGACCCTAGGTATTTCTTTTTTAACACTCCATATGAGAGCTGTGTTTTTTACAAGCCGATTCACTTTTAAAATAATGCTTCTTTCACAAAGCCTGTGTATATTGTTCATTAACTTTCTGCATGTTTCTGCAGTCCCTAATTCAGCCCTGCCATTGCTGCTTCATCGCTTGTGTTGGTTCCCTTCCTCCCCCACCCCCGCCACCCAGCTGTTTCTGCTTGCTTTCCCACCCCCTACCATACTACTCCACCCTCTGTCCTGCTTTAATTGCCACCAACATCCCTCCCTCGTGTTGGTTGTTTACTTTTTTCTCTAGGACGGTAGAAAATCAGTGACTGTTCGGCCTCACACTTAAGGTAGTGAAAGCTGAAAGCATGTAATGTACCATTTAAAAATGACAGCTAATATACAATATTAATGTTAATGGAAGCGGAATGTAGATCTGCTGTGTTAATGCGGACAACTAATAGGGAAGACTCGACGGGCCTGTTGATTCTCATCTGCCGCCAGTTTCTGTGTAATTCGAGGAATGTTATATCAGTAAGAAATTAAATCATCAAGCTTTCAAAAGAAAAGGATGGCGAAACGGGTGTGGTGTCTGGAGGGTGGGGCGAAAGTAGTGGTTGGGGAGTTTAGTATTAGAGTAGGTGGCCCATTTACTTTTTGGTAAATCATTTCCGGTACAATGGTCAAAACACTAGGTTTAGGAGAGTTGTGAAAAATAGGTCGTGGTTCTATAGCATTGGCGACCCTCAAACCCCATGGGTTGGCTTTGCAGAGCAAACGTAATCATGGGAGTCAGGTTTACGAAATTATTCATGGGGGTCCATGCCAGGTCATATGAACTACATTGGGGGTAGGTGCCTTAAACATAAACCGATTTCCAGTTCAGAGAACCCAGGAATGACCACACTCTCTCCCTGTCCCTTGAACCATGCGTAAACCACTTTTTAAACAAGCATTTGCAATGCAATAGTTCTGGCATTTACTCGAGTTTAAGCTATTGGCATTGTAAATGACAATGCGTTTTAATTATGTTTCAAAAAACGAAACATAAATAAAACGCATTGTCATTTACAATGCCATTAGCTCAAACTCACGTAAATGCGAGACCTGTTGCATTGCAAATGCTTGTTTTAAAAGGGGGATAAGGGGCCTCCCGCGAATTATAGGCCCATTAGCCTTCTGGATACTGCCCAGAAGGTGTATGCTAGGCAATTGCTCGATAAGCTTAATGAGTGGATGCAGGGAAGGGAAATTATGATCCTATACCAAGCATGATTTAGACTGAAAGTTAACACCATTGACCAAGTCCTAAGGCTGTTATTTATTCTTTGGAAATATACTAAGCTTAGAGAAGAGCCTATCTACATTTCATTTGTTGATCTCAGAGCAGCCTTTGACTTTGTTCCTAGAGGGTTGCTGTGGGTATCCTTAAAGGAACTGGGAATCCCCGAGATCTTACTTGGGCAAATAATAAATCGCCACCAGAATAATTATGCTCAAGTTTGTTGGGGTCCTGGGGGGCAACTAACTGACAAGAATCCAATCTGCAGAGCGGTGAGGCAGGGGTGGGTCCTAGCCCCCATCCTATTTTCCCTTTCTGTCAACGATGTAGTGGGCGCAGTCTCAAAGGGGAATATAGATGCACCAAAACTAGATGGGGTGGGGGTTCCTGCACTACATTTTGCAGACGACACCCTCCTAACATCCCAGACTCCCATGGGCCTCCAACAGCTCCTGGCAAATTTTAATGTCTATTGTTCATCTAAGGGCCTTAAGATCAATATTTCCAAAACAAAGTTCATGGCAGTTTGACCCCATAAGGCATTTAAGCAATCCTTAACCTTGGCAAAGGACTTTGGAGCGAATGCACAGATTCAAATATTTGGGAATAATGCTTGATAGTAAACTATCATGGCTACCCCATATCGAGAAGAGAAGGGCAGTGATTCAGTGATTTATAGGAGGTATCAGGGGACAACCTCAAGGGGAGCCCTCCCCGCTATAGATCTGTATAAGTTAAAGGCCCAATCCGCTGCTCTATATGGGGCTGAAATATGGGGCCACATGAAGACAGACCTTCTTACAACTAGTGAAAACAAGTTTGTACGCTCGCTCCTCCACCTCCCTACTAGCACTCCCCTAATCCCTATGGGCCCTATTTACGAGAAACTAACTCATCGCGGAGCCACAAGTCATTTTGATGCGCTGCGTTATTTTCGAAGCACAGGGATGCAGCATATTTACAACAATATGTTGCATCTCTGTGCTTTTCCCTGCGCTGGAGCACAAACTGCTGCCATGCACCAGGGCAGGCACCCTTGCACCATGGTGCAAGAATGCCTGCGTCGTGGGGAGATTGTTTTTGTGCAGGAAGAGGCACCTTCCTGCACAAAAACAATCAATTGAGGTGATTTCCTCTTCCAATGCGTGCTATAGAATGCAGCCTGCATTGAAAGAGGAAAGAAACGAGGAAAAATGAAAACCTTTCTCCTCGTTGCGCCTCGCTACGCCACCCCTAGGGTGGCGTAGCATTCTGATGCATTTCTAGGTTTGCGATTGCTCGTAAATCTGAAAATGCATCAGTGGACATGGGTGTTGCGTCACGCCCCTAACACGCAAAGTGTTGAATGAAAAGGGGCGATATTTACAAGCACACGTAAAGCCACGCAGGGTGGCTTTACGTGTGCTTGTAAATATCACGCAGCAGGTTGCGCCGCCAATGTGTCACGCAGCGTGACGCACCGGCAGCGCAAGGGGCTTGCAAATAAGCTGCTATATTTTTGGATGTTGCTTTAAAAAGAGTGGGGGCCCTTGCTGGACTTAGACCCCTATTATATTGGGTAAGACTTTGGACGACCGAGGAGCTTTGCCCGTATTGGAGGGCAGTAGAGGAACTGTTGACCCTAGATACACGTCTTACATTCCCATGGTTTAAACCTATCCGATATTGGCTTGACAGGTTGGACCTTTGCCATTTTTGGACGGACCCTAGTTCATTGGTGGGTGCATCCAAACCACAATTGAAAGCCCGTTACTGGAAGCTCATCCAGGTCAATTTCCACAGCTCCTCTAATCATGGTAGGTTGACACTGTAGTTCCTCTCTATTAAGGATACTGCCAGTTATGAGGAATTTCTCGACCTACCACTTAAGCACCTAGAAAAATCACTTTACTTAAAATTTCACTATGACACACTTGAACTAGGGCCGCTTATGGCTTTGTGGGGTGCCAGCGGAAGTGTTGGTAGCACGTCTATATGCACCCTATGCTCCAAGTTACAGATTGAAACAGTACACCACATGATGTTTTTTTTGTCAAGCATACAAAAATCCGAGAGGGAAGTGGATACGACCATTACGTAAATATCTTGGAGTACGGAGGTATCTGGAGGCACTAAGAATTCTGAGGGGCAACACGTCCACTTACATAGTCTTTGCAGTAAGCAGCTATTTATTTTTAGACACCCTTATAAGGAAAGAGAATGGCCTTAAATTTTGAATTGGTGGTTTTTAGCATTATTTTAAACTAGAAACAAATTGGGATTAGCCATGAAAGAGCTTGCCTTGTTGGAGATCAGGAACTAAGACAAGTTCTGCACTTTTGAACACAATAGTGAAATAAAATAAGCACATTAGCCATGATCTCCTATTCTTATACAACTGATGTACAAGATGTGTTTTGTTCTATGTATTTTATATTCTTAGAATAGGGAGCCCAAACAACTGTTTTATGACAATTTTAAAATGGATTGATCTTATTTACAAAACGTTTTTACTTTATGTAATTGTCCTAAAGACTGTTTTTATGTTTGCATGTATTATGAAAAAACCTTCCGAAATAAAAATTATTGACTGACTGACTAGTTCTAGGAAAAACAAAGTCCTCCACAATCCAGACATGATTCACAAGCTGTATTTCAGTATATTCCCTTACAATCAAAATAAACGGCAGGACAATCTAAAGGTGCAGAAAAATTAAATCCATGGGTTCACAAGATTGCTCAGCCCATCGCCAAATTCTGTAGTAACTTTCCAAGTTAAGTAGTATTTCAATTGAGCAACCTCATACAGCTTCGTGAACCTAATATTATTCCTGTCTTTCAGCTCTAGGAAATGATAGAGTTTCAGCAACTTTAAAAAGTGGGTTTTGCAAAGATTATTACGAGGTGTATCGTATGACATAGTAGGAAGAGGGAATTGAAATCTTGCTGTCCTAAACCTGAGAGTATTCTCTTGTATATATTCACAACTTTGAACTGCCGGTGGAGACCAACAGGAAGAATACGAAATGTGATGGCATCCAGGTGTCTCTGATTCTCTTTCTTTTGTCCCATTCTGCTTACCTCCGATCTGCTACGGGCCAGCATGCAAGTACTTTGCATGGTCACCAATGGGGTCCGGGAAGTAATGATATTGGTGTCGTTCCTGTTGGATCTGGAGTGCCACGTTAGTGCAACCTTCATTCACCATTCTATTACTGCACTCTTTTTGAGATATCAACAAGCACATAAAGCTATCTTGGAGGCAAGAAAAATTAATGGGCCATATCAATATGGAAACTACAAGATCTAAAGATCACCCAAATTCTTCTATCCTACAGATATTAAATGGAAGTAATGTCTTGCCTCCCGACAAGGGCTGAAAAAATGGGACATAACTTTTGACCTTCTTTAGCCAGCTATCATCCTGATTACTATAGATTTCTTATCAAGAAAATTCTATGAAAAGGGTGGACTCTCTAGAAACAAAGGCCACGGACAGGTCTCAGTCTAAAACATAGGATACTCTCCCTGCCTTTGTATTCACAGGGATGGTGGAAAATTCCTCTTCTAAGGAGAGAGAAGAGAAACCAAACATGGTGATCAAATGATGGGCAGAGAAAGATGAGATTTTAGGTACAGAGATAAATCCAGATCACCTCTCACGTTTTCATGGTCCATCTACATATACCACTAACTGTGACTGGCAAAATATTACTTGAATCTCGTGCTGCCTGTTTACCATATGGTGAAAACCACATACCACAGGCTGTAGAGTTATCCTGTAAAATCTAAAAAATGGTGACCTGATGTTTCTGATCTCTCAGAGGGCACAACAGTTATTCGATATTGTCATCCAACTCTGTTTGGACATCCTGCACTGTACAGCCATAGGAACCCTTAAACAAAGGTAATGCAGACTTGTTTCTTTTAAGTTCCCGGAGTTCCGGAGGCCAGTGTCACAATATGATCACAATTAATGCAATTGAGAAGAACCAATTTTCTCTATATCCTTCGTGTCTGGTGGCATTCTGTTAATACATCACTGGAATATTGATTCTAGGCCTTAATTGGCATAATACATGGAATTTTGAACCAGTTGCTCACCTGTTTAAAGTTTCTCTGATCTACAGATCCGTATGAGACAGTTTTAGGTTCAGTTTCATTTACATTGTACTTAAATACTGAACAGTACTGTCCTAGCGTGGAAGGTACTTTCAGTGTTAAACAGTTTGCTCGTCCACCAATACCGCCATCTTGCATAGTCATGTGGCTGTGCCTCTGCCTTTCCTCCATGTGCTGCGGAACACATCTATCACTGGCTCACATGCATGAAACATTGTTTTATTCAGGTGTTTGCACTATACCTATGCCTCTTTTCAGATCACCTTTCTGTTCAGGGCCTCGATTTACAACAGTGTTATTCTCTCAGATACCCCTGGAGCTGTTCTCCACATATAAAAACATACCTGAAATAAATATTATATATATATATATATATATATATATATATATATATATTCACTGAAAAAAACATAGGTTTTAGGGACAGTTATAGTTAGTTGGACATTTCACTCATACAAAACCATAGAAATTCCCCGTTATAGTTAGTTCAGCTAACTATAACTCGCGCCCCACAATGCACTGCTGATGACGTCACATATTACATCACTCATGACATGGTCAGTGACATCACTGATGACATCACTGATGACATCTCAAATGACATCCCTCCAAAACAAAAACGGCCTTTTTAAAAAAAATATATATATTTTTAAAATAAATTTTGGGGAAGGGGGCCGCGTGGCCCCCCTCCCGGGCCACTTGTAGCCCCGGGGACCCCATTCCCGGGGCTGGCCCTCTCCGTTGGGTACCGTGGGGGGTCCCCAATCCCCCACGGTCCCGCCGGCTCCCCGCGTCCCTCGGGAGCCGGCATTGCTTTTCCACATGGGGAGCTGCTAAAATGCAGCGCCCCGTGTGGAAAGCAATTTGCTTTGAATTTTGGAAGAGAGACAGGTTTCCTGCTCTCTCTTCCAAAATTCAAAGCAGTTTGCTATGACAGGACGGAGCCGCGAGGCTCCCGCCTGTCATAGCAAACAGCAGTGTCCCGAGGATGGGCCCCCGGGACACTGCAGGAGCCGACCCTGGGGGTGGTGGTCCCCAGGGCCATCACAGGCTCCAGGAGGGGGCCACGCGGCCCCCCTCCCAACATGTTCAAAGCCCCGGGGAGGTGGTGGTCCCCGGGGCTCGAGAGGTCTGAAACGGACCCCCAATTTAAAATTCTTAGTGCCCCGGGGAGGTGGCGGTCCCCGGGGCGTGTGGAGGGGCTCGAGCCCCCCACACAAGTAATTTAAAAAAAAAAAAAAAAACCCGGGGGTGGCGGTCCCCGGGGCTGCGGGAGGGCCGAGTGCCCTCCCGCACCATTTGTTATTTAAAGCCCCGGGGTGGCAGTCCCCAGGGCTTGGGGGGGCCTTAGAGGCCCCCCAACAAATATTTAATAAACCCCGCATGCCCCCGGGACTTGGCCCAACCGGGGGCCAAATAACAACGAAGCGCGGGAGCCCGTGCTTCGTTTTTTTCTTTCACGGCGGGATCCTCGCATCCTAAGCGCATCCCGCTGAGCAGGCCTAGGGGGTCAGGGTGTTTCTACCCTGCCCCCTTTTTGCGTTTTGCGCACTTGTTTCTACTGTTTTCTTGTGACTCGGTTCTTTAGCATACAGCTCGTGATCGGGAGGGTGCGCGGATCCTCCGCTGCCATAGATATATATGTGTTTTTACTTTTGATTTTCTCAGCAACTACTGAACGGATTTACACCATTTAACAAAAAGGGTTCTTTCTGAACCAAGAACTACCTCTTTGCCAAATTTGGTGTACTTCCGTTCAGCAGTTCGGGCTGTAGCCGTGTCTAAAGTTTCCTATGGAAAATTGCATGGGGAAAACACGTTTTGGGACCCCCTTTTTTCTCGGCTTTTTTCTCGGCCCCCGCTTGCCGAATCACCCCGAAACTTTCAGGATAGGAGCGGACCGGAGCGGGCCATAAGTTTTGAGAATTTCGCGAAGATTCGTCAACCGGCGCCAAAGGTATTGGAAATAGAATGTTGCGAATTTCCTATGGAAATAGGTCCTAACTATAACTATCTACTGGCGACCGCCAGTAGATTATGATTATATATATATATATATATATATATATATATATATATATATATATACATACATACATACATACATACATACATACATACACACACCTCATGAACCGGTCATCACGATAGATCAAATGCCTGACCTGAAAAATATGTTTGACATCTTGTATGACTTGGATGATGAAGAAATGACGGAAGGACAAATACTTGAACATTTAAGTATAGGAACGGATAAAAGACCAGAAAGTGGATTAAAGAAAAAATCGAAATACTGCCCTGTCTTGTCTCCTGGCAATAGAATTGACTTATTTTCAGATGCCATAATTGAAGAACTGGAAAGGATGCCTAAAACACGGAATCCAAATCAAAGAAAGAATTTAACAACTAAAGAAAGAGAAGCCATTGAAAAGTTAGTGGAAAATAAAGAAATCACAATAAAACCCGCCGACAAAGGGGGAAATATTGTGGTGATGGACACAAGTGATTACATCAGAGAGGCATTACGACAATTAAACGACACCACTAATTACTGTAGATTAAAAAATAATCCAATAAACAAAAATGACGATGGATTTAAATCAATATCTGCAGCAATGGTATGACAAAAATCTCATTAGTGATAATGAAATGAAATTCCTGAGTAAAGAATTCCCAGTAATACCATCTATATATTTCTTGCCAAAGATACATAAGACGCTCATATACCCATCTGGGAGACGCATTGTCTCCTCATGTGACTCACTTTATGAAAACTTGTCACAATATGTGGATAGATTTCTGGCACCAATTGCACAAAGTATGAGCTCATACTTAAGAGACACGGGAGATTTCCTCAGGATTCTGACTGGAATAACCTGGAGTCAACAATATCTTCTAGTAACAATAGACGTGGTATCTTTATACACGTCCATCAGACATGAGATAGGACTGGCAGCTTACGAGTATTTTCTTAAACAGCGAAACATCACAGAACTTAACCATACCCGAATGCTCCTCAAAATGATAGAAATCTGTCTCACAAATAACATTTTTCTTTTTAATAAAGAGCTCTTCAAACAAGAGTGTGGGACAGCTATGGGCATTTCTTTTTCCCCAAATTATGCGAACATCACGATGGGGTGGTGGGAGAGAACCATAGCATGGAGTACAGACAATCAGGATGACTTAGAGCGGATCATCGTGTGGGTCCGCTATATTGACGACTTGTTTCCTATTTGGAATGGAACAGAACAGGATTTCCAGAAGTACTATTTGAAACTCAACACCAACCAAGTCGGCTTGTCATTCACATGTACCACAAACAGAAGAGAAATTGATTTTTTTAGACACCAAAATCTATATAGAGAATGGGCAAATACATTCCACACTTTTCAGGAAAAAGACCGCAACCAACAGCATACTGCATGGGACGAGCTTTCACCCAAGACCATTAATAGACAGCATCCCTTATGGGGAATTCATGCGCATGAAAAGAAATTGCTCTAACAGGACGATGCGGGAAAAAAGATTCAAGAAACAATGAGCAGACTCCGAATGAGGGGATACAATGAAAATACATTAAAAAAATGCAAAAGACGAATTGATAAAAAATCAAGAGAGGAAAAATTGATTACAAAAACTAAAAACAATGCAAATAAAGAACTTGGAGCTCCCGATTTGTTACCACATATAGCAAAGAAAGTGGAAGAATCATCAACAAAATCAAAAAATATAGGCATCTAATCTCAGGGGATCCAGATATAGGAAAAATCTTGGGTTCAAAACCAGTAGTCACCTATAGAAAAACTAAATTTCTGAAGGATTTACAAGAGCCACTTTCAAGAAAAGCAACAAACAAACTGGCTAACAGACCGAAATAAAGGCTTTAGAAAATGTAATTTGTGTAAAGCCTGTAAAATAGGTAAAAATGTGGCATCTATCATGGAACCAAATGGAAATATAATCACTATTTATCAGAATATCACTTGCACATCTAGATTCGTCATCTATATAATAGAGTGCAATTGTGGGATGAAGTACATTGGTAGTACAACATGCATGCTCAAAAAACGCATCCTCGAGCACATTCGTGCAGTAAAAAATGGGGATACAACATATGCCACAGCCAAACACATGACTAAATGTCAAAAAGGAGATTGGAGAGCGATGAACTATTATGGAATCAAAATGATACCGCAAGGAGAGCTTGGAGGAGACAGAGTTAAAAAGTTACATCAAATGGAATCATGTTTCATCATAAGGCTCAGAACAAAGACCCCCAGAGGCATGAACAACGATGAAGAACTTTTTGTACATCTTGAATAAACTGCAGTTTTTCTAATTCATGAACCCAAATTTGGACGTAATACTACATTCCATAGATGCATTGTAGATGTGTGGGTACTACACCATGTATGTTGAATGAGTAAGATGTTCTTATGGCTCATACTAATCAAAGGCACTAAAGCATTAAGAATATTATTTATATCTACGAAAGAGGTACTGAATCTAAAACCTGCATCTATAATAAGAAAACCGGTACTATACCGGTAAGCATATCGTCCATAATGAAGGGTAATTGAAGCATTCGTTAAATGTGCAAACAGTAAAAAATATGGATTACAAGATATTGTAAAAGAAAAACTTATGACAAATGTAAATATCTGACAAAACGTGCAAGGTCTTTCATGTAAATAGTATATATAAAGTTTGTTTCATTTTGAAGTGATTCAAATACACTACAACTCCCACAATGCCACTTTGAGGCTTGGGTGGGTTTAAATAGTGTAAGCAAAGAAAGACTCACTAACCGTGAGAAAAGCCGTGGGAGGGCTGAAACGCGTTGGTTGGAGTGTGATACCAAGAATAAATTAAGCAAAACCCAGCTCGGAGTGCCGCGTCCTTTGTTGTGCAAAATTGAATCAGGGCCAGGATCCGGCCCCTATGCAGAGCACCCGCTGTGGAGCGCTTCGAATCTATGAGGATCACTTTGCAGGCAATATATATATATATATATATATATTTCACAAGAGTTGCCTCAAATGAAGGAGCCCACACACGGGTAAATATAGCTCTTCAGATTTAATCAGGGCTGCAGTGCAACTAAACTGGAAGCGCACAGCATATCAGTCCAGCCGACGCGTTTCGGGCCCCCTGCCCTTTGTCATAGGCTCATTAACACTGGTGTGCGAGATCGATGGTGCATTTCAATTTAAATGAGTTCCCTGCCCAAGTGGGCGCGGCCGCTCGCACGGCCTCCTGGTCCTCGTAGTGCAACCTTGTTTTGCTCATGTGAGACGTCCAGCAGTCCAGTGAATTCATTTAAAATAACACCGCAGTGGGTTGCTCTGTCAGCTTTCAGTACTAGCACACGCACCTTCCTGCCCTGATTACCAGCTCCCGTCCTGTAACTGACGAACACCGCTTGGCATCATCCAGGTCTACTGACGTAGCGGTGCTCCTTCGCGGCTAGGCTAGCCGCTAAACATAATCCACAAGAGTTGCCTCAAATGAAGGAGCCCACACACGGGTAAATATAGCTCTTCAGATTTAATCAGGGCTGCAGTGCAAGTAAACTGGAAGCGCACAGCATATCAGTCCAGCCGACGCGTTTCGGAACCCCTGCCCTTTGTCATAGGCTCATTAACACTGGTGAGCGAGATCGATGGTGCATTTCAATTTAAATGAGATATATATATATATATATATATATATATATATATATCACAAATGCCCTGGAACTTTCAGGACGCACTCGGCAGCATGTCAACCCTCCGGCTTTCAACGATATCCACTCGCCTTCGCATCATGGTAAATATAAATGTTAACCACAACAAGAGCTGCTCCTAGTGTAGTGACCACTGTGAAATTATGGTTGACTTGTGAGTATAGGCATCTCACAAAATGTGACGGACTGGTCTCACACACCACCTGGTGTCATGCTTCATCATTGACCTTGACATTGAAATATAAATCCCTGACGGGTTTCAGGGCATTCCGCCCCTTAATCATAGGCTGCTTCTTTCAGGTGAAACGGATTGCTCTTTTATTTTATTTGCATGCTTTCTATTGGTAGTTCGCCCTCAGTGGGCTGCACTTTGTTCGTGAATACATATTATGCATGCTGGGATTTGTATTTCACCAAGAGCCATTATTCACATTACCCTAAGTGGGTTCCGTTTTCACGTGCACAATTAAACGCAAAGTAATGTCCTATAGTAGGATCCATGACGTCTGGGCGGGTGTATTACATCAGACCTGCTGCGCTGTCATCGGTTCGAAGTTGTTTCAAACCCCAGCCTCTTCTTTCTATTTCGGAAAGATGGTGCAGTCCTGACGCGGCTGGACCGCTGCGTTAAAATATTGAACCACAAATGCCCTGGAGCTTTCAGGACGCACTCGGCAGCATTTCAACCCTCCAGCTTTCAACGATATCCACTTGCCTTCACATCATGGTAAATATAAATGCCTGACGCGTTTCAGGGCATTCCGCCCCTTAATCATAGGCTGCTTCTTTCAGGTGAAATGGCCTATTATTAAGGGGCGGAATGCCCTGAAAGGCATCAGGCATTTATATTTACCATGATGTGAAGGCGAGTGGATATCGTTGAAAGCCGGAGGGTTGACATGCTGCTGAGTGCGTCCTGAAAGCTCCAGGGCATTTGTGGATATATATATATATATATATATATATATATATATATATATATGATTCAGATGTCTACACACTTGTGAACTACTTATTGTAATCTCCCAACACAGTTTTACTGCAGGAAATGCACTTCTAGAAGTGAACAAATTAAGTGGAGACCAGCTTCGTATGGTTATACATACAAGTAGATTTCAGAATAGTGATGCATGAATGCCAGACTTCACTAGCTTCAGAAAACGGCGCATAGCAGTCTGGGCCATATGTAGGTAAAACTCAATTTGCGAGTTCTTAATAGCGATATTTACCGAATCGCTATTAAGAACTCGCAAAGTCCGATGTAGGTAATAATTCGTTAAAAAATAGCGAATCGGTAAAATGAAATTCCGATTAGCAAATAGCGATTATGTATTACCGAATCGGTATTAACGAATCAGTATTTTAAGAAATCGCTAACTATTTAAACTGCCATTCCGGTGCATTCTGATGACATCACAAGCAGGAAGTGGCCTGACAACTGCTGCTACACTGTGGCTGAAGCTGTGGGAGAGGCAGGGAGCAGACCTTACAACACAAGAGCTGCTTTGCAAGCATCTTGCAGACACACCAAACCAAAAATGGACAACCAGGAGAAGGAAAAGGAGGCAGGAGAGCGAAAAAGAAAGCACAAATTCAGCAAGAGGGAGCTGGAGGTGCTGATAGAGGAGGTGGCAAAGGACCACGACAAGCTCTTCGGCAAACATTCCCTGCACGTCCCAGAATCCCAAAAGAGGAAAATATGGCTGGTGATCCAGGAGAGGATAAATGCAATTGGCGTAACACAGCGCTCAGTAGATAAACTAAAGAAGCGCTGGTATGACCTCAGAAAACATGCCAAAGAGAGGGTGGCTGAAAGGCTCAAGCAAGCCACGCTGACAGGTGGTGGGACATCTACAGCGCCTGTACCAACTGCCCTGGAACTATTGGTGGAGTCCACCCTCCAGCCGGAGAGCGTGAGTGGGATTGGAGACGCAGACAGCTCAGCCAGAGCTGGCAACAGGCAAGGTAAGATGCATGCACAGCATGCTGTGCCCCCCACTCCCCAACCCCAATCCACAATCCCCAATGAGCCAGTATGATTTCCACTCCAGTACATGTTTTCCAAAAAACCAGCAATGCATTATGGGAGATTTAGTCAGAAGTAACACATATCATAACAGTCAGTCCACTGAACCGAAAGGCATGTGACACACATCAGTAATTAGCAAGCGGAGGACAGTTAGTTTGATTGGCAGTCATGAAATTTATTATTACGACAATGCTGCCAGACAAGTGAGTAAATGTACATGCTGTCTCCACAGGCGAGGCAGCATGCAAGTCTGCTGAAGGGGACACAGGAAAGGCACCCAGGAGAGCCAACACACAGGATGAGGAGGTCTTGTCGCCTGCTGAGCACACACCACCACCACCGTCGCCACCACCACCATCACCAACACCACCATCACCATCACCAACACCACCACCACCGAGAGCCAGGAGGCAGACAGTGGCTAGCCTCCAGGAGATGGAGAGGTCAGAGGAGGCTAGCATGGGAGGCCAACATTCCACGCTGGTAGAGGATGAAAACAGTGCAGGGACACTGTCCCCCACCGAGCGCGCCCACACAGGTGTCAGACGCCGCAGATCGAGGGTAGCCAGTCCTGTTGTTGCACAGGGCGAGGAGTCCAGCGTATTCAAGGGTCTGGAGGGGAATATGCTGAAGGTACAGCGCCTGCAAGGCAAAGCCATCAAATCAGTTCAACCCCAGATGGTGTACATGAACAGACACATGCTTGAAATTAAGGAGGGCATAAATAGCATGAACAACACTGTGGCTGAGGGCATGCGGGACATGTCAGAGGCTGTGAGGCTGCTGTGCAGCAAACTGGATGAAGATCGTGTGGCGAGGCGCAGGGACCGACAAATTGGACGGCTACACTAAGGCCGTGAACCGCCTCTCCACTGCCACCTCTGTTCTCAGCAGGCGCTCGGTGGCCATGCAGGAAGAGATGGCCCACTGCAGCCGTGACGTTGCAAGGGGGCTGGTCACAGTTACCAGTGCCCTGGAAGTGCTCCAGACCACCCAAATAGCCGCAACAAGTGCAGGGGATGGGGGGACAGTGAGGAGGCAACTAGCCGCAGCAGCATCACACCCCCGATAACTGAGTCCAGGAGGCGCAGTGAAAGGCACGGAGCTGCCACAGGACAGACCGCCAGGGAGGACAGTGTGCCCAGGGAAGCAGCGGCAGTGCTGCGCTTGGGCGCAGAACATAATGACAGCCATCACCTGGCATTGTGAGATGGGTGATGTAACCCATTTCACCTTTTGAATGTTTAGTGAATATTGGCATGGCATGTTGAGGCCTTCATGGTGTGGCGGTGTGCTGTGCTATTGCCTGAGTTAAGGTTAATAAAACACCGTCACGCAATTACAGTTACTGGCTTTGTCTCATTACTTACTCAGAAATAGTTGCGTGTGATCTCAGCCCATCTGTGTCTCCCATCTGGTGCTGCTGCCACACTGCTGCGCTGTGCTCTGGCTGTGGACAATCCTCACCCTCATCCTCTGAGTCAGTTAGTTCCACTGCTGTTCCTTTCTTTGTGGCAAGGTTATGCAGCATGGCACATGTTGCTATTATTTTACAGCAGATGATAGGCGATACTGCCGTGCACCACCACTTTTATGGAGGCAGCGGAACCTGCTTTTAGGAGCCCAAATGTGCGCTCCACAACATTGCGCGTAGATCTATGTGCCACATTGAATCTCCTCTCACTTGGGGAAGATGGGTTGAGATATGGAGTCAGGATAAATGCCCGCACGGCATATGCACTATCACCTGAGTGAGAAAGGAAGAGTCATTAATAACAGTCACCAACACATTCATCCAAGGTATACATCAGGGTGTGCCACATTGATTTACCTAGCAGGTATCCTTCCCCAAATTCACCACCAGCCAGACGTGTGTAGATCCCACTGTTCCTGAATATGTAGGAGTCATGGGTGCTCCCTGGAAATTTGGCTACGATGTCGGTGATGATGTGGTCCGCATCACAAATTACCTGCACGTTGATAGAATGTGTAGATTTGCGGTTCCGATATATGTACTCTGTAGTTGCAGGTGGGCAGATTGGTATGTGTGTCCCATCAATGCACCCTATTACATGTGGGAACTGTGCCTTTTGATAAAAATCCATCTTGGTTTTATGCAGTTCCGCCTGTGTGCTGGGGAACCGTATGTAGTGGTGCATTCTTTGCATCATAACATCCAGGAAAGTGTTGAAAAAACGGGACAGGCAACTCTGTGACACACCACCTGCCACAGCTATCACCCCCTGGTAACTACCTGATGCAAGTAGGTGCAGGCTACAAAGCACCATGACATGTGGTGGTATAGCGTGCGCCCTTGGTGTCTGATGCTCCAGGAGTGGGTGCAGGTCCCGTATCAGGTCTAGGATGGTTTGGGGGTGAAGCCTGTACCTCTCATGAATTTCAGCCTCAGTCAGTTGGAATAATGTAATGCGCAGTCTGTACATGCGTTCCTCCCGTCTCCAGATCCTCAGTCTTGCTGCTTGCATCCGAAGCCGCCTTGCAATGACATAGAGGGCCGCCATTGTGTTCACACTGTTGCATTTTGGGGCTGTTTAAATGCAGTGCACCTGATTACCACCTGCTTTGAGTCAGTGGTAATTTGCGACTCCTAAATAACAAATATTTGAAAAATCGGTAATAGCGATTTTTGGTACATCGATTTGCGATTTATTTTAAGGATTTCTTATTTAGCGATTCGCTATTTAGGGATTCGGTGTGTGCTAATCGCAAATTAAGGAATCGCTAACTGGTTACCCTTATTTTTAGCGATTCCTTATTTTGCGATAGCGTTTGGCATTACCTACATTGTACATGGCTATTTACCGGTCGCAAACGCTGAAATTCTGTGAATTTCAGCGTTAGTGCTCGGTATTTGGCCACCTACATCTGGCCCTAAGTGAAGCGCTTGAACTAAGCAAAAGTTCAGCGCTTACCTGAGTTCATACAGTTTTGGATAGGAAGAATTCTCCTATGTGCTACTTTACAGTGTATTCTGCATGCGGCGCCATGTTGAGAGTGGAGAGTTCTGATTGTGTATGCCATTCTGGTGCCTCAGCAACAGTTGTGACCAGGAGGTGTCTCACATAGGTAGCAGAGGGAAAGGAGCGCATGTGGTGGCAGGCATCAAGAAGATCACAAACAGCGCAGAATGTCAAACCTGAGCTTCTTCAGGGACACTGTGATTTCCCAGTCGAGGCCAGTGTTTGACCATTTAAAGTGCCCGATCTTTCCTTTCAGGAGTGGGGGTTCTTGGAACTGTAAAGGTCCAAAATGTGGCAGCATCACTTACTTTGTGGAAAATTGCTGTTTAGTCATAGAAAATGCAGTTTTATAAAGGCAACATATGTCACAATGCATTAATTTCTAACTTATTTGTCACATTTTTCATCCCCTTGCTACAATGTAGTACCTGCTTTTTCTCAGCAGATGGGCTTCTTTCCTTGGAATTATCGTACTCATCGCTTTCATCTGTTTTATTTCTTATTGTCCTTATGCTCAAGCAGCTTGCATCAGCTTCCCTATGGATCGTGTTGGGCTTGGCCCTCTCTGCAGGGTGACCCTTACTTTTTGCCTTCACCCCTACTGTTTTTTAACCCTTTTTGTTGGCTTTTAGGAATCTATGTTGACTAACCTGTTTTAAAGTGTTTTTGCTCTAACCCTAAAACATGGTACATTTGGCTTACATGTAAATGGTACATTTAATTTAATTGTAAGTCCCTTGTATATGGTATCAGGGGTGCCTAGGGCATATCCACTAAATGCTACTAGTGGGTCTGCAACACTCATTGTACCACCCACTAAAATAGACTTTTAAACATGTCTAAGGCCTGACATTGCAGCCTGTAGTGCAGTTTGAAATAGCTAATTCAACCATTTGCCTAAACCTTCCCTTTTAATACATATAAGCATATAGGTAGGCCCTAAATAATCCCATAGGGCAGGGTGCAGTGTATGTAAAAATGTGGACATGTACGTTTAGGTTTTACATGTCCTGGTAGTGAAAAACTATTACATTCATTTTTCACTACTGTAAGGCCTGCCACACTCATAGGATAACATTGGGTTACTTTATTATGATTAGTGATAACTTTTGATTTTTTTATTAGGATTAGGTAGGAATGTCATGGTTACACCAAATAAATTGTAATTTAAAACCCTCTTTAATGGTAAAGTTGGATTTTAAGGCACAATTCTGAAAATGGCACATTCAGAAAGTTGGCATTTTCTTGTACTAACAATTTTGTGACTACATTCATGTGTCCTGGGTCACATGACCGGGTGTAATTGGCAGTTGGCCTTTGTGTATTCCTCCCAGTGAGACAAAGGGGGCCTAGGTGTTGGCAGTATGGGTCTTCCTGCCAGTAATGGAGGGGGCGGAGCTGTGCCCTGACCCACTTACATTTCAAAAGACTGCTTCCAGCACCCTTGAACTCTTGGATCCTGGGCAAGGTAAGGGAGGAAATATATAAAACCAGATGTAGAAAGGCCTAGATGTTTCTCCCACGTCAAAGGCTGGCACCAGCTATAAATATTGGACCCTCAGCAACTCTTCAGTACACTCCTTAACCTGTCAAAGACTCCAGAAGGACTGCCTTGTACTTCAGAGGACTGCCGTGCTGTTTGAAGCCTGCCTTGTTCTTCAGATGACCACCCTGGTCATTGAAGCCTGCCTGTTGCTTGAAGGAGAGAGGGCCAGCTCCTTGAACCCAGGACCACTGGAGTGACTCCAAGGATCAGTTGACTGACCCCCAGTTCAGAGCTACAGGGCACGAACAAGCACCAGAGGCCTCTCTGCAGCTCCCCAGCTGATCATCTGCACAGGACATGCAACTGGACCTTCCTGAGCCCTGCTGGCCTCTGCTGGAGTGAGGTCTGATCCCAAAGAGGTGCTCCCTCGGTCCTGGATCCTTCTCTGATGTCGGAGATCACTCTTTCTGGCCTAACCTAAGGTTCCATCAAATCCAGCACAAAGCAACACAAACCACGGCAAAACCTCGCTGCACAGCTGCAACCTTCATTGGCACAAACGCCAAGCGACGCCAAGCCCTGCAGAGCCTCATTGCAGAGCTGAAAGCTTCATAAGAACAGATGCAGAGAAACGCAAAGCATCACCGCATGGCCTCATTGAACCAATGCCTGACAACACGAAGCCTCGCAACGCTGAGCAGACCTCACATGAAGGACCTAGGGTACAACGCTCAGTGGGCCAAACTTGGTCCTGTGTCCGGCCTGTGCTCCATTGCGATTGGGTTAAACTTGCGACTTTGTTACGGTCATGCGCTACCAGATGCTCTCAATTGGCAATTTAAGCCTTTTGGTGTTACTGTTAGCTAAACTTTTAAAATTCAACATATCCTATTCTACTGAGTGGATATTTGTTATTTTAGTCTCAAATTAGTCATTAAAAATAATCTATTGATCTAAATTGGTTTGGGATTTTCCTTGCGTTGTTTTTTCGATGTATTACTGTTTGTGTGCTGCAAAACACTTAGCACATTCCCTATCAGTTAAGCCTGACTAATTTTGTGCCAAGGTACCAGAGGGTTAGCACAGGTTAATTTATTGACTTTTGTGGTTTTACCCTGGCAAGGATTGTGATTGTTGTTTGACAAGAGTTTACAACCAAAACCCAATTTCCTACAGATATCCTGATTATAGGCTAGTATATTGCATGTCTCTTTTCTTGCAGTTGAATTCCAGGGGACCTAGTGCCCTGCTGATTTCCCACTGCAGTCCTCGTCTTCAATCCAGAACTACATAGATAGCTAAAGGAGGTTTTTTAACTTTAATGGGGGTTTTCTTCAAGCTGTGACACTTTAAATCAGACATCCACCAACTTTTCACATATGACATTCGGTTTCGGGTGGCACCATGGCTTCTGTAAGGAGTCATACTTTCTCTGGGCAATCTCGAAGGGCACTCAACAGACTTACTTTGCACTCAGTCCTTAAAATAATCTGAAAGTGACTAGCTGTAATAATCTTGAAATCGTAGTTGGATCAGTTTAGGCTATTCTGTTTTCATGAAATTGAAAAATGCTAAATGTTAAAATAACCATTGGCTATATGCATGTTCCAGTAGGGGACAAAAGGAGTTTTTCCTGCAATCTCCAGAACAATACACACTTTTAGGAATTCTAGAAAATTAAAAGGAGGTATCTGACATTAGACTTGGTACTTGAGAAAACCCAGACATACAAGGCAATATATATTCTCCACAAAATACTAACTAACCACAAGATCACTCACTGTCCAGTGGCAACTCACTCACCCTAGGGAATGAGATTTCACAATTACCTCCTGTTTACACCACACCTGCATTGACTTTTTTCTTACCCCAAATATACTTACAGATTTTTTCTTCAACCTGAATTGTGGAGGGTGGAGTATTAGACCATTCCCGATTAGCATACAGTTGGATTTGCTGTTGCTCACACCACCCTTAAAAACTTAGCATATCAATGTATACATGCTAATAAATAGACCTGATTCAGGTGGGAGTATTCTGAATTTCAAAGCAAAAAAAGCCTTTATTTTAGCTGTCTCCCACTTAAAATTAGCTCTGTTTCAACATAAGTCAATGGAGAATATGTATTCCCCGGATAGGGTTTTCAAATTCTCCCACATTCCAGCGATGAAATGTTGGCATGTTTGTCTGCGCAATGAACTACAAATTTCCAAATGATAAGAAACAGATCCGGTCCTATCTTACCATGTTCATACGAAAAATGGAAGGATTTATCTCCTCTGATCTTCTCTGTTCATACCCTGTAAACAAAAGGAAAGCAGGGCAGTGGGCCTGATTAGGGGTCAGATGGAGTGAAGTATAACCCTGGGAGACACTTCTTAATCTGATTTCAAGAAGGCTGGCGTTTCGTGACGCAAAGTAACTGGGCCCACAAAATCCAGGTCTATTAATTTCAGGTCATCAAACACCAAACCCAGTTTTGTCAGGTGCAATTTTGCACCAGGAATCTGGCTTTGCTGGTTACTGGTGTCTGCTTAGAAAAGGGACTGCAGGCCGGAGCACACCCAGCCCTCACCAGCTCACAGCAAAACCACAAGAGGAGCTGCTAATGCTCTCCCTTGACTCTCTGCTGCCTCTGCCATGAATTAATCTCTGCCACTGGTAATTACTCAGGACTGCAACCCATTCCACCATTAGTTTGCACACCATGCCACCTCAGTTTTTACCCAGCTATATAGATATCAGTATTGACCCTGCTCCATAAGGAACAGTCCAGCCCAAACTGCCAAGCCAGATCCTCCCTGAACTGAAACAGAAGCAACACAGGACCAGTTTCACCCTTGTTATGGGCTCATCAGCTGGGTATGGCTTTGTTCCAGTGACACAGTGTGCACGAGAGCCGCTACAGAGCAGCAGACCCACTATTATATTATTTACTGCTCCCGGAGGGAGCACCCCATAATGCCCTGTGGGGATCATTTTTTTAGATCTCACTTGGCTTGTATTGGCCCTAAAAATGGCAAGGGGCACTAACGGAAGCTGGGGTTGCTGCAGGGAGTGTAGCAGCCCCACCCATAGCCTTTTTGGAAATGTTACCCTATGCCTTTCAAGTCAAAGGAGGCATGGTCTTGGGAGACTTTCTCATTTATTTTTAAACACTCCTATGGCTGAAGCTTTTGCTCTACATCTGGGAGTACAGCACCCTCAAGTGACTGCATGTTAGGTGGCCTTAAGGTGTATAAAAGACTCGGATACATTATTCTTTTTAATGCTTTATTTATAATATACTGTTGACTGCAGCATTGAAATACTTTATTGGTAATAAAGATTGCATTTCAATTTGGTTATTGATTATGGTGGCATTTTGATGATTTTTGACATGTGGTTTTTGTTAGGTCTAGCCTAGAGCCAGCGCGCATGCGCTGCTCTGCGAGGATTATTGTAGAGGAGTAGGTGAATAGAAGCTCCGCCCACTCTCCGCCCATATTTGCGATTGGTTTTTGTCATTGTCTGTCCTAAATGCTGGCTTCTGATTCGTCGTTAGGCTTGTTACATGTTACGTAGGAGCCCTTTTGGTGGCAGTCTATATAGTAGAGGAAGGAAAAATTGGAGTGGGGGTTTTTTGTGGAAGATCAAAAATACCTGGCTAGTAGGAAAAATGTTTTATTTGTACCTCTATCCGGTAACCAGATCTTGCCTTTCTGCCTGGCGACGCAGCCAGAATCTGAGGAACGTGGGAGATAAAGGCGTTGGCCAAGTCAATGAGGCCTGTCTGAATTTTTTGCAGCACGAAAAGCAGCTGAAAATACATGCCTGCATTGTTTTAACTCTCAAACAACCTTCTTCATTGGCCCATTTGTGTTACCGTATACTACCAAAACCCTACTGAACAGTTCACAATTACCTATGCGCAGCAGATATGTTCCTGCTATAAAGAGACTAAACTTCATCACATATCCACATCCCTGTGCCCACCATGACCTGATTGGATTTGACTTTGTCATCAGGAAGGAGTCCAGAAGGACACATTGCTTTTGGGATCGGCTTGACCTAATACCTAATTCGCAATGCTCTTTTTTTTTTTTTTTTTTATAGTTCTCTAAATATGTAAAGCTAAGGAGTCCTAGACTAAGTAAACCTGGACTAGTGGCTCAGATAATACATTTCAGGAGGCCAATGTCCATTGTTCAGGTATACTCTAAAATGCTCCTTCTGGATTTCATGGCCATTTTAGGCTAAATATCAAAAAGGATGGAAATAATGTCTCAGATAAAAAAAAAAAACTGTGAACATTTCAGCTCAAAACTGCATAAGGTTATATCTTACTCAAGTCAAGATCAGCACACGGTTCTGTAATGGCAAGGTATACCTGAACATGTGTGGGGTATGGGTGGAGATAAACATGGAATGTTGTCTAACAATACAACAAGACAATCCCTTCTTGCTTGTAATCAAACTTTGGCGAGCTCGAGGAGGTTTATAAACACTGCAGACGAGGGAAAAGGTAGAATCAGAGGTGATGGAACGAGAGTCAGGTTATTTAAGTATAATCGATATCCAGGCTAATCCTCGCTGAGTCAGGCCGACGGTCCTTGCCTGTTGATATGAGAAGAGAAATCAAATCATTCATCACTCAAACTATTTATCATCAATAATTGTAAGAAAACAAATAGGGCTTTTTGGAGATGTCCCCCACTTTTTGACCCCATTTGGAATACTAGATACTGGTTTGAGACTCTGACAGTGCACTGAAGCCTGCTAACTAGGGGCCAGTGCCAGCACTCGCTCCCTAAAATTGATGTGTGTAAATTGGCAACCCCAATTGAGAAGGACTTTACCCCCCTTATAAGTCCCTAGTATATGGTACTAGTGGTACCCAGGGCATGGTTGCTAAAGCTGGCCCCAGGGCTTGCAGCACTGTTTGTGTTATCCTGAGTGACCCACGTAAACTAATGACAGAAGGCCTGGCAGTGCAGACTACATGAGCAGAACTGCTCCATTTCGACTTTACCCTCACTATGTGTGCCAAAGTCAATGCACTGCTTTTAATATATGTCAGCCATCCCTAAGGAAGGCCTCCTGAGCCCAGGAGGCAGAGTGCTTTATATTGAAGGTGTGGGCATGTACGTGCAAATTTACATGTCCCTATAGTAGTTTTTACCATTAAAGTACTCTATAAGTAATAGGTGGTCCATAGGATAACATGGGCTTGCACAGGGGCAGACCCGGGGCCACTAGCTCCTTTATAGGTACGACCTAAATATGTCAAGTTTGCTATCAAACGACGTGCATTCTCACCCCTGACATGAATCTCATGTTGAGGAGGACATGACATGCACTCATGTGGCTACCTTAGATGTTGCCCACCTGGTTGCTCCAGCTTCTCTGTGTTGTGGCTGGCAGCCCATGCTTGCTGCTGTCAAAACAGGATTCTGGCCTCCTGTCAGGCACTGTGAACACTCACAGGAGTCAGGACCAAAGGCCTGGGAAGGAAGGAGGTCACACCTCCTCCCTCCCAGGATGGCTACTGAAGTGGCACATCAAGGCGGTGAGCTTCAAAAGTACCGTCTCTGGTATGCATTAGGGCTGCCTCCAAAAGGAGTAAACAGCCCTCCCCCTGCCCAAGGCACATTTGCACCCAGGCAGGTGGGAAATTAGGTATGCAGGAGGGGTACACCCCTAGAAGGCTAGCCACACCTCTAGGTTGAACTGCCTAGTCTGAGCACCTAAGTAAGACTTCTACCATTTTTAAAAGTGGTAGAAATAGGAATTAGGATTTAAAGGCCAACCCTGGCACCAGAACCAGTTCTGACCCAACTTGCATCAACAAGGACAAAGAAGAGACCCATGTCTGCAACAACAGGACTTGCACAAACCAAAAGAGGGATACTCTGCACCTGCAGCAACGCTCTTGGAACTTCATGAACAAGACTCATCCTAAGCTAAAGGTTTGTTCCCCCAGACTGAGGGACCCCTGTGAGAGCCAGAAGCAACCTCAGACTCTCTTGGACTTGTGGCACTAGTCCCCTGCAAACTGCAGGTAAGCCAACACTCTGAATCCAAAGAATAGCTGGCCACCAGACCATCTGAGGGATCTCCCAAAAGCAGATGATCCAGTGCATTGTGCATTCTGCTTTCCACGAAGTTTCAGGCAGCTACCATGTTCTCCCAGACCTCAGGATGTCGAAGAAGCTCCCTGCTAAATTTTCCGCTGCTAAGGCTGGTTGGTCACCAGTTCGGCAACTGACCCCTTCACTCGACGCTGCACCTAGAGGACACTCCACAAAACTTTCATCCGACATCAGCAGTGGTGTGGTTGCCAACATTTTGCACCCTGTTCTCCTGCAGCACTGTGTAAGCGGTAAAAGCATCTTTCCCGCAGGCCCGTTCAGCACCAGGGGACAACCAGGACAACTCTGCACCCAGGCTCCATGGGCCAGGTAAAATTGAACTGACTGTCGTGGCCTGGTTCAGGGACCCTCATCATCTTTACCCTCCATGGGTTCAACGCAACTCGACCTGCAAGTGACCGATTGTCACTACCACTTTTTCCTATCTACTGCAATGCAAAAGTGCTGCAGTTTTCAATTGCTGTGATTTATGTTTTCTTCTAAAATCCATAACTCCGGTTATATGTATGCTACTTCATTTGTTTTGGTGTTTCAATTAAGATAAAAATCCACTTTATTTTTATAAATTGGTGTAAGATTTCTATCAAAGCGTTTCAATTACTTATCGTCCATGTTGATACTTTAAAATGCTTAACACATGTTCCTCTAGTAAAGCCTGACTGCTCTTTGCCACTCTACCAGGACTGAGTTAAGAATTTATTAGTGTGAATGCAAGGACAATCTTTGGGGTTTGTGATAGTAATGCATGGTGAAGTCTAACCAACACTACCACATAATACTCCACCTTCCTACAATAATCAATATTAGGTGTGAGTAAATGAAGAGAGTTTGGTGAAGTTTAAAAGGTTTTATTAATTTAAATCTTTTATTAGGTTATCGTTATTTGGTCAATTTTTATTCATCATCAATAATTCAAATCAGGTTACTATCAATATAATGCATAAATCATTAATAAACGAGTTCCATGAAGGAAAGAATCCCTATTCTAAGAATAAAAATAAGTCATTTAGAACCCATAACCAGCTCTATGTCAAGAGAGTGAGAGCAAGCATAAAGCTTCAATAAATTCAATACAGTAATATGAGATAAATCAAAGAAGAACATTCCATACAGAGAAGTGCAAGAAACTCAGTAGAGTCTCAGCGCAATATAGCACAGGATCGGGGGCAATGGGAAAGGTTCTCATTCAAAGCTCTGTGGACCAAAGTCTGCGAACATGAACCAGCATGAGAGGTTTGCAAAGGGAGGTAAGAAGAGAAGTAGTCTCCTAATCTAGGAACACGCACTCATATAAACAACACATTTTGTTTGAATCTGCAACTGTTGCTTCTTTCATCTTCTTCCATCCAATCACCATCCGAAGGTTTTCCTCATCCTATCTTCGAGAAGGCAACAAACTATCAAATATGTTAGCTAAATTTGATGCAACTAATATCAAACAGTGTTTAGCTCCGCTTATGTATGAGCTTTGCCAGATAAACTTTTACCAGTCTATCCTTCAAATTAAAGTAAGTATTTACAAGTTGAAACATCTTTGAAGGAAATATAAACATTTTGCAATGACATGATCCGAAAAGCAAATACTAGTTAGTTTAAGAGTTCAACATTCATATTATTTTGCTGATTCCTCATCCAAGCTTACACAGTTTCCATTTAAAGCTAAAACTCCTAATAAATCCTAACAATAAGCTCTAGTGAAACAGCAACATCTCCACAAAAATATGTGTATCATGTTATAAAATGTTAGTTTTATTATGAAATAGCATCTTTTAACGAGGGTCAAGACTACACATTTTTGCTATATCTTCATTTTACATGATCTCATTCTCACAAAAATGTGTGTTTGTTAGCATTTCTAAATGAACAACTTTTGATATTGCAATTGAACAGGCCTAGCACCTGTAAGCATGGCAGCTGTGCACATTTTCATTGTTTTGAACATTTTGTTTTATTTTAGCTTACAAGTTATTTTCTACACGTTTATTTATTTATTTGTCTTATAAAGCGCCCCGGAGGGGTATCTTCGCGCTGCGGGATTGCTACAGAGAGACATGAAGGGGGATTCAGAAAAGCTCAGTTTTTAGGAGCTTACGGAATTGCAGATATTTGGTGCATTCCTGGATGTGTAAGGGAAGTTGATTCCAGAAAGAGGGGCCAGATGGTAAAAGGCTTTCCCACCTATGCGAGATTTCTTTACACTGGGTACCAGGAGGAGCGATTTAGAGCCAGACCGAAGAGTTCTGGAAGGCTGATATCGTATGGGTCTATCTGCAAGATAGCTGGGGGCGTTGCCATGTAATGCCTTGTGCACTATGCAGCAGATCTTGAAACGGATAGGCAGCCAGTGTAGTCCAAGTGTAGTCCAAGGAGAAGCGGTAAAGAGGCAGTCCTGGCAGGAGCATTGGAAACTAGGCGGGACGTGGTATTTTGGACCACCTGAAGTCTGTTAAGAGAGGATTCGTTGGCTGAGATCAGAAGGGCATTACAATAGTCAAGACGACTTATTACTAGTACCTGAAGGAATGTTTTTCAGGCTGTCATAGGGAGAAAAGGGAAGACCTTTCTCAAGAGACTTAATGTGTGGAAGCAGGAACCCACGGCGGTTGCAACTTGCTCTTTCATTGTGAGTTTCTGGTCCGGTCCAGATGTACTCCTAAGTTTTTTACCACTACTTTCGGGACTGGTGCAGCACCCAGGTCAGTGGGTCACCAATCTGGGGACCAGAGTAGAGGCGCATCTCCATAAAGCATAATCTCTGTTTTGCTAGCATTTAGCTGAAGGAAATTATTCCTCATCCAATCCGAGATGGCTATCATGCCTACAGAGAAGGTTGACTGGGTATTGGTAGAATTTTTATCAAATGCCATTAGGAGCTGGGTATCATCAGCGTATGAGATTGGGATGAAACCCAGTTCCCTGAGTAGGTCTGCAAGGGGAGCCACATAAATGTTAAATAGAGTGGGAATAAGGCAGGATTCCTGGGGCCCACCTTTAGTCAGCTCCGATGTTGGAGAGCGGAAGGCGCCGAGATTGACGGTTTGGGTGCGGTGGGTTAGGAAGCTTGATAACCACTGAAAGGCAAGGCTATGGATTCCCACGTTTCTCAGTCTGTTTAGTAGTACGGAATGGGATATCGTGACAAGCGCTGCTGACAGATCCAGCAGCACCAATAGTGCTGCATGTCCATTGTCCAGGGAGTGCCTGAGGTTGTCTGTGACTGCAATTAGTGCTGACTCCGTACTAAATCTGGGACGGAACCCCGACTGCGAGGGGTCAAGGCCTCCTGTTACTTCGATATACTCTGAGAGATATTTATTAATATGTTTTTCCAAACGTTTGCTCAGGTATGGTAACAGGGAAATAGGACTGTAGTTTGACAAGTCTTCCTGAGGGGCATTAGATTTCTTTCTAATGGGAATTACTTGAGCAGCCTTCCATTCGGAAGGTAGATTGCCCTTGTTCAGGGAGGAGTCGAGAATAGAACAGATCGCGGGTTCCAATTGTTTATGAAGTAGCGAGGATACTTTAGCAGGTAAGATATCCTGAGGGGAACCTGATTTGACTATTTTCATTAGAGACTCCACAGTGTCAATTGTAAGTAAGGGAAAGCAGTCCAAGGAATGTGCAGTGAGAGAGTGTGAGGGGTAGAGGGTAATGATATCTTTTTGAGGGTCCCTATCTTTGGTGATATTGTCGTAGATACTCTGTCTTCTGGATAAAATGGTTGGCTAACTTGTCGCAGAGGTCTTGTGTGGGAGTTACCTCATTATGGCAGGCCTTGGGGTTCGTGAAAGAATTAAGAATGCAGTAGAGTTCTTTAGAGGATTTTCCTGCCTGATTAAGTTGTAACTCAATGTGGGTTTTGCGTGCCTTCTTTAAATTCCTATGATATAGAGCCAGAAAGCTCTTGTAGGTTTTTTTATAAGTTGTATCGTGGGAAAGACGCTAACGTCTTTCTAGCTTCTTGCATAGACTTTTTCCTTTACGTAGATCGGGAGAGCACCATGTTGCCTGTATTCTACCGGACTTGGTAGGGTAAGGTTTTAATGGGGCCAGCTGATCTAGTGTTATGTTGACTATATTGTTATAGCTGGCCAAACACTCCTCGGTATTATCTAGTGTCAAGTTGGTATTGGTTGGGAAAGTATTTACAAAGCGGTCGGGAGTGATTTTATGCCATTGTCTCTGCAAACTGTGGGAGGGTATAGTGGGAGTAGGAGTAACCCTTACGTCTTTTATTTGAAATCTGAGTAAAGAGTGATCTGACCATGTGAGTGGGCAGGGGGCCTCGCAGCAGATATTTGGAGAGGTAGTCAGGATGAGATCTAGGGTATGTCCTGCCACATGAGTAGGGCCAGTATTAATCTGCTCCAGTCCCAAAGAGGCTAGGTCCATCAGGAGCATTGAGGCGTCCGCATTAGAGGAGACTTCGCTATGAACATTAAAATCTCCTAGTAGTATAAAATGTTTAGTGGAGACAATATGGGGGGCAATTAGCTCCATGAGTTGTAGCGAAGAGTTCAGAAGGGGGCCAGGCGGCCGGTATACAAGTGCACCTTTCCAACAATGGTGGGATTGGGAGTCAATTCTGAACACAAGAATTTCTAGTTTGTTGTCACTGCAGTGTTCTAGAGTAGTGACCTTGATAGAGTTCTTGTGGACTATAGCTATGCCTCCACCCACCTTGGATTGTCTATCAAGTTTTTGGATTCGGTAGCCATCAGGGATTGCCGCCATGATTGCAGGGGTGGAGCTAGGTTTAAGCCAGGTTTCCGTTAGGAAACAGATGTCTGTGAGTCCTGAGGAAAGCAGGTCCCAGATTTCGATGGCATGTTTGGGTAATGATCTGACATTAGCCAGAAAACAGTGCCAGCCCGGGCTTGGATTGCAGATGGGGCGGTTAATGGGGAGAAGGTGAGTATTGGATACCACCTGCGGGTATTCCTTGCCTGTGGTGGCTGTCGCAAGATTTGCCTGCAGCAGTTCTAGGCTGTGAAATTGCCAGGTTCTGCATGCAAAAGGTCCTTCCAGCACCGGAGGAGCCTTGGAGGTGCATCTGGGAGTGCTTACCCTTCTTAGTGCTATGAGCTCCGTGCTAGTGTACGAATGTTTGGGACCTTGTCTACACCCTGGGTTAAAAAGAGCAGGGGTCCTGGCTCCTGGCGACAGCTGGGCGCAGACGGGCTTGCCTTTGGCGCGCCTTCGGCGTGCCGGCGGCGCGCCCGCTACGTTTAGGGAAAAGCATGAATTTAAATAGAGCCAGGAAGCAGCTAGACTGCTAACCCAGGGCTCCCTCCCTGCCCGGAAGTGGGGGAAGTGAGGAGAACACCACCACAAACTCCTCAACACAATCAGGAAATCTTGTGGTGGACCGAGGAGAGGAGTGATTGAATGCAGCCGGAGGGAGAACAAAGAGGAGAAAGAGCCAGGTCAGTAAGGAAGTTTTAAAGTATCTCTAGTATCAGCAAATAAAATATAAGTACACAGTTTAAAATATAAATACACAGTTTAAAAATGTAGGAGCTGTTGCGAGCGGGGAGTATTATTAGTTAAAAACAACAATATCGGTCTTACTCTGTAGCGCACGTCTGCTGCACGTAGGGAAAAGCATGAATTTAAATAGAGCCAGGAAGCAGCTAGACTGCTAACCCTGGGCTCCCTCCCTGCCCAGAAGTGGGGGAAGTGAGGAGAACACCCCCACAAACTCCCTCCACACAATCGGGAAAACCCGTGGTGGACCGGGGAGAGGAGCGGTTGAATGCGGCCGGTGGGAGAACAAAGAGGAGAAAGAGCCAGGTCAGTAAGGAAGTTTTAAAGTGTCTCTAGTATCAGCAAATAAAATATAAGTACACAGTTTAAAATATAAGTACACAGTTTAAAAATGTAGGAGCTGTTGCGAGCGGCGAGTATTATTAGTTAAAAACAACAATATCAGTCTTACTCTGTAGCACGCGTTTATTATAATCTATATTATTGCATTTTATTTAAAAGTCCTATTTATTCCCCCTCTAATGGTGTCAACCTTTATAATTTCTTACACATATGAGCTGGATTTTCGACTTCTACTGGTGGAATGATTGCTCCAAATATGTCTCCAACCAGCTTCCAACCTTATTGATTTTATGTGAAGGAAAGCTAATGTTCAGAATCTGGGTAAATGAGGATAGGTTTAGGTAACCCTTTTGTTCAACCTGACTTGCCTCAGGAATGGAAAGTGTCGCTGTCAAAAAAATACTTCATGTGGACCTGATGTCAAACATCCTACTGTTAAATTTGGAGTGACAAAGACGACATTAACACACAATGTAATTCTACAGTTGTTCTATTGGCAGGCACAACATTACAGCTGATCATATTAAGCTAGATTGTCAGCAACTTAACTCAAATGCTAGACCAATCTCGAAATTCCAGGGAGAGAAGACGCATTTGATTAAGGGTATATATGAAGTGATACGCTTGGAGTGTCCTTTTGCAAGAAGAGACTAGAGATAAAGCCGTCTGGCAATTTACCTCCTAACTGACCTTCTTTGGCACTTCATCCTTAGGCTACGTAAATTTCTGACCGAGTGTCAGCCACAAAGATTCTGCCTACACAGGCCACCTTTCTGACTGGTTTAAATAGTGGCCATTAGAAATGCTATGTATGTGGCTGCCAGTGCCTTCTAAATCACCAGAAAGTAACTGGTTAAATAAATAAAGTAGTAGTGTTGTAGTGCCCAGAGTACTTCAGTTTTCTCAATTTGCCACACCAAGACTGCGAGTTGAACTCAAAATAACGATGATCCGGCCAACTATCGACCTATTGCGAGGCTCCCGCTTCCTGCGAAATTCTGAAAAAAATTGTAAATGTAGAACTTTCCACTTACATTCTATAAAACCACATTTTAGACCACAGTCAGTTTGGATTTAGGTCATGTCACAGCACTGAGACAGCTCTGATAAAGACCACGGAGGAAATTCGCTCCGCATTAGATGGCGGAGGGTCGGCGGCTCTTATCCTCCTTGACCAGTCCGCGGCATTTGATACCGTGGACCACACCTTGCTGATAGAACGTTTAAAGACTATAGGTTTGGGAGGAAAGGCCCTTTCGCTTTTAACATCCTTTTTAGCAGATAGAACTCAGACAGTGCAATTAGGCGATTTTAAATCTGCACCTTTTATCCTGCCTTGTGGGGTACCGCAGGGCTCTTCACTGTGCCCTACGCTTTTTAATATTTATGTGTCTGAATTAGCACCTTTGATCAGAAGTTTTGATCTAATCCCGACCTCGTATGCCGACGACACCCAATTGGTTATTTCAACGACAGACAAGGATGTTAACTACTCCATCAAACTTCATGATTGTATGGTCTCCTTAAGCAATTGGATGAGTAGGCATTGCTTGAAGTTAAACTCGAGTAAAACCGAGGAGGTGCTATTTGGAAAGCTTTTTCCTCTATGGTCACCAGTTTGGTGGCCAAGTACTCTGGGCCCCCTTCCTACACCGGTAGTATAAGCTAAAAATATGGGGGTCATAATAGATGAGAAGCTTAATTTTAAATCTCAGATTTCAAAGGTGGTGTCTTCTGCATTTTTTACTATCAGAACCGTGCGTAAAATTCTTCCGTTCATTCCTAAAAAGACCAGAAAAACAGTTTTACCCTCCCTGGTTTTATCAAAGTTGGACTACTGTAATGCCTTATATATTAACTTACAGTCCAATCAACTCAGAAGATTACAATCGGTACAGAATGCCGCTGCCAGATTAGTGCTAGAGGTTCCTAAACACCAGTCCATTAGGGCTGGGATTCAAGAGTTACATTGGCTGCCAGTCGGCCAGCGCGTGAAATTCAAGGCACTTTGTATCGCACACAAGGCACTTTACAGAGAAGGTCCACAACTTCTTTGGCACGCTTTTAGTTGGTAGTCTCCTAGCAGATCACTAAGTTCGGCCAATGCTTTCCTAATGCCCACCTCCAGAGTTAAAAGGATGAACTGGGGTGGGAGGAGTTTCAGACATAGTACTATCAGAATATGGAACTCTCTGCCACTTTTTCTCAGGAAAATACCATCCCTGTTTGAATTTAGGAAACACCTTAAGACTTGGCTTTTTAAAAATTAGCTTCCCTCTCACAGTATGTGGACCATAAGCGCCTACACACCTGAGGGTATTAGTGCGCTTTACAAATTGTTATAACATAACATAACAATGATAAAATGCAGGCTGTGGTTTCAAGGGATGGAAGCTGTAACGGGTAAAAGTGCATAGTCACTCTGGAAAACTCATGGAAGTCGACCACGTATTATGCAATAATAGCCATCAAGCGCCAAAAATATTCTATGTGCAATTTGCTCTTTCAACGGGCCAGTGCTCTGCCATCTGATAAGTTGGAGCATGTAATGCTAAAGTCTACACATGTTCCATGCCAACTTAATACAATTTTTCTCAGTTTAGTAAGCGGAGTACAGAACCCTTGCTGAAATAGAGACTGCAGATAAACACTAACAAGCAGGTGACTGGTTCTTTTCGCACGAAGAATGTGAGAAGACCATTAAATAGAGACCCAACAAGTAATGGTAAATGACTGACCTCAATAAGTCTGCAGGTTTCACTTTGTTGTGCCAACTTCAGAACAAGGCAATGCTTACTCGAACTTTCAGGGTAAATGTGCAATGTACAACATGGGATAACAAGATGGGGGTGCATTTGAAATCTGGGTACATATGCAATAATACTAAGGCTATACTAGTAATTAGGTAGGTATAAAACAGAATTCAGATTTCTTATTAAAATTAAAAAATAAAATGGCGTTCTAATAGCATAGAATGAAAGTCTTTAAGCGCTCAGCCCTAAGCAGCATCGCCGATACACAGCCCACATACAGAGTTGGATGAACACCTGGCTGCCCCATGAAAAGATCATGTCTAGACATAATTGCTAAATTTCCTCTGACAGTTAAACTCGAAGCCCCTTTTGGAATAGTCTGACATGACAACTTTTTTGCAGATGCCTTCACTATCGAGAGTTTAGAAGAGAGATGCTCTTTCTTCAAGCCTGGAGCATGCCAGTCAAATTAATGCCTTATAAAAAGCATAACAGGGTCTATTAGTTGGACCGAATGTTATTGCTAAGTAAACTGCACATTTTGAGCAACTATGTTACAAATCCTCTACCTATGTTTGGTACTAAAAAACTGTGTGGAATGCACCTCGATAAAAATGCTTATTATCTCTGTTACATTTTTATACAGTAGTATCCTGGCACAAACACAGTTCTTCAAAGTGCCAGGCTGTATTATGGTTTTAGGGGCCTGTGGATGTGAACAGAAACTTCAGTGGGAAACGAAGGATGCTGGATGAAAGAAGGCCATCACAGGCAAATTTGGATTGGCTAGATTCAAAAACCAAAAATTTCAGACTCTTGGACATTTTCAGAGGACGCCCTTGGGAGTTGAATTGACAGTGCGCCGTTATTTTGTGTGGTGCACAGTCAGTGTGCTTTCTGATTGTCTCTTTGCCTCTGCACCCACATCCATAATATGGCACCTGCGCAAAGGCAAAGTGTTTACCTAATTAGCAAAGGGCAGAGCCCCCATGTTAATGAGGAAACGCCCTCTAAAGACAGTGCTAGCACTATTTGTATGCTGGTGAGATCTGTATTACAGACGGGCCGTGCAAACATCTGTAGCCCCTTCTGTAATACTACAGTGCACAGGGGAATGCAGAAAATTGGTGCACATTCATATTGCAACCCCGTGGTACTGTAGATGATATGGATTTGGTTGTTTCTAAGTATTAACATTCTTCTGTTTTACGGTTAAAGTGAGAATTGATTACACTTCATTTTCAGTTCATTTTAGGGACTGTGTGCCTATGCTGAGAGGCTGTATGATATCAATGAGTGGTCTGAGCGATCAGCTTGGTTCAGTGTACCAAATTCTAATGCGTCTTCGTTATATGATAAGGGTGTTTTTGTGAGTGAAGGCATTGGTGTATGGTTAGAGAAAGTTCGATTTCCACCCCCAAAAATATATTTTCCGAGCAGGATTAAAGCTTATTTGGCATGGCCATACACCCTTCAAGGAACATTTGATTTTTCTCTAGGAGGAGGTATATAATGTGGAAGTTTGCTGACTGTGCACGAGCATTGTGTTGAAGAGTAAACATTGGAAGGATGGGTATGAGCCACTGTTAAGGGTAGTGCATGTTAGCGGGGGCTTGCAAGTTAATGCTACTTCTTCTCTGGTTTGCCCTCTGCGGTCTTATCATAATATTTTGTAACCCTGCTGTAGAGTATGTTTACAGCTCTGAGTTAGACACGGCTCCATTAACCTCTTCGATGCTTATGACGAGCTGGACTCGTCATGGCACACAGTGGTCGTGTGCTCATGACGAGTCCAGCTCGTCATAAGACCACCCACGGGGGAAGCGCTGGCGCTCCCCCCGAGGAAATCCGATCGTTAGTTTTTTTTGGGGGGAGGCAGGGGAAGGGCTTCCCCTGCCTCCCCCCGCCCTCCCCATCAATGACGTCAGCGCGCGAGGCGCGCTGACGTCATTGAGGGTTTCCCTTTCTTCCCCGACGCGCTGGAAGCCATTTGCTTCCAGCGCGTCGGGGAAATCAGGTGAGTTTTGGCTCGGGGAGGGGGGGTTTGAAAGAAAAGAGGCATCGAGGGAAAGGAAAACCCTTTCCTTTCCCTCGATGCCTCTTTTGTGCATTCCTGCTGCACGATCATGCGATCGTGCAGCAGGAATGCCCACTAGACACCAAAGAATTTCTTGCAAACCTCAATTTTAGCTGAAAAAATCACTTTTTCACACATTTTTGTGTGGGAAAGTGTGGCATCACTGGCCTCACACAAATTTCCTACCACCCAGCGTTCCCCCAGGTCTCCCGATAAAAATGGTGCCTCACTTGTGTGGGAGGCCCAAGTACCCGCGACAGGCAAGGGCCCAAAACGTAGTGAGGCGACATCAAAATTGCCTATCTCAAAACCACCTGGTTTTGCAAGGGGGGTCACCTGGGATTTTGGCCCCGTGCTCGGCGGCCATCTAGGGAAACCTACCAAACCCACACATTTCTGAAAAGTAGACACCCGGGGGCTTCCAGGGAGGTATGGCTTGCGTGGATCCCCCAACGTTTCCTTACCCAGAATCCCCTGCAAACCTCAATTTTAGCTGAAAAAAATCACTTTTTTCACACATTTTTGTGTGGGAAAGTGTGGCATCACTGGCCTCACACAAATTTCCTACCACCCAGCGTTCCCCCAGGTCTCCCGATAAAAATGGTGCCTCACTTGTGTGGGAGGCCCAAGTACCCGCGACAGGCAAGGGCCCAAAACGTAGTGAGGCGACATCAAAATTGCCTATCTCAAAACCACCTGGTTTTGCAAGGGGGGTCACCTGGGTTTTGGCCCCGTGCTCGGCGGCCATCTAGGGAAACCTACCAAACCCACACATTTCTGAAAAGTAGACACCTGGGGGGTTCCAGGGAGGTATGACTTGCGTGGATCCCCCAACGTTTCCTTACCCAGAATCCCCTGCAAACCTCAATTTTAGCTGAAAAAATCACTTTTTTCACACATTTTTGTGTGGGAAAGTGTGGCATCACTGGCCTCACACAAATTTCCTACCACCCAGCGTTCCCCCAGGTCTCCCGATAAAAATGGTGCCTCACTTGTGTGGGAGGCCCAAGTACCCGCGACAGGCAAGGGCCCAAAACATAGTGAGGCGACATCAAAATTGCCTATCTCAAAACCACCTGGTTTTGCAAGGGGGGTCACCTGGGTTTTTGGCCCCGTACTCGGCGGCCATCTAGGGAAACATACCAAACCCACACATTTCTGAAAAGTAGACACCCGGGGGCTTCCAGGGAGGTATGGCTTGCGTGGATCCCCCAACGTTTCCTTACCCAGAATCCCCTGCAAACCTCAATTTTAGCTGAAAAAATCACTTTTTTCACACATTTTTGTGTGGGAAAGTGTGGCATCACTGGCCTCACACAAATTTCCTACCACCCAGCGTTCCCCCAGGTCTCCCGATAAAAATGGTGCCTCACTTGTGTGGGAGGCCCAAGTACCCGCGACAGGCAAGGGCCCACAACGTATTGAGGCGACCTCAAAATGGCCTTTCACAAAACGACCTGGTTTTGCAAGGGGGGTCACCTGGGTTTTTGGCCCTGTGCTCGGCGGCCATCTAGGGAAACCTACCAAACCCACACCCTAGATGGCCGCCGAGCACAGGGCCAAAAACCCAGTTGACCCCCCTTGCAAAACCAGGTCGTTTTGTGAAAGGCCATTTTGAGGTCGCCTCACTACGTTGTGGGCCCTTGCCTGTCGCGGGTACTTGGGCCTCCCACACAAGTGAGGCACCATTTTTATCGGGAGACCTGGATGAACGCTGGGTGGTAGGAAATTTGTGTGAGGCCAATGATGCCACACTTTCCCACACAAAAATGTGTGAAAAAGTGATTTTTTTCAGCTAAAATTGAGGTTTGCAGAGATTCTGTAAGGAAACGTTGGGGGATCCACGCAAGCCATACCTCCCTCGAAGCCCCCGGGTGTCTACTTTTCAGAAATGTGTGGGTTTGGTAGGTTTCCCTAGGTGCCGGCAGAGCTAGGGTTCAAAAACTACAGCTGGGCACTTTGCCAAAAAAGGGTCATTTTTCACTGCGAAATTGAGGTGTGACCACGTTGCGTTTTGCGCCGTTTCCTGTCGCAGGCACTAGGCCGACCCACACAAGTGAGGTACCATTTTTCTCGTAAGACTTTGGGGAACGCGGGGTGGGTGGAAATTTGTGGATCCACGCAGATTCAAGAACTTTCCACCACAGAAATGTGGGGAAAATGTGGTTTGTTTGACAATTTATTAGGGTTGCAAGGGATTCTGGGTAACAGAACCTGGTGGGAGGCAGTCCAGTCACCCCATCCTGGATTCCCCTGGGTGTCTAGTTTTCAAAAATGTATAGGTTTGCTAGGTTTCCCTAGGTGTTGGCAGAGCTAGGGTTCAAAAACTACAGCTAGGCACTTTGCCAAAAAAGGGTCATTTTTCACTGCGAAATTGAGGTGTGACCACGTTGCGTTTTGCGCCGTTTCCTGTCGCAGGCACTAGGCCGACCCACACAAGTGAGGTACCATTTTTCTCGTAAGACTTTGGGGAACGCGGGGTGGGTGGAAATTTGTGGATCCATGCAGATTCCAGAACTTTCCACCACAGAAATGTGGGGAAAATGTGTTTTGTTTGACAATGTTTTATGTTTGCAAGGGATTCTGGGTAACAGAACCTGGTGTGAGGCAGTCAAGTCACCCCATCCTGGATTCCCCTGGGTGTCTAGTTTTCAAAAATGTATAGGTTTGCTAGGTTTCCTTAGGTGCCGGCAGAGCTAGGGTTAAAAAACTACAGCTAGGCACTTTGCCAAAAAAGGGTCATTTTTCACTGCGAAATTGAGGTGTGACCACGTTGCGTTTTGCGCCGTTTTCTGTCGCAGGCACTAGACCGACCCACACAAGTGAGGTACCATTTTTCTCGTAAGACTTTGGGGAATGCGGGGTGGGTGGAAATTTGTGGATCCACGCAGATTCCAGAACTTTCCACCACAGAAATGTGGGGAAAATGTGTTTTTTTTGACAATTGTTTAGGTTTGCAAGGGATTCTGGGTAACAGAACCTGGTAGGAGGCAGTCAAGTCACCCCATCCTGGATTCCCCTGGGTGTCTAGTTTTCAGAAATGTATAGGTTTGCTAGGTTTCCCTAGGTGCCGGCAGAGCTAGGGTTAAAAAACTACAGCTAGGCACTTTGCCAAAAAAGGGTCATTTTTCACTGCGAAATTGAGGTGTGACCACGTTGCGTTTTGCGCCATTTCCTGTCGCAGGCACTAGGCCGACCCACACAAGTGAGGTACCATTTTTCTCGTAAGACTATGGGGAACACGGGGTGGGTGGAAATGTGTGGATCCATGCAGATTCCAGAACTTTCCACCACAGAAATGTGGGGAAAATGTGGTTTTTTTGACAATTTTTTAGGTTTGCAAGGGATTCTGGGTAACAGAACCTGGTGGGAGGCAGTCAAGTCACCCCATCCTGGATTCCCCTGGGTGTCTAGTTTTCAAAAATGTATAGGTTTGCTAGGTTTCCCTAGATGCCGGCAGAGGTAGGGTTCAAAAACTACAGCTAGGCACTTTGCCAAAAAAGGGTCATTTTTCACTGCGAAATTGAGGTGTGACCACGTTGCGTTTTGCGCCGTTTCCTGTCGCAGGCACTAGGCCGACCCACACAAGTGAGGTACCATTTTTCTCGTAAGACTTTGGGGAACGCGGGGTGGGCGGAAATTTGTGGATCCACGCAGATTCCAGAACTTTCCACCACAGAAATGTGGGGAAAATGTGGTTTTTTGGACAATTATTTAGGTTTGCAAGGGATTCTGGGTAACAGAACCTGGTGGGAGGCAGTCAGGTCACCCCATCCTGGATTCCCCTGGGTGTCTAGTTTTCAAATATGTATAGGTTTGCTAGGTTTCCCTAGGTGCCGGCAGAGCTAGGGTTCAAAAACTACACCTAGGCACTTTGCAAAAAAAGGGTAATTTTTCATTGTGAAAATGTGGTACGTCCACGTTGCGTTTTGAGCCATTTCCTGTTGTGGGCACAAGGGCTACCCACACAAGTGAGGTACCATTTTTATCGGGAGACTTAGGGTAACACAGAATTGTAGAGCAACTGTTATTACCTATTGACTTTCGATGCATTTCTGCCTTCCAAATGAAAGACAATGTGTAAAAAATAAGTCATTTTGAAAAATGACCTATAATTCTCATGCTAGTATGGGTACTCCCAATTTCGGAAATGTGCAAATATCTACTGTTTCTAAAATCTACATTTTGTTCCCATTTAAGAAATACATAGGTGTCTTTCATAACAATTTTTCCATGTATACATTTTCCCAAAATAATTGCTATATACCCGGTACATAATAAAAAAACATTGCAAGATGCTGCTCAGTTATTGGCTCTGGGTTCGTTGGGTTCTTGGTGAACCTACAAGTCCTATATATCCCCACAACCAGAAAGGTCCAGCGGATGTAACGGTATATTGCTTTCAAATAGCTGTCATAATTAGAAGAAGTTACAGGTGAAAACGTTGACACAAATGGCTGTTTTTTTCAACTAATTTTCAATTTTTCCTTCATTTAACTGTTAGTTTCTATAAGGAAAACTTTAAGGATCTACACAAATGATCCCTTGCTGAATTCAGAATTTTGTCTACTTTTCAGAAATGTATGGCTTTTCAGGATCCATTATTGGTTTCATACCCATTTCTACCATTAACTGGAAGGAGGTTGAAAGCACAGAAAATAGCAAAAATAGGCTATGTCCCAGAAAAATGCCAAAACTGTGTAAAAAAGTTGGTTTTCTGACAAAAGTCTGCTTGTCCCTGAAAGCTGGGAAGATGGTGATTTCAGCACCACAACCCCTTTTTGATGCCATTTGCAGGGAAAAAACAAGACGCTTTCATCTGTAGCCCTTTTTTCGCATTTTTCCCAAAAAAAACATAATTTTGCTGTATTTTGGCTAATTTCTGGGTCCCCTCCAGGGGAATCCACAAACCCTGGGTACCTTTACAATCCCCATGATGTTAGAAAAAAAGGACGCAAATTTGGCGTGGATACCTTATGTGGTCAAAAAGTTACAGGGGCCTAAGCCCGCACTACCCCAAATAGCCCAAAAAAGGCTTAGCACAGGGGGGGAAAAGGCCTAGCAGCGAAGGGGTTAAGATCAGATGGTCTACATTATTGCTCCATGCGTTGTCTGGTATCACAGCAACACAGGAGAGAACCAACCTGCGATTAAGGAGGGCACTTCAAATGTGTGCAGTTTCATAACGTTTAGGGTCAGTACTTCATTTGTAAAAGAATGCGTGCCGGTGCCCAAAGCTCTGCTCAGAAGCCCAGGGCCAGTGCAATTAAATGTTGGCACACTGAATTCCAAGGCTGTGTAGCCCTGATTCCACCTTATGCCTCTTTATTCCACTACCAGACACTCCCTTTCCTTTTTATCTCATTATTGTAGATTCCTGCTTTTTCCCTTTTTGATGCTTTTCTGTTTTTTCCCTTCCTCCGTCTTTCCTCTTAGTTTGTTTTTCTCTCTCTTGTTCTCGGTAAATGTCTGATGCAGAAAAATGAGTGTCGGTCTTCAAAAATTAGTTCTGTGGCCGCCACTGGCAACCACCGGCTCAAAATAAGCCCTGTTTAGGGTATTTTCAATATTGTGGGGCGAGTATGTGTTCTAATTTGAATGTTATTGAATTTGCAGTTTGGCGTCTGATTGTTTTATGAATATTCTGATTCTTCATGGGTCTAATTATGGATGAAGTACGATGTATGAGGTTTATTTCAGTACTGTCTCTATTAATATATGCTTTTGTGGTGAGGAGTTTGAATAGACTTAACTGATGTGCTAATAGCTATTGGTTGAGAGGCCCCTTGCTTTTACCCATGGTGTTCGAGGAGGTTGTACATATTTGGTATGTATAGTGGGTGTGTTTGTGTCGAATAGGATAATCTGTGCCGGACTGGGTGGATTAGCTATTTGTGGAGGAGGTAAAGGCTTAGTTTTGCAGCAAGAGACAATATTTCTCTAGCCACAGATATTGATTTAAAAATTGACTAAAAGCCAGAAATGTCTTTTTTGAACTTTAGCTGAGAACTATTCCAGAATGCATACTGGATTTATATTGGTAAAGAGGAATTGAGTGTGTAATTGTGTTCACTTCAGGAACATAGACATGAGTGGGAGTGGTGTTTCTTTCAGCTGTCATTTTGATACTGTGTCGAGCATGCTGTCTCTTGTTTATGACTGATGTGAGTGATATATGTGAACATGCATTTTTGAAGGATTGGAACATAGGTTCAAATTAATGTAGGTCTGGAATCTCAACCTTGAAACATTACTTTCTCATTTTTAAAAATGTTGATTATGATATCTTGATTTAACCTTCTTTCATAGATAGCAAGAGTTTGCTACCATATTGGATTTTGGTTTTCTTTGCCTGAGGGAGCACCATGAGAACATATCTTGATCAAGTGGAATATTGTTATATTTAAAAGAGCAGAACAGTTGTAGTTCTCCTTTATAGATGTTTTATATCCATCAGTCATTGGGGATTTGGGATGTCCTCTTTCGTGTGTTAGGCTTTACTGCCATTTGTTGAGAGTTGGTGGGGCAGATCATTTCATTTAGCATTCTGATTCTTCGGGATTCTCTTCCTCTTTGAAGGGTAGAAGTAGGTGAAGTGATGCTTCATCCAGGGGTGATTCTTCTTGAGGAGATTATTCCATAGTTAGGGGAATTCAATTTGTCATAAGGGTTTTTATATTCAAATTAAATAGGGCTTAAAGTGATTGTATAATGATAGTACCAGCTAAGATGATCAGTGGTGAGAAGCATTCAAATAAATATTTCCAATTGCCTACTTTTAAAATCATTGTAGCATATGAGGGTGAAACAAGTGCCCCTAGATTGGTTTATAAGGATGCACACACTTGCATATTTTCATTTTAACATATGTAACTTTCATGCAAAAGACTACAATTTTGATGTATGACTTGTGACACAGACAAATGTAAAGGGCTAATTTGACACGCCTTAGAAATGATTTGTCTAAAACCTTACTTTATGCCCTTTGGTGATTACAACAAACTTGTCCTATAACTTTCAAGAACATTCACCACCAATAGATTGTCTGTAGCAGTAAAATATAGTTTTTTTGTGTGGGAAATCATATTAATCATGTATAATAGTTTAAAAATCATTTATGGTTTAAAGCCATAAAGGATTTAAAGGTTTAGGGAGAGAATGTACCCTTACTGCTAGAGCGGTCGACCTCAAAGCTGGGGAACCGGGTTGAAGTCTCGGCAGGGACGCTCAACTTTCTGTGATTCTGGGCAAATCACTTAATCTCACCGCGCCTTACAAAAAATGAATGTGTCCATCTGTAACAAAACTGGTGCTCATGTAAAGCGCTCTGATACCCGCTATATAAAACTGTAAAAAAAAAAAAAAAGCACTAGTTAGTAATATTTGGCATCCTAATCGAAATGCACGCTTTGCTCGAAATCATTAAGAATGTAATTTTCATAAAGTTCGATGTAAGAAACTGACTTCTGACCATTGGTCATATATTTTGTTTGTCTGCAACATCATGATTTATCATATACTAACCCTTTTCACATTTATTCTGTAAAATCATTTATCGGTTTACAACATTTGATATAAACAACATTTTTCTGCAGTTATTTGTTTTTATAATTAAATTAAGACTTTTGCCAAAAACCACATATGTAGCTTCGCAAGAATAGGTTTTGACTAGTAAGCAAAATCATAAAGGGGTTTTCCTCTAGTACTTAGAAAGTGATATCACAGTATCTATCTGCAGACATCATATGTAAAGCATTGACAAAGCAAATTTGTTTCACCTTTAAAAGGGAAGCAACTGGTGTATATTTTGTCATTTTTAATATACTGTTCCAGCATGGTGAATGACCAATTCAGAATGGAAAAGTTAAAAATATGTGGTGTGTGGAAGTGTGAAAAGAAAGAAGCAAGAATACCTGCAAAGGTGTGGATCGATTGGGCCCTCTCAGAAAAAAAATACATAAAAAGCAACTTAAAAAGAGTAAAATGACTGGAGAGCAATGGTCAGAAAAGGGAGCATCCATGCTGCAATGTGCAGCAGCCAGACCCTCGCAGGAAAAACAAGAAAGTGGTGAGCAGTGGGAGAGTAGCATAAGACATTTGGGTAGAAAATAACACATTCAGTACAAATGGAGGACAAAAATGTAAAACAAGGCAAGCACACAAGGGACAGAAAATAAGTAGTTACCTGATTGTAAACAGTGGAAGGAACCAATTCATCCAATCAGAAATGCAGTATAACAACTGTGTTACACAGGAAGGACAACCAAGATCAGGAAGTAAAAGCAATTGAATAATAAAGATGGAAATGAGATTGACAAGAAAACCAAACAAAGATAAGCATAGATTGACCTAAATCCCATTCTGTGTATTGTGTTTTACACAATAGATCTTCGATAACAGACAACAAAAAAGGCTGTTTGTGGAAAGACTTAAACATGTTAAAGAACTTCCTACAGTAGAGATCCATTTATCAGTGCTTGTATATACTGTTAGCACCTATATTGTTTCCATTATGTACCTTGGTAAATGTTATAAAAAACTAACCGATTAATTGACTTGGCTTTATTCATTTATTTTTATTTATTTTAAGGCATCCTGGCACTGAACCACTAGAACTGCACTAGGAGAAGCGAGGTGAAGCGTTACTGAGCAAATAACCTGTTTTTAAGTTTCCTTCGGGATACGGATTTAGAACAACAGAGTTGATTAGTAAGTGGAAGGTTGTTCCAGAGCCTTGGTGCTAGAAAGCTGAAAGACCAGCCTCCTTTTCTTGACCTTATTTGAAGATTCCTGGTAAATAGTGGCTGATAAGATTGAAAAAGCACCTGAGTCCTCTTTTGTGAAAAGCTCCTTAAAACATGCAGACAGCCTTGAACCACGACCATTTCACAATGGGCAGCAAGTGAAGAGTGACCAAGTGGCCAGAGATTCAGTGGTGAAGAGGGATGTTAAGAACAAGCCTAGCTGAGGCATTTTGGAAGATCTGGAGATGATTAGAAAGTTTTGGTAAGCCAAGATATAAAGAGTTGCTGTAATCCAAGAGGAATGTGATAAGGGCCTGGGCTACTGTCTACTACAGGAGAGGCAGTACTTTTCTGAGGGGATGAACTGCACCTCAGCTCTTTACAATGAGAGCATGCATTCCGGTCGGAATGCATGCTCCCATTGTAAAGAATAGGATTGCGACCGAACAGTATTCGATGCTACGGGGTGGCGGGATGAACTGCACCTCAGCTCTTTACAATGAGAGCATGCATTCCGGTTGGAATGCATGCTCCCATTGTAAAGAATAAGATTGTTCCCGAACAGTGTTCGGTCGCATCCTGCTTGCTCGGTTGGGACCGACGACAGGAGGTCGTTCTGTCCCAGTTCCCAAACGATGTTGGACCGACTTAAGTCCATCCGACATCGTAATCGGGCCCTTAGAAGTATGGCAAAGAAAATAATATCCAAGGCCACGGGTAAGCTGAGAGGATCATGTTGCTGAGCCACCTTAATCCAAGAATAGCTCATAAGTTATCGGAAACGGCCACAAGGACCATTTCAGTGGTATGTAGCCGGCAGAAACCAGACTATAAACCATACCATGCCCCTCGATCAGTGTTGGTTTCTCCACAACTGTGGTCACCCATATGGGTGTACTACAGCCTACTCATAGTGCTGGCCTGGAAAGCAATGGTGAAGAAATGGAAGCATGGTCTTCTTCTTCTTGTACCTCAAAGATGCTATATTCCTGGAGATGGTGTGGCTTGCCCTAAATGTATGCCTATCCAAGACAGCTGCTTTTCATGTGCCAGTGGTCTGAAGTTCTCAATTTTAGATGGGCCTAACCTTCTTTCCTGTGTTTTAATTTTCTTCCTGAATCATATATAAGGAGGTATTGTCTAAAAGTGATACATTGTAGCTCATATGTTTGCTGATTTATTTGTTGCTTTCATCTCCAACTCGCAAAAAGAAAAATTGATGAACAGAGTGCTGAACAATGTCAAACACTCACCTCCAGTCAGAGATCTGGCCATAAATCCATCATGTTTTTGCTCACCATGTCATTCCAGTTTGGACCCAGCCATATGCAAATCATTCTTCACCCTGCTCCCCATGGGAACAGTCCAGCCGGAACTGTCAGGACAGGTCCTCCCTGGACCAGAAACAAGCATCATCTCCCACTTAGCAGTCTTTTTGTCCCTAATTTTTGCTGTACGTTTTATGCTGCATGATTCTTTCTGGATCTCCTTGTTTTTTGAAGATTTATTATGGGTTCTTTCTCAACCGTGATTTTGGTTTTGGAGACTTGCTTCTCTTCAATTAAGAATTACCAGTTTTGCCAGGGCTTTTTTTCTGCTATTTGATACTTTTTACTCCTAAATAGGTACTTGCTAAAGAAACACTTTACACATGTCACATCTGTTGTTACTAAGGAAAGTCAGCTTTTTGTTTTGGGCAATCAAGAAGAAAACTGGAAAGTCCTTCAGAGTGCCCAGTTCTTGACACTTAAATAGTATCTGGTAGCTGTTTACTATTTGAAGGTAATAGGACACTTTTTGCTCACCTGTAAAGTTATGTTGATTCCCGGACAGCCAACACCGAAAACAAGTTAAAGCAAGAAGAAATTCAGCATTCACTTGTAAGTCAAATTAAGAGTGTCTCAGTTTCAGAAAAAGGGGTTACCATAGCCTGGAAGATTCACCTATTAGGGTTAGGTGGTGTTGTTTACTTCAAATGTGGATATTTCATGAACTGGGAAAACTCAAGGAATCTTGATGGTCTGGGTCTCCAGCCCCTAACTCATGTCGAACTAAGTTTAATCAAGAAGGTGAATCAGGCTTCAGTGTGTTCCACAGTAATGGTATGCAACCACATAAACAAATGGTGTTTACATTGGACCATACAGAACCTTTAGATAGCACGCATGCTAACTCCACACAAGTCACAAGAAGAACAAAATTGGCTAAAAGTGGTGCTGGAATGAAGGTTGTTGCCTGCGTTTAGTTGCTAGATAGAGTCACCACTTAGCTCAACTGCACTTGCAGATGCAGTTTTGTGAGGCAGACAGCCTCCAGTATGTGTTAAAGGGTAGAAAGGACTTAAGTGTCTGCAGCCAATCAGGAGGACCTTCCAGCTTTCTCAGTCAGGTGAAAAAGATAGCAGTTTGCTCCCAATTTCTCAGAAGATGTATTATTATGGTCTAGAGAGGAGCACCAGTATGTATTTCCAGGTTCTTGCAATTAACCATCAACCCAACCGGCAATTGTGTATTCCAAAATATTAATAAATAAACCCACCTGGTTGGATCAGATTTCCTTTTGCCTCCTCTGACAGGTTTTATGGATTGTACCCATTGAACTTTTCACTGCAGTATTGATGTGGTTGCTATCTGCGTGCAGCTGGCCCTGTGGCATCTGGCACCCTGCTCTGATCATAATGCCAGTCCACACTTGAGTATTCTCTTCAGACGTGAGAGCATATATAAAGAAAAGGGAAAGAAAGAAGAATTAGGAAATAGGCCTTCTTTTTTATCTCTGCGGACATTCAATCATGATAGAAAAGGCTGTGCACATACTGTTGACAAACATATCAAACACACAGAAAAGGAACTTTTACCCATCTGCTACTTGCCATTGGATATAATGTGCACAGTGGAGTCTGTAGGTGCAGGTACTAGACTCCAGGATACAATATTTGCTTTCACTTGTCAGAAGCAGTCAGATTTCACAGCTAACTTTGATAGTTTCTGAAGTAGAGATCTTTCCTTAGGAGAAAACGTTTGACCTCCTTTCCTTTCTCCTCCTCCTCTGTCTTGCAGGTAAGCCAATGGTTAGGCAGGGGAGATAAGGGCTCAAACGCCAGGGTTTAGAAGCAGCAAGCTGCCTTGTTAACTGTAAGGAAAATAGAGAGATTACTTCACTTAGTGGCAGGACATCAGGAGCATGACCTGTTGTGAAATTCTAATCAGGGGTTTTCAAGACAGACCCATTAATATATTGATACTTTTATTCAAAACCAGCCATGTCTATGAGCAGTGAAATGACTAGAACAAAACCTTTTCCATCCTTTAGTAAATATATATTTTACAACAAACAGAGGTTTCAAAAGTGACATAAATATTTAATTATGATAATTTTGTGTCTGCAACCAAGATAACCCAGCAGTAAGTTGCCCAGAGGTGTATCAGGCATGAGGTCTTAATGCAGCTGGTGCTAAGTGTGACCAGAGCTCCACATACAGAAAGGCAAAGCACAGCAGGCAGCACTTGGTCTTACTCCCTGTGTGCAGTTAAATATAGAGCGATGATGGCAAGTTCTATGATTCCTCATTCCAGAAACATGGTGAAAATAGCCACTTTCATCAAATCATTACCGCCACACGCAAGCCAGAATTGCAGTCTGTCTTCACTTTACCAGTTTGACTTGCGTCGAAGCAAAGATCTAAATCTAACTTCACAGATGCAGAAGAAATTGAAGTCAAAGAGAGTAGATGAAAAACGAAGTGAAGAGAGAGAGGAGGGTCAGCGGGTACAGACGCTTGTCCAGCAGGGAGAGCAGCTCTCTCGCTTTTGCAAGCACTCGCTGCATTAGTATGCACCTGGGTAGTTGACCAAACTTTTTATTTGGCAAAGATATACATGACACCAGTGTGTTATGTTATTGTAGTTTATAAAGCGCGCAGCAGTGTGCATGGTCACTTGCATACCTTTGTACAGTACTGGTGGGTAAAGTCTCCTGACTTTGGTTGCCAGATAGACTACCATTTTGGTGACTTTATATTTATATCCTGAACTCATTGTTAGAGAAATTGTTTACACGCTGTATTTGTTTCGATGCTACTTTTGAATTTGCAAGAGAACGTAGTGACTACCTCAGCAGATGATATTATGTTTGTGCCATCTAATCAATTTTAAATGTGTTAGCTGGAATTTGGAAAATCTACTTGTCCTTAACTGGCTTCCTGGGGTGCACAACAGTAAGCTATTTCTGAAATAATCAATATTCGCAGGAAATGTTTGAAGAGTGTGAATATGTATTAAGTTAATGAATATGTATGGCCAGAAAATGCAGATTTCCTACGAGTTGTGCTGCATGTACAGATTGTGAATTGCAAGGTGGGTGCTGAAGGGCTGTGGTGTGCCTGTGTGCTCTCAGATGTGGAATGGTCTGATGGAATATATAACCTTGGAGGTTTCCAAAACGAACATTCTCATGCAGCAGTCTATTGAATCACAATAAGGCATTTTATAAACGTAGCAAAGAAGGAACAAGGCTTCGAGTTTGTCAGCACACTGCTTAGGATATAGAAGTCAGGCTTAATAAACAAAACAAAATGGGCACCTGATAATTTAATCTGTGTTATGCTTTACACCACTCACATGCCATCAGTAAAAGGAAGTCAATATCTATCTGTTTGTTTGCTTTGACTACATGTAGTGGGCTGGCCACACGTGTTCAAGGGACAAAGTAGACGTAGCCGAGATGAAGTTGATGTAGTTTATTGAGTCCTTAAGTAGAGTAGATACAGAGCCCCACCAGGAGCAGCCTCCTAGCTGCTCAGCCCATCTTCCAACTGCCAACACTCATACACCAAGCACCCAAGCATTCCACTCATGTCAATCACACTAACATTCTACACGGAACACTCACACTGGCTGAGCAGCTAGTTACAGAGAAAGGGAACATATATACAGACCCTGAGGATACTACATATCCTCTCCCTTTTACACTGAAAAATAATAAGACCCAAACTAAAATGAAAACAACTATACACAGTAATGTACAAAAAGTGAAAGCAGTCCATAGACCCAGGGATGCATAATAGAACACATCGCGAGAGGGAAAACAGACAAGCAAAAAGGAGGAAAGAAGGATGAAAGGATAAAAACACACACTAACACCTCCTCCTTTAATAGTAAACAAAGAAAAGGTAAATAGTGTAAAATGAGCTCACAAGAAACAAGTGAGCAAGACTCAAAAGTAAAGGGGGAAAACATACCCCAAGACTCACAGAGTGGGTGGACGGCACCCAAAGAATTACTCCTCAAGTAAGGAGAAAATGGCGAAGAGAAAAACACCACCCCTCATGTGAGAGACATTGACCCAAAACAGAAAGAGTGTAACACGTAGTGTTGCATGGGACTGACACCCAAGTAGAGCAGGTAACGTTGCATGTGACTGACACCCAAAGACATGCGCAGCACGAGAACAACACAGGTGCAGCACAGTGTGGCACACGCACACATTACGTCGAGGTGAAGCACAGGGTGACTTACACACACTAAATGACGACGTAACAACACATGGTGAGGCGCGGGGCGGCTTACACACTTGACAAAACATGACGATAAACGTGTAAATGGGACTAACACCCAAAACACACATCCAAAAGAAAGGACGTACATCAAACCCAAGTAGTGTAAGGGATGACGTAAAAAGAGATATGTCCAACATGGTACAGGGACCAGAGAAATGGGACTGTAACCCACTCCCATCCCAATGATAGGGATAACATCTGAAAGGTGTAAATGTGTGAATAAGAGACATGGGACTAGCGCCACTCCCATCCCTTAGGCAGGGATACAACATCTGAAACAAGAACATGCGTGAAGAAGAGACATGGGACTAAGACCCACTCCCATCCCTTAGGCAGGGATACAACATCTGAAAAAAAAACATGCGTGAAGAAGAGACATGGGACTAAGACCCACTCCCATCCCTTAGGCAGGGATACAACATCTGAAAAAAAAAACATGCGTAAATAATGAAAATACAGTCGTAAATAGACTACACATGAGCATATAACATGTCATTCGAAATACAGAACTTTTTTTTTTTAAATGTTGAATGACCGCAACCAGAGACAAAACTAAAAATAAGCACTGTAAGCTTAAAATGTCACTGGTGTGCCTGTCACCGCAATGATGAGGGACAGGTGTTCCTAGGAACCAATCATAACTTTGCAGGAATGAAACAGCTCCACGAAACTTGTGACAGAACAGAACAATTCTTCAGATACAACGCCCACTGAAGATGGAAAGACACAAGGACTTGTAATGCAATTTGAACTCACCACCCAAACTTCCAACAAAGTCCAGTGTCCTCGGAGTTTTCAAAACGAATAAACTCAAACCGCAGCCCAAACCAAGAAACTGCCAAGACCACCATTCCTGCCAAGGCGACCATTGGGCGTAAGAATTGTAGGCAAAGTCTGGTGACCAAAAGAAGAACTCACTGCCCAAATGTCGAGACTGAAGAGGCAGACACTTGAGGGGCAGTACGACCATCTCGTAGAGACTGAAGAGGGAAATCCATGCTGGGAGAGGAGATCCGCACATCGCAAGGCTGCTGAGGACTTTCATTTCGCGATAAACTTTATTTAGAGAACAAAACGTGGTTGGCAACTTACTGGTAGAAAACGTACATCACTGAGGGTGAAAGCTGACCGGTATGGCTGGATCCGCCAACTCCAAAATGGCGGCACGCTCAGGAGACGCACGCCGAATGGCTCACGGCGCGCTCCTGCTGCAAAACGTCCATAGGCAGCGTTGATGACAAGCAAATGTCAGGACGTCAGAGTTTCCAGAGCTGTTCCGCGCGACACCACGGACCAGGTAAGGTGCGCGAGCAATGTTTTAAATTTGAAATACAGCGTAACTGTTTCTCTTGAGGCCAGGCAGCAGGGAAAACAGCGTACACATGCCACAAAACGTAAATTCAAAATCTCTCACCCAGTAGTTTCGCAATTCCGGCAGGCAGCAATCTGAGGCGATTTCCTTCTTTTTGTCAAAAACAGCTCACTGAGCTTTGAAAAACGAACAGGCAAAAGTGAGGAGAACTGGCACAAGTTTAACTCCTCAAGTCCTGGGCTTACACGGAGGAAATGTCACAAAATCAAATCCTGGAAACATCTTGAACATGTGCACAGTCACACATAAAGTAAAAAATTAATGACTTCACTCCGCACTGGAGGCAGAAACTAAGGCAGCAACAGGTTAACTTTCTTCCTGAAGCACTGTAGATATTTCATGTAGTGTAAGATGTCCATTAAAATGTAGACAGCCTTAGTAACACATATCCAGGAGATGAAAGAAGCAGCATCAGTTTACCTTGCTTCTTCAGGCAGTGTATCCATTTCTTGAGGCACAGTCGACATTTGTTGTCACTGTAGACGTTTGTTGTGGCACAGGACCTTCTGAAAGCTGTAGGTAGCATTTCTTTACGTAGTTAAAGATGTTGTAGATAAGGAGATCAAGGCACAGCACGCATGGGCTGGGCTGTCCGGTGTAGTGGACACTGGTGGGGCTGCGATGCGTGCTTTACCGGTTTCTTTTCATTGTTACTTGATTCTTGTTTCTCTTGTTACACTTCATCGGTACATGTAGTAGGTCCTTTCCTACACACAGTCCTGCTGTACTCCACATCTTTAGTTGGCATCAAACTACCTTTAGTGCGTGAGATGAGCTCCAGATCGTCGCCAAAAATGTAGTGGGCTGGCCCCACGTGTTCAAGGGACAAAGTAGACGTAGCCGAGATGAAGTTGATGTAGTTTATTGAGTCGATAAGTAGAGTAGATACAGAGCCCCACCAGGAGCAGCCTCCTAGCTGCTCAGCCCATCTTCCAACTGCCAACACTCATACACCAAGCACCCAAGCATCCCACTCATGTCAATCACACTAACATTCTACACGGAACACTCACAGTGGCTGAGCAGCTAGTTACAGAGAAAGGGAACATATATACAGAACCTGAGGATACTACACTACACAGGGACATGTTATGTTTTGTACAGTGCACCATGTAAAGTGCTGGATTGGTATGGTAAGTGTTAATGAGTAGAATAGAGGAGTTACTGCAAGTGCCCACTATGGATAAGGTGGATATAAATGAAAGTTATGTTTGGGACCGCTATGGTCATACCCTGAGAGGGGGATAGTGACACACTGCACCTGAGACAACCTGATACTAGACAAATGATATAGATCATGACACAGAGACAGTGAGAGGCTGACACTGGGATGAGGAGACAGTGACACGCGAACAGAGAGAATCACATTCTGAGTTTGGGGGACGCACTCACTGAATGCCTGAGAAGTGACAGATTGGCAAAGAGGCAGAGACAAACTGACTGTGAGACAAGGGCATATTGACATTGGAACAGGATGAATCAGACACTAACACTGGGACTGGTACACACAGGGGCATATTCACAAGGACTTATCTCCGAGTTATCGCCACCTTAACGCATCAAAAATGGAGATAGATTTAACGCCCCATTCACAAGCGGGTGCAAACTGCAGACATCGCCAGTATTCCCACGATAACTGCCTCACAATTTATCTCCACGGGTGACACCACCAACTAACCCTAATGAGATGCAGAGTAGGCGTTCCCGTGCAAAAACTCACGAAAACACCACTACACCACTTTCACAACGAACTGCCAGATCTGCGATGCGAACCAAAAACAGGCGATAAGCCGCGGTAGCCTTTTGCTGGTGCAGCATGAAAGGGAGCCCAGCCAAGAGCCACATCTGAAGACCCACAGATGCCATGGAGACAATAAGCATGCAGCTCCAAGACACATGAGGGCCACAACACCCACCGCCACCCACCCCAGGCCCGCCACCAACCCCAGGACCCGTCCCGCCCCCCCCGGACCACCACAGAGGCAGCGTACACAAAGACAGCAGACCCACCTTAAACGCACCAGCCGCCCAGACCGAACGCCAGAGGAGGACATTGCCCACTACAGACCCAAAAGGACAACCATCCCCCGCATCCTGACCCACATCGCCCACCTGCTGACGGTACCAACACAGCGGACAACCAACATACCTCCGCAGACAAAGCTGCCGGCTGTGCTGCACATGTTGGCCTCTGGTACCTTCCAACCCACAACTGCCAGAGTCGGAGGAGTCTCACAGCCAGCCCCATCCAAGTTCATCACACCTGTCCTGGATGCCATCATCAGCCTGGTACCCCAGCAGCTCCACTTCACCCACACTGCGCAGGAGCAGCTGGAGACCAAGCAAGGCCCCTACACCATACCTGGATTCCCTCACGTGTCAGGGGCAATTGACTGCACACATGTACCCCTCGTGCCCCCTGCCGACACTGCACACAACTACCACAACAGAAAGCACACGCATCCCATGAATGTGCAGGCAATAGTGGACCACCCGGGACTCCTCAACAATGTCGTGGCCAACTCCCCAGGCAGAGTGCATGATTCCTACATCGCCTGACAGTCCATCATCAACCAACGCTCCCAGGATGGCACCTATGGAAATGCAGTGCTCGTTGGTAAGTACCAAATGAACACACCACACACCTCCACCCCACAGTCATGCAACTCACGACACTGGCAATGGGCAAGCAGCAGAACTACATGCAACATGCCACACAACATGCCAACCGACCAGACACGATGACACGACTCCATTGGGAACCTGGGCTTGCCATGCACACATCCCAGCCACGGCATGGCACCACAGCCACACAATAGCAGAATGTGAGGAGAGGCTTGGAGCAGGCATGTGCGTGAGCGGCAAGTGACTAATGAATGAGAACCTACCCAATGCCAGGTGTGGTGTGGAGGTGCCGGACAGACTCCAATGTGCAAACTACGGAAATGGCCGTGTGGACATTAACTGCTGGTGCATGGAGTGTAGTGGCCAGTGGACGCTACCATGTCCCCACAGGCTGTGGGGCAGAATGCGGAAATGTCACACGTTATGTCCCCCCCTGTATGCGCGGGCGGAGTGGGTTGGCCCTGCATACGCCAGGCCTGCGTAGGGGTGTGAATAAAACCCCTGTCGCACTGGGCGTGGTTCTCTTTCGGAATGGCCAACGTGTCTGCCAGGGCGGCACCTCTCAGCCTGCCACGAGGCCGGCGCCGAGCGTGGCGGGGCCTTCGCCCCTGTGCGCCTGCTGCACCCCGGTCCGCTGGTCCCCAGACCCGTCATGCCTGCCCCAGCGCACCAAGGAAGCTCCGCTCACCTGCCGACACCGGCGTGTGTCAAAGAGGACCCACCACGTGCCGGTGCAAGCTCCAAACCCCAGTCCCACGACCTTTGCAGCCTCCGCAGACCATCGCTGGCCTCCACGACGCTGGCCCACAGTACTCCTTTTTCATTGACATACTCCACCGGCGTACTCTTCGGCCCAGTTGTTGGCACATGTTGTACTGAGTCGTGAGTCTTGAATGGCAGTGACCAAAAGTCTGTGGCAGCATCCACATCATTAAACTCCCTCCGATCAGTGAAGCCAAAGTCTGCATCTCAAGCCGGCGACACTTGGTGCCACTAACCCTGTTAAACGCAAGCCAGTGACACGTGGTGCCACTAACCCTGTTCAACGCAAGCCGGTGACACTTGGATGAGGGCTCAGGCCTACACTGCGGCCCAGTAGGTCCCACATGTGGAACTGTGTCCTGAGTCTTGAATGGCAGTGACCCCATGTCCGTGGCAGCGGCCACATCACTATACTCCCTCCGATCAGTGAAGCCAATGTCTGCATCGCAAGCACATGACACGTGTCTGTGGGCCCGTGCTGACCGCTGCCCCCGGCCTACACTGCGGTCCAGTAGGTCCAACATCCAGCACTTAGTCGTGATTCATGAATGGCAGAGTCCATACCAGTGAACGCATGGAGAGGAGTAAGAGGAAGATGCGGTTCAGTCTGGATGAAAGCCGGATCCTCGTCACGGAGGTGACCGAACACTAGCAACAACTGACCAGGTGCCATTAACTCTGTGCGCAATGAGTCATGGGCACTTTCTGGTTGGACATGTAGCTTCGCCCGCACCCCCTGCATGCACAAGCGGCGTGTGCTGGTCCGGCGTACGTCAGGTCAGCGCCGGGGTGTGCTGATTTGGCAAGGGGCTTCAGTGCGTGGCTCTGGTCTGGCCTTGAGCAGGAAGTGTGGTAAGCGTGTCTCTGTGTTGGAGTGTTGTCGCCACCAGGGCCACAGTAGTCGATGTTGCAGTGTAGCATGCACCCGGAGGGCAGGCCAGCACGTACGGGGAAATGTAGGAGCGCAAGAGCGCTCGGGGTCTTGGCTCATGCATGCCAAGTGTTATGTGTATCAGTCCTGTGGCTGCATAAGTCAGATGCCTAGCCTCAATCGCAGCGCGATCACAGCCAGCCGTGGACTGTACACCTGTGTCCGCCCTGTTCGGACCATTGGCCTACACTCCCTCAATGGCCAGCTTCACGGTGTTGTTGGCATGCCACTAGACATGCGCAGACAGGCATGACAATGGTGTGCCGTAGGAGTGCACGTGATACAACCGTGCAGCGCACACAAGTGTGGGGGCTCGTGGGAGGGAGGAGCAGCTGTGAGGCAACGTAACACACAGTGAGGCCGCTCATGTGCCACGTGCTCGGCATATCATCCATGATTCCGTGGGTCGCAGACATCCCACCCCAACCACGACAGGCCTCTGTACATCTCCTGTATGCAAGCAGATGGTGAAGTTACTGTAGGGATGAAAGGTCCTTTGTCTGAACTATCAGGCGGTAACACATCTGCAGCTCCGAGCTGGGACTTGCATGTGCCCAGCACCCGCTGACAGATACGATAGCATTTGCTGGTGACTCCCACACTACGCACTGCCCGACGTGAGACCAACTTGTACACATCCCACATGCAGTAGTCCTTGGTCATAGTTAGCGTGCGTGAAATGGCCTTCACACGTACTCCCGCCCCACCCCAGGCCTGCACCTGTTGCACACAGACACTGCTCATTGGTCCGAGCTGTGCCATTTCATTCACAGGACTGGCGCAGGTCAGCACAGTGCCGCTTCAAGCAGAGCCACTGACGCAATGGCAGACCATCCCGGACACATCCACAACTCCAGTCACGTGGACTTGTACCGTGCACGTCTGCTGCATGTACTGGGGGCACTGCCATTGGCAGTGCTGCGGACCAGTTACCGGCTAAGCTTCCGCCTTGCCAATGTCACCTGCGTTCAGCCCGTGTTGCATTGTCACTCGTGCATATTTGAGTGGACCATGGATGTCTGTCTCTCCAAAGTAACGGTAGCTGACCTGGATTTCGACGTGTGTGTGCGCCCCCTTTTGGCCCTTGACCAGGAGTGATATTGTGATGCCCGTTTATGGCATGCCTGGATGATTGGCATGCATGCTGGCAACTGGACCTGGGAGATTGCACGAGTCGTCGTGTGCAGTGACCACATTGAGCCGCTCCCCTATTGGGCTTTAGTGCCAATTGGGGCCAGGGGTTGGAGTCAGCACATCTGTCCGGGACAGCTGATGGGTTACGTCGCTGACATGTTAGATGTGGTGGACAACGAGCTCTCTTTGGAAATGTTGGCCTACGCTGCTGCACTCGCGTTTATGGACGAGTGACAACGTACCTGCAGCCACAACTGAATGTGACCCATTGCACGTGCCCCGACGCCTGGTTGCATGTTGGGGATCTGATCACATGTCCCAAGACGACAGTGGACATAGCTGCATTGGCCTGGACTCCGGATCCATGCGTGGACAACCAATGCGGGTTGTCACTGACTTGTGTGGGTGATGGACTCCCCCGGGGTGGACATGGGCGCTTTCCAACGCTCCTCATTCAGACATGCTGCTGCATTGGTCTGCATGTCGTGGCACTTCTCTTGGCCGTACTGACACGCAATTGTTGATAAAGTTTCCGCACCTTCACTTGTCTCCAACTGTGATGAGTGTTCATTTGTATGCCAATGTGTGTGTCACGGCCTATCTGGGTCCCTGCCATACATGCCTTGCTACCCCATCAGGGCTGTGGGTTTGTACTTGTGCATTCTCATGTCCCTGTTTCGTGCTTTGCCAGATGAGTATGGCCATTTACCGGCCACAAGCAGGTGCACTTGTGTTCGGTTGTGCAAATGTTGCTGTTTGTGCCACATTGTGTTCGATGTTGGGGTACTCTGCTTCCTATGTGTGTGTGCTGCATTGTGTGTGAGATGTCCCTTCAGCTCTGGTTTGGCTCACCCTTCTCCCTTTCAGGCAGTGTGGTTTTTACTTCAGTGCTTGTTCAGTGGTGTGATATTGACGAGTTGTGTGACTTGTGCTCTTGGTTGGTGTTGTTACTCTTGGGCATGGTTTGTCTGCAGTTGTGCTGTGCTTAATTGTGCATGTGTGCCATTGTGCCCATCTCCTCCCGTCCCCCCAGTCGTTCCTCTCCCTGTTGCTGTTGTGTCTGTTGATTTTGAGCAGTTTCCGGTCCCCAACTCCTGCCACCATCTCCAGACTGATGTGGTGGACACCATTTCCTCCATGTCATCCAGCCCCTGGTGTGGCGCTGGACTCCCACCTCCAGTGTGCATTGCTGCCTTCTGGTTGTTGGCGTGTTTCTGCTTGTTTGTGCGTTTCGCATCATTCCAGTTGTTCTGGTTTTCTTCCATTGTCCTCCTCCGCTCTCTGGCTGCATTCACCTTGTCCACGATGGACTGCCATGTACAATGTTTTGTTGCCAATGGGGCTTGTGAGGTTGTGTACTAGCTCCGGCTGCCTCCATTGTGCTTCGCTGTTGTTTTCTGTTTGGTTTGCCTTCCTTTTTCCTGCTTTTGTTGTGCTTATTCCCGCCTGCCGTGTGTGTGTCGCGGGCCTGGCGCTGCTTATCGCTGCTTTCCTCATCGCGAATGGGCTCATCGCACGTTTTTTGGTGTTGGGGTTTGTGTTTTTATCTCCGTCGAGGTGGTTGTATCCCGGACATTGGCCGCGTTTTCGGCAGACTATCGCATGGTACCGCCGTGTTGTGAATTCCACGTTAACACGGGGTTATTTTCCCGCGATAGACTGCGATGTGTAAAGTTGCGTTAACATTTTTTTGAGATGTTTAGCGCACGTTCTTGTGAATATCCCCCTCAGAGCGGGATGGGGACACGGTGACAGTGGAGTTGGGGCAAATTGTTGAGAGAGGGAGACTGACACTGGAATATGGAGACACCAACACTGGGGCTGGGACACAATGCCGCATGAGATGCTGACACTAGGATAGGACGGCACAGACACTAACAGCGAGGGATAAAAATTGATAATTTAGAGAGGAAGATGCTGTCACTGATAACATCAGATTAAAAAAAGCTGTCTCTTCAATGAGAAAGTATGATACTATCATAGCGTTACAAGGACTGGCATTGGAAAAGGGAGATACACTAACCATATAACAGCGCAATAGCTCATGAACCCCAATTTTACCTTTAGCAGTTTGGCCCTGGATTCCTCTTGTTGATCTAGTGGTAAGAGACTAGCCTCCTCATCAGTAACCCAATTTTAGCAGAGGAAAGCCAAAATAGAAACTGAGACTTCGCATTAACTGAGTTCTAGATTAGAAATAAAGTTTAAGATTTAATACAGGATTGTTCATGAAAAACATTACAGAGAAATGCATAAATTGCCATGAAGGCTCAGATACAGATTACAGAATCATAAATCGTAATAAAAATCCCTATTTAGGTAATTAAATATTTCTAAGTTCTAGGAGGCATATTTCCAAGCCCCTATCGCCACCACAAGTGATGTTGTGATGGCAATAGGGGCCTCACCATATTTACAAGGCAGCGTTAAGCCACTTAACGTGGCTTATCGCTGCCTTGTAAATAAGGCAGCCTTTCACGCTGTATTTAGGGCAATGGGTATTGCGGTGGGCGTTCCACCGCAACCCCCATTGATTTTGACGCTGCCTTCTTTTTACAAGGGCAGTGTAAATAGGAGGCAGGGCTAAACTTAAGACCAGGAAAAACCTGGTTTTAAACAGGCAAAAAGGGGAGAAATGCTTTATTTCTCCTCGTTTTTGCTGTTTCCAAGTTTGCTGCCTTGTGCAGCACACATAAAAACAGCAAATTGCCTATGATTGTTCATGTGCAGGAAGGTCCCCCTTCTTGCACATAAACAATCATTTTGAAAAAATGCCATTTTGCAACTTCTATGTGTGCTGCACTAAGCAGCAGCACACATAGAAGTTACAAAACAGCATTTAAAGATTGTTTTTGTGCAGGAAGGGGGACCTTCCTGCACATAAACAATCTTCCCCTCAACACAGGCATCCTTGCACTATGGTGTAAGTGTGCCTGTGTTGGCGCTAGACAGCTAAAGTTAGTACCAGTGCAGGGGGAAACGCAGGGCTGCACCATATTCTAGTAAATATGGTACAGCCCTGTGTTTTTAAAGTGACGAAGCATGTTGTTAGCCTTCTTGGCTTAATGACACGCTTCACCACTTTATTGTAAATATGCCCCTAAGTGTCAAACTCATAAGGAGTACTAACAGTGTCCTAAGGGAGAAAAGAAAATCTCAAAATAATCAGTCTTGAGAGGAAAATAAGAACATTCTTCAAAATCAGGGGGCTTTATACACAATTTATATATATCAATTAATAGAACAGCAAATTCAGTATGGAATGATCTTGGTTAGGTCACATTGGCAAATCAAAAACAACTTCTTAATTATAAAAGGTTCTTTGCAGTAGCCTATATTTTAAGGTAAGAGAAACTTTCAGTTTGCTTCCCCTTCAACTGCACTCCATAGATGTTCAAAATAAATTGAAATATTTCTTAAAAAATAGCCCATAGTTATGTTTTACTACACGCTTGCATGAGCAATTGCAGTGGAAAACCTACAAAATGATACATTAGGTACATGATTCAAAGTTTAATTCACAATACATATATTCTAATACAATAACTCTTCTGCGTCATAGTGCTTTGTGTCTGCGGAAACTGTGGGAGAGAAGACTCACAGCCGGTCACTGATTGGGAGGAGGAATGAGCAGGAGCAAGATGAGCATAACACCAGAAACTGCATCCGTTTTAAAATGGTGTCTCACGTTAAAATGTGGCATATTATACTTCATTATTCCTTCATTACTAATCATACTTCTAAACAATATAATCAAATCGTTTTAAGTGCAACATCATTAGTTCATTGGTTACAACCAAATGCATCATTACAATTATTAATTCATTTAAATAATTTGTCACCCTAAATTGCATATCATAAAAAACTTCAACACAGTCAGCATGACAACTAGGTACTAGATCTGGAAAATGCACTGGTACTAGATAGAGAATAATGAACTCCCATTAAGTTGTAACACTTGAATAGGATCTGTGTGCCACAGACTCTGAACCAGATATTGGAAGTCAGGCCACCAAGAATGGGCAAGAAGACATTGAAAACGGCATAGAATACAGGTTAAATTCCACACACTAAAATGGCACCTAAGAAGGATGCCCAATTCTAACCGACCCAGCAACAGACATTTCTGAGGCAAACCCACAAGTTGCTTTCTACACACTTCTTTTCAAGGTCTTGTAAGTAGCAGTACTATAGTTTGGGAAAGATATGAGTGTCATTGATTTATGGTGGCTGATTGTGAGAAATTGGGTTATTGGGTGAGCAGAGTGAAACCATACTAAATTAACAACCACAATCCTGTGTCGCAATGAACCACAAAAAGTCACTAAATTAACCTGCGCTTAACCCTGTGGTAGCTTCACAAAAAGTAGTCAGGCTTAAATTAGAGGCAATGTGTAAAGTATTTATGCAGCACTTAAACAGTAATAAAGTGAAAACACAACACAAGAAAAAACCCACACCAATTTAGAAAAATAGGGCAAAATGTAATAAATTATTTGACAGCAAAATGACAAAAATTCTGACAGTCGTTGCTGTAGCGCCGTGGTGCTCATAGTACAGCCCGCAGGCCGCCAGCGGCCCATCAGGCCTTCATTGGCGGCCCACGGACCTTGCCTTACCGTTTCTACGTTTCCAGTGAGGCCAGCAGTAAACACAGAAGATGACCGCAGGGGCATACGTATTAAATAGGTATTCACTAAGTATGCTACTGCGGCCATCTTCTGTGTTTAATGCTGGCCTCTGTAACGTCACGGCACAGTCGGAAAGCTTCCCAAAAGGCCCTTTAAAAGTCAGCTGTAAGCGCTTTTACAGCTGACTTTTAAAGGGCCTTTGGGAAGCTTCCTGTTTGGACAGAGACAGATAGAGACAGATAGAGACAGAAACAGATAGAGATAGAGACAGATAGAGACAGAGAGACAGACAGACAGAGACTGCCAGGCAGAGACAGACAGAGACAGATAGAGACAGAGATAGAGACAGAGACAGATAGAGACAGATAGAGACAGACAGAGAAAAGAGCGAGAGATAGAGAGAGATATAGATAGAGAGAGAGAGATAGATATATATATATATATATACATATATATATATATATATAATATATATAGAGAGGGAGAGATAAAGAGAGAGAGATATAGAGAGATAGATAGATAGATAGATAGATAGATAGATAGATAGATAGATAGATGTGTGTATGCCGGGTCTGGTGGCTCAGTGGACTAATGCGTCCGCTGCAGGGGCCTGTGTTCAACCTAATGGTCACAGGTTTTTTTTTGGCTCTAGCCCTGCCCCCCCCCACTGACCCCACCACCACCGGTGCGGCCCTTGGCCACAAACCACACTATAAATTTGGCCCCCGAGAGAAAGTTTGTGAGTACCCATGCTGTAGCACGAAGTATGTGGACAGTCGTGTCTGGAGATTCACACTGGCTGTCACTGTTGCCTGTTGATGCTTAGCTCGAAATGCAGATCTTGTGTTGCTGGTCGTTGCTGGCGGTCACTGTAGCACGAAGAGTCAGGTCCACCAAAGCTTCACAATGATGGTCATTGTGGATTGTGAAATCTTGGTCCAAACTGACTCATTCGCAGTCTAGAAGAGCCCCAAAATGTCAGAATTTCCCTTTTTCTTCAGAGGAGTGTACTCAGATGCCAGCCAAAGTCCCAGGACTTTGAGGCATCTCTTGGGTGATGTGATGAGATTTCAAGATGCAGGCTAGTTGGACCATGTAAGGAATGAAGAGGTTTGACAGGGCTGAGTCATGTGATACTAAGCAATTAAGTTTAGTGAAATCAGACTGGAAAAGACCTAGTTTGATATGCTATATGGAGTTATGTGTCTTGGATGAAGGCGCCTCTGTCTCCAGTATGTGTAGTGAAATGATTGAGAATCATGTTGTGGTCACCTCTGACAAATACTGCCACAGGCCCACTAGAATTAATGTCCAAGTATGAATCAATCCTTTTGTGATGTTTAGGTGTTTTTCACATAACAAGGTAGGAACATGCACTGCAAGTCACTTGGTAACTTTGTGATCTGCAGATGGGTGGAGAGATGTCACTGTAATTTCCATTGCCATTGCGATACAGGTTGTCTGAAACCAGAAAGTAATTGGATTGAATTTCACTGCCACTCTTTGCTGTGATCAAAATGGTTTGATAATTGCATGTTTGAAGTTGAGATTCATGTAGACAAATATGCCTTTAAATATTACAGAAGATCTTCCTGTTCTGGGAACAGAATAGATATAAAGAATAGTGCTGAAAGGGGCTTCACTTCAATATTAGAGTAAAAGGGGAGCAGATGTAACTTTGTTGATCTAAATAGAAATGATCATGGTGTTGAAATAGCTCATTATTTTTTCACAGTTATGAAGAGATGTTGGGACCAGGCTACATACGTTTGCTGCAGTTTATTTAGTTTAAACCTTGGATATTTCTTCCATGGTGCGCTTGGTGTCTGTGAGTCTTAGAATAAGGTCTCTTGCCCTGTTGTATGTTGCCTTTTAGCAGCTGCAATGTATCTGGCACTTGGTAGGATCAGCTTCTGACTAGGATTTTATCCACCATCTCTCAGGAGCTCTGCCCTTTTTCTTTATGTGAAAAATATTTTACTTGTAGGAGACGGTAGACTAGTGCATAAATAAAGCTTACGTAAGTATAATTGGACAAAAATGGAACACTGCAATTCTTGTTTGTCAATGGACAATAATAATGAAACCGCTAGATAAATGGAAGCGGTAATGTGCTTGAAATATTCCTCATTTATAAAACAGAAACTGAGCAACAACTGTGCAATATTCACCACTACCAGAGGCTGAATCTGATTATCTTACTAAGGCCCTCAAACTGATCTGGTGATGGTTAAGTAGGAATGAACAGCACATTCTGAACAACAATACATACTATCTCATAATCCACTAAAGAAGCTCCAATGCCACAGAGACCCATAAAATGGAATACACAGACGACATTTCTTGACGTTGCCAACAGTTCATCTCCCCTCTCAGATGACTTATCCCGGCTAAGTTGTCACAGTTGACGCAATTTCAGCCTTTCTGCTCACAGAGGCAGCCCTATTGTCCTCCTTTAGGCCAGCCGATCATACCTACAATGGGGAGTGTTTTTTCAGTCACTGGAGTATGGCTACCAGGCAAACTGGTTTTCATCCAGTTTAATATCAGGTAGCACAAAGTGTACTTTTAAAGTGCTGTTATTTGTAGGCCAGGGCAAGATTTAAATTGTGCCAGTGCAATTTGCGTAATTTTGGGAATTTCATGTTAAGCTTGTCATGTGAAATTCCTAAAACTCCTCCATTTTGCCACTTGGTGTAATTATGCACCAATTTGTGGTAATGTGTGGTAAAAACTTAGCACAAATGCACAGGAACAACAGAACGTGAGCAGCTGATGTTTGTGGCAGTCTTGGTTAAATGCATTCTCCCATGAAAAATATATACGAGTATGCATTTTGCAGTAAAATATAGGACAAAATGATGGCTTTGCATTTCATGTAATTACGTGTAATTTTGCATAATTTCATGTAATGACATGAAAGCAAATTATGCAAATTTATCATCACCCCAAGGTTTTTCACCACGTATATCAAAAATCTACATATACCATTGTATTAAATTTTTATTAACAAGTGAAAAGGATCTTTGCATAATTTTTATAATATTTTCTCAGGCTATTTTGTAAAGTCAATTATAACTAATAATAAGGCCTGTTTGTGGAACATATAGTTGGGGCAATACAGGGTCAAACAGTTTTTGGCAACTGTACACTATGACAACAGTGGGTTTTCTAAGTGGCAAAGCAATTTCCTAGACATTAATCAATAGTTTTAACTTCAGCAAGCCAGATCACAATGGTGTTCTCTGGAGAAAATCACTTTAGTCACATATGTGGGTGGCTAAATACATGCTGCAGTCCACATGTGGCATTTAACTTGTATGCAGTACCCCATCGCGTGGAAAACTGCAGTGGTTAAACCCCTTCTAAAGAAGCCCTCTCTGGATCCAGCTGAACTAAAGAATTACCGTCCCATTTCCCTACTACCTGTCCCAGCAAAAATCTTGGAAAAACATCTGAACCTCCATCTCAGCTCATTTTTGGAGGAACTTCAGTTGCTCGATGGCTCGCAGCATGGGTTCAGGGGTGAGCACAGTTCTGAGACGGCATTAACCTTTGTACTTAACAACATCTGAAGGTAGGTTGATGCCAGTCACAGGGCTCTGCTTATCCTTCTGGACCTTACGGCGGCCTTCGATACTATCTCTCCCTTAAGATTGGTTGGGAGGCTTAGGGAAATAGGGATTAAGGGCCCCGCCCTGAATCTGCTCACCTCATTTCTTATGGACCGGTCACAAAGGGTCAAGATGGGTCAATTCTACTCGGCTTCCAATCAGTTGTTCTGTGGAGTCCCTCAGGGGTCCTCATTGAGTCCTACCCTTTTTATTATTTATGTAGCCCCTCTCGCCAGGGTGGTAAGATCTTTTGGGTTAGAAGTGTTACCCTATGCTGATGACACTCAAATTATGGTCTCGATCACTGACCGCGTAGAAGTGATCAGCAGCGAATTTTAAAAATTGTATGCAGGCAGCGGCTTCCTGGATGGTAGAGAACTATCTAAGACTCAATGGGGAAAAAATAGAGGTTTTAATTTTTGGAAACCATCAGGATATATGGTCGGAAGCTTGGTGGCCGGACACGCTTGGGCCTTGCCACCGCCCTGGCCTCAGTGCCAAAAATGTGGGCATCATAATTGACAATTCCCTTTCTCTGGGCCCCCAAATCAATAGAACAGTGTCCACCTGCTTTGGGATGATAAGGATCCTCAGAAAGATCTCCCAATTTCTTTCCTTTTCCTCGCGAAAACAGTCCGTTGTGGCCCTTGTGTTGTCTAGATTAGACTACTGTAATGCCCTTTATCTGGGTATTAATAAGGGGCTTGTGCATCGACTTCAGCTAGTGCAGAATGCTGCTGCCAGGCTGGTGATGGATTTTCCCAAATATCACTCAGTCTCGGCCGCTATCAGGAATCTGCACTGGCTTCCGCTTGCTCGGAGAATTGTATTCAAAGCCCTCTGCCTTGTTCGTAAGGTTTTCTACAATACAGGGTCAGAAGGCATTAAGAAACTATTTCGGAGATATGTCCCCACCAAGCAGTTAAGATCGGCTAGCAAGAACTTGCTGATAGTCCCAAGTTTTAGGTTAGCTAGGTGGGGAGGCAGAGCCTTCTCTGTTGCTGTGGCTAAACTTTGGAACTCCCTTCCTCGTTCAATTTCGGCTCTGGAATCTCACTCTCTCTTCCGTAAAGCCTTGAAGACCTGGCTTTTCACGCTTTCAACCCTGTAAGCCTCGTACATATGTGCACCTCGGTTCTTCTGACCTCTTTCCGCAGCGCCTTGACGCCCCTGGGCTAAGTTCACGCTTTATAAAGCTTATATTCATTCATTCATTATGCCACTTTACCATGGCCTAACTTGAAAAAGTAAATAGGCCAATCAGCTGTAACTAATTTTGTACACTAAAGATATTAAGGAGATGAGCACACACACAGTGGCACTGAATGGCATACCAGCAAAAATACAGTCCATAAAAGGCAAAAACATTAGAGACAATTCAGAAAAAGACAAATTGCTATATAGCTCACAAGTCCTGTTGAGTTCTTATCTGTGTTATTACACATGATATGTCAAGTTCCCCTTTCTAGGTGTATGAGCTGGGCTACTTGGTGAGTCACGACCACCATTGAAATGTTTCCTGTTTATGCTAGCTGCAAGAGCAAAGGGGAGGGGCAAAGGAAACAAGCAGCTAGACACTGCTTAATTTGAAGAAAAGCAAACTGACTCAACCAGACCCATGACAAGCATTAATGTTACATGGTAGGTAGTAGCAGCACTGTCTTGAAAAGATTGCAGGAATTCTAGAGGGATGATAATAGATGTAATTGTGAATGTAGTAGAACCAAGCCCATAAATCTGAACTTGGAAGCATACAGAAGCTTGTGATGGAACACCTGTGTATAATTCCTCCTGCCCATGACTCAGAGTGTTTTTCTCTCTAGTGAGCTATTCCTGGAACATAGACACAATTAACTTAAAATGGTTCCATAATTAACTAGAATTATTCACAATGTTATATGAGAAGGAAAATGCAATAGTGTTCGCAGAATAACTCATGGACAGGAGACTATAAAACTCATTATATATAATTTTTCACAGAGTTAATAATTATGCAATAATTTTCTAAATATTGACTGAAATGGTTTTAGGCATAAATTACATTATCAGTCCATGAATGTATCTCAAATTTGAAGTGTAACTAGTAAGTGCTTCATAGTAGACATCATTGTTTCACTGCTTTTAATTTCCAACAAAAAAAACCTTCTTATCTTTCGGTACCCAAATTAATCAACTGTTAATTTTGGAACTGTAATCTCTTTTCCATGTACATGGTTGGCTTTAAAGTGGTATGTCATACTAATCCTAAGGGATGACAATTTGTCATGCAGGAGCACAGATGAAGATATGGTTTATTTTGTAAGTACTCCTCATCTGTTGAATCCTCTAATTGGTGGTCATATGGGCCAAAATAATCACTGGTCGATCATCAATGAATGATAATTGAGATTGTACACCAATATGCTAGTATCAACTAGCATTGTTAGATAGAGTGTATGTACACAGTTATATTACCTACCTTGTAAAATCCAATCATTCTTGTTAAACTGTTGGCACACCTTTTTCATACATTTTCTCAAGGACTACCACTGTACTTTGTCACTAAGAATTAAAATGTGCTGATGTCATTTTACTTATAACTGATTATAACTGATTTTATACTTATGTGATAAAAAAAACTTTACTTGGTCAATGTGCCTTTTCTCCTCAGATTCTGCCCCAATCTGTTTATTTTAAATATAATTTTTTCACAAATTACAGACCAAAGAGTTGGTATATGTGCTAAAAATGAGACACACCTTAGTCACCGGATTTCTGTGTAGATGTGTAAGAATGACTGGGCCCCCCCCCCCTCTTCCCTTTTTTACCTACATATCTTTAGTTAAGATGCAACGGTTGGCTGGGAGGAAGTCCACAATGTCTGCCATTGATGCATTAATACATTAATTCTCAGTGAGTGCTAGTAGGTGCAAGTGCATTATCCACAATTAGATCATAAATGTTGGTTGAATTTTGTGAAAGAAATTTCCTACCAGAGCAATGTGGGAGGTGCAGGTTTTGCCTCCCATGATTTCTCTGGTAGAAGGGTAGAAGATTTCCTATGTATTCAACATGCTATTATATAGAACAGCTTTAATATTGCTTATTAGATAAGGCATTGCGTAATCATATTTTGATTTTCATTATTCGAATCTGCCACCAGCAGTCTGATGTCAATCCTAAAGCTTTTGGTGAGTTTGCTATCAATACGTTTGGATATTATAATGATCTTCTAGAATTTAAAAGTCGTGCAATTAAAAAAAAGGTTTGTGTAAGCTTCGGATTATACTCAAACCGGGTTCTTCTGAACCCAATATTTTGGGTGGCAGTCCTATTTTAAAGGTGGATAATGGAGATACCAGCATGAATGTCGAAGATGTCTTAGAAAAACAGAAAAGAATGTTTTCAGCACATTGGGTGCATACAAGGATTTGAACATCATATCATATTAAAGGAAAATGCCAAACCTGCCACTTATAAGGTTTGACATGTATTGTTATCAGTTAGGAAAGAATGAAAAGAATTACTTGCTACTTTATGTAACAATGGCATAATTGAACCAACTGACTCCTCGGAGTGGGTTTCAGCTGTAGTTATCACAAAAAAAAGTTTGGAGAAATAAGATTGTGTGCAGATTTAAGATAATTTAATACCAACAGCGTAATAGATTGTCTCTCTCTTCCTAGAATACGGGAAATGCTGACTGCCATAAGTGCTTCCTCATATTTTTCCATCATTGATTTGAAATCTGTGTACCACCAGGTTAAATTATCAGAAGCTTTTATTGATTTGCTACTTTTTTTACACCTTTTGGAGTTACAGATATTTACATCTACATTTTTTCTGGCATCAGCTACTAGAGTTTTTCCAAAGCTAACGTATTATCTTTTTGATGGCATCCGTTGTGTCCAGACTTTCCAGGATGAAATTATGATTCATGCCAAAACCATGGATGAGCACAATAAGATTTCAAATACAGTTTTGGAGATACTAGAGAACAGAGGTATGACAGTTAGGAAGTCAAAATGTAATTGTTCACAAACAAAAATAGAGTATTTAGGACATACAGTGTCTTCTAATGAAATCACACACAGCTGCTGTCCGTGCAGGTAAGCGTGGTGGGGCGGGGCAGGAGGAATGTCGACAGATGACAGAATAGGAATTATTTATTTATTTATTTTTCCCTATTCCGTCATCTTTTGACTTCCCCTCCGCCCATCCCCACTGCGCTTACCTACATGGTCCACCACTCATCACACCTAAAAATTATCTGGTTATGGCTATCAGAGAGGCACCTTTTAAAGGGTTTATCATTCTTGTTGAACCATTGAGGAGATTATTGAAAAAAACAAATGCGATTTGAGTGGGGTGGAGATAAAAGAAAAGCTTTTCAGAAGGTCAAAAATGCTATGTTAAAAGCACCAGCACTCCGACCATATGGACCCAATGGTAGAAACATTGTTACAGTAAATTCGAGTGCCATAGATTTGGGAGCAGTATTGAGTCAAGTAGTGGATGATAAGGAGTGTACCATAGCTTTTATTTCACATAGCTTAAAAGATGCGGAAAGACACTACAGCACTATTGAAAGGGAGGTATTGGCATGTGTATGGGCAGTAGAAAAGCTGAAGAGCTTTTTGTGGAGAATAGTGTTTGAAATAGTGAGTGGTCATATGCCTTTGTTGTTTATGATTGATGGTTTTGGTAGAGGAACTGCAAAAGCATGCTTCAGGCTGATTAGATTAATATCAAGACTGCAAGAGTATAAATTTGTTGTGAGATATATTGCAGGTAGATTAAATAAATAAGAAAGTTGATTTCTTTTCTAGGTTGCAAATTAAGGAGGATACAGAAGTTGGTAATCAATAATGCATGGTAGCTATTGTCGATGCCATTGGACATTGTGAAGGTCTGTCTCTGAAAGTGAATGATTGGATGCGTGTGAAAAAGATAATTTTTTGAAGTAAATGTCGTTAATGGTTGGCTGCCAATTAGGAGTCTGGATGAATCCTTGAAGAATTACGTACAGGTTGCAGATGAATTGACCACTGGGGGGGATTTACTCATGAGGCATGATGTGTGCTTACCACCGTTTGTCTTGAGATATAATTATTGAAGTTGGCTCATGAAGGGCACCCCAGAGCGGATGGCACAAGGAGGCTGCTGAAAAAGCATTACTGGTGGCCAGCTATGGATTCAGAGGTTAATACATTTATTGATAAATGTGTTGAATGTGTTAGATTGGACAAGCAGTGGAAAGCCTTTAAAGAAGATATGCATTTATTTCAAATTCCTGGTGGACTTTGGTTTAAATTGGGCTTTGATTTTGCTGGTCCATGTCATTCACTGGGAAAGAAGATGCGCTACTTATTGGTTTTTATTGATTACTATACGAAATGGGTACACTATCAATGTATTACTAATCTCACTACTGATATTTGCCATTGATTTTCTAGTAAGCGTTTTTTCGATTGAAGGTTTACCGCATGTTTTAGTTTCAAATAATGGTACACAATTGATTTCAAGAAAAATGTCCATGTTCTTAGATAAAGGTGGTATGAAAAAGGAAAAAACACTTTTATGTAGTCCTTCTTGAAATGGATTAGTGGAATGCGTAAATAGATTTCTAATAGAAGGAATTCAAGTGGCTTTGGTATCCAAATTGTCTGCAACTGAATGTCGGAGAGAAAGGCTTATCTGTTACAATAATATCCTGCATTTAATTACATGATTTATTCCACTCTATTTGATGATAGGAAGAGGAGGTCGTTCTTTACATACACCTAACATTGGCATTTGTAAAACACAGGCTAAGGTAGTAGAAATTAAGGATGACAATTTACATTTTAAGGATAAAATTGCATAGAAAAAAGTTAGAGGTTAAAATCTACAATGACAAAGTTCATAGAATGAAATGTGAACAGTTCTGTGTAGGTGATTTGGGATATTGTTAAAAAACCTATAAGAGTGCAGAAAGAAGTGTCTGTGTATTCCTCACCACCAAAAGTATTGAGAATTTCTGGCAGTGCTGTACTGGTGAGGGACAGGGGGTCTACTCAAACCAGGAGAGGAAGTGTTACTCAAAAACAATAATGCAAGTTTGAGTGAGGAAACCCTGTTTGGTGTGTGCCTGTACTGCATTCATCACAAGGGCCTGTGTATTTCATGAAGTAAACTTGAAGATATCATTTTACATCCTGTTTTCACTCAAAGATCACCCACTACAACCACCCAAACTGTTCATATTCAAATTAACTTTCTTTAAGCAGAAGTGCAGGGGTTCTCTGCAGCAAAGCAGAAACAATTAAATGCTACTGTATTAGGTCAAATCAAAACTGAGTGTTACCATCTGCATTTAGGAATGAGTGTAAGCCTTCTGACACATTTAATTAGGGCTCCTTCTTCCTTGACCCCTGCAATGGAAGTTTGTAGGTGCCTGAGGAATAAAAGGAGTCAGGGTGAACTACAATTGAACAATTACAGTGTAACCCATTTGGCCACCCAGTGGGATGGGATTAAGTATGGATTTATTACAAATTCAAAGCCAAGCTGATCTATATCAGTCTCAGAAACATAGTATAAAAATACAGAATCACTAACGAATATCCAAAACGTCTGACAAAATGTATCCTCAATAACAGAAAGCAAATGAGGAAGTCCGTAACTGCAATACAGAGAATGAGAAACAAAGTCTGGTGAGTAGATTGAAAGTTTCCATTCTCCAAAAGAACCTTTGAGAATCCCATGTCACGTCTCATTATTTTCCATCTTCAAACACTAAATCTTGACAACTACATTAAAGACTTCTTTCCTTTGGGCCAATCACCGGAAAGCCCTTTGACTCCTCCCGTCTCCCTATTCCGCACAGACAGTAGTTCTCCCATCACTCGTTAAGGTGTCTCATCCTTGCCAAAGTACTCCTCCCAAACCTCACTATCTCTTTTACGCAATGTGCCTTTCTCTATTCATAAGATCATATGACTGCACCTGCAAAGGAGTCAAAAACATTGCATCCAAAGCAAAAGTTCATGCTGAAGGTTAAACATTAAGAAATCCAAACGCTTAAGGACTTTCGTCAACTTAAAGTGGCAAGCATTTTTCAGTACACGTTTAAATGCATGATGACAGTTATAATATAGATGTACAGTACTATTCAAATGGATACATTTTTAGTTATAAAATAAATGCAGAGTATTATTCAAATGAGTATTCAAATGTATAAGAATTGACAATATTTTGTATCTGTTCAGGTACAATGCATTAACAATAATGTTAAGTCACACGAATACATAAGGCCATATGTAAAGATATATATGGCCTAGTCAAACATGGAAGGGTGGAGCCAAAATTACGCTGCTCCAGTCCCCCTCTGGTGGCAAATCAAGCCATCACAGATTACAATCTGATGTTATCAGATGGACCATCTAAAACCTTGTGGTCTTGACCATCTTTCACCTACAAGCCTTCAAATGTTTCATGTTGTCATAAAATGTACTCTGACTCTCCTCTAACTCTACATTTGCTCTCTCCCTCTTCACTCCTCATCTAACTTGTGTGTACTTATATCCCTTAAAGATCATACGTAGAAATATTTCACAAAGGGCAATTATCAAAAGAGGTCTCATAATGGCACCCAGAATTTCACTTCAATTTGCCTACAGCAGAAAATCCATTCCCAAAGGCTTCCTAAGCACCCGTCACTTCTAACACTTTCAAAATTTTGTCAACCCAGATATATTTCAAATATATTTCTCCAAATTCTTACTTTCATCTGGGATGTAAGTACAGCATTGTTGAACTTTTAACATCCTGCAGACTCTGCCCTCTTTTGCAAGTAAAAAGGTCTAACGCAAGTCAGTTCTGTAAAACCATAGACCTTATCGCAATCATCTTGGTGTTTACAAGCAATGGAGAATTTGCAGTACTGGAAGCAAATGTATCCAGTATTGTAGGCAGCTTTCTCATTTTCAGATCATTCAGAATTACACCTATAGATGCACACCAAAAATATCTCCTACTACGTCCGCTGCACTAACACCTCGTCTACTTAAATGTTTTGTTTCTCATACAGGATCATTAATATGTTACACATGGTAATTCTTCAAGAAAACTATACCAAGATAACATATACCATGCCATCCAACGGGCAACTTAAAAAATATGCATACTGTCCACAAATAAAAGGAATCGCAGGATCCTGTCCCTTCATGCAAAGGTAATTCTTCCTTCTTGCCTCAAAAACATGTTCACATTCACTTTTCCCTAAAAATATTGGGTCTATATAACTCTGATCAACGTGTTTATACAGGTTTCTCTTATGTTGCCAATCTAAGGTCAAGGCGGGCAAATTTCCCTTCACCTGATGTTCAATTTGTTCACTATCCCACCTGTGGTGTCCCTTAAGATTTTTATCATTTTTAGATTTGGACTCTAGATCTCTCCTCCTGTCTGCCACTAAATTATGGATCTTTTTCTCCACCTCTGACATTGAACAAGTCAAATTATGGCTCTGTATATATGCAGTGTCTAGTGAATTAAGAGATGCGAAATATTTGCCTGCAATCTCTGCACCTTCAAAATAAGAGAACATAGGAACCTCTGAAAGGACTAAATCATAATTAAAAAATATATATATTGGAAACTACCCTGAATATAGAATAAGCTTAGTAAAAGACTTGAAGAAATTCCATATGTCAAAGGAATATGGTGGTATGTTATACCCTCTGCAACAGAAGCAGGCAACTGAGTACAGATGTAGCAATCTCTCGCATTAATAGTGACAATGTATTCATGAGGTAATCTAAAATAAGCATTTGAAGAAAAATCTCCCCTTGATAGATCTGTGTGGAATTTCTTAACCTCCCACAACTGTGAATTACTATCAGCCGAATGTGGTGTGGTAGGGGCAACAGTAGGCTTGATCTCGCCTGACCTATATGTAACTGAATATAATACTGTAAGAAATGCTATTAGTACTATAACTACAACTATTAGTGTTCTTGGTATAATGTAACTATGCCTATTACTATTAGAATTGGCTTCCAATTCTTCCTCTGACCTAAATCTTTGGGTGAAACGTAGCAGCTGCAGAGTCTTTTCTCTCGGTTTCCAACTGTGCAAGAAGCAAAACAAAAGTTCAAACAATATGCAACAAGAAAATGTACAAAGGTCTTTGTGAGTCTTCCTTAGACCTACTCTGCATTCTTCTAAAGGACAACCTTAGGCTCCTTCAGCTGCCCCAGGCCTCGGTCTTCTTCTTTCTTCTCTACAAAGTCTTATTAAATGTCTCTAACATTAAACGGTTCAAGTTCATAAATAATCAGTTCCAGAATGAAGTGTTTCAGTTATCGACTAGCACTGGAAACTCATTCACATCTAGGAAAGGAAACTTGGCCACATCCAGAATAAAACTCCTCAAGGCACTCAATTTCACTAACCATGGAAGCTCAAAAGTAAGGTCGAACTGGAAATCAAGTTCCCGAAGTTTTAATTGAGCTTCAACAATGAACCCAAAATTCCAAGAACTCATTCTCACTGTGGTTTCCAAGGACGTAAGTCCATTCAGGGGAAGAGTACCTCCGGCAGGGCACTCTTGTTCACTTTGACCTTCTGAGTGCAGTTCTTTCTCTTCCTCCGTCACTCAGATCAGAATCCTCCGTATCCTCAGGGAAGACTGGAAGGTCACCTTCTCCCTCCTGCCTTCTCAGCCAATGTTTTCCTGCAGCCACTCCCGGCTCTACAGCACTAGGCCCTTTGTCGGTGTCCAAGTCTGGCCAGTCACACCCATAGAACTAGTCTTACCTTCTTCAGTTTCAACAATCGACTCTCCTTGACCCCACTCAGGTCAAACAAGTGCTGTTTCTAGTTCCTGTTGCTCCCCTACAACTTGACTAACCTGTTCTCATGGTCTCTCTACCACCACTGGTACTTTTGGGAGGGGTGCTGTTATTTCATCAAGGGGACACGGAACTCAGCGAGTATGAGCAGCATGCACCCAGTTGGGGCGGCCTCCACACTTCGCAGCAGTTGGGGTGACAAGGATCACCTGGAATGGCCCATGCCAGCGAGGCTCCAGACAACACTTTCGGATGAGTTTTTTCACCAGGACCCAGTAACCAGGGCTGAGGTCATGGCTAACCCTGGGCGGAGTTCGCGGAGTTGCATTACGCGGAACACCGCGAAGTGCATAAAAAACTCTGTCGCACTACGCAGAGCTCCGCGAGCGGCGGAGTATGATAGAAAAATGCAGTTCGCGGTGACTGCACAGTGCCGGATGCTTGTCCGCACTGTGCAATCATTGTGAACGGCACCATGCACAGCGCAAGCTTTCCTTTTCTGCCGCTCGAGTAGATTTTTACTCGAGCGGCAGCTTTCTCAACGCAAACGGGCAGTTTCTCAACGCGAGCGGATGCGAGTATACGCGACCACTCGCAATGAGAAACCTGACCCCCCCGCGTTGAGAAATCTCGCCGGGATGTTGATTTTCCACGCTCGCGCTCACCAACTTGATGTTGACGATCGCGAACGAGGGAAAATCTTGCCCGCAAGGTTGATTTCCCTCGCTCGCGGTCGCCAACTTGACGTTGACGAACGCGAGCGAGGAAAAAAACTCCGCTCCGCACCGCAAAGCGGAGTTTTTCGGAACTCCGCGATCTCCGCGTAACGCGGAGTGCAGAAAACTCTGCGAACTCCGCGAGCGGAGCGGGGTTCACCGCCCAGGCCTAGTCATGGCACTGCTCCTGGTTAGACGGAGCTGTAGTGGCTTTATCCTGATGAAACACAAAATACACCACATCAGGCAGTCCTTTGCAGTAATCAAGTATGAAATCATCAGTAATGTTCACATGCACATTTGCAGGCACATCTGGCAGTCTAATTGCCCTGCCCATGATGATCTCATGGGGAGGGGGACAATCCTGTCCTTTGATCTGGTATTCTGCGGAGACTCATCAACATAAGCGGCAAAGCATCAGGCCACTTCAAAGATGTAGAAACACACACTTTTATAAGACGGGTTTTCAAAGTCCCATTGACCTGCTCCACCAGACCAGAAGCCTCAGCTTGGAAGCTACAATGCAGTCTCTGATCAACTTGTAAAGTAATGCACAGCATCGTCAGAATTTCATTGTTGAAGTGTGTGCCTCAGTCAGATTCCAAAGAAGTCAGGTAGCCAAATCTGGATATCAACTCCCTCAACAATAACTTTGCTACTGTGAGACTGTTGTTCCTCCTGGGGTCTATGCCTCAACCCATCGTGAGAAGATACACACAACAACCAACAAGTAGCTAAATCCATTGCACACAGGCATCTCAATGAAATTCAACTGCATCCTGTTGAAATGACTACCTGTACTACCTTTATGACTCAGTGTTGCTGCAGTTCTTTTCCCCACATTATTCTCTTGATACACAACACATCTTTGGCACAATACTTTGGCCATCAACGTAAACCTTGGATTGAACCAAATATCCCTGAACAACCAGATCATTGCATCCCTTCCCACATGAGTAGGACCATGATAATGCCTGGCCATTGGGGATAAAAGACTGTATGGCAGCACTGCTCTCCCATCTCCTGAAACCCAAATCTCATCCTCATCTCTCTTGACACAATCTGCTTTGACCCAGCTCTGCTGTTCTGCCTCTGACACTTCTTCCTGAAACCTCTTGACTTCCTCCCAAGTATCAGCTGTAGTTAACAAAAGGCTGTAGTTTGTTTAATCTGTTCCCTCATTTGTATACTCTCCATTAAAGGTGCAAGCATTGTAAGCACAGTATCTGGCAACTTCGTCGACATGTCTGTTGCCAACAGTCACATTATCACCCCCCTTACAATGTGCTGCACACTTAACGACTGCAATTTGGGAAGGCATCTGCAATGCTTCAAGGAGTTTTCGGACTTGCTCCCCATTTCGAATTTGTGAGCCCAAGGAAGTCATAAACCCCCTCTGGGACCATAACTATCTGAAATAATGAACAACAATAAAGCCATACTGACTATCAGTGAAAATGGTCACCTTCTGTTGGTCTGAGACACAGCATGCTCTAGTAAGAGCAATAAATTCAGCCACTTGTGTTGAAAACACTCCCTGGAGCCACGAAGCTTCTACTACTCCTGAAACTGTACAGACAGCTTATAAATCTCCTTCATGGTCTCGTAAACACGAGACATCCACAAAAAAGGCAAAAATCAGATTCAGGTAGTGGTACGTTGTATATCTGGTCTTGGTTTGGTGGACAATTCAGTGACATTGAGACAGTCATGCTCCACTTCATTTTCATCATTATCGATTTCAGGAAGAGGGAACAGGGTGGCAGAATTCAAAGCGAACTTTTTTTTAGAGTTACATTTTCAGCCGTCAGTATGATCTTCTCATACCGGGTCAGACGGCTGTTTGTCAAATGCTGTGTACAAATCTATGTGGCATCTCAGAATTCTTTGGTACTGGTCCTTCTCTGGGGGTGCCACTAACGAAATCAGGGGTGGCTCCAAAGAGAGTGAATCCAAATTGGGCAACCTCTGAAATTACCTCAAATGCCCAAATCCGGACTAATTCGCTGTAGGGTCTGCACTTGCACAACAAGAGGAACTCACATTTCTTGGAACTAAAGGAATAAACCTCACATTCGAGCTTGTGGGAGGCTTCTCTGGGGCTCTCGACTTACTTGGAACAGCCAAATTGTGTGTAACACTCCATGTGGAGCTGGGATTATATATAGGAACTACAGGGCCAATGGTGAGCAGGACAGTGAGAGCATCTGGAACATTTGAAGCTGCGGAGGGGCAAGGGGAACAAATCCCAGACCTCCCTCCCAACGAGTTTATATTCATTTTCACAAGGGTGGCCCCCTTTGCATTAGGATTCACATTTACTGGTGCAGAAGCAATTCCAGAATTTCTACTAGCATTAGCTCTTCCACCTTCCCTTGTTTGGGTCCCATTGTATGGAAGTGGACGCATCTAAGAGACGATCACTAGTCTCGCTGTCACCGTTTTTACCTTTCTCAGCTGATTCTCTTGCTTCATTTCCTCTCTCTAACTTTTTCTTCTCTTGTCTTTCCTTCTCAAATTTGTCACTGGTCAACGCCAGATACAACTTAGCTCCCTCTATCATATATTTTCTCCACTTCTTCTGTTTTGCATTCCATCTAGCATAAGCATAAGTGTGCACTGCCTTTCTAGCTCTTTCCTGATATCTCTCTTCAGTGGTGGCTCCTCCGCTATGGCGGAGGAGCGTCGCCCCTCTGCTTTCTCGCAGTGCGAGAAGCAAAAACATAAAATGGTAATAACTTACTGTTATTACCATTTTATTTTTCCTTTGCATGTGGGCGGAGCTGCTCTGCTAACAGAACAGGGGTAGGGGAGGAGTGGTTTGCCCACTTCTAAGTGCGCATTGACTGTTTGGTCGGTCTTGCTTGCATTACAGCCTGCATGGAGAACATGCCCACCCCTCCAGCCCCTGGCTGAGCCCCGTGTCATGGCGCTCAGACCAATCACAAGGCTGCATTGTGATTGGCTTAGGGGAAGGAGCCTGGCTGCCTGCTTCCTGTTCCTGGAGCGGAGACAGGAGAGCAGGAGCAGAGACTCAGGACCCGGTAGTAAGGTAAGTTAGTGTTTATTATGCTCTATCCCGCGCGACACCCCGTGACTCCCCACGCCCGACCCCCCCCACCCGCGAGCCATGCCGTCCGCAACTGTCTCTATTTCTCTCTGGCATGAGCTGTACGCACCCAAGCATTGTTCAGTTCAAACAGTGTAGGTCTAGTCTGTGGTTTCATCTCATATAAAATCCTCATCAAGTTTTCAATGATTTTCACATTAAATGTACCATAGCGTGGAAACGGCAGTGCACCTTCCTTCTCAGTGATCTTGTGCCACTGTGTAAGCCAAATACAAGTGTGAAGACTTGCATTTATCACCATATAATGACCTGTGGTATCTTCTGGTGGTACTTCTTCTCCCTCTCTAAAAGGTATTGTCACTTCTTCCTTTTTCAAATCTCGTTTGACCTTAAAACATTTAATTTTTCTGGTAAAATGTCCATAATCACAATTAGAAGTTTTAATTTCAAAGCAGGAAATAACAATCGTTATACAATACGTGTTTAAAATCAGCAACCAATACCAACGTGACACTCTATGACATATGTTGTAACTGGCCCGTTTTGCAGGGTTATCCCCAAACTTCTTGCCTTCCTTCTGATTTTTTCTGATCTGTTTTTGTTGGTTTTATGACTGTCAGGATTCCGGTGCATAAGTCCAACGCTACATGTGCAACAGTGTTTGGGAGGACACATTTGGCATCCAAGACAAGAAAACATGTTTCCTGGAGCCAGCTTTGGAGAGGCAGGAACTCCAAGATGGCCGACATTACTGACGAGAGAGCGCTCTAGTTTTTCCCCAAACCGTTTCAAGATTCTATTAGGAGAGCGTGGCTCCGAAAATCCGCGCACTTCACCAGAAGAGTTTTCCCGAGCCGCACCTTGTCAAGGGCTTCTCCGTCGCGTATCTAGTTAGGGTAGTGATTCTCTGAGTTCTTCGTCGCGTTAGTTTTTCGTACGGGTGTCAGAAGAACAAGTCCATCTCCCATTTTCGAAGCAGCTGCTCTTCTTCCTTCTACCTCGAACCCTGAGGAGAGAGAGTGTCGAGTTACAGAGTATGCGCAGTGAGACCTTCATCGTTATTGCGCAGTGAGAAGCAGCGCATGACTAAAGAAACTACGCTATTCCTGAATAGCAACCCAGAGCCTGAACCTGTGTTGGAGAGCTTACCAAATCTCCGCATTGAGTGGGAATAAGAACATAGAGCTAAGTACAATATTCTTTAATACTTAAACATTTAGTGTCATTTTATCGACAGCGTATTGTTCTAACGAAAATCAGGACTGTTCTTGAGGAGAAAATTGTTATAGATTATATTGTTGGAGAGGAATAGAAAAACCTAAAAAAAAGTCTTACCTTGTATTGATGATTTCCGGATTTCTTGAAGAAAAAGAGAAAGAAATAATTATCAGAAGGTGACTACAGTAATAGGAAGCATAAAAATAAAAATAGGAGAGGAGCAATCGCCTAATGTTATCTAGGTATGTACAATGATATTAACGATCATAGAATACAATATGTAATGAGTATATTAGAGGTATAGAATAAGAGAGCCAATATCTCTATGTGTTTAGTTCCCTAGAACACCATAAACCAAGGCTGAATACCACGCTGAGGAGAACATTGAGTGTACAGGAAACAGATGAGGCAGTCTCTCCTTGCTGTTTGTTATTTTATCCAACTCCCCTTTCCCCTTCAGGAGACATTCTCAGATGCTATTGACTTAAAAGAGTGTCGGGGGTGTTTCTCAGGAGGGGCATTGGGAAATTACGTCCTTCTGTTCCTGCGCAAGTCAAAGATGGAAAGGCAGTCTGACAAAGACTCTGCGAACTTTACCACTGCTGATCAGTGCTAAAGTGCATATGCTCTCTCTTGTAAACATGGTAAGATTGGTCTACACCTGTTTGCATATTTAATGTACCTGTATGTCCCTTGTGCAGTGGTATCCGACATACACAGGGCCTGTAAATTAAATGCTACTAGTGGGCCTGCAGCGCTGCTTGCGCCACCCACCGTAGTAGCCTTTCAAACCTGTCTCAGGCCTCTGCCGCTGCAGGGCCTGCGTGTGCAGTTTACTGCCGCAGTGACGTGGCAAATAAGGTGTTTGCCATTTCTGAAACTCCCCTTTTACTACATATAGGTCACCCGTGAGGTAGGCCCTAGGTAGCCCTATGGGCAGGGTGCTGTGTAGGTAAAAGGTAGGACATGTGCCGTTACTGTGTAGCATGTCCTGATAGTGACAAACAGCCTATTTGGTTTCTCACTGCTATGAGGCTGCTCCTCTCATAGGTTTGCATTGGGAATTCCCTGATATGTGTTTCAGTGGTAATTTCTGTTATGAAAGGAGTAGAGTGCTAATGTTTGGTATGTTTGGAATAGTTGTAACAAATCCTTCTTATTGGTGAAAGCGAATTTATTATTTCTATTTTAGAAATGCCACTTTTAGAAGTGGACATTTCTGTATGCTTATGACTCTTCGTGCCCTGCCTGGTTGTGTGTTCACCGTATGGTTTGTACTGACAGGAGAAGGTGATGTGCATTCACTCTAGACAGTCACAAAGGGGGGTTGAGGTGTTTCCTGCCTTTCCTGGGTGACTCAGCGCTGGGCTGAATAGACCTTGGCTGCATTTAGAGTGGCGGAAGGAGTTTCCCTTGCACCTGAATAGGCATGGTCTGCATTCAGAGTGGTGATAGGAGTTGCACCTGCATCTGAACAGGTCTGTGCCCGACTTTCACAATGCTGTCTCCGCCCCCCTGTGGTGTGTCTGGGGCCAGGGCTTGGGATGTGAATAGGGTTGTTGTGCACTTCTACAAACTGTTTGAAGTGCCCCCAGCACAAAGACATGTGGAATATAAGTACAGGGGCTGTAAACCCATATTTTTAGAGACTGCGTGGGCTTGTAACCAGACGCTGCTGGCTCTACAACCTGCACCTTTCCAAGAGAATCTGTTATGCTGCCAGGAGGAACCGCCATGGGACTTGGCTTATGGTGCTGACCTACCCAAAAGGGCCCTGTGTGCTGGACTCCTGCCTGCCCTCCTGCTTTGCATGTCCCCAGTACTCTCACAGGAGCTCAGCGCAAAGTGAGAGCTGTGGACTGCTGTTCGTTCCTTGCTTATGCCTCCCTCCTTTGCCTGGGAAGAGCGCGTGGTGAGCCCTTTCTTTCCTTCTTAGCGTGTGTTGAGCGATTGGGCTGCTAAAACCGGCAACCACAGAAGCGTGTGTGAAGGGTTGCATTGTGTCTGCAGCTGGAGGACGGTGGCTTATTTCTCCACCTCTGCCAGCTGGTGCCTGGGGCGCACTGTGCCCTCACCGAAGAAATGGGCCTCCTATCAGTGATCTGAGAGAGAGAGTAGGGCTCCTCCCAGCTGATTGCTGACTTCCTGTGGGTGGCCGAGGTAGCGGTCCGAGTTGCGGCGCTGCGCCTCTCGCTACCCTTGCACTCTGGCACATGGGGGAGATCCAGCGAGGTCTCCCCGCTGGGAATTACAGCCCATACGGGATGCTGCCTGTTGTGGGCACAAATCGAAAGTGGGACCGAAAACTCCACCGACGTCGTGGAGTGGGCGGAGCCAGCCCACTCAAGGAAGTCGTGCAGGTCAGTGGGCATTTAACAGGTGCTCTGGGAGGGAGCCTGCATCCCTGGAACCGTCGCACCTTTGCGGGCTGCTCAGCCACAAAACTTTAGGAAACTGTGGTCCGAGCGGCCCTGGAGGGCACTGGACAACACCGCATTGCCGGCCGAGGGTCAAAGCAAGCCGCAGAGGGAGAAGCTGCCTCAGCAGCAACACCGCCCAGCTCCAGCCCTGCCCATCGCCTTGTGGGCCTCAGGTGAGTTGGGTAGGCAAAGGAAGGACTGCAGGAGCGTCCTTCAGCCCCTAGGCCAGGCCGACGCAGCCCCCTTTTGTTTTGACCCTAAAACCATCACACCTGCCGGATGGAAGACCCGAGGAGGGCTACAGCTGCGGTTGTTGTGCTCCACCCTGCCTCACTACGAAGCTGCACCGGGGGTATTAGGCTCCCTTTCCTTCCGGCTGCATTTTCAGGAACAGTGCAGGCTGGCAGCCCCATTACGCTGGTTAGCGCGAGGACCTAGGGACCGTGTGCTCACACCAATGTGTTAATCTCCAGGTGGAGGACTTTTCTGCAGTTTTCTTGCCCCGTGTGGCGCCTCAGAAATTCATTCCATTTCCCTGCTCCCTCGGAAACCGATGGAGCGTTTCCTTGCCAAAGGAGCAAGAGGGGGTGTGCAGGGGAAGTGGTTTGTTGACAACAAAACTGGAAGCATATATTATAAATGGTTGGTTGCACTTCCTTACTTATGACACTGGCTCAAGTGGTAACTCAAATTGATTTATGTGCACAGTGGTGGGTGATTCCTGTGTTTTGGGTGCTTTACCCAACTGCTACATTTCGTGCCCTGATGTTAGGATATGGGTTGGCTTACATTACCAGGATTTGCACAATATTTACAGTGTTGTGATGGTGTTTTTATAATGTGTGCAACCTATAAGTATTTACTTGAGTGCACTAACTTGTAAGGTTATGACCATTGCCTGATGGCAAAATGATTTATGATCTAAGTGACGTCATGACAAGTGCCTAGTGGAACAGTGATTTATGTGATTGTGGTCTAATGTGTTTTATGAACAATACAAAGGATATTTTTATATAACCTTGTGTGGAATCTCTTTTTGTGGTGTGCCTAGTGTGTCACTGGTATGTGTGTGGAGTGCGCAAACGCTTTACACATTGCCTCTGGGATAAGACTGACTGCTCTGCCAAGCTACCAAGGGGTGAGCAGGGGTTATCTTAGGTGTGTAACTCCCTTACCCTAACTAGAGTGGTGGGTTCTGCTTGGCTTAGGTGTATACCCTAGCAAACCAGAACCCTATTTCTAATAACTCGGGCAACCAATAACAGTGCGGCTTTACACCAACCCACCAATCCCAGCCCGGCACCCTGTGACATCAGTCTAACTACTTGCAGCGATTCACCACCCTTTACAACTCTTGTGAACACACTTTCTTCAGCAATATGCAGGCAAACAAATAGAATACAATGGCAACAAATAACAATTGTCTGCTTTACTAAGAAAATCAACAGAATTCAATCATGCAAGAAATAACTCGAAACAACGCTTTTTGACACGCATTCAAATCAAACCTCGACCTGTGGAGAATCACCCTGCCCAATACAGTTTCCCCTTGCACAAAAGGTTCACCATACTAATCATAACTCACCTTCAGACATAAAGATAAATGTCCCTATCTCAATTGGACTGTCAACGACGTCTCACAACAGACACCCCAAATCCTCAGCAGACAATTACAATACAGTGTCTTCTACACTTTTAACAACATCCTGGGATCTTAGTCTACGGCGGACCTGTTAACAACTTCAACTTCTTCACATGAAACACCACATTCACACAATGTTTAAAATACCACCACCAAACATCACACAACTATTATAACACCGCAAGCTAAGCATAAGCCATTCACGTGTAACCCTATTAATACTCACTGTGTTATGTGCCTGGGTTAGCCTCATGTAACTTAGCTCCACATTTTCTTACATTGTCCTCTTTCTGCACGAAAACATTACTGCTGTGACCTTTTGCACATATTCACATGCGTGACAATGTTGGATTAGATTCTCGGAAACTACTTCTGTTTATACATGTGGCTTAGCATAACATTATCATGATGCCTCAAACAGCAAGTACAAGGCCTTTACGCCCATGGTACAAATGTTGTCCTATCTTCATCCATGGGGCGATAGGGCTAACTACATATCCATAACATTGCTAATCTATACATACATTGCAAGGATGCTTTTTATTTTAAATATTAAGCATCTCAAAGGATTAGCAAAGGAGGCACTTCAGCTGACACCTAGTGTCCATGCATTCTGAGACTTCACCACGCAGCAGTCTGACATCTCCGTGAGGGGTGTCCAGTTCATGACCAGGACAGGGTCCTACATTCTCTCCCGGTGGGATTATACCATGGGGAAATTCTTGGCTCTACATCTACGCACACTCTAAGACACACGCAGAGTAGGGTTTGCATAGTAGGAGTATGATTGATTACTACCTTGTACTATATGTCTGCATATATATGCTGTCTTAGCACCATGGTGGAACTATATCTGCTATTTACTCTTTTGGTGCTTGTGATCACTTTCATCTGCTTCTGTCTACTGATTATCGCAGCACATGTATTCTATACAAGAATAACATTGGTTCAATAAATATATTGAAAACTTCCCACTGTGAATTCTTTGTATATTTCTCTGAGAACAAGAGAGCATGAGTGACTAAACGGAAGGGTCCTGATCTATTACCACGATCCCTGAGGGGTCAGGGTTGTCATGTTCAGTGGTTGCCAGAAACCATTCGCTCCCTGGTTGGATTAGGAGGGCTAGCTGGTCTCTAGGCCAACCTATCCTGCAGGGGTGCTTGGAATCAGTCTAGGCACCTCACCCAAAGTTTATGTTGTCCAACAAACACGCAGGGCCTGATTCACAGAACTAACTTACGTCAAAAACGTAAAGTTAGTACTTTTTGGTATTCACAGAATACACTTACTCATTTTGGTATTCACAGAATGAACTTACTCATTTCGGTATTCACAGAAGTTAGTAGTCCTAACTTTAGGACTCCTAAATGTAAAGTTAAAAGTAAAGTTCACTTTACTACTCCTAAACTGAGAAAAATCCTAACTTTAAGACTTTCGGTATTCACAGAAGGCATTTAGGAGTCCTAAAGTTAGGACTACTAACTTCTGTGAATACCGAAATGAGTAAGTTCATTCTGTGAATACCAAAATGAGTAAGTGTATTCTGTGAATACCAAAAAGTACTAACTTTACGTTTTTGACGTAAGTTAGTTCTGTGAATCAGGCCCACAGATCCTCCGAATTAATAGGAACTACATGACAACTCCTCCATAAACAGCTGGAACTCCGCCGATTCTCTGACTCGACACATAGGCTCTGGGACTAGGACTCATATAACTATTCTCCTATAAAATCTTCTGACTTCCCTATCTCCGGTCCTAACCATCCTCTGCTACCATCTGACAATGCATAGAGTTATGGCTCCTTCTTCCTTGAGGAATAAAAGGAGTCAGGGTCCACTACAACTGAACAATTACAGTGTAACCGATTTGGCCACACATTAAAACTCTGAGTCAGAAAATTGGCTTAAGTATTGATTTATTACAAATGTAAAGCCAAGCTGATACATATCAGTCTCAGAAACATATAAAAATACAGAATCACTAACGGATATCCAAAACGTCTTACGAAATGTATCCTCAATAACAGAAAGAAAATGGGGAAATCCATTACTACAAAATAGAGAATGGGAAACAAAGTCTGGTGAGTAGATTGAAAGTTTCGATCCTCCTGCCTATACATGAGGTTGTCTAAGAAAATCTACTAAGCCCTATTCTAAACTAGGGATCAGGAAGCACTATTTAAGTTGTGGAAGCAGTGAAAGGTCTCAGCCTAGCAGAACCTCTGTAGATGTTCTCTAAAGGGAAAGAATATTGTATAGCGCGAAGCCACTCAACAGAGACGTCGCAAAGAGGGCTGTACCTCTCAGAGTCTAAAGGGAATCTGAATAAAGCTAAAGCGTGATCCTCAATTATACCTACAACAGAACCTTCAAGAATCCCATGTCACAGGTCTCATTATTTTTCATCTTCTAACACTAAAACTTTGCAACTACATTCAAGACTTCTTTCCTTTGGTCACCCATAAGAATGTCCTTCGATTCCTCCTGTCTCCTTATTCCGCATGGACAGTAGTCCTCCCTTCACTTCATAAGGCATCCCGTCCTTGCCCAAAGCACTACTCCCAAACCTCTCTTTCTCTTTCACACAATGTACCTTTCTCTATTCATAAGAAGGTTAAACATCAAGAAATCCAAATCCTTAAGGTCTTTGGTCAACTTAAAGTGTCAAGCATTTCAGTACACGTTTAAATGCATGATTACAGATAAATATACATTTATAATTTAGATGTAGAGTACTATTCAAATGGATAAATAAAATGCTGAACATCATTCAAATGAGAACACAACTATATAAGAATTGACAATATTGTTGAAATCACAGAAATATATATGAGAACTGCAATTCGATGTTACTGTAATGAACTTTAATATGCACCCTTGTATAAATGTCAAGATTACATCATAAATGCACTTTTTGTATCTGTTCAGGTGCATGACATTACATTAATAATGTTAAGTCACACCAATACATGAAGCCATAAGTAAAGATATATGTGGCCTAGTCAAATATGGAAGAGTGGAGCCAATATTACGCTGCCCCACTTCTAATTAGGACCCCTTACTTGATGCTTTGCTCGCTGGACAGCAATCCCCCTTGCCTGAATTCTTTAGTGCGGCCAAGATGGGCTGCAGCATGGCCAGACACACTCACACACATTCACGACTCCACTCGGTCGGCCATGGCTTGCATGGAGAGGCTGCCGTTAGTGACGCATCTTCTAATTATACATTCCAGGTCTCACCTCACAATGGGGCTTGTTTGGATAATTAATCTGAGGTGAGTTTGCTGTTTTGTTCTCTGCCATTATCAGCTTAAGACTTTACCAGAGTGAGCTGTGACAGAAGCGGCAACCCAAAGGAGGAAACGCCACCTGCTTCAGTCCCGAACCAATGCGTATTCTCGCCATGCCTGTGTGATCTATCAAAGAGAACAAAACAGCTTTTCATTTCCTTTTTAATATTTCACACCTTTTGCGCGCGGCAGCAACAGCAATGTAACGTCAAATTAATAATGTAGAATGAGTATATGGCTGGGAGAGCAATTTGAATTGCTGCGAAGCAAGTCTTATTAAGTTATTTTTCTGGCCTAATTGAACTCAGTGCCAGCTTAGGAAGGCAGTAATTTAACTCAATAGCCTCTTTCTTTATTTTTAGTACCGATCGTTTATCATTGGAACTCTGCTGCTTGACTGAACTGAAAAGAAAAAAAAGACTTTAATCAGACAGGACTTTCTTATATTTGAATGGATGTGTTCAGACAGAAAGCAGAACATATTTTTTCTTTCCAATCAGGCACCCCATTATAAAAATTACACTGTTCACAAAAGCGCCTGCATTCGGAATCAGCTCCTTTAGAGAATCAGATTTTTCTTACCTGTCACTGGAGGACTATAGGTGAACAACAGTAGCAGGAAGAACGTTTTTCATGGCCTTTATGAAACCACATATCAGCCAAACTCGGGACACATTAGGGGGCACATGCATCAAGCTTTTTTCCGTTCGCAAACGGGCCGATTCGCAGAATCGGTTCGTTTGCGGATGGAAAAAGTCCTTTTCAGATGCATGTACCTTTTGTCATTCGCAATTTAGGTCATCACAAATTTTTGCGATGACCTAAATTGCGAATGCATTTAGGGAATCGCAATTTGCAAATCCCAATTTGCCTATGCATGTAGCCTTTCCTAAATGCGAGCTGTGCATTTAGGAAACGCTAATTACCATCAACTTCAAGTTGAAGGTAATTTGTGCATGCTTTGAAAAATGCACAAAAATGCATTTTTCAAAGTGGCATGTAGCCATCACATGTGCACACTTACCTTTTTTGGGGGGGTGCTTAAGGGGGGCCTTAGGCCCGGGACACCCTTGGATTTGCATTCGCAATTTGCGATTACCAATTTGGTAATCGCAATGTGCGAATGCATTACCATTCATTCCTATGGGCCTGTAGGCCCATAGGAATGAATGGAGTCATATTAGCTAACAGCGATTCACAATTTCCGAATCGCTATTAGCTAATGTTAAGGAATCGCAAATTTTATTGCGATTCCTACATGCATAGGTATTTGCGATTACCAAATAGCGATTCCTTAAAAATCTCTATTTGGTAATCGCAAATGAGGAGTTTGATGCATCTGCCCCTAAATACCTAAAATACTGGCCTTGACGTGGTTTTCGAAGCTTTACCTTCATCGAGCCAATGCGACTGTCATTGAATAGAAAAATATGTCATAGAGAGGGGTTTGGTCAGCCACTTCTATCTTGTGTTTGTTTGTGCCAACTCCCTTCAGCCATTGCTTGAAGAAAGTGTCATTCACATTTGGTATGCCCAGAGGAAAATGTCTTGCTCGCCAACCGTGCATTAGGGGTTTGGGTCCACATATGAGGATTTCTGGAGAGTACTTGCAACTGATGGCCATTGCTATTATTTATCTGAGCTTGACACTAGAGTATGGTGGCAGCGCCCCACACCAATCCCATGACACTTTTCTTTAAGCCCAGCCAGGCAGGAGCACTCCGTGTCCAGCCTCTTGCCTGGCTACTGTATTTGTAAGAGTAATTCTGTAAAGCCAAGGGGGCTGAGAGCAGCTGGTCCCCACCATCTGCTTCTTGCTTGAGCCAGGACCCTCATTCTGGTTCTAGTCCAAAATGGCCACTTCAGAAGAACGGCTCTTGAGCAGCATTGGCTATGCAAGCCACCAAGCTTCTGGTTCATGGATGCTGCAGCAGTACGGCAGATTTCCTTCAGAGTTGGCATCCGGAAGCTATGAGCATGACAGGGCTGATGTCAGTGTAGGTAGATGTGGAGAGGTCCCTGTGGTGCTCCTGCATGGACAGCTTTTGGTTCTGGACCATAACACCACTGCCACTGAGCAATATAGCAAGTCTCTTTGTATTTCTATTGTAGCAGGATTACAGCACAACATCGGGAAGAACCGTGGTGACATAATAGAAATGCGCTGACAAGAAGGACACTACACCAAATATGGGAACAATAAATAGACTTCAAAAATATGCTGTGGAAGTGGATACAGCCAGCAGAGGCATATGAGATGACATAAGCTATGCAGTGCTGCTGAGATGACAGCAGCCTCATCCGAAATCCTGGGCAATCTGTCAATGATGTCACTGCCACTAAACCTAGACACCAGCGTGATTACCCACGGCTAAATTGCTGAAGGGCCAGCTAGGCATATTGCCACTTACGACCACTACATGTACCTCAACTTCAACTGAACCTTAATGCGCTTCCTTTTGAGAAAATAAACCTAAAAGCGCCATTCAAGGTCGGACAGGTGGGGCAACGAAATAACTCTGCTGCCACCACCCACAGAGCACAGGACCTTAACTAATTATCCTCAAAGCTCTATCTAAAAAGGTCACTGTTTTGAAAGGCAGAGTTGTTTAGGAGCAGTCACACACACCCTGCCCACTGCAGTGATGTCCACGGTAGATGTCCACTGTAGACCACATTTCCCATGCCCATCTCGCAGCTCTCTGCTCTTGAAACTGCCCCTTGCTGCAAAGTGCCAATGGTTAAAAATACCAATACACTTAGGGGGATATTCACAAGAACGTGCGATAAACATCGCCAAAATAGGTTAACGCAAGTTTTCATATCGCCGTCTATCGCGGGAAAATAACTCCGGGTTAACGTCGTATTTTCAACTCGGTGGTAACATGCGATAGTCTCCCGATAACGCGTCAAATGTCTGCGATAACATTACCGGGACGGCGATGAAAATCCAAACCCGAACGCGAAAAAAGTTGGGATGCGCCCAACCGCGATAAGACAATCAGCGAAAAGCAGTGCCAGGACTGCAATTCACACACGTCAGGCGGGAAAAACCACTACAAAAGCAGAAAATAAAACACAAACAAAAACCAAACTACAGCGAAGCACAATGGAGGCAGCCGTAGCAGGTACAGAGGACGGCCAGAACCCCACAAGCCTCCCGGAGGAGCAGCCTGGGACCTCGGCGGTTCAGTCAGCAGAAAAACAGGATCCTGATCACGGAGGTGATAGAACACCATCAACAACTGTTTGTCACCTCCACTGTGTCATTGGCAACAAAAAATGGAACATGGCAGTCCATCGTGGACAAGGTGAATGCAGTCGGGTGCTGAGGAGGACAATGGACGAGGTCAAGAGGCGCTGGAATGATGTGAAGCGCAAGACCAAGCAGAAACTCGCCAACAACCAGAAGGCAGCAATGCAGACCGGAGGTGGGAGTCCAGCGCCACAGGAGGAGCTGGATGAGATGGAGGAAATGGTGTCCACAGTCATCAGTTGGGAGACGGTGGCAGGAGTTGGGGGACCGGACACTGCTCAACCTGACCCGACACCCCAGCAACAGGGTGAGTGACGACCAGGGACTGGGGGGACGGGGGAGATGGGCACAATGGCACACATGCACAATCAAGGAGAGCACAGTGCACACCCACAATGACTCTGGATCATGTCCCTGATCCCCTTGGCACACTACAGCACACATAGCAACAGCACGTAGGCCCCCGTCGACTATGTGCCCAGAGGAGGCCCGCCCACACATCACTTATCTCACAACCAACCCATGCACATGTGCTGAACCCAGCAAAGCTGCGGGTCCGTGAGCCACACTGACAATGCAAGTGACACTGCATGACGATTAGCATGGCTGCAGTCCGATCATCATGACATGGTGCATGCCACCACACTGTGGTGGCTGAGTGTGGACCACATCCGTAAAGGAGCAGGTCACACTCTGACACATCCACCTGCACAAACAACCCCTGATGTCAACAACACATCTGCGGACAAACCATGCCCCAGAGTCCCAACTCCCACCAAGACCCAAATTCACCCAAGTCTGCAACATCTCAGCACTGTATGGGCACAGAAGTTAAAGGCACACTGCCTGAAAGGGACAAGGGCCAGCAAAATTAGAGCTGCAGGGGCGACTCTCCCAAAACGCAGCACACACAGATGACATTCAGAGCACATTAGCATTGACAACAATGTGGTACAAACTGCAACACGTTTACAACAGGACAGAGGACACAACAGGTGCCACTTGTATATAGAAACTGGCCAATCACATTTGGCATAGCAGGGAAATGTGAGATGTCAATGTACAAGTACAAACACATATCCGTGATGTTGTCACATCAAATAGGCAGCTCCTCCTAAACAGTCACAATATACATTGTCATGCAGTCTGTATGTGAACTTGTACAATGCGTCAACATACATGTGAACACAATGTAATACTGCATCTCCCCTTCACATTGAAGAGGGAGCATCAACACCTCCTGCAGAGCAGCCCCAACAACTCTTCACTGATGACGATGAGGACATCCCCAACATCAACACCAAAGCCCTCCAAGTCCTCATTGACAGCTTCGGCACCCCACCTCCAGGAGCAGGGCAGCCCAGCTGCATCGAGGAGACCCCACCCCCTGCACAGACCACACAGCAGGAAGCACCTACCACCCCGGCTGTCTCCCAGGACCCCCACGAACAACACATGGCCTTCAAACGTCGTGTGTTAGAGGTCCAGGAGAAGATGGATGATCAGGTGCGGGTGGGGTTCGACCTCATGGCAGCCAAACTTGATGCCATACATGGGTGTCTGATTCCCATCAGGGACCACTTACAGTCCCTAATGGACACCCACAGTCCGCTCCATGCTCTCCAACGATCCATGGCTGACATCGCTGGAGTCATGATACTGAGACAAGAACAACTGTCCAGTCAGAGTGGCTCCAGCGATGTCAGCCGGGAGTTGGGACAGTTGCGGGGGCTCATGGAGAACATGGAGCGGATGCAGGCGGAAACAATGACTGCCACGGCTGCACACCAGCGAGATGTGGCTGGGACCTTCCATGCCCTGCAGCACATCGTCATGGCATTGCTGCCTCAAGGCCTGGAGCAGATGAATGCTGCTGCTGCTTCTACATCTACATCTCCGCCCCCTGATGTGTCAGTGCCTCACAGTGCGGCAGGCAATCCACCTCCGGCCCCTGATGTGTCAGTGGCACACAGTGCGGCAGGCAATCCACCTCCGGCCCCTGATGTGTCAGTGGCACACAGTGCGGCAGGCAATCCACCTCCGGCCCCTGATGTGTCAGTGGCCGACATTCCATCACCACCCACGTGTGTGGCACATGTGACATCAGAGGACGAAGATGCGGGTGAATCAACCTTACTGGTAAGGAGGAGGCAGTAGCATTCATCTCCACCATATGGCCTGTTTCTGCTTGGTTTTGCCCTTTGCATCATCACCTTCCATTGTCCCCCGATACACTCTGCGACACTCACCTTGGACCTCGACATGGACTGCCATATTCTGTTTGGTTACCAATGACACAGCGATCAGACTGCGGACTGAACTCTTCCTCTTCCGATGTACTTGTCATTCCCTGAAGGACTCTGGCTGGCCCTCCACGGGCCAATAATGTGAAGTGGGGTTTGCATGGCCCTGTACTGCTCCAGCTGCAACACTCCACTGGATGTGAATTAAGCATTCAGAATCGCACAGATGTGTCATGTCTTTGATCAGTCAAGTATGAAAGTATGGATGCATGTAGGGTCAGTGATTCCCCCTTACGTCCATGTTGCTCATGTCGTGGGACTTGAGTCACAGGGTGCAACATTGCCGATTGGAGCCGTGTGGCGTAGACACAACAATAGAGACACAAGCATCAGTTACTTCCTTGTCAAGCCCTGAACTGAAGCACGCCCAGAGCCCCGGGCTTATTGTTCACACCCCTACGCTGGACTGGCATACGCCAGCCCAGCCCACTCCGCTTACACTTACAGGGGGGGACGACAAAGCTACATGTCCCAGGTCTTCCCTGTAGTGATCTGCTGATCACTGGTCTAGTTGTCAGCATGCCACAGCCACTCCCTGAGGGCTGGTTTACACCCACACCACACCCATCCAGCACAGGCGTCACGGGACATGTGACCCTGCCAATAAAAGGGGCCCACCACAGCACATCCCCCACTGCCGGAGGTGACATGATGGCGTCCGCATCCACGGAACTCAGTCATGAGGGGTCCGTGACTTGCGTTGCACTGAGTTAGTGGCACCCGATGGCCTGTCTCTGGCACGGGCCTACCAGCACGGGGCCATGACTTGCGTTGCACAGGGTTAGTGGCACCCGCTGCGCTGCGGCTGGCAGGGGCCTACTGGCACGTGACGATGACTTACGTTGCACAGGGTTAGTGGCACCCACTGCACAGCGGCTGGCAGGGGCCTACCGGCACGTGACGATGACTTGCGTTGCACAGGGTTAGTGGCACATGAAGAGCTGTGCGGGTGTGCAGCCTGCGATGATGCGTAGGCCTCGATGAGCCGTCCTGCTAATCGTGCTTCGATTTGAATTGTGAGTCCGGCTGGACCATAGTGCATGCCGAAGGCAGCAGTCAGCACACACATGACTCCGCGGTGCGGTGCCGCAGGGTGCGCTGGGGGCCTGTGGCGCGGAATCTAGCGATCAGCTGAGGAGGTTGCACCGGCACCTGGTGAGCCCTCTTGGAGACACGCCGGTGGCGGCAGGTGAGCATTGAGGCCTGGGTGCGCAGGGGCAGCCAGTCATTGCTGGGCGGCGGACCGGTCTGGGGACCAGGGCTGGGGTGCAGCAGGTGCACAGGATCGCGCAGGCACCACCGGTCACGGCGGCGGCCTCGTGGCTGGGTGGGGGGCGCAGCCCTGGCAGACACAACCCTGCATGCGATGACGTGATGTGCGCGGGTTGGTTTGGGACGTAGCCACTTCGTCTCCGGTGTGAATCTGCCCGTTGAAGGTGGTCGGCCACGTGTGTGTAGGCCTATGGACAGGTTATGGCGGAGACTGAGACACACGCAGTAGTCACTTTGGTGGTGGATTTGTGACGTGTGCATTCCCACAGTTGTGAGTTGTAGGATTGTGGAGTTGAGGTGTGTGGTGTGTTCAGTTGGTACTTGCCGATAAACAGTGCATTACCATTGGGGCCATCCTCAAAGCGCTGGTTGGTAGCGGACTTGCGGACATGTGGGAATCATGCACACTGCCTGGGGAGTTTGCGACGACATTGGTGGACAGGCCACGGTGGTCCACTTTTGTCTGCACATTGATGGCATGCGTGTGGTTGCTGTTGCGGTGATTGTGTGCAGTGTCGGCAGGGGGCACAAGTCGTACACGTGTGCTGTGAATTGCCCCCAACACATCCGTGATGCCAGCTATGGCGTAGTTCCCTTGCGTGGTCTCAAGATGTTCCTGCGCAGTGTGGGGGGAGTGAGGGGCAGGGGTATCGAGCTGACACACACCGTGATGCCTTCAGGTACGATGAGTCCTGCATGATGTGACCGTAACAGCTGTTCGCGTGGTTGTTACCTTCCTTTTCATTCCTACGACGGTTACGACCACATGAACTTCTTCTGTTACGGTCTTCTCATGCATGATTTATCATGCCTGTGAGCATTCCGGTTTGTCCAAGTGCAGTACACTGTACCAGATTAGGCATGTAACTATACGGAAGTTTGACCATTGTCACCATTTCTCCCACAGGTTTCTGAAGACACGTTGCCCTGTTGAAGTTCCCCATTGGGAATGGAACGCGTTGGCTGAGCTTTTCGCTTTGTTGGTTTGTTTATTTGTAATAAAGTTCTGTTTTTACACTACTGTTGACTACTGGACTTCATGACCTGGCACACCCACATTTCGGTTACTACGATCTTGGGTCTGGGGCACGGAGGCATCTAGCATGGCTGCCGTTTTGGTTGGTTGCGCAGGTGCACTACGAATTGGAACTATCGTGTGGTGCGGATACAGGGGCCCGCCGTTGCTTTTGTGGACATACATCCATGACCTGTGTGGGGAGTTTGATGGGGCTGGCTGTGAGACTCCTCCGACTCTGTCAGTTGTTGGTTGGAAGGTACCAGGGGCCAACAGGTGCAGCACAGCCAGCAACTTTGTCTGCGGGGGGATGTTGGTTGTCCGCTGTGTTGGTACCGTCAGCCTGTGGGCAATGTGGGTCAGGATGTGGGGCATGGTTGTCCTTTTGAGCCTGTGTTGGCCAATGGCTTCCTCTGGTGTTGAGTCTCTGGGGCTGGTGCGTTTTAGGGTCATCCGCTGTCTTGCGCTGCCTAGGTGGTAATCCATGGGGGGTAGTCGGGGGGGGGGGGCCTGGGAGTGGTGGTGGTGGGTGTTGTGGCCCTCTTGGTTCTCCGAGCTGCATGATCAGTAGCTCCATGGCATCTGTTGGTCTTCAGATGTGGCTCTGGGCTGGGCTCCCTTTCATACTGCAGGTAGTCGTCCTGCTTAACACCAGCAAAAGGCAGGTGTTAAATCCCTGCTGCTAACGCACCTTATCGCCTGTTCTTGGTTCACATCGCAGCTCTGACGGGTCGTTGAGAATCTCGCGAAGTGGTGTTTTCGTGTGTTTTTGCACGGGAACGCCTACTCTGCATATCATTAGCGTTAGTTGTCGCACTCATCCGTGGCAATGTTTTTTGCGGTAGCTATCGCAGGAAAACTGGCAATGTCGGCAGTTTGCACCAGCTTGTGAATGGGGCGATAAATCTATCGCCACTTTTGCGGCGCTAAAGTGCCGATAAATCGGCGATAAGTCCTTGTGAATATGCCCCATAGTTTTTTTGGCTGGCGAATATGACATTTGAGTGGATAGAGGGCCTAAAAAAGTTAAAAATCCCCATCATATGTATCCTTTTACATTTGCAGTAAATGTTTGATTGGGGAGTTTCTAGAGCTATGCCCTCTGAGCAAAACACTAACACAAATCAAATCAAACAAAGCTATATTCGATTTCCATCCGAAAAATCATAAAAGCACAACAGTACATTTAAAACAAATTTCATTTCTAACGTATTTAAGAATGTATTTCGAGCACCACTCTTTGCATGATTTTCTGTATGTAAAGTTAAAAATTATCACAGTAGAATTGATTTCCTGCATTTAACTATGCTTTTTAAAAACATTGATAAAATCCAAATTACATGTTCATTTTCCAGAAGCTGTAGTACTAAAAAAGCAGGACGGCATTGTCTCAAGCCAAGCTTTTTTAAAAGAGGTAAAATCCATATTTTTCTTTGAACATTATAAAATTTGCAAAATAAAACCACATGGATAGTCGTTTGCTCTGAGGAATCATCACAGGGACACAATTGCATGACTCTTGTCCAATCATTCATAGTTGGAAAACTAATTATTCTATGCAAGATCCCAAGTCTTAATCTTGCAATAGGAATCTATGATACAAACCACAGACGTGTTTAAGGTACGGTTGCATGCTATAACTAATCAAAATCGTTTGGTTATGCAATACTGTCAGCTTTATTATTTCTTTCGACAATCTGAGCATTTCCAATAAAGTCAGGGCTTTCGCTTTCAACATTTTCTTCGACCAACCGCTCATTTCATTCGGATCTCTAAAAAGCTCAGGATGGCCTAAGTCAGAGATAAAATCCCAGACATACTTCAACCATGGAATTTTAAAAGCACCTTCCGATTTGAGAATGTCTGTAAGAATGTCCTGATTGAGATTAGTTTCTACAGATGTCCATATCCTGTGCCATAGCAGGATAGGCTCCACCTTTATTAGATCTGTCAAATATGGGACCCTCAATTCGGAATGGCAAACAAACGAGGAAGTACTGCCCGGGATTACCAATATGAATTTTAAAAACCAATTTTCAGTTACTTGCAGAGCTTTGGGGTCAGAGTGTCCCCAAACTCCTGCTTCATACATGGCCGTTGGGACACTCTTGGCCCTATATAATTGTAATAACTCATACGGAGGCCTCCTGCCTAGCTTTTTTGAGAAATTTACAAGCGCCGCAGTGGTTTTCATAAATGCCAATTTTCTCGATTGGACCGCACGGGTCCAAGTGACTTTATGGTCAAATAAAATACCCAAGTAGCTAAAACTATTTGTAAAATCTATTTTTTGTTTATCAATATACATATCTTTACACTTATGGCAGCCAATACCACATCGCATTACAAAGGTTTTTGTCGTGTTTACCCTCAGCCCTAAGTCGTGCATAAATGCCGCAAAGCTATTTAACATTCTTTGTAGGCCTACTTGGGTACGGGACATTAAGACGACATCCGCGTACAGTAATGCTGGTATAGGCCGCCCTTTTATTTGAGGAAGATCTTGACATGTATTTACCAGCGCTTTGCCTAAGCCATTTATGTAAAGATTAAAAAGGAAAGGGGCCAAAACACAGCCTTGCCTTACTCCCTTATTACACTAACACAATTTTTTCACCTACACGAGTAGTTGATTTAAGTTTTTTTAAATGCAACAATATTTTTCCCAGTAGAGAAATTCCTTCTACACACTTCCCTGAAATAGGATTGTGTTCAAGTACGTTTCCAACCTGAAATAATGTTCCCTTTAATTTTTTTAGATCTTTTACGTCAGTATCTAGGCAGTTAAACTACTTGCAAAATATAACTGAATAGCCTTAATCTTATGAATTTTTTTGTGTTCAGAGCAAGCAATAGGTACAGAATTCTGAGACCATTTCATGTAACTTTTTTTGCACTGAGAAGGATGCCAGGTTACAATTAGGGGACGAGAGTTCTCCCCAAACTCTGATCCCAATGGGATGCGACTGAGTGAGGCCTGTACAAGGCCAAGCAGAGGCTCCCTATTTCTGTCTGTGTCAATGAACAGCTCTCAATCAACCTGGGAAAGTACCTCTGTATTTCTCACCTGGCTAGTGAGGAGGCTGCTACATTTATTAGGACTTCAAGATCAGTAATTACACATGGCACTTATGCCACAAATAGAAAGAAAGCTACTGGACATCTTTAAAGTTCTGTAAGGAACACAGATCTCTAGTATATCACCATCATGCAATTATCTCGATGCCTTGAGGAATGCCCTCTTCAATATGAAGTTCCAGACTTACCAGATCCAATTAGGTCCTTCAGTAATAAAAAAACAGATTGGCATTATCGCATCAGATTCGCAAAATCACACCCGTCAAATCCTCATCAAATTAGTGCTCCAGATCCAATTTCTCTGCATTTATTACGTCGTTTCTTGAATTCAGATATGCCACTTGGGGTTAGCTAGTTAATTGACATGTTTCTAGTTCAGAACACAAGCACTTAGAAGTATTTAGCAGCCACCAAAGTACACCTAGGTCTTCAAATAGCTCATGTATGGAAAGGTGAATGTTTATAACATGTCTAGAGCATAAACTTTGCAGAACATACTTTATGATAGAAACCCCCTTCTCTTCCTCCTTGATGCATGCAAAATGGGTTCCACCATACATGGATTCCCAAAGAAAAGTACCACACATTCCCTTCTCAACAATTTTGGCTCTTAACCAATCCATCAAACTTGTCTTGTCATCCTAATATTACCAGTTAACAAGTCTGGTGACAAATTGCTTGAGCACGGGCAAAGAAACGCTTGTTATTTAAGGAATAAATGTTTCTCAACTACTGTGCCCCCATACATGGACCAGCCATTACAATTAACACGTGAAGTAAAATATGTTGTGGTAATTGCAAAAGCAACACATTTCTTTGCAATTACATTTATTGATTTTTTTAAAAAGAATGCAACATATAGTTGTCACAATAAATTCACATTATTCAGGATTTAGAAATCGAAATCCAAGATTTAAAGCCCAAGAGTTCAAGTTTAGAAATTGAGATTCAAAATTCAAGATTCAAAATACAGGACTCACTTATTCAAAATTCACTCCCTCCACCGCCAATCTTGACACCCTCAACACATGTCAACAACAGCAATCACAAGCAATATTTAAATGATGCATAAGATGCTGTACCCCAGATACCAAGCATTGGACACCACCTCCTTCCAAATGAAAAGAAAATTTAACTAGACTCAAGATTTCTGACTATTTAAATATCTTTCAATATTGCAGCATCTGGCCAGATTAACCCAATTAGTCATTCACTATTGGGATTCTCATATTACTTACTGCAGCCTGTCACAAGATTATTACATTATTGGCTCACTACAAACGCCATCCAGTTCAGAGATAAGAAAATGCCAAGTCATTCAGTGCCTTCCTAAGGATCAAATAGGGATCTGAAGCTTCCACCTTGAATGCTGAGCTTTAAGGCGGGACAGATCTGACAGGTGGGCATATAAAGGGTTCCAATATCCGGTCAAAAGGGTCTATCTGATCATTAGTTTTGTAGATGATTCCTTCACAGTCTGCTATGGTGGCCAGTTCAATCAGTCAGTATGTACTAGTAGACGGTCATGGCTTCCTTCATTATATAAGCATGCATAGCTTGGCAACCACCACTCCCATTGACACCCATCCACATCTATGTTTTGAGGAGACAAAACTCACTGCCAAGTCATGGTGGATCACCGGAAGCATTGAGGTTGAAGGGTAACCTGGTTCTGATAGTACTGACCATAGCTCTGGCCACTAGTCTGTCAGTTTAGCACACTGCCACAGAATATGGGCTATATCACAGCCCTCCTCCCTGCATCTCCAGCAAGTGACATGTGGAAGCAGACTGGCCCTGACTAAGTTAGTGGGAGATCAACCCAATTATTTAGGAGCTTAACATAAGACAGTTCTAGTCTGGATTCTCTAAGTAGAAAGCTGTGAGATGACATTATGGTTGGCGGGTCCTCTGGAGAGTATTCATGTCCAAAAGCGAATTACCAATGTTAATGAACTGTATATAGAGCCAGGATCGAGTGAATGGAGTCTATTAACAACCTGTACATTCATGGTATGGCCCCCTTAAAACTGACCCATTTTTCAAAATATAACCGTTTTGGTTAGGATTGGATAGGCAAGGGATAGTTTTTTCTAGGACAATGGGTCAATTGTAGGTATTTCCAGTATTGTGTTTGGTCTAAGCCATACTCTAGACATAGGTCTCAGAACGTTTTAACAGTATCACCAGATATCAGTTTTTCGTGCATACCCTTGGTCACCTTAGAGGTCCAGAAAGGTGGAGCACCTCTCAGTCACATCCACATTATTCTAGAGAGGGACCAACAAGTGGATCCACAGTTGGATCTTCAATAAGCCATGTTCCCATCTGCATCATAGTAATAACTACATGGTTGTCTATCTTTGTTGAGAGCTGCGTAAGTGTATATAGGACCCCCAGGTTAGAGTCACAGGCCAAGATGGCTCTTTCCATTTTCAGCAGGTTGTAGGATTACTTGTACTCACTTGCCAATTGACTAATTGAGATAGGTGATGAGGAGGATAATAGGAACTCATATAGGGGGAAATGCAGACCACCAGAATCAGTGTGTGCATTTAATTTGTTGATTTGTATTCGGGATTAGTCTTTCCCCTTCATAAAAGTCTTGATCTCAATGTCCATTTATTTTCATAGAGATCGTGGAATAGTAATAGGCAACGTAGTAATAACATAATTGTAACACAGTTCTGTTGCCGTCTTTACTGCATGCACCCTTCCCCATAAGGACAACTGGCGTCGGGCCCACTTTACAAAATGTATTCTGTTTTTTACCATCAAGGACAATAAATTGGCTTCCACCATATTAGTCAGTACACTATTGAAAGTCATGACCATGTATCTCAGTCCCTTCTGGACTCATTTCAGTATAAAACCATTCATGCTAGCCCTCTTCAATACAAATGATAGCAGCAGCACATCTCACTTCCCTCAATGTATCCTTTACCCAGAAAAATTGAAGAAGGCATCAAGAAGTGAGTTCATCTCAGGGAAGGAAGTGTGTGGTAGAGTCACTGTCATCAGTATATCATCGGCAAATAGAAGGGATTTTATTGTGGAGATGATCTGATGGTCACAGCTAAAGGCTCTAGGGCTAGGAGGAACAAAAAGGGGGATTATGGTCTTCCCTTTCGGGTACAGAGTTTTATTCATATAGTGCAAGACAAATTTCTGCAACAATTGATATGTGCTTCTAGTTCTTGGTATAGCCACTTAACCTTGGTGATGAAATTCTGCCACAGACAAAATTTGTCCATAACCCTTAATAGATAATGCCATTTGACTCAGTCAAAATCATTTTCTGCATCCAAGGGTACAGCAAAGGCCTCTTTCTGCAAGTCCATGGCCTCACAGGGAAGATAGAGAAGTGTTCCCATGTGGTTCCTAGAAGAACATTCCATGATAAAGTCTACCTGGGATGTATGGATCAATGAAAGAACCACTTTATGGAATTGATTGGCTGACAGTTTTGCCAATATTGTAATATCAATAGTTATAAGGGAAATAGTCCAGTAGCACCAACAATCTAGCAAGTCCTTCCCCTCTTAGGTAATAATGTTATGATAGTCTTGTTGGACATGGGGCCTGAAGATCTTGATGTCTCCGCCTCTTTGAAGGCTTGATAGAACACCTGAGTTGCCGGCTGTTTGTATGACTTATAGAATTCTCCAGGGAATTCATCTTCACATGGACATTTGCAAGTCTGTAGACTCGCTATGGTTTCATCAATCTGTTCTAGAGAAGACTTTCATCTAGTAGCTCTCTCTCTTCTATTGATAAAGTTGGGATACAGATACAGTTTTAAAATTCCCTCTCGGTTCTTAGGTCTATGTCATGATGTGATTCATATAAAGACTCATAGAAAGAAGCAAGTGCCTCTGAAATAATCTCTGGATGTGAGAGGAGTTGACTGGTGGGGTCCTAATCGTTAGGGTAGCTCTTTGTGCTTCCCTCTGTCAGAATTGGAAACCCAACACAAGCAATTGGACCAACCAAGGTTTCTCCACTAGTATCCAAATAGTTTCCCAAATTGTCCAGATCATCAAATTCAGATGTGCGTCAATTGACAGTCATGATCTGATAGTCAAAATTTAATATAATCTTTCCTCATTCTAGGGTGGAGTACAAGGCATTTCTTCCCCATAATGGCTGTATCATAGAATAAGTCACCTGTGATGTGCACAAGAAAATCTTCATGTTTGAATGGTCCCCCATTCTGTTTTGCTGTCGGAAGGGTGAGCTTGGTGTGCTGGTGTCTCAGGAGGCACACATTGATCTCCCTAGGTTTACTGGTGGGCCCTGAGTGTCTGGATGAAGCCTGTGACACCTCTGGAATTCCAAATTGTCCTGGAATGTAATGTGCAAGAGGTGTGGCAGATAGGTAGTCAGGAATGGAATCAAATCTCTCTGGCACTCCAAGGAGGCTTATCTTATCCTGGTAGGACCCATCCTCTTAGTCTGCAAATTTTGATTGCAGCTGCCTGATTTCCATGGCCCATTCTAGTTGTAATGTAATAAATCTATCCAATTTGCTCCTCTATTGTATTATTATGTGGCTTGCATTTAGCTTTAATCTTAGTTCTCGGGTTAACTTAGCCTCATTTTCTAATGGTGCTTTGTACTTGTTTCTGTATTGCGAGAATGACCCTTGCATGCACTTATTCTTTATAAGCATTGACGCCCTGTAGTCTGCACATTTAGTTCAGAACATGAGGCATTGATTTATTTTATGTGCCTGCAAAAAGACAACTCTTCTGCTTCAGTGTAATTAAAATGCAGTCCTGCACCTATGACACATTTTGATTAGCTCACTGTTCTATTATTTAAACTGCGTCCGTGCTGAAGTTGGTGAGAGGTGCACTTCTGCCACTATCATCACAGAACACTGCTGAAAGATGCAGACCCACTGTCTCCAACCATCATCCTGAGAAGGAAGATAGCTGTACACTCTTAGGTGCATCCGTGGATTCACTTAGCCTGGTTTCCTGACATACACTATCAAGGTATGGGGTTTGGTCATTCCAACAGAACATGCAGATGGGTACTCCCACTATGGTCTCTTTAGCATAGAGGCAAGCAATAGATAGGAGTAACATTAGCAATGTTATGAACAATTACCATGATTGAGTTTTTGTATTTTTCACTATTCTAATAATGCTCATTACATTAATGTTTCTCATCTTTCTTACAATCGCAGTTCATGTTTTATTTCCAAAGATTAGAGCTTTTCAAGAAATGTTTGAAAATGCAATATTGTATCTTTTATTGTGACACTTTGGGCATGCAAGTGAGACAAACAAAAGGGTTAGATCCATTTCCACATTTTCTATTGGAATCTGATAGTCATTGTCTAGGTTACTGACAATATCTATAACTCTGGAAGGTTTAGAAGTTTAGATGCGGTACTGTGAGCTAGTCAAACAGACCAACATTTACTCATTATGTAAAAAGATTTAGTCTCTGTATGATGAAGTTTTGTTGTTCTAAATGCACACTCCTACTAGATTAGTAGGAACCGTATATTATGGCGCCACCAACGTTCTAGGTATGGTATCTATTTAATGGGTCTCCTGAGTAGTTTCCTTATGTGCATCCAAAGCACCTTTATTACCTCTATACGAAGACTTTCGTGGTGATGTATCCACCTTCAGCTTAATAGGAAGCACCTATTTATGTCTGTAGGTATTCAAGCATGGTTATTTAAAATGATTGCCCCTACAGTACTTTCCTTTCTTTGAATTCCATTCATTAAATGTGGAGTAACCAGTAGTTATTCCTTTAAATTTCAGGCAAGCAGTACTACACACTTCAGTACACTTACCTTCGTGGTTGAGACACACGAAGCATGCGGATGTAAGGCTTTTTATTCCCGAGTTGACTTTCCTGCAGTAGATTTCAACACACAAACATTTCACACGTACAATGAGGCTGCATTTCCAGCTACAATAAGGTCTTATGAATATTTTCAAATTTCTTTTACATTCCAGGAACATCATAATTAGTTCCTAGACACCCTCAAACACACACAACGCAATATCAGACTGGGTCCTCTCTATTGTGATGGGGTGACTTGGCCAGCCTTGGTAGGCTATACACCTTGTCCTAATGAACAACAATTACAACAGCGTGACATGCCTGCTCTCTTAAACCATTTACTTAGACTATATTGGCATCTAATACAGTACGCTCTGCGTACAATTACTACTGCACCAGCAAGGACTCCTCAAGCTGGACAGGCTCAACTGGCTATGCCTGCTTTTAGTCCTATTACTATTAATGCCATTATGGGTAAAATATTTACCAAACGGGAAGAAATTCCATTTTGGATTGCTCAAAAAACAAATCAGCTTGAGGCAGTGTTTCCCCATATGGGACCCCATGATAAATTCTGAATTCTCACTATGTGTCTTCCAACTGGTATGGTTCCCCCTGTGGAGGAGGGTAATATTTGGGGTGCTATATTTGCAGCTATATATACCACCACCTACGTTACTCCGTCCATTGCTGTTTCACCTGGAGTCCTTCAGCAGATTCAGGCTGAGCATGGAGAGGCCCCTGCCCTCGATTTGGGAATGAAACTCATTGGCAACTTTGCCACAGTATTCTCAATTATTTTAAGTAATAATAAGGGGGAGGCCGCTGCCTTGGCAATATGCCAGTGGCTCGGTACTGGTCCAGTGGCAAACCAGGAACACGAGGTTCCTAAAATTATTTCTGCAACCTATACCTCTATAGGTCATGACAGTCTCGGAACCAGGTCTAATAAACCACAACTTTAAGACAAATCTGATGCCGAAGTTACCAAGCAGACACCAGAGTCTTCAATTAAGCGCTGGGATAAAAATAAAGCTAAAACAAAAACCCGGAGTGGATCTCCACAACCGGAGTCTTCCAAAAAACATTACAATTTACCTAACAGAGATACAATTAAACAGCCTGATAGATATCAGGATTCTGATACACGTCCTTCTCATTCTTTTCAGGACTCTGGGGACAGACGGTCAGAGAGAGGGGGACGAGGCGACCGCAGACAGGAGGAGTATGTGAAATCGAAAATGAACTCACACCACTCTTCTGACGTCATCATAAAAAAGGAAGAGAAACATCTACAAAAGGCACAATTGAAAAAGAAGTAAGTGGCTGCAATTTCTTCTAAATATGCCACAAATAACCAGTACTCTGTTTCTGAACAAGACTTGGGCAAAGACCCTACCCAACAGCGGAACAGAGGTCACCATAGTTCTTCACCAAACTCTTCAAAAGTTTCTGGTGGTGAGACCAACTAACGACTACATTCAAATAGAATCTCTAGATTAGTGTCTCAGCTTTACTGATAGACTCTATGAAATAGACGTACAAATTGAGGGTGATATACCGCGTTCTATTAAAGTAATAGTCTAGCAGAATTTAACTAATGAAGATGACATGCTCATGGCTAAGACTGTTTGGCCATCTGAGTTTGTTATAAAAGTCCCACAAGGAGAGGTTATAATGGGGGTGCGGGATGTTGGGGAATAGATTTTTCCATATGTTTTGACCTAATCATGCAGGTGCCAGGCCTTGAAGCGGGTACCCCCTGCAGGGGCATCAGCTGCATTGGGGGTGCACTGGTGTGTGCGCAGCACCACCCACGTCCAGCACACCCACCTGCAGCTGACACACCATTGGGCGGACATCATCAACCACGAGCAGAACCTACTCAACCTGCTAGGCATGGAGATTGCGGGGCTCAGTGAGAAATTATTTGTTGTGTTTGTGTTCTAAAACACAAACATTTTTTTTCTGAATACCTTGCTGCTCACACTCAGAGGTAAGTTAAGTTTACATTAAGAATATTATGTGATCCAGTTTAAGCTAGGCAGGTGCTTGGCACTAGCTAAGCGTACTTGTCGGCGCTTGCTTTGGCTGAATAATTAAGAAGTCATTGCACACTCGTCTGTCTTCCGGTCACGATAGTGAATCTGTGACATCAGTGAGTGAACGTTCTCTGTGGCTTTCTTTATGTAGCTTGTACAGTCCCAAGCTATTTCACAGTTATGTGAAGTATGCATCTATGCATTGCAAAAAAGACTGAGTTGGTCTATCAAGGGGGTGAGAAATGAGAATAGATTCAAAGATCATTCATTGCAATGCATTAGTTCCATATGTAGTTTTTGTTAAGGAAATTTGGAATAGGGATTTTAGGATTTGTATGGCCAGCTGGATAGTCGATACTAGTACTATAGGTGATATGATTTAGAAAAGTACAATGTTATTGCGTTTGCCTGTCATAATATTTTTGGGGAGATTTTTTTATCTTACTTTTTTCTTACATTAGCACCCTAGGGCAAGAAGAAGAGGGACAGCTTGGAGGCAGGTTCAGGAGCCATCAAGGAGGCACCGACCACCAGCACCGCTGCCAAGGGCTATGCTCATTCCAATAAGTCCTATTATTTATTTTTATTATTTCCCTAACTTTTACCTCTGCCCACTATTAGACTACATTTAATTTTGCCTTGTTTATTTTTTTATATTGTCAATTTTTCATGGTTTTTTTTTGTAGCTGACTTTCTCTTGTCTGTACTAGTCTATAGTTTTCTTCTGCTTTGTTAGTAAGCTTTCTATTTCCCCTATATATCTTGTGGTACTGTAAGACTGAGAACAGATTTTTGGTACTCTACAGTCTATTCTGAAGATTGCCGGCCCAAGTGAGCTAGTAATATTGACCACGCATGTTTTTATTTTTTTATTTATAATGTTTTATATAGCGCGAACATGACCCTTGCGGGTAACAGAGTGCTTTACAATGATCAAGGAGACATGTATAAAAATACCAAAGCATCATAAGGAGGAAACATGGTAAGGGAGAGTCTCTAGAGAGAAAAGCACAGGTCCCAGGTCGACAACAGTCAATTATTCAAAATACGAACATAATCTGCGAGAAATTGGCATTTGGTGCAAGCTAAGTGGTAAATCCTGCCCCAGGGTATAGATCCTGCATTCTACGGCATAAATATGTCCATCAGTAATCTTTTTACTTCTTTCTTGAATGAAGCAGTTGAGGGGTTCATTCTGATTTCAGGGGGAAGTGTGTTCCAGATTCTCAGGGCCATGCCTGAGAAGGCTCGGTTATATGCTTTCTTTTTGCAAAATGTTGGTGGTTTCAGCAATAGGGAACTAGTGCCTCTAAATTCTCTGACACCACCGCACAGCTCTAGTTTTTGTGCAAGGTATCTTGGAGTGTTGAAACTTAGGACTTTCTAGGTCATGCAGGCAATTTTCAAATGAATCCGTGCCTCATATGGAAGCCAGTTAAGAGATTTTAAGTCAGGGGCGAGGTGATTGTTTCTTTTTGATCCTGTAATGAGCCGAACAGAAGAGTTAAGGGAGGCCCTTAGTGATGCCAGCCTAGCTCTGGGTAGGCCGCATAAGGTTGCACTACCATACGCCAACATGGGAATCACTAGAGCTTGAGCAGCTGACTTGAGGTCATCCAGGGGGTAGGAAAAGTTGTATTTTTCTTAAGATGTTCATGTGGAAGTTCTCTCTTTTGATGGCAGAGCTGATGTGCTCCTGCATGTTCAGATTCTTGTCCAGCATTATTCCCAGAGATCTTGTTGACTCATTAATGTGTGGTATGCAATTCAGCGCTGTTAGATGTTTCATCCTCTCTGCAATGTCCTGTGTATGTTTGGGTGGGGCAATTAAGAGGATTTCGGTTTTTTCCAGTTTTTATTTTGAGGTGGTTACCAGTCAAAGAGTTTTATGTTTTTTGTAGAGTTGAGTTTAGTGATCAAATATCTTCAGGGAAAGAGACTTTTATGTTGTGTGTCATCTGCGTATATGTGATAATGGATGTTCGATAAATTCAACAGTTCAGTTAGAGGTTTCATTAATAAGTCAAAGAGAGAGGGTGAGAGCGAAGACCCCTGAGGGACCCCTAAAGTGGCCTGTGTGGGGTTTGATAAGGACATGTTGACCTTGATTCTTTGAGTTCTGTTCTGGAGAAAAGAGGCAAACCAGTTAAGAACGGTCCCCGAAAGTCCCATCCTCCATTCCAGTAGGTCTTGGAGGCTGTCATGTTTGACAGTATCGAAGGCTGATGGGAGGTCAAGGAGGATAAGAAGGCAGGATTCATTCTGAGGCAACATTTTTAGTGCATTGTCAACTGTGTGTGTTAGTGCCCATGCAGTGCTGTGCCCATGGCAAAAGCCAGATTGGAATTGATCTAAGAGACTGAATTGGTCAATGTGGTTGCATAGTTGAACATGTACACATTTCTCAAGGAGCTTTGCTAGTGTTGGAATCATAGAGATTGGGTGGAAGTTATTAGGGTCTGAGAGGTCTGCCGTCGTTTAAAAAAAAAATTAGAGGTAACCTGTCCCACTCTAAGGCAATCAGGGATCGAACCTTGAAGTAGTGAGGCATTAACTATTTTAGACCAGAGAGGGAGTAAGGACATTTTGATCTCATTAAAGACATTCATTGGTAACAGGTCGTTAAAGTGGTTTGAGGGTTTTAGTGTTGTTAGGATTTTGAGGATGGCACTTTTATCAAAAGTTTTGAATTTGCTACATGAAGCACTGTTTTTGGGGGTGTGAGCTGTACTACCTGTTGTCTCAGCAATCCGGGGTGTGGTGCTGCTACAATGAGGTGTGAGAGGAAGGTACTCTGTAGCTCACAGCAAGTCATTTTTGATCTTCCTTGTCTTTTCCATGATTTGACCGAGGTTTCGAATCTGTGGGGGAAGTGTTGGGTTGCTTATTGGATTGTAGCTTCACCAGTTTGAACAGATTTTTTGAACGATTTCTAGCATTGTCCAATTGGCTTCTAAAGAAATTTGCTTTCGGGCTTCTAATACTTTTGTTATAGATGCTCCTCAGTGATCTCAACATGATCTGTCCTGTCACAAGGGATGGTAAATTCCACTTGGATGATATTACTCTTGGCAATAATAAGGTCAAAAGTCGCACCCGAGTTATGTGTAGGACTATCACAGAAGTGAGTCAGGTTGAGGTCAGCAAGGAATGATTTAAGGCTGTTGACTGCTGAGTCATTATGGTCATTCCAAAATAGGTTGAAATCTCAGAGAAAGATGTGAGTGCCATGTTGACCTAAGTTGGTTGAGATTATTTCCATCATTTGTTATAAAAATGTGACGATGTCACCTGATGGGTGATAGATCATGTACAATTTACACCATGGATTGTTGTTGCTCATAATGTCAATGCATAGGTATTCACATGAGGATATGTCCATTTTCTGTGACTGGTTCACTGAAATATTGTTTCTGTGTATGCATGCCATACCTCAGCCAGATTTGCTTGGTCTCTCTAATCTAATGATGTTGTGATTAAGTGGCACTAGTAGGTCATGGGTATGTGATGAGGCATCATTTAGCCATGTTTCCGTCAGGATTAGTATGTCTAGCTCTTGCGTAAAGATGAGGTCTGCGATGTCCGCCTCATGTTTCACTGCCGATCTACAACTGAGTAGCATGCATTTCAGGTGTGGATTGGTGTCAGTAGCGGATGGCTGAGTGATGGGTACTTTTTAAGGTTAGAAGTGTTTACGACTCTGTGATTGAGCCTTGAATCTCTGTGTGGGTTTGTAGGAACTGTTGGATTTGGTCCACACCGATTCTGTTTGCAGGGTAAATAGGATTATATGAGAGAAGAAGGGAGTGAATGCCCCTCTCTGTATGTGGATCCTTCAGTCTGAAAGGCCACGAATAGGCATTGAGGTAGTGAATCGATCACCATTTCAGGTGAGGGGATGCCAAGACAATTGAGATCCCGCAGTCTGTGGGGTGTGAATTAGTTCTAGTGTGCTAAATATTATCTAGGGTGTGGCTGTGTCTATTCCTTTCATGTGTTGTATTTTTCCCTCTGGTGGCCAACTCTGAGGCGATGCATTGCAAGGCTTTTTAGATCTGCCTTAAGTAATTGTAGGTTCTGTGCCATCATGCTAAGTCTGGCTTCTAAAGATGTGTGAGAGCAAGTGGGCGAAGAATGAGTCCATACGTCAGGAGAAGGAGGGTGCTTGTGCCTGTAATGTTAATGTGTATTTGGCCTATGAGAACCCGCGGAGTGGAGGTTGGATTGTAGGTAGATGGGGGCGGGGAGCAGGTTAGCTGGTTGGATAGGAGCACTTGGGTCTTTTGGTGTAGGCTATTCTTCATAATACGGTTTTCAGGCATTGCAGGGGCAAATGTTTAGGCCACATGTAGTGCCTTGAGAGCATTTGAATAGTCAGCAGATATGTGTTCAGCAGATAGGGAGATAGTCATTGTGAAGTGATTGTTTTCGTGGGCATGTAACTTTGCTGTCTTTCCGATAGTGGTGTAATAAGGACTTATTCAAGACTGCTGATTCAAGGGTGTGGTCTCAGTTTCCCTGTGTGTTGGTTGAGTGACGATGTTATGTGTGTTGTAAACCATGGGGAGTCGTCGGGGGAAAGATCAGGAGCACTAGCAAAAGGTGGAGCACGAGGAGACAATACTGGGTTTTCTTGAGGGACATCCTTGGGCGGTGGCCAGGTCATTACTAGTTATAATGTTTTGATGATAGTGAAGGCTTCATTAAAGGTTTCTAGGTTGTGGTCTGCGGATTGTATGAGGATGATCCCATTATTGTATAGGGTGATGGGTGCATCAGCTCTGTAAGCAGCTGAAGGGACTAACGAGAGTTTGAGCCCATGTGGAAAAATCCTAGATGCTGAGACGTGGAGCTGAGAGATCATGGCTTTCCTTTAATGTGCTTTTCTTTTTGCGTAGAAAATAAGCTTGCTAATTATTACTTCTTTTTTTGTGCAGACATATATGGGTCCGAAATTAGCGTTTCTGGGTGAGATCTGAGAAATCTGTGGTTTATGGTTTTGGATGTATTTTAAGACAGATTAGGAGGATAAATAAGTCTGAAGATATTGAAGCAAACCTGTTCCAGAATATTGTCTGGAGTTTTGGTGAGGTAAGTCTCCATGTCTGAGTGACCAGATTAAGAACCACTAAATGGATGGGGTCAATTGGGGCCCAGTTTATCACTGTTGATATTGTGGCTTTCCTTTTTTTGCTCATGCTCTTAAGTTAACAAAAGAGTGACCATGGTTATGGACCTCCCACCACCGTTTTGTGCTGCAATTCATTTATACAATATAACAGCAGTTTCGATGACAGTGCAGCATTGCTGGAAACTATGAGGTCCCATTACATTTGCCAACCAACACCATATGATATGTCCTTCATTGACCATTATTCCACCCCTTCATTGCGCTTCAATGACTCAGTCATCATCTTAGACTATAGCTCTGCCCTTCCATTATGAAAAGATTTTAGTTGGCTTGACTTCCTGGCTTTTCTAACATTGTCAACAAACAAAATGCCCAGATTGACATTTGTAACCGAAGATACTGCTAAGCGAACTGTAGTGCTATATTGCGGTTGAACTTTTTTATTGATATTTGTAATAGAAGATACTGCTAACCGAACTGTAGTGATATATTGCGGTTGTATTTGTTTTATTTCAAAAAAGGGACAGCGTATCTGGCATCTAAAAAATGTGTAATGTTTTTTCTAGCCGATCAGACCAACAGTGCTGGGGCCGGTTCTCCTGCAGAGGGTGTAGGAGGGGGACATACAGCTGCTGCAGGAACGGGCAGTGGTAAGTCACATTGCTTACTTATTGGCAATTACTATTATACTCACTAGCTGCAAGGACGTCGGACTCGTGATTCATGAGACTCATGATTGTGAACCCCTTGCTTTAGCAGCTGCAGCAGTGCTTGAGTTCTTATGGCCTCTCCTATCTACAACTTGGCAGAAACTCACATTATGAATGCTAACAACAATGGGTTGATGGAAAAGAGAAAGAATGGAAGGTTAAAGCAAAGGATGAGTGAAATGGTATATGAGTGAAAGGATGCATGGGTAGGTGAAAGGATGCATGGGTGGATATTGGGTAAATGGATGGATGGGTGAAAGGATGGTTGAAAAGAGTAGATACAGAATGGAAGGATATATTGATGGATAACATTGATTGGAAATTTCGGTGAAGGGCTGGATGAGAGAAAGTAAAGCTTAAATCATGGTGGCCATCAATAAGTGACTACAGAAGAATGAAACGATGAAAGAATAATTGCATGGATGAAGAAACAAGGGAGCTGTTCTGGAGAGGGCATGCTCACCTACTTCACTTACTTGGTTTTATGATTATCAAAGTTATGGTTTAAAGTGGGGGGGTATTTTAAGTTTAGGTCTACTCCCTATGCCCATCATCATTCATCACCCCCTCCCTGCCCATGGCATCTCGCCATCCATGACCTAAGTGCAGTATGGTTCAATTCGTGACTACAGTGTTGGCTGTCTAATGTGCATCTGCTTCAGTTAATGCGGCATTAAGTTTTCAATGCATTGCAAACCGAACACAAGGTGTGTTTCCCATCGCCCACTCAGTAGTACTTCACTCCTTTATATTTTCCTAAGTTCTTCTGTCCCATCTTACCAAAAAATTGAGAAATCCATTCTTGGCATGTGCCACATTTTTATGGCTGTATGAAGTGATCCATAAATATATTTCATGGTTTCCCATACCAGATTTATGTCTGCTCAAATCTTTCCCTTTTGCCAACTACAGCGACTGAATAAGCCAAAGCTCAGACACATGATGTTGATCAGTGACACCCCGCTATTCTAAAGAAAAAGCTCTACCAACCTGGCCTGATCCCTCTAACTTACCCTGCAGTAGAGCAAGGTAAGTTTCCTCTCCATACTGCCAAGTGAATTAACTTGATGGAAATCATTTGCAGTGGAGGGCGAGGCCAGGGAGTAAAGTGGGGCTAAGTGCCTGATTTCAAGTTTGGTGGATGGTATACTCTGTGCTGAACGTGCCAAATACAATCTATATATCCTGTTCCTTTCCCTGTAGTGCCATGCATCATTTTTCACACTGTCTACTTACGGCAGACAGGATATCCGTATTTTATACGTGACTTGTGTGACTCTTTGGAGTTGGGGTAGAATTTGAAAGGCATTTGGTGAAGAACAGGGGCATTGGAATTAAAGTAAGAAAATTGTCCATTGCAGCTGCCCCAGTTGCAGACTGCAGAGTAGCAATGTACCCGACGTGCTGGCTAGCATGCCTCCATTAATTTAGCACAACTTGTACTCCATAGTGCATGATGCCTTACTTATTAATGAGAGGTAATTTATTTTTATTTTTCTACACAAAGTGTCTGTTTACTTTTTACTAGAAAAGCATTTAAAGAAAAAAAACACTCTGTTTTTGTAATTTAGTGTTATTCTGCCTTAATACTTTTCATCAAGACTGTCAGTGCTTTTTATGTGAGGCATGTGTGGCAAAAATACTGGCCATGTGACTCTCCTAATTGCATCTAATTCCAATGTTCCTAGGGGACCAGCAATGTGCTGCTACTGTGGCACGCACTATCTAATTTTAAACAAGTGTTTGCAAAGAGCATTGTTTACAATTTGTCTTTTTTTCTTTTTTTGATATAGCTACTCCTGCTGGACCACCACCACCTTTGACATGGCAGGAGATAGTGGCCAAGCTGCGGCGGAAGAGCCTGGAGACAAACTAGGCCGAATACTGGTGGCTGGTAGCCCTGGAGCATGAGGAGGCAGAGGCATCTGCCTTTGCCTCGGGCCCCAGTTCATCCATCCAGCCACAGCCTCCAGCCCCCGGGCCGGTACATCACTGGTGCCACCGCCAGCTGTCAGGGGCCCTAACTGCCACTGCTGCCCCCCTTTTGCTCAGACAGCTTACTCCAGTACCACCTCCTGCAGCAGATGGATCGTGTCAAGAGCTGGTTGGGAAGGATAGAGCAGAGACTGGATCATCTCTAGACCCGGATTGGCGATGCCCTCTTTTCAGCCCTTTTTTTTTGTTTTGGTGGGAGGGACTTTTGTTGTGGGTGGAGAGGGTGGATATTTCTTGGACAATTTTCTTCTTTGTGAGACATTGGTTGGGGATGGGGCCATTTGTAAGGGGAGAGAGGTGGGTCTGTTGTGGGTAGAGAGGGTGTGTTCTTGTTAAATATTAAAGGAAAAAATATTATATCATACTTTGACTGAATTTTTTTTTGTATTTTACTTTTACATTGCACTGCTGCCTTTTTGCACAGCCTGTTTTTTTAATCCATTTATCAAAGTGTATACCAGTTACTTATAGTTAGTAATATACCCTTGTCTTACTAACCTCTGTAACTATCTTGACCATTAGGGCAGTATGCCGCCATGACCTATATTGCCTACAACAACAACCTAAATAAACAGTTACTTATCTGCAGTAAACGTTAGTTGCTTACTTGCTTACTAAAATAGTTCACTTCACTCCATAGTTCTCGAATGTGAATAGGTGAAGCGATGGCTGCTACATCTCTCAATCTTCCAAAACCTTAGTTACTGCAGGGTTTCTCAAGGTGCAATATGATCTCTAAATGTGGTGGTAGTAGAGCATGCTAGTGTGCTAATGGAAGTCAGAAGTGAGGTCCCAATCCCACCTAGGTGAGCTCCAAATGTAGGATTAATCAGAAGGATTATCCATCACATGCAACTAAATTGAAAGAAAAATACAGGGGTTATATTTATATCACAGGTTTACAAAGATTGGGACCATCACCAGACTACTTCTACCATGACACAACAAAGAATACCTGATAATATAACATAAAATAGAAATAGTAACTTCTTCTGAGCAATGGAGAGCTAGTATTTAATTAAAACTAAAGTTACTAAATCCTCGAGTCAGGAAAAGTGGACTCAAAGTCTGGAGTGGACAAGGTTAAGTGTTTACTCAACACAAGGCCTGAATGATGATGCTGACAAGTGATGTTTTTCTATATCTAAAATATGGGCCACTTTTATGCGTGGGTGGGTAAATTGGGCCAGTGTGGGCTATTGCTCAGGTAATAGAAGACCCCGCGTGAGTTTGTGTTGCTTTCATCACATCCGCTCCACTAAGTGTGTGATCAATTTATGGTGTAAATTAAGTCACATCTCAATAAATCACACAGCCTAGGGGAGAGGGCTAGGGGTTTGATGAATTGAAATTTGGGGAAAGGTGTGACAAAGACAAACACTACACTATGATAACATTCATCTGGGCAATGATGAGCAGCACATGATCAATCAGTTGTGGAAGGACATTAAGGAATGAGTGTGACACAGTTCAGTTAAATGCATTGCAAGCAGCCCTTCCACCCCAGAAACCCATGTTATTATTATTATATATCCAAATGTTCTGTCATCTAGGTTTGAAAAATACAAATTATGGAGGAATGAAGTGAGCCCACACAGTTCTAAAAAATGATTCGTAATGATACATATTGCCAAATTGAGTGGTGCATCTGCATTCTTCTCAGATTGATCATCAATCTTGGGTGCCTGGCTGAAGTGGTACGGTAAGGTAAGCAGGAGTGTTCTGAAGCTTTCGCCTTTTGTGCAGAAGAAGTGAATTCCTGTAGATTGTAAAACGAAAATGATAATGTAGAGGCAAGGAGAAGGACAAAACAAAAGGTAAGCTTCATGAGGAGTGTACCGAGAAGACAGAGAGGCAGAGCATAGTCTGCTGCAATCATTCATTTTATGACTCATGTGTGATTAACTGAGAGCAAATTACAACCAATCGCAGACAGTTGGCTGTATGTACAGGGCTGATCAATCTCACAACTGTCATCATAACATTCAGCCAAGCACTTGCATAATGTAATGCTATGACATCACATGTGTAGGAAGCTAGCTCTTTATATACTATGCCAAAGTGAGGTATAGTGTGCACGGAGTCCAGTGTATCCCCAAAGGTAGGCAGAGGTAAAGTTAGATAGCACCTCACTCTCTATTTGTGGTAGTGTGGTCAAGCAGTAAGGCAGTATCAGAGGACAGTGTTAAGCATTTGTTGTACACACTCAGTCAGCAAATGAATTCACACACTCAAGGACTGAACTTCAGACCAATTGTTTTTGTATAAAAATATTCTTTTAGTTATTTTATTTTCTAGAACCAAGCAAGCCTGGCACAGGTGAGCAATAAGTACTTTACAGTAGTAATGCAATTGAAATACAGTTTGAATGATAATTGTATATGCACTTTGATTTGATTTACAGTATGGATGCAGAGAAATGCAATACTTAGTAAATACAGCACACAGACTTGAATAGGCTTTTTAGTAAAATAGCAGGTAAGTAACTTTTGAGAATACTAGACTTACACAGAGTAGTATACCTAGACACTACTCTGGGACATTTCCTGAAAACAGGTAAGTAAAATCGTTTTTGTTAGATTATGCAATTTTAAGGAATTTCTTTAGTTTCTCAAACTCCACACTTAGAACCTTTTCACAGAAAAACAGTCAATGTTATCCTATGGAGGAAAATAGTGTTATCGGTTTTGAGGTAAGTATTTGGTAGTGGGAGTTGAGGTTCTGGGGGTAGACTCAGGGGTCCCCCAGGGTAAAGGATGCACTCTAGTTACACCCTCAGCGGCACTAGGGCGACCTGGTGCAGAGTGCTGAGGCCCAATGTTTTCCAATGGGGGATAGGGGGCCTCCGGTTGGTGGCTGCTGGCAAGCAGGCCACAGGGTTGTGGGAGCAAATCTCCTGGACTTTAGCTCAGGGCAAATGGAGAAACAAAGTAGCACCAAAGGTGCACCCTCAGCGGTACTAGGGCTGCCGGGTGCAGAGTGCTGTTTCGGCGTCAGACGTCCTGTTGTTTTCAATGGAGAACCTCCGGTTTGGAAAGACACTGCAGGCTTGGGGACGAAGGTCTTCTGGGTGCGACCACCACTTCGAGAGGTAAGTTGGGAAGTTAGGGGTTGGCTAGGCACCGTTGGTTTGGGCACACAAGGCCGTGGGGCGTTGGGTGCAGGGGTGCCTTTTGGGGTCGGATCTTCTTACCAGCTCCTGGTCGCGGTTAGGGGGGCCAATGTATAGAAGAACACTCTTGTCTGACCTATATCTCTTTGGAAGGCGGTCCACAAGGACTCAAACTGGCAGGCATGTCAATGTCATGAACCATACGTGTGGACACAAAGATATGAAAATATCAAAATTATTTATTTTTATTTTTTGTTTTTTTGAACCATATATATTCATCATACTTTTTTATCATATAATCATTGATTTAAAAAATATACAAAAACACTTATTATTTACAAGCATACAGAAAGAAATATTTTCTTGTTAAATGACAATAACTGCAAGCAAAAGTGGATGCATCAAGCTCAATTAGTTAGAACAATAGGCCTTTTATAGAGGCATATCCATATGATGTTACCAGAAAGACCCCAGGAGCTAACATCCGTCATTCATACAGCACAAACATACTCACTCCACTTATACCCAACATACATACACAAAACAAGGTGTGTTATAACCAAGGGACTACGGATCTTATCCTAATTCCTGTTCAGTTCTATGGTTGTACTGAGTTGATAGATTTGTCCATTGTCCATTGATATTAAAGGTCTCGTCGAACTCCCTTGGTGCAGGTCCTGGACTTTAGCTCAGGGCAAATGGAGAAACAAAGTAGCACCAAAGGTGCACCCTCAGCGGTACTAGGGCTGCCGGGTGCAGAGTGCTGTTTCGGCGTCAGACGCCCTGTTGTTTTCAATGGAGAACCTCCGGTTTGGAAAGACACTGCAGGCTTGGGGACGAAGGTATTCTGGGTGCGACCACCACTTCGAGAGGTAAGTTGGGAAGTTAGGGGTTGGCTAAGCACCGTTGGTTTGGGCACACAAGGCCGTGGGGCGTCGGGTGCAGGGGTGCCTTTTGGGGTCGGATCTTCTTACCAGCTCCTGGTCGCGGTTAGGGGGGCCTTCTGGATTTAGGCTGCAGGTGTCGGCTGGAGGCTTGAGGCAGGTCAGGGGTCGCCGAATCTCAGGTCAGGATCGCCGGGGTGACCTCCTCGTGGTGTTTGCCCACTCGAGCTTGGGCTGTGGACGGCGGGTGCAGAGTGGGGCAGATTTGCGGTGTCCGGCCGGAGCCAGAGGTTTGCAGGTGAACAAATCCGGTGTTCACGGGAGACAAAGTCTTTGTGCTTGAAGGCAGGCAGGTCCTATGGGGTTTTTGAGGTTGCTGGCTGCAGGACACACCGGGATTTCACAGGAGCAGGTTCGAGGTGGAGATAGGCCGGTAGGGCTGGTGCCAAGTGAGTGGGCGTCTTCCTCTTGTTAGCTTTGGCACGGCTGTTCGGTCCTTATTCTTCTTTTCTTGTTGCAGGTTCTTGTCTGAGGAAGCAAGGTTCAGGGGTGCCCCTAAATACTAGATGTAGGGGCGTTACACGTAGGTAAAAGGCAGGGACCAATGGGTCCCTTCCCTGGGGTGGGTACACCCCCTATTATGCCAACCTCCAGTGGGAGGGGGGCATGAGCCTGTCCCTGGTTGGCTGAGTCCCCCATCTTCAAGATGGTGTGGGCTAAGAGTTGTGCTTCACCTCGCCTCCTCCACCTGCGGGGTGGAGTTGGCAGAGGTTAGCACACCTCTCTTCCTCACTTGTTTTTCCCGCCGGTTCTCCTGCCCAAAGTGGGGGTCAGAACCAGTGGGGACCAGTTGCTGAGAGCAGCAAGTGGCCTGGGGAAGCTCACAAAGGTGGAAAGCCTTTGAAGCTTCCCCTTCGTGAGCTCCTGCCCATCCTGGGGAGGAGGCTTGGCACCTCGTCCCAGGATGTGCATTGTTTCAGGCCCCAGAGAGCAGCGGGCTCTCGGCCCAGGGGTCCAGAAACATGTCTGGTGGTGGCAGCTGAAAGCAGCCACTTAGCCTGGACACTGGTGGTAGAGTTAGTTTTCAGGGGGCATCTCTAAGATGCCCTCTGTGTGCATTTTTCATTAAATCCACACTGGCATCAGTGTGGGTTTAATGTGCTGAGAAGTTTGATACCAAACTTCTCAGTTTTCAGTGTAGCCATTATGGTGCTGTGGAGTTCGTAATGACAAACTCCCAGCACCATATACTCTTAATGGCAGCACTGCACTTACAATGTCTAAGAATGGACTTAGACACTGTAAGGGTACAGGGCTCATGCACCTGTACCCTCACCACTGGTATAGTGCACCCAGCTAGAGGGATGACTGATCTATGCCAGGGCAGTGGGTTGTAGGCATGGCACACAGAGGTGTGTGCCATGTCGACTCTTCACTTTGTTCTCCACCAAAACACGCAGCCTGCAAAGGCAGTGTGTGTGTGTAGAGGTGCAGGGCCTCTAAGGGTGGCACAATAAGTGCTGCAGCCCTTAGAGGTCTTCCTGGTCACAGTGCCCTGGGTACCTGTGGTACCATTTACCAGGGGCTGACCTGTGGCCAGAGATGCCAGTTGGGTTGGTTTGGGGAAAGAACACAGGCCCTGGGAACCTGATTGGCAGGGACCCAGGAGCACATCAAGTGAAAGTGCATCAGTAGTCTGGCAAAAAGTGGGGGGGTTACTGCAACAGAAACCCACTTTCCTACAACATGTCTGTCTCCAGTTACTTTCAACAACAGGCCTCCTACCTGACCCGACCACATAATAAAGGAGTTTCAAGTTTGAGCCAGCACACACACACTCGGCAGCATTGCATTTCACAAATTAACACGTCTCTCACCAGTCCACAGAGCTGAGTAGGCCTCTTAGAGTCATAATCATGTTGGTTTTCCTGCAGTTAATAACTTCCATCTTCTGGCTGTTGTTGAGGTAGTCCCGCCCTGAGTCCTGCCATCATTCTCCTGACTCTGAGTAACAAATCTGTCCAACTCCATTCCGAGTCCCGACCCAAATGAGAGAGATCGGCCTGGAGTGCACTGCTGTTGATGAACAAGAAGAAAAATACTGAGCAATTGTTTTATGTAGATCTGTGTTTGTTAACTAAATGTACTAGTCTGGTCTTTGAAAATTAATTTGTGTGCCAGAAAAAAAGGAGTGGACACGGCAAGCAACTCTCACTACATGTGAAAGGCCAATTACCTTTAGGAAACGTGTTCACCCGTCAGGCCACAGACATTACAAATCATCGCAATCAATCTTACAAATTATAGTTGAACACCCTGCATCACTGCCACCACATGAATCATCACTCACAATCACTCATATATCACTCATTGGTGCAAAATATTTAGCTGTTCCAATCCAGGCATGGTGGTACAAAATTGTCGATCCTCTTTGATGCATGCAATACACATTGGGGCAGTCTTTGTGAATCAAATGTTCTGGGGCAGTCCTGCTAGGGGATGAAAAAAAGGATGGTACAGGACAGAGGCAGGTATTATTTCTTCAATATCCTTCAAGGGAAGGGGGGCGGGCTTCTTCACTACAAACTGGTCCAACTCCAATCCTGCCATACATGTGCCTAAAACAGTGATGCTGCATAAGCCAGTCAGATGATACAAACAAACAAAATAATATAATGTTTCCCTAGCTATATCTATTTTTTTTTTGCAAAGCAATTCGATTATAAATGTTATATGGTAGCCTGCTCAGTCAAGGAAGTAGAGTTCATCCTCAAACTCAAAAGGTTCACTCGGAAGTTGGTCAGCTAACACACTGTGATCTGAGTCTGACCAATCACCCTTATATTCCTCTTGTGGTGTTTCTGGAACGGTGTAATTCGGTGGTATAAAATGTTGGTTTATTTTGATCATGGTCACCTCTCCATGTTTTAAGGTGAGAGACTGGTCCTTCTTACTGTGATGACTGCACCAGCTGCACTGAACACACACTCAGCAGACACCATGGCTGCAGGACAGGCCAGATACTTTATTGTCAGCCTGCTGAGCTGTGGCCATTGGTTAATCTTCACATACAATGCACCAATGGGTTTTGATCCACATACACCTCATTTGGGTCATCCAGATAGTCATTGAACATCCTCTCAATTGACATTGGTGCTGTCACTTATTCAACCTGTTTTGTCTTCACGTCTACACTGGACTTAAGCCCTGACATTTGATACCAAGTCAAAGCAGAGGTTGTGGACGATTCTTGTATTCCTGTTGTTGTTGCTGCTGTTTTTCTGTTGCTGTTGTTGGCTGCTGTGAGAACAACAGGACTGCCCTGTCTGGAAGTTGAAGACGGCATCCCAGAACTTCTTTCCAGGAGTGGGACTCTATGTTCCAGCTATTTTTCTTCCAGGCTTCTGGCTCACTCAACAATCCACTTCTTATATTCTGAAACATCCCTTTCTGAAAAAGGAATGAAAGTGGCCAGTATTTTTTTGTAGTGTGGATCCAATATTGTGGCACATATGTACTCTTTGGATGACATGATATCTTTTTGCAGCCTTTTATTCTCAGTCAAGCGAAGGATTAAGCTCTAAACCAAGGTATATGCAGCATCGTATTCATTTCCCACAGCTGTGAACCTGTCAGACATGTTTTTTAACTACTCCTTTAGAAGATACAACAATTGGACAGCTGCATCATCGTACTGTCTTCCTTGCTGACTTCCCGTGTGAAAACCTCAAAAGCGAGTAGCATATCTGTCAGGCATTTGATTAGTTTCTATTTGTGCATCACAATGGTCATACTTTTAGTTACATCCCCTCCTCTTTGCCTGACATACTCATTGATCTGTTCATACTGCTCCCCCAGATGTTGTAGCACGTAACAGGTTGAGTTCCAATGTGTTGGCACCTCCTGTATAAGAGCTTTAACTGGTACTCTATTAGCACACTGAATGACCCTCAACTGCTTCTGGGCTGTAAAACAATAGCTGAAATTAGTGCAGATTCTTCTGCAGATGGTGAGTAAGTTTCTGACTAGGTCTTCTTTTTTGAAGACGTCCTGCACAATGATGTTGATGCAATGTGCCAAACACAGGACCCTGAAATAGGCACCATCGGCCATGGCCTTAACTATATTACTGCCATTGTCCATGGCAACAAACCTTATTCTGAGACCTCTTTGTCGCAGCCATTCAAAGACCTTGCTGTTAAAGTCATCCAAGATGTTTGCAGCTGTATAGAATTTCTCCATGGTGAACATGGCTAGTGTTGCATGCCACCGAATGCCCGTAAAAGTTTCTTCAGCACTGAGACCTGTAGATAGCTGTTGCCTAACCCCCACAAAAGAGATCCAGCATGCAGTAAAACACATGTAATTAGTGGCTTGACGACTTTTCCACATGTCTGTCGGCAGGTGGATAGTCTGAACAGCACTCTGCTGCAAAACCTTTCCAACCAATTCCAGCACATCCTGATGGAGCACTGGAACAGCCACTCAGGCAAAGTTGGTTCTGCTGGGAACCTTCCATGTTGGGCAGATGGCTGCCACAAACTCTAAAGATCCGACTCCTTCCACAAAAGAAAAAGGGAAGAGTTCCAGTGCTAACATTTTAGCCAGCTTCCCATTGTACAAACGTGCAATTGGGTGGTTGCGTTCATAGAGCATCCTGCCTAAGCATGCTCGTAATAGTAACCTTGATTTTTTTGTTGGTGGTGCCACTGATAAAGGTGACTTCTGGAGAGGACCAGGAGATGGTAGACTCAATGCGCATCTTGGGGCAGTCACTGTATGCTGTAGTATCTCCATCTGACTCTTGTGCCATTGCAAAGTTGCTGAGGCGGGTGATACTGACGCACCGCTGAAGACAGGGCTGCTTTGCATAAAGATGTTACCCTGTTCTTCCTCATCACCACCTACACCTCCCACTCTGATCGGAAGCTCTGGAGCTGATACCCCTCCCACATCACCTTGTTGAACACCACATGCAGAAAGTTGATTAATGTGTGCCTCCCAGGTGAATGTGTTATGTTTTATCAAATGGGTCACTTGGCCTCCAGTACTATAATGTGATCTAAGCTTCACTCGATGAACACTAGCATTGCACATGGAGCATATTGCAATTTTGGTCTCCTGCTTGCTAACCGTATAGAAGTCACAAACTGGGGAGGGGTGCCTTTTCAGTGTGCCACTGGTGCCACTGCCAATGCCCGAATAACTGGAGGTAGGCGGGAATGTCGATGATTGACTCTCTGCAGTGCGTACTTTTACAGAGCTAGTGGTGGATGCAGGTCTTAGTGAGAGCCTTACAAATATGGAAGCTGGTGCAGGTGGTGGTGGTGGGGCCACATCCCTTGCAGCAAGTTGAATTGCAGGGGTAGTGTCAGTCTCCTCTGTGCCAGCTTCCACAATGACTAGTTCATTGTCATTTTCGCCCCCTTCCATAATTGTAAGGCTTTTAGGAACTTTCCTTTTCCTGAGCCCCACCTGGTGTGTCTCGGACTCAGCCGGGGTTCAATCTGTGTCCAGATCATCAGAAGAGGGGCTTGGAGAAGATTGTGGAGTACCCTTCCTTTTTCTTGCTGGAGAGCTGTAAGTCAATGGTTGTAAAAGAGGAGGTTCTTTCTCAGCAGGAAGCTCAACCTCCTGTTCTGCTCCCACTTCAGTAAGCTCCATAGCTGGCTGCAGCTGTTGTCCACTTTCATGAAATGATTGGATACTACTTTGCAAAAGAAACAAATACAATTCAATGTCACTGCTCGTAGGCGTCAACATGATTGCAGTGGCCGCCTCGCTGAGAGACATGGGCTAGGGCTTAGGTTCCGGTGGTGCCGTGAATGTGGGAGTGCTGCTCCCAGCTTGCTCTCCCGAGGCTGGTGCAACAGACACAAGTTTACTGAAAAAGGTTCTGGCCAGCACGCCCATGGTGGAAATCTGCTTCTTTTCCTCCCCACTGGCCACTTTCTTGGCATCACATTTCTTTGGGGCCATCTTGATGCTGTCAGTTGGCAGTGGAACTTAGCTCACAAGTGGAAGAGATTGGAGGACTCACATGACTGTCTGGTAGTATTGTCGGTGATGTCTTTTTGGCACCTATAAGCAAATAAGCAAGAAAAACATTTAGTGAAATGTGGCATTGTTGTAGTTGGAATTAGGTGCAAGAGTGTCTGCTTTGGAGCTAGACACCAAAGTGAGTGCTGGCGCTGGCTGAAAGGACAGGAATGTGCCATATCTCGTAAATACAATGCATTTCTGCCCTTTCAAATTGGCGTAGGACAGCACAGCAAAAAGGATTGCAGGACTGCCCTATGCCAATTCTTTGTAAATATGCCCCAAAGTCCTTACATCTGATGTTATATATGCAAGAAGCAAAGAGAGAGATCCTTCCAGCTCCAAATCCAAAGCAAAAGTGACCAAGAGATGGACAAAGCACTGGGAGGAGCCTGCTGGTCAGAAACAGGAAGTTAGAGTCTCTGGGGCACTTCCTCCTTGTTGAAAAAAATATATTACTAAAAAAACAGCTCCTTGCACTAAAAAAGAACTTGAGCAGTCTGTTGGAAAATCATATTAACTCGAAAATTTCTTTTTGAGTAGATTTAGCAGCTTCTCAAGGAAAAAATCTCTCTTGCCTTGCATTCATCATAAAAAAGGTACCAGATGTCGCCGGCTCGGTCTAAAGCTGCGCTAGCTGTCATCAAATCTGGGGAGCTCTTGCGGGTGGCTGCCAAGTCTCGCTGGCGCTCACAGGTGGCCGGCAGATCTCGCTGGCACTCGTGAGAACCTGGCAAGCCAGTGCGCAAAGGAAACCCGGCTCGAGCCAACCGAAAAAAAATTCCACCAATCCATCACGAGGCGGAAAGTAGAATTTATCAGGAACTTCAAATTTTCCACGTTAGCGCGGAATTCCCAACTTGCACAAACTCCATGAACGGAGCGTAATTTTACAGCCAGGTCGAGTAATTATGCCTTCGATTTCTGTTATTGTTCCCAAAAAGGTTAAAACAGCATATGTTACTGAATGGCTCTTGCTAATTATCGCTGGCTGTTGATAATATGCCCCTGAAACTTTTGCAAATTCCAAGGGCATATTATCAGCAACCAGCGATAATTATCGCTAGCAGCGCTTCAGCGCGATTTTAATTATCGCCGGCTACCGCTGGATTACATCGACGAGATAGCGCGTTATTATCAACGCTTATCTCCAAGGCGATGAAAAATCCAGCGATAGCGGCGAAATGCGTGAATATCGCTAGAAATCCAGCGATAAAACCACAGCGATAGGGAAATCCTTGATAATAGGGCAGGGTGGACTTATCCTGACAATCCACCTCCCATAGGATAACATAGCTAAGTCACTTTTAAATCAGGCGTTCCAGATACCAGCGATAATCGCGGTTAGCGCTACTTTTATTATCGCTACGCAGGTTAGCGACCGGATTGATTATAGGGGGAAGTTGTGTTAGCAACGGTTTTCATGTTATTTTAGTAAGAACGCCTACTTTGCATCTCATTAGCGATGAGATGCAAGGCGTTAGTGAAGCGGGTGCTAACACAAGGAAACACACACTAAAGCCTGTTAGCGTGTCCTTGTTAATACTGCGATAGAATTATCGCCGCTTTTCGTCCAAAAACGGCCGCTAAAGCGGCGATAATTGTCTTGATAATATGCCCCTAAATGTTTTTAAAGTTGCTATGAGTGACTTTCTCTCTTCAGGTCCTGTTTCAGATGAATGGGATGTTATGACAGTTTCCAATATGCTATATGAATTAGAATTGTACACTGTATTTGAGAATGAGGATTTGCAATTGAATTCTGCTAATTATGGTGAAATGTTTTGTTGCCAGCATTGTGCACATCACTATTTACACAGATCTAGTACTCCACATGCTGTTTTTAATGATATACAGCGGGTAGACTGTGTGACACCACCTATGGGTAGTCCTAAAACATACTTGAAAAAGTTCCCATATTTTTCTGGTCATGTCCCTACAGATTATGTTTCTTATTATTATGAACTTACCCCCTGCCAAAAAAGAAAAATTTGCTCTTACAAACAAATTTGATTTATTCAGTTCATTTTTCAAAACTAGCCATAAATAGTGATGATTAATTGAAAGAAAATGTTGAGCCTAAATCTGTTTGGGGAACCCAACCCTGGCAGGTCCAGAGCACTGATGCTTTGTTTCGGGCTTGTAAGATCCCTCACTAAATTATTTTTCTAAACAAAACAGTACATCAGACCACATGTCTTGGTTTGGCTAATATTAAAAATGTTAATATCCAAGCATTCCCTCTGTTGCAAAATTTGATGATTGGCAACAGTTTAATAATCTCCTGGAAACACGGCTCAATGAGATTATGCAGAATGGTTCAAACAATTAAGCCATTTCTAGTTCAGGTGGGTGGTTATTATGGCCTGTTCGCACTAATGGCTGCACTTCTTGCTTTTTAAACTCTTCCAAGGGATTCACAGCAAGCAGGCCAGACCCCTGGTATATTCAGTTACATCACTTGGGAGTGATAATACCTATAGCGTATGAAAATTATGCCAGCAATGGTTAGAACATTCAACCTTGTCTGCAGTGAAAGATCATTTATCACTCCTTTCTGATAATATGGATTTATAAGATTTTTTATTAGGCTCCAAAATACCTCATTCTAAACGTTTTATTTATGACACATACAATGAAATTTGGAAACTTCCTCAACAAGAAGCCACTGAACAGTTGAGACAAATTGATAATCGAAAATCTTGAAAAACATTGGTGATTGTTGATAATGGCATGACCATATTGTCCATACGTATTTCTTCTTTTAATAATATTGCTGCATCTGCATTTGATATTATACAGAATAACATGTCTATTCTTCAACATGACCAAAGCCAATTAAGATCGATTTAACCGATAAGTTGGACATTACAGGTTTTAAAATCAAACAGTGTGCCATGGAAATATTTAAATGCAACTGAATTGGTTTTGCCTTGTAATTTTATTAAGTATGCAGAAAATAATGGGAAAAAAAGGAATCCACTTACATGATGCTTAATATGGAAAGGTTAGAAACATTGCCTTTTACTGCAGCTGAAACCCATCCAGCTACATGGCTGATTTGCTGATTCATTTCTTTACCTATATCAATGTTTCATGTCACCTCATGTCTAAAGCACTTTCTTGTGAGCAGGTATGAAGAAATAGGTGCACATTTATTACATGTAATGTTGTTTTTGCCCTTTCAGTATAAATGTATGCATGACAAAAAGGAGGTTTTTGGTAGTCTGCAAGGTTGTGGAACTTCTTTAGAACACTCCTAGGATTTCAGGGAGATAACACTTCATGGTGGGCCAGATGTACGACCAATTTTAGCATGCGCAAACGGGTTAGCAACCCGTTAGCGCATGCTAAAGTTGGAAAGGCCATGTACTAACACAATTTTGCGAGTCACAAATGAATTGCGACTCGCAAAAAAGTGTTTAGAGACTCGCTATTTTGAAGGGGCGTTCCCTTCCAAATAGCAACTCTCTAACCCATGTACAAATGTTTTGCGACCGCAATTGCGGTTGCAAAACACCCGCAATTACCACCTACTTCAAGTAGGTGGTAATGCATTCACAAATGGGAAGGGGTCCCCAGGGGACCCCTTCCACTTTGCAAATGCATGCAAAAATATTTTTTAAGGGCAGGCAGTGGTCCCAGGGACCAATGCCTGCCCTTAAAAAATGAAACAAAAGCGTTTCATTTTTATTTTTTTAAATGCATCCCATTTTCTTTTAAGGAAAACGGGCTGCATTTTTTAAAAAGCTGCTTTATTAAACAGCAGTCCCAGACATGGTGATCTGCCGAGCCCAGCAGGCCACCATCCCAGGGAGGGCCAGCCATTCCCAATGGGGTCGCAAAATGCGAGTGCCTCATTAATATTAATGAGCCTCGCATTTTGCGACCACATCAGAATCATAATCAGTGTCTCTGACACTGTTGTACATAGTAAATTGCGACTCGCAATTTGCGACTCGTAATCGAGCGCAAATTGCGAGTCGCAATTTACTAGGGTCATACATCTGGCCCGGTGTCTGTAACCTCAATAACTATCCTTGAGAGGTATTTGAAGGGTCTTCCCAAGCCATTGAGAAAATCTGAGTTTTTATTACTTTCAAATGGCAGTTACTTAATTCTACATGGATTCAAACATGTACATTGGTCAAGTGTGCATATGAGGTCATTAGTGAAGGGAAAAAGGCGATCTCAAATGTTCCTTTCGGTTCCTCAATTCAGAGGCCTTTTCCCATCCCCACAGCCCACAAGGATCTATCAACCAATCGAATCCCCCCCATCAACACCTATGGGGGTCCCCGTTAGTACAACCAGTGGCGTCCCCCCCTCATTTACACTAGATCATGTATCATTGCGGCCCATGTCTGACAATGCTCTTCCAGCTTGTCATCAGTTCTGACCCCCCCTCATGCTTCTATCCTCTGCTAGTGCTGACACCGCTATATCCTTTATCCACATACTCTGGGAGGGCCCCACAGATGACATCAACCGATTGGCCAGTCTCCGCTCCAATCCCAGCAATATCATCTTGTGCTGCATCTTCAAATTTTTGGGACGTGGAAATAGATTCAACAGGCAGTGTCTAACACAGACCTCTAATTATTGCAAGGGTTTAACTGACTAGAAACATATCACTTCCCCCTCCAATATGCCTCTACATGCACACAACTTCATAATAAGTGTGAAAAATCTGCCCCGCATTACCACACCTTGGAGATGCATCGGACCTCCCCAGGTATATGTCACATAGTCCCACCTGCAAGAGGTATGCACTGTGCAATACATAGAACTGCGCCAACTTGAAAGGGCATTGCTGGTCACCCCTTGCACTAATACGTGCTCCATTTCCCACTCCTTGTCCATCATGGGCTCGGGAGATCTCTGTCCCACCTATGTCTTGCAGGAAACTCCTTGCTTTGATTATCAATCTTTAATGCCCCATTGAGGTGGAACACCAGATTCCTGGAGGACCCAATATCCAGCAGTAGATGAGCATGTGTGCTGTTTCTGGTGTGTCAAGGAAGCCTGTCCAGATCTCGGGGGCTGCTTTTTTTTTGTAAGCTTAGCAATTTGAATGAACTGCCCTTGGCCTAACCCAAAACACTCCTGAGCTTCTTGAAATGTAATGGAGTGATCAACTTGGTACAATTCCCCAAGTGTGTCACAACTGCCCTCCCTCCATGCTGTCATATCATGCTCTTAGTTTTGTTGATAAAGGGTCTGAGCCACCAAAGTGGCAGTCGCCTAGAGAATGGCGGTATGCATCTCACATGCGTTACTACCCTCTCCCAGGCCTGAGTTACTTGTTGAACCACATAGGGGCTATGGCCATCAAGTCGTGAGCCAGCCATTAGACTCCTGTGCAGCTGTACCGTGTGAGGGACCTCCACCAGCAATCGCTTCTTACAGTTGTCGTCCTCAGCACACCAGTGTGCCACGTGCTGTATTTGTGCCGCCAAGTAGTATAATTCCATATCTGGGATTTCCAACTTGCCCTCCCCTGCGTCAAGCAGGCAGACATAGTTTAAGTACTTCTGGTCATGTTTACCCAGGAGGAGAGATGGCTAGGTATATAACCACATTGTGAACACGGATAAATTACCATAATTTAACACTGACCCTGAGAGAAGTTGATGCCGGAGCAGCACATAAGACACTGATGTTACTGTGTGCTTCGGAGAGAATGGAACAAGGGTTTGGAGAGTTTTAATATTTCATTATGGACAAGTCGATGGTAAGGGCTGGTCTACATATTAAGATGATGACATGGAAAATCTGTGGGCTTAATGGGTATGTGAAGAGATACCAAGTACATTCGTACCTCAGACGGTATGCAACGCTAATTGTTCTCCTCTATGAAATACATTTCATTGACAAAGAGGAGATCAAGATACGCATAAAAATAATCAAGAGACCAATTACACTCTGGTACTACCTCTACCTGTGCTAGAGGAAAAGTGATATGGGTGGTGCCAGGGATCCCATTCAGCCATAGAAGTTTCACTGAGGATATAGAGACAAGATATTTGAAAGTCTATGTGCTCCTGGATGGTGCAGAGGTTTGCATGGTTAATGAATATGCACCTAATATGGATGACAAGATAATTTATAGAAACCTGTATGAAGCTTTGGTGCCCTATAGAGACAGACCACTTCTTTGCACAATTTATAACAACACCAACAGGTCCCCTCACAGACTGAAAACAAAGTCGGGCACCAAAGCCACATTCTCTGAGATCATGTACAACCTTCAGTGCATAGATGCCGGGGGTACATGTGCTATTCTGCCATGCAGAATACCTACAGCAGACTTGACAGAATACTGGCATCACACATTCTGATGATGAAAATACAGACCCCAAATTATCTGGGTTGGTTGCTCTTGATAACTTCCCTCTAATAGGGCACCTACAGATGGAGAGGCTAAAGAGCACTATTCCCACATGGAGGATGCCAGTAGAGGCCCTTCGGGATATAGAATCTCAGTCTATTTCTGCAGTCGTTAATTATAATTTTGATCGAAATTTGAGGTCTACGAACACCAGAAGCTAATAAGTGGGAGCCCATGTAGGTGGTAATATGGGGGAATGTCTAAGCAAGGTGTCCATCACACACAATAAACTTCAACTACTACTTTAGGAAGTGGAGAGGCACAAAGAGCACAAGCAATTGTGCCTGAAACCCTTGGTAATCTGCTCACTCAATCCATAATTAGTAAGGATATCCAAGCTATATGGACAGACTGGGCAAATGTACAAGGAAGTACTACAAGTAGGTCCTGCATAAAGATAATAAAACAGATAGACTTATTACCTGGCTGCTCTGGCAAGAGAATCTCCTTCCTCTCAATACTTCACTGAACACTCCAGATGGAGAGCCAGCACTCACACTGGAACATATTAAAGAAACACTTGCTACATACTCAGAGGCTTTGTATCCAAACCTTACTCATCCAGGTGTTGTCCCAACACAGAGTTTTGATTCACCTGGTGAATTTCCTGGTACTCAAAGACCAATGTGGCTTTGCGCTGAGTAGAAGCACCCTAATGCACCTTCAAAGGTTATCTCATATCCTTCATGTTACTAACCACCCGTAGATAGAAGGAAAAAGGAGCCTTAATATGTCTAGATATCGAAAAAGCTTTTGACACTGTTGGCTGGCAGTATATGATGGAAGTCTTGGCAGCAACGAGTTTTGGCCCTCGCTTCCACAAATGGATAATGGATCCAACGGCGAGAGTAAGATCTGGGGCTCTGGTCTGGGATACGCACTCTCTGCACTCTAATCCTTAGCTGCTTCATCACTAAGGCAAACCAGTCTCTTCGCATCCCAATCGGAGAATGGGCACATTTTATCTATTTATACGTTGATGATGACCTGGTCTACTTGACTCAACCTCAGATATAGATACCTATCCTCATGGAAGAACTGGCAGCCTTTGGGAAAGTCTCTGGGCAACAGATTAATACAGCTAAGACAATAGTGTTCCAGTTGCATTCACACCCTGGCAAGAACTCCCTGCGGTGGATCTCAGATGGTAGCTAGATAGGTTTAGATACTTGGGTATCCAGGTAGCACACATTGTGGAAAAGTAATACTTATATAACATGGGTACAGTGATTCGGAGTCAACAGCCATCTATACAATTTTGGAACACTCACGGTTTCAACCATAGGTGAGGTGGCTACAGCCAATATGGTCTTTTTTCCCCGATGCTTATATATACTGAAGGGCTTAATGAGTTCCAATCCTTAAGTCTACTTTCAAACACTTGGATAGCCTCCTGATTTCCCTGGTGTGGGCGGGAATGGGAAGTAAGATTAACCTCAAAACCCTCAAGTCGGAGGCCATGGTCTTCCTGATGTAGAGGCGTACTACATTGTGACTGAACAACATGCGACTCAATGGTGCTCTGACACGGATATTGGGAGAAACAACTTTACAGTGACACATCTGATGTTACTCCATTGCCTGCATACTTTCTTATGGGTAGGGCCATGCCCGAGGCAGCTCAACAAATAGTCCACCAGATCGCATTGGTATGGGAAACAGCAGTCACCAAAATTCTGCAAAATCATTAAGGTTAAGGTGGCTGAAACCATTAACAAACATAGAGAAAGTGATGTCATTTGCCTAATGGAAGGGTGGAGGATGTCATACTGTGGAAGACCTATATCCCTCCGACTCATTCCTCATAATTGAGTTGGCATGTGAGAGCTTTGGTCTGGATGAAAATCAATTCCTTCTATTTGGTAAAATTAGAAACACAATACAAGAAATATGAACTACTTCCCGGACGCCCTAGACCATCTTCTACATTTGAGACTTTACTGGAGGACTCCCCTTGTTGACATTAGGTGATGCACTTGTGCACAGTCCAAAAAGCTAATACAAGGCAAGTGAGATGAGGACTAGATAAAGCCTATTTCAGGCAGGGACTGGGAAAGAGCCTGTTCCATGATCGAGGATGTTTGCAGTAAAACCAGGTTCAAACTGACGCACTTCCACTTTTTGCACTGCACCTACTACACTCCATCACACCTACAAAAATTATTACACTACGAGATCCTCTACCTGCCCCAGGTGCAATGAGGAGGTAGCACAATTCACACATATGACATGGGTCTTGCAGAAAGCTTGCAGACTTCTGGCGGGAGGTAATCTAGAGGGTGAGAAGGGCGACATCGGGTTGCCTCAAGTTTCGATCTTACACTGTCTGTTAGGAGTCATCCTTAAACTTAGGAACCTCAAACCCCAATATAGGTTTGCAGTGCTGGCCTATTACTGGGAAAATGCAGAATTGCGATTCATTGTTTTTCTCCCAGCTCCCTGTCCTTGCCGTTCTGAAAACGGAATGTTGTGGAGTGGGGGGATGCGGAGCCCGAACAAATGACATAAGTGTGGACAGATCAAAACAGATGGAAGACCTGGAAGTCTGGAAAGATATGATTGACTTGCTGAGCGCCCTGTCAGAGCTGGGAGATTAAACCTGGTAGGATAGGGAGGATGGAAACACACCCATACCCCATATGAGGAGAAAGTTACCTCGGAGGTTGCCGGTGTGCTGATATACAGGAGTTCCAAGCTAATAAGCGTGTCACCAGGCAAAATAATCGAGGAGTCCTGATTTATACCCTCAGTGGGTCTTCTCAAAAATTGATTTACTTATATTGATCCATTGAGAAGTATAGGTGGCTGGGAGTAACACAAATGAACTCATATATCGAAACCCCAGTCACTGTGTAGATTAGGTTTTTATGGTTCTGAAGAATAGCCGCTAGATCATTCATATGACTAAATTAGGCTTGAAACATGTCGACCTTTAGCTACCTTAGATAATCACTTCTAGTAGGTGGCACCACATATTTTAACTCAATCATTAAAATATTTCTGTAGAGTACAACCTGTCCTATTTTTATCCCACTCTTTCACATATTTACTTAAAATACACCAATCTACTATTTTATCCACACACCCACACTTCACCATACAGCTTATAAAAAGATCTCCGGTAAAGATCCCCCATTGAGAGTTCCTGTTGGGCATTGCACCGCCGGCCCGACGTGGAGCAAAAACCCAATGATGAAGCATGGCACCTATCTAGGTGTGTGAGGGCATTTGTTCCTACAGGGTAATGCTCCCTGCAGACTCTGTGGAACTTAACTGACCTTAGCAGACAAATTCTTACTTACTAGGAACTGGATACCCCCGTGATCTTGATCGGGATCGTATTGTCATAATATTTGCTCATTTGTAAGGTCATTTATAAATATGATAATGTATGTGGAGAAAAGAAATGTGCCAATTCGGGGAAGAGGGGCCTGTGCGGGGGGGGAGCTTTGTTCTCAGGTTGGGTTGCCAGGCTCATGTTGGGCAGACCTTGGTTGTTATTTTGATCTATGATAAAGTCAATAAAGAATTTGTTTTTAAATATGTTCATATGCCAGCTTATACAGCAGTTAATAACAAAATTCATTGGTTCCACCATTATCTGATTACATAGTTGGTGTGTCGGTGTGGCCATTAAATGCAGGATATCATTTAAGGCACAGCCTATCAATCTGTACATTCACATTTCGAATGGCATTGGAGTGGTCATCTAACAATTGATGACTTAGTTTCGCATTAAGTGTGGAATGTTTCCTGTTTTTCAGGGCGAAGAAGCAAGGAGCGGTGTGAGTGGCTGGGAGAAAGTGAAGGAGAGCAGCAGCGAAACTAAAGCACAAATGCCTTGACTGGAAATCAACTACTCTGGTGGCATCATATTTCTATATCTTGCTACAGTCCAAGGGATGGGCAGCTTGGCCCTCTAAGTCATCCAACTCATGAACACCACTCACCAAGCACCCCAACAGGCTCATTCTTGGTGGGGGGTGCTTTCTTCTGAATTATTAGCAAGTGGAAACTACTTTGGTCCGAGAACCTATCTTTCTCAAGAATGTATTCTCAGAAGTGGACCACCAAAGGTAGTCACTTTTCTAATCAGCCATCCTAGTTAGGCTCAGATTCCAACTTCCAGGTCATAGCTATCCTGTGCTATGCTAATAGGTAATGCAAGTAAAATCTCACCCCCATATTTTGGAACTGTCTCACACTAATCGCCCTATCGTGAATTGGAGAATGGCTGTGCTGAGGACATAGGACATATCCACACACCCACAGAAAGAGTTCCACATTCAGTCATCCCTCCACCATGACGTAAAGATTGCCTTTGAATATTTAGACCTAATTATTTTCATATGGTTCTCCTGCCTAATCCAGAGCACATGCGGAGAAATACAGTCTCCACTATGGGAGGTGTATACTCCATTACATAAGAGTCTGGGGGCTTACTAATATTCTATTTATTTCAAAAATGATGTGCAACAAAAGAACACTCCCCGGGCCCCTCCCCCACCCATCAACAAAGCTGCTACCAAAAATACAAATAAACAGCACATCAAATGGGAAAACACTCCGTCGAACAGTAAATACACTCAATCTCTCCCATGGTCAACGAAGTCCAAAGGAAGTTTTTTTGGTGGCCTAGATCTAACAAAAAAAAATCATCAGGGAAAGAAGAAACATACCATTTGTTATCTCTAGTAGCATTAGGCAGTGTTAGCTGCCACATCATTAAACAAATACTGCAGGCTTGTTTTTGTTAAGTTTGTAGATTTATAGAGCTCGGCACCTGAGGGTATCAAGGTGCTGTCTATGGTCACGGGAGGTTAAGTGATTCGCCCAGAATCACTGACTCAAACCCATTATACCTGCATCAGGTATAATGTATGCAGGTTGGGCGTTCCCCCGCAAGAAAGGTTCTTAGGAGTGGCGCAGTGAAATCTATAAGATGTAGGCTGATGTCCAAAGCTGTAATGCTCTCACAAGTTCAAGGAGTACGCTTTTTTCAATTTTGAACAGTCTTTTCATATTTTTACATAGTGTTTGTTTCCCCATTTACGTGCCAAACATTTTCAGGTCTGGGCTCTTGAAGGCCAGCCAGACCCTCATCGATCTCTGTTATGTTGTTGGCTGGCGCCGCTACAGCACGATGGATAAGGCACTGGTATTGCAAATAATGATTAGCATTACCATTTGTACCAAAGAATGGAAACCTGGGGGCAGATTTACAAGCCCCTTGCGCCACTTTTGCGTCACTTTTCCCATGTTAAAAATGACGCAAAAGTGGCGCAAGGGGCTTGTAAATCCCCCCCTCATGTGCAGCACTCAATTAAATTGTTAATGTCACATTTATTGTTTAAAAAACTAAAAGAATGTACGTTTTTTTAAACAAACCTCGGTTATTTCTTGGAACACCTTCGTTTTTTTAGATTTATGTGTTTTCAATTTCTGTAGATCGATGTAATACATAATTTAGTGCATTTTATCTGTGAAGAAAAAAGCCTACTGCAAAACACAGGCGCTGATTCCAAAAGGGATGGAAAAAGCTGACCCCTGTACAGTTTCGGAATTATGAGTTGTGCAGACTTTATTTAATGATCAAATCCACAGCCCCTGTTAAAATATGGCAGGTCAGACCTGGGGGAATTACCATAAGAAAAATGCATGGTAATTATTGAACGTTATGGGATTGGAATATGGTTCGGGATGCACCAAAATCTGCGTGTCATGCCCTATGTTTAGGGCAAAACGTATAACACACACACACTGAGGGGCATATTAGCAAGAACGGCGTTAAAATTATCGCGCTTTAGCGGCAGGAAACTGCCGCTAAAGCGGCGATAATGGGCTTGATAATATGCCCTTAAGAATTCCAGTAGAAGCCCAGGATCACAGCAGAACATGGGCTTCTATTGGTATTCTCAAGGGCATATTATCAAGCCCATTATCGCCGCTTTAGCGGCAGTTTCCTGCCGCTAAAGCGGCGATAATTTTAACGCCGTTCTTGCTAACATGCCCCTAAATTCTTAACTCTATGGTGTCAGGTTGTATTGGGTGCGCGAAGTAGCGAATACCCCTGAGGAGCACTCGTTATCCGGGCATGAATAGGGGTTTCTTTTACCTACTACAGCCGGCTGTAAGGCACTGCCACTTAAAGACACGAATGGATGACTTGAGTGGTGTTATGTGGTTGGAGCATTGGATGCAGTATCCTAATATGACACCCACTAACCTTGTTTCTGGATTTGGGATGAGCTGGAAACAGCAGTGCCAATCTAGCAAAAAGTATATTTTTCCTACAGTTATTTTCATCTTTCAAGAAATCTTATTTCATGGGAAGGAGGTAACTGAAGACCACAGGTTTAGAGAGACTGCTGCATGAGGCTGAAACAAAAATATTAAGGGCCTTATTTATGAGGCCTTGCGACACTTTCGCGCCGCTGGAGCGTCACTCTTTGTGATGCACCGGCGGCATAAAATATGTGCCATGTTGCGCCCTATTTAGAAAGTGACGCATCTAGGCAGATGCGTCACTTTGTACATCCCTGCGCCACATTATACCTAGGTATAATGTATGCTGGGTGGGCGTTCCCCCGCAAAAAGCCTCGTAGAAGTGGCGCATTGAAATCTATGAGATTTCAGTGCGCCACTTCTAGGACACCATTGCGTCAATATCTTATGCCTGCCTCACAGCAGGCATAAGCCAGACGCAGTGCTATAATCATAGCCCTCCCCCCTGCATTGCTGGAGTTGCGTCAACCTTCTGACACAACTCCAGCAATGCGTCAGTTTTGTGCTGACAGATACGTCAGTAATACTGACGTTTCTGTCTTTCCTTGTGACATAATGCGTCATACAGTAAATATGGCGCATCAATCATGTCGCAAGGAGAGCGCAGTGAAAACTGTTGCTTCACTGTTTTAATGCCGCGATGCAACAGTATTCATAAATGAGGCCCTAAATTTCTCCTTTTAATACAGAACACAATGCTAACCTTATGAATCACATTTTTAATTCTTGTCATTACACATTTTAAAGATGAGAACACGACGGCAGCACCCCATTACCCCTCCCCACCCTTAAAATGGAACACAGTGAAGCAACACAACATTATAGTCTAAATTTCATGCCTCATCTTTGATCTCTTTTTCCAGTAATTTTGTTACTGCGTGTTTCACAGAAGTTAAATAGGTCATAATTATTCTGGTGGATATGAGCTTATGGATCACACCATGTCGCTATCGCCACGCCCCTCCGTTTATAATAAACAGCCCTATTAGCATGTTCTCCTCCTCCTACCCATTAGGGCATTCTAGCAGAGCTCAGCCATAATAACCTTCAAAATAAAAATGGAAAGTTTGCCCTTGATTTTGCCCCTTCATCATTTCACAGGCTCTCATTCTAAAACTGCAGAGTATTATGGACTGACGTTATTCTGGTCTGGAAGGATTTCAAGTTACCTTATTTGGACTGAAACACGTCCTTATGTTATCACGTGCGCCTTCCACCGGCGTATAGTGCTTCAGTGTCCTTCTAGCTCCTTTAGCCACGCTGAAAAAGCTGCAAAACAGAGGCCTGCTTCAAGCATGCAGGCAGTGCAGTAAGGTGCAGTGATGTTTGCTGAAACACATTCAGTTTGATTGCTCTGAAAAAACGAGGAGAGACCTGACAGTTTCATCAATTGCATTTTGCCTCATGAATAATCAAACCGGAGGTTTGCCACGAGCTAGCTGGCGCCATTTTTTCAAAGGTCAGCCTTCAACGGGAGACACTCTAATATCAGACAGGCATAAGTAATGGCGGAAGTCAAATCTGCCATCTCATTCCATGTACATATTGGCGAATATTTTGTAAGGACTTTGTAAAACCTCTACTTGCGAATTTACATAAAAGGTCACTGTGACTGAGGTCAAGTGCTGTAGATCATCGGGTCCAGTATGTACATTTAGAAATGGCATCCATATGGTACACCTTTCAAAATGATATACATTGAATGTGCCCTGCCCCATTTGTTCCTAATAACTTGGAGAGAGATAAAGCGATGCTCTTATGTAATTTATTGTTATAATAAAACATCGTGGGTTTCCGGGAACATTTACATATGTAATATAAACAAATACATATACAGCCAGTCAGCCACACAGAGATAAGTGCACACCTGCATATACATTTCCAAATAGACTCGCTCAGCAATAGACGTGCTCGAATGCATGTGGACACACGCACACGTATGATACAGCGTTAGAACTACCTAGACTTTTCCTGCTCCTCATACATTTGATTAGAATATGGCTCCACACTCACACAAAGGAATGTATACCTGCATGCAAATACCCAAATAGACACACACCCACTAATAAACATGCGAACACACACACGTGATCTTTGCATCGTTAGAACCACCTCGCCTTTTTCCTGCTCCTCACACGTTTGATAAGAATATCCCTTCTGAGGTATTCCGTATTGTTGGTGGTGCAGCCAGTCTATAATGTGGGTCTGATGTAGCGCATTCAGAAAAGACTGCCATGGACAGGGTCTCTCGTCACCCATGTTGAAACGTGGTTCTTGTACTCGCTTCAAAGAATTTCTTGAATGAAGGTTTTACTGCTGCTTCCCGGTGACAAAGGACCCACCCTACACATCTTTCTACAGTCTGCCAAAGATGATATTTTATGGCACGTTAGAAGAATATTTTGCAGGAGAGAGAGCGAGATCTTTGTTTTCCGTTGGCTGAAGATGGTGTAGGGAATGATTTGGGAGGAGTGGGACAAGGGAAGTTGAAGGATGAAAGAAAGAGAACACTCCCTTAACAGGATGAGCTAACATGCATGCAATCGTTTACAGGTGCGAGGCAGTGAAATTGTTTAGTTAAGAATCTGAGGGGCATACGTACCAGCCCCTATCGCCACCACAACGTCACTTTTACGGACGTTGTGTTGGCGATAGGGGCTGCCCCTTATGTACAAGTCAGCGTTAAGCCACTTAACATGGCTTAAAGGTGCCTTGTACATAAGGCCCCCTTTCACGCTATGGTTAGCGTGAAAGGGGCGTGCAGTGGGTGTTGTGGTGGGCGTTCCACCGCAACACCCATTGTATTTGACGCTGCCCCCTATGTACAAGGGTGGGGTACATAGGAGGCAGCATCAAAATTAAGACCAGGAAAACCCTGGTCTTAAGTTGGCGAAACAAGGAGAAATGCATTATTTCTCCTCGTTTTCGCTTTTTCCATGTGTGCTGCCTTGTGCAGCACACATGGAAATAGGAAAATGCCATGGTTTGTTTATGTACAGGAAGGTATCCCTTCCTGTACATAAACAAACCTTTAAAAGAAATTCCATTTTGTCACTTTCATGTATGCTGCATGGAGCAGCACAAATGAAAGTGACAGAATTGCATTTTAGGATTGTTTATGTGCAGAAAGGGACACGTTCCTACACATAAACAATCTTCCCCTGCACGCAGGCACCCTTGCACTCTGGTGCAAGGGTGCCTGTGTTGGCACTAAGTTGCTAAACTTAGCGCCGTCGCAGGGGGAAACGCAAGGCTGCACAACATTCTTGTAAATATGGTGCAGCCTTGCGTTTCAGAAGTGGCGGAGCGTGTCGTTAAGCCAAGGAGGCTAACGACACGCTCCGCCACTTCCTTGTACACATCCCCTAGAGTGCTTCTTCTTTTTGCTTGACAATCATGGTTTTCCCATTTGAACAAATCGTTTTTAAAAAGCTGTGTAATGTTACATAGGCAATATCTCAGAATCGCTTGTAAAACTTCACCTGTGACTGTGCAAATAAAATCTCCACTTTGTTTAATGTTGGTGTAAAAATATTATTCATTCACACTCTCCGGCGATATGCAACTTTTTTGCACTTGGACCTCTCTGCAGGGCCACCCCAAACATTTTGCCTTAACAGTCCTGTTTTCATAAACCGTTTTTGTTGGCCTTTAGGACTCTGTACACTTTACCATTTCTAACCAGTGTTAAAGTGCTTGTGCTCTCTTGTTTAAACATGGTAAAATTAGCTAACATCCAATTGTGCATTTAATTTACTTGCAAGTCCATAGTAAAGTGATTCTACATGTACCCAGGGCCTGTAAATCAAATATTACTAGTGGGCCTGCAACACTTATTGTGCCACCCAATTAAGAAGCCCTTGAAAACATGGCTCAGGCCTGCCACTGCAGCTTGTGTGTGCAGTTTTAAACTGCCATTTCAACCTGGCAAAACAAACCTTTTGCCAGGATTAAACCTTCCTTTTTAATGCATATGTCACCACTAAAGTAGGCCATAAACAGCCGATAGGGTAGGGTGCTCTGTATTTAAAAAAGTTGGACATGTACCTTTAAGTTTCACATGTCCTGGTAGTGAACAACTCTCAAATTTGTTTTTCACTATCTCACATAGGATAACATTGGATTACTTTATTACATAGTCATAACCAATTGGTGCCTGCAGCTTGTTCCTGGGTCACATTACTAGGTGTAGTAGGCAGTTGGCCTTTGTGTATTACTCCCAGACAGCATCACAATAGAGGATCTGGCTGTTGGCAAGATAGGCCATCCTGGCTTAATGGGGGAGTGGGGACAGAGATGCCAGCTATCATGCTTGCACTTCAAAGACACAGGCCCAGCTCACACACAAAGGGCTTCATAATAGCCTATTGCGCCCCCAGACAGACTGGGGCAAGGACAGGGAGGCACGTGATCCCAGACTCCTCTGTAGGGAGAAATCCTGATGTTTCTCCCAACTCAAAGTGGGCACCAGGTATAGAAAGGGGACCCTCAGACCCACTCTTCAGTCCATCCTGGACCTGTGAGTACTACAGAAGAAGAACGCCCTGATGGATGAGGCCTGCCCTGCCTGTTTTCTTCATTCTAGGTTGTTTGACTCCAATTGTAGCGCTGTCACATGGTTCCTACGAATTTAGTAGGACTGTGGATTGGATCAACAAAACTTCATAATACAGGAAGTGACTCTTCTTATATCATCAGTAAATGTTGTTCTGGCTAGCTCAAAGTACCTCATCTAAACTACTAAACCTCCAGAGTTATAGATGCTGTTGTCAACATGACCACCTTTATTCCAAAGGAATTTGTGGAAACAGATCTAACCCTTTTGTATGTCGCTTTCACATACCCAAGAGTTTCACAAAGAGAAGAGACAATAATACATGTTCAAACGTTTATTGAAAATAAAATATCTAATCCTTATAATTAAAACGAACTGGGATTATTAGACAGATGAGACACATCATTGTTCGTTCTATGGTGACAATCGAACATGTTGATTATACCTAAAATTACTCCTGTCTATCACTAATACCCCCTTATCCACACGAGGGTACCCCCAAATGTATCATTTAAGTTTCAGGAAGGGGGGGGGGGACAACATCAATCAATAATAATGCTTCCCAGTTAACCTATCTACATTCATCAATGGACTTAATCCAATTTATTTTTAATTTTTTTTGTTTCATTTTTACATGAGTATTTTCATATAAATAAAGTGCTTAAAACTCATACATAGATTACTTATAATACTACAATAAATACAAAGTCACGACAATACAGTACACAACAATGCATTAGATCACCCCACTCACCAATCACTATCTCTCACAGTCATTCACCACTCCCATGCACTCCGAGTATACAAGTCCTTTAAATTTCCAGAACACAAACCTTTAACAGACAACCAAGGAGCCCATTGTTCTTTAGCCTTCTATTTATGCGTCTAGAACTGGATTTGTTTGAAAGATGCATTACACTAGAGACAGTATTCTGGGAGTACCCTTCTGACAGTCAGTTGAAAGGATCTAACCCCATACCTTAGTCCACTGTCTCAGGAACCCGGCCTCAGTGCATTAACGAATACACTCCGTCTCGGTGTGCATTCCCACACACCTCTGCCTGCGCAATTATCATCCTTCTTAGAATGTATGTCGGGGCCTGCGGAGCTGCATCTCATTCACGGCTCTCCGCAGCATACATGATAACTCCGGCGTGAAGTGCCTCTCGCATGAATTCAAAATGGACGCAGTTTAAGTAATAAAACACCAGCCATATCTCATTCTGCAAGAGACACAGAAGAAAAGCTTTACTTAGTCTAGGTAAAAGAGTCGTCTCTTACGAGCACAAAATAAAGCAAGGACATCGTGTTCTGTATGTGTCCTTAAAACTAACAGTGAAAAATATTTAGGTGTTCTTTTTTTCCATAATATTAAAAAAATAATCACATTAAATTGTGATATTATAACTTATATCAAAGAAAAATTGTCCAAATGTTATTCTTTACATCTTTCTTGGTGGGAGAAAATGGGTTCAATCAAAATGATAATTGCTCCCAAAATATTTTATCCTCTTCCTATGTTACTGACTCAATTCCCTAGGTCATTTTTATAAAACTATTGATAAACATTTTTCTAAATTTATTTGGAATAATAAAACTCCTCGCATTAGTTATAATAAATTGCAAATTGTAAAATGTAATGGAGGTTTTGGGTTACCTGATTTTTTTTAACTATCACAAAGCTTCTATATTAAAACAAAGTTCTATTTGGATTAGGCCTGGGCGGAAAACTACGCTACGCGAATCGCACGTAGCACAGTGCACAAACGCGTAGCTTAGCGGGCATTTTTTGCTCGCTCGCGGTCCTCAACGTTAAGTTAGCGACCGCAAGCGAGCAAAATCAACATCCCGGCGAGACTTTTTCCTCGTTCACGATCGGCAACATCAAGTTGCCGATCGCGAGCGTGAAAAATAAACCTCCCGGCGAGATTCTCAACGTGGGGAGGTCAGGTTTCTCATTGCGAGTGGTCGCGTATGCTCGCGACCGCTCGCGATGAGAAACTACCAGTCCGCGTTGAGAAAGCTGCTGCTCGAGTACAAATCTACTTGAGCGGCAGAAAACGACCGCTTGCACTGTGCATGATGCCGTTCACAATGATTGCACAGTGCGGACAAGCATCCGGCACTGTGCAATCATTGCGAACAGCATTTCCCTACCGCACTACGCAGTTCGCGTAGCTACGCGTAGCGTGCGTAGTGCAAAGTACATTTCGCGTAGCTACGCGTAGCGCGACTACGCGAACTACGCCCAGGGTTAATTTGGATTTCTCATTCACAACTCATTAACCCTCCCACATGGTTTCCTATAGAAAAAAGGGTTAATAGCACCATTTCCTTTGTCTACTTTAATAACAATGTCTAATACATCACCAATGCTTAATAAATCTGTTATTTTAAAATCCACTAAACTAATCTTCCATGATTTAGATTTGTTATTTCAATCTCCTCTCTTCCTTACCTCGAAAATATCATTATGGTATAATCCACATTTAAAACTTTTCAGAACCGTACAATTTTGGAAAACTTGGATAAATACTGGTATTTTCTTCCTTAAAGACATATACCATAATAATATCTTTCTCTCATTTATTGAATTGGAGCAAACGTTTGGTTTACATTCTTCTAATTTTTCCAAATACAAGCTTTTATGTAATTCTATTTTAGATTCCTTTTCTGGTAATATCCCCTCAAATAATACTTCTGATTTAGACGTTTATATTCAAACAGTAACTACCTCACCTCACGCTGTATCCTTAATCTATAAGAAAATGTATAATCGTCAAGGGAGTAATATTGGTATGATTTCTAGCTTCTGGAATAAAGAATTGTCATTATCATTATCAGATGATATTTGGCAGCAGAAAATCTTGTTAATTGGGGTATCTGGATGGCTTCCTGTGTCCTTATATCAAACCAATTATTTTATTCTCTTTAACTGTTTATGGACTCCTTTAAAGTTATTTCAAGCTAAGCTTTTGCTTTCTTCTATTTGCTGGCATTGTAATTTACATGAGGGTTCGTTAAAACATATGCTTTATGAATGTAATATTATATTACAATTTTGGATGGAGGTTTGGGATATTATCAAATGTATATTCAATTTTCTGGAACAATTTCATATACCACTTTGAATGGTAAATCTGCTGTTTGTTCTATGAATATGTCAGTTCTAGAATCTAAACTTTTTGATTTTCTAATTTTAGCAACTTTTAAATCCATTACGGCTAGTTGGAAAGGTTCTTCCTCATTATCAGTACATACATGGTGGGCATAAATAATGTTTACTAGAAGAGGTGCTAGTCTATCTTTATCTGGTGTTACTCATAATAATTCTGTATATCATAGATTTTGGAACCCAATTGATCACTATATATCTACCCATTTTAATTAATTCCTTTTTATTCTATTGCTCTATTTACTTCCATATTTATAAGGTTTTTTTTGGTTATTAATAGTAGCTCTATTCCTAGTTTTTTACATGAATGATAATCTATATTCCTCCCTTTTTTCTTTTAATCTCGCGTTACAATTCCTATTTCCTATATATTACAGAAGTTATTTAATCCCTGTATATAGGTACTGTTATTCCATTGTTAATATTTTGAATGATCTTGTATAAGTACCTAGTTTGTTGCTATTTTTTGTGTTGTCAATTTCCTATTATAAAATTCAATAAAATATTTTGAACGGAAACTAACAGTGAAGACTATAGAACAGCAATGTCTAACTATAATAAATGCGTGCATGCCACTTTATCATGTTAGTGAAAAACATGTTCAAACCACCATCTCAAAAAGATGCTAAGTTAGAAGGGAAAACCAAAAAGGAGACTAAATGTAATCCCTACAACAGCACAGTGGTCGTGCCCGATACCAGCTTCAAATGCAGACTTAGGCGGGCACGCCGCTCCTCCCATGGTGAGGGTGCAGGAAGCTCATCCTGTGGGCATATCTCATGGTGGCTGGCCCACCGGTGTTGCACTTGGCGCCTCCATTCTAATCCTGGGAGGCTTGCTGATAGTTCTTGATGTTTCTTCCTCCCAGAATTCCTAGGGAAGGAAGTAGATTTGCCCAATCAAAAATGGCATCCATCCTCAGTTCCCTTATGGCCCTTTCCCAATCAATCATGATTTCATTTTCCTCAGATGTAATTTCCTGGGTTGTGTGCATATATGGAGATCAGAACTGCCTTGAACTTGCATTTCAATGTTGCATCAGTCATGTTGAGGGTTTCTATGCTTCCTGCTGTTTGCTGGATCCTGACTCCAGTCCTGCTATTCTGCTGGTCCCAACCTTCTCCTGTTTCTGCAGCTTCCTGAATTCCAGCCTGCTTTCGTCTGTGGTTACCATCTTCTGAAGGTTTTTTACCAAGTTATTTTTTTTATTCCAAACAGGAGCTTTTTCTGGAAAGCTCTATCCCTGTAGGTGCTTTCTAGCATTGGTAGCATGGTGGGTACTGTAATGGGTTGCCCATACCTCTGGCAGACCAAGACTGTGAAGACCGGGGCACTCCACTCTCATTGATCTCAAGGGTTTATGGCCAGGCATGGGTCTCCTCAGCTTGACAGATTGTGACACCCACAAATTGGTTGTTTCCCAGAGACAATGGATCAAGCCCAAGATAGTGTACAAGGAGCACCGGTGGAACAGGCCCAAGTCTTGCAGCAGACTGTACAGCAACAAGCACCAGACTTGCTACAATTACATGATGAATGCCTTATGCCAAAAATAAATTCAAGGGCTTCTGATGTACCATCGGTTTCTTTGGCAACCCCACATTTTTCTGGAGATCCAAACAAGCTAAAAGAATTCATAGACTCCTTGACAGTTTTTCGCCTTCCATCCAATTAATTTCGCTCAGGATGGGGCAAAGCTTGGTGACTTTATTAGTGACTTGTCTGGTGAAGCTTTAGCTTGCTCATCCCAGTTAGTAGCCCTGGAACACCCCTGCCTTTGCAACATTTTTAACCACTTTTAGGTGAATGTTTCCGAAACTAGATTTAATGTTTCCTGCAGAAGAAACTCGTTATGAAATTCAGCAAGGAAACCAAGATGTCCTCGCCTATATAACACCATTTTGTCAATTAGTAGCTGAGACCAACTGGGTAGAACGCACTTTTGTAAGCTTGTCCCACAGAGGTCTCAGAGAGGAAATAAAAGATAAAGTGGTTCACTTTAGTCGAGCTGAGCGTCTTTCAACCTTAATGGATCAAGCCTTGTTGATTAAACATCGCCTACGTGATCGCCATTCTCAATGTCCGGATGCACCTGAGTCCCTACCCATAAGATGGATACCTCCCTGAGGTTTCAGTCTCCCCTCCAGGAGAACGGCCCATTCAAATTGGTGTGGCAAGAGGAGCATTATCTGCCTCCGAAAGAGAATACAGGGGTAATTTTAGACTCGTACATATTGTGGATTGGCTGAACATCTAGTCTGAAGATGTCCTGTTCGGCCCTAAAAGCCTTCAGAAAACACCAGCTCCTGTTCCTTGTGAAAGGGGAAAGGTCACAAATTGCTTCAATCTTTTTTGTCGAAGTATCTGGGGAATCACCAGCCACTTTGCTCGTTTTGCCCGTTCTATTGAAATTCCCTAGTGGTAAGATCGAAAAGGTTTTAGCCCTTTTGGACAGTGGGGCGAGTGGCCGCTACTCAGACAAAAACTGGGCCTGAAAGAACGGTATTGCTCATGTTTCCAAGGAAGTCCAGGAGCAAGTTCAGACAGTGGACGTTACATCTCTGGTTTCAGGACCAATCAAAGAGATGACAGTTTCACTGAAATTGCACTTTGGTAAGCACAAAGAGCCCACATCCTTCGATCTCATAGCTTCTCCCAACCATATTATGATTTTAGGAGTTCCTTCGCTGTCCTCTCATAATCTTTACATTAATTGGGAGAGTAGAACCATATCCCTATCCTCCCAATTCTGCCACAAATTTTGTTATCCTTCAAAAATGTACTGGACTCTTAAAGAAATGGCTCAATCGATACCAATAGATTCAGGAAATATCAATCTCCTTTAGTGGTACCAGTTCAATATCAATCCTTTGATTTCGATTGCACAATTCCCATTGAGCACAGAGCTATTGTTCCCTACAATAGAATAAATTCCCTTTCAGACACTTGGAAGGAAGCCCTGAAACAATACCTGGAAGAGAACTTACAGAATTGATTGATTACTCGCTCTACATCTCCGGCAGGAGCATTTATGTTTTTAGTTCAAAATAAGTCACAAACGAATTGAGACCCTGCATGGTTTCAGAGGCCATTGCCCTTGATCAAGGATATTTTAAAGTCGTCAGGGTCACTGAAATCTTTACCAAGCTAGACCTTCATGAGGCTTCTCGTCTCTTATGAGTGAAGGAAGAAGATGAGTGGAAAACAGCCTTTAGAGCCCCCTTAGGTCATTAAGAGTATCAGGTCATGACATTCAGTTTAAGCAAGGCCCCAGCAATTTTCCAACGCTTTATGTGTCATGTATTTTCAGACATGCTTAACCAATTTGTCTTAGTGTACCTCAACGACATCCTGATATTTTCCAAAGAAGCACGATTACATCATGGGCATGTCTCTCAAGTGTAAAATAGATTGAGACAAAATTAATTGTTCTGTAAACTGGACAAATGTGAATTTGACTACTCTGAAGTTGAATATTTGGGATTCCGCTTAAGCAAGACAGGAATATCAATGGATCAAAATAAAGTCTCAGCAATCCTGAATTGGTCATCTCCAAAAAATATCAAGAAGAGCCAATGTTTTTTTAGGTTTTGCCAATTTCTATAGACAATTCATTGAAGACTTTGCCCACCTGTCTTGTGACATCTCTCGGATCTTAAAAAAGAACCAACTCCATGCCAGTTTCTGTTGGAATGAACAAGCCAAAGAGGCCTTTGTCAAACTAAAACGAACCTTCACTCAAGCTCCCATTCTTTGCCATTCAGAACCAACAAAAAAATTCATAGTAGAGATGGATGCATCTGACCGTGCCCTTGGAGCTGTATTTTTACAGCTACAAGATTTTAATGGACTTGAACATTCGATTTTTTTATTTATCCCACATGCTGTCTGATTCTGAACGAAATTACTCAGTGTGGGAACTTTTGGCCATGAAGAAGGCCTGTTCAGAATGGAGAGAGTTTCTGATGGGAGCTCGTGAACCGTTTGAGATTCAAACAGATCATCAAAATCTCCAATGTCTTCAAAACTTACAGTGTAAGAATAGTTGTCAAGCACATGAGGCATACTTTTTCAACCAATATGATTATTACATCACTCATAGTTCTGGCACAAAGAATATACTTGCAGATGCCATCTGAAACAAAGTTATCTTGAGTGTCCAGTTACCTTAGGGTGGAATCTTTTTGCTCCACAATGAATAATTGGATAATTCTTCAGAAAGGACAAAAAGCCAACTCCACTCTAAAAAGAAAGACTAGAGCGCTCTTCAAGGTCAGGTTAATAAAGCTGGTGAGTTGCTATGCAAGAGGAAGCCTTTGTCTGTATCAAAAAAAGCCTTAAGAGTAGAGATTTTTAAAATGTATCATGAATCATCAGTTGCAGGACACAGGGGTGTTAAAGCTACTTTAGAACTCATACAACACCCCTTTTGGTTCAGGAAGACAATGAGCTTTACGTCAACTCTTGTCCCACTTGTGCTCACCACCACAACTCTTCTCATTCTTGCCCTTCTGGGCTCCCTCATCCATTATCCATTCCACCTGGGCCAGGGTATACCATCTCAACTTACTTTAGTTTATTGTAGCTCTACCCACATATGGCAGAAATCAAGTCATTATGATGACAGTCGATTACTACTCCAAAATGGTACATTTTACCGCCGTAAAGAAATTGGCCAGTGCTAGTGACATGGACTGCATATTCTTCCAGGAATTTTTTAGTTACATGAGCTACTCCAGGTTATTATTTCAGATAGAGGTCCACAATTCATTTCCCATTTCTGGAAGTCATTGTGTAAATTCCTCCAAATTTAAGTAGCCTTGTAATCTGGCTTTCATCCCCAGACCAATGGCCAGACTGAACTTGTCAATCAGGTGTTAGAGCAATATCTCTGATGTTTTTGTAATTGAATATGGAGTAACTGGTCATTGTTTTTACCCGGGCTGAATTTTCATATAACAACTCAGTCTATAGTTCCACTACAATGTCTCCATTTTTATGGCTACACAGGTTTCATCCTTGGGTCTTTCCTTCTACCTTGAAGGACTCAGTCCCGGTCCCTGCTGCTAGCAGTTTTCTTAGGCAGTTACAGACCATCAGACGTCAGATTTCCCTCAATCTTTACAGCACAAAATCTAAGATGAATGCCTTTTCCAACATACACTGCACTTCTGCATCAGAATGTCAGGAGAGGAATAAAGTTTGGTTATCTTCTAAAATTTTGCCAGCCCATCTCTCTCACAATAAATTCAAACCTCGATTTTAAGTCACTTTTAAGATTCTTTTAGGTCGTAAATCAAATGGCCTTTAAGATCCAATTGCCGCAGCATTGAAAAGTCCATCCCCTCTTCCATTCTTCTTAACTTAAAACCATTTAAAGTAGATCCCCTCCACCATGTTTTTTCCAGGCCTCCTCCAGTGTTGGTAGATGATGTTCCTGAGTTTGAGGTCCAAGAAATGTATGACTCTCGTTTCTTGAGAAATAGGCTCCAGCCCCTGATTAAATGAAAAGTCTATCCTCTGTGTGAAAGATAATGAGAAGATGCGTTCTCAGTTCATGCACTGCTCCTAGTTTGGCACTTTTTCCCTCCTTTCCTGATGAGCCTGGGGCTTCGTGGGGGGCAGGTTTTACTTTGGCACTTCGGTCATGCCTGACACTAGCTTCAAATGAAGGCTCAGGCAGGTGCGGCATGTGGAGCTCCTCTTGTGGTGAGGGTGCAGGGAACTTTGGCAGCTGCCGCATTTGCACTATTTACTTATCTTATGGAGGCCAGCCCACCAGTGTTGTCCTCTGCAGCTCCATTCTGATCCTGGGGGGCTTCCTGCTAAGGTGGTGCCTTGTGTACCTCCATGTTCTTGGTGTTTCTTCTCACAGAATTCCTTGGGAAGGAAATATATTTTCCCAATCACATGGCAGCCATCTTTAGTACCCCTATGGTCTTTTCCCCAGTCAATCATGGTTTCCTTTTCCTCTGATGTCATTTCCTGGGTTTTGTGTATATAAGGTGAACAGAACTAACTTGACCTTGCGTTGCAACACTCCTTCAGTCCTGTCAAGGGTTTTTTCACTTCCTGCTGTTTCCTGAGTCCTGATTCCCATCCCGCTATGCTGCTAGTTTCAACCTGCTCCTGTTTCTGCAACTTCCTGAATTCCAGCCTCCTTTCACCTGTGGTTACAATCTTCTGGGCATTTTTTGCCAAGATGTTATGTTCTTCCAAACAGGGGGATTGTCTGGCAGGCACTATCCGCTTAGGCGCTTCTAGCATCAGCAGCATCATGGCTACCGGAAGCAGTCACCCATACCTCTGGCAAACCAAGACCGTGAAGACCTGGGCAGTCAGATCTCATCCAACCTGAGGGTTCATAGCCAGGCATGGATCTCCTGAGCATGGCACCAAGGTCAGCTGGCTGACCTCCCGTTCTGAGCTACAGGCACATAACAAACTTCAGAGGCCTCCCTGCATCTGCTCAGCTGACCTGCTGGACCTGCAGCTGGAACTGCCTGAGCCCTGCTGACCTCTGCAAGAGTGAGTCCCTGATCCCCCAAGAGGTGCCTCCCCTCATCCTGGACCCTTGGCTGCCATCAGAGTGCACTCCTCTGACTCAAAAAGGAGAAAAACTGAAGTTTTGGGCTCGTACAACAGGCCTGCTCATGTCCACATTTTGCTGCCTGTGCCAACTGCCAACATAAAGCTCCGGTGAACATGATCCTTCGTGATACAGTGACCTCCAGCAATGACTGGCAACAGGAGATCTGCACTTCACGCTACTGCATCGACATCCTGCGGTGACTGTCAATGCAAATCTCCAACAATAATTGTCAGCGATGCTAAACAGGATCTGTGCAGTACAGCGACGACCTCCTAGGATGCCCGGCCTGCTGTTCATGCTACAGTGGTGATCATCCGCTCCTCACGGCCCCTTTCACTGCAAATGGCTTTCTTCACTCTGGACTTTAGAAGGTAACTTTTTCAGCAGCGGGGTTAACCTGGTCTTTGTAGCCAACCCACACTCCATTGTGGTCTGCCTGAACTTGTGACTTTCACCTGGTCTCGCACAACAAGATAACTGTGAGTGGCGCTTTATACCTTTAGGCACTATACTTACCTTAAATCTTTAAAACAGTATATCTCTGGTTCAACTGAATGGATTTTTATCATTTTGTTGTCAAATCTTTGAAATTTTACTCTTTTTCTAAATTGAGGTGGGATTTTTCTTGTGTTGTGTTTTCACTTTATTACTGTTTGTGTGCTGCATAAATACTTTACACATTGCCTCTAAGTTAACCCTTTCACTGCTAGGCCTTTACCTCCTGGTAAGCCTGCTTTTTTGGCTATTTGGGGTAGTTCACGCTTAGGTATCCATAACTTTTTTCCACATAAGGTATTAATGGCAAATTTGCGTCCTTGTGTCATGTTCTCCCTGAATTCACATGCCAAACAAACCATTTGGCGTTGCCATTGATTATTATAATGAGTAGCACTTCCCAAGCACTAATTGTATAACTAATTACCTGATGGGTAACCTCTGATAAGTCTGCAAAGACCAGTAACATGGTAAATTGTCACTCTCAGCAAAACACTCACTATCCTTCCACATTGCTTTCATCCCTGTTGGATACCAGCTCTTCCTCCTCTCCAAATAATCCTGTGTGTACAACCACACACACAACCACTATAGTGCCAAATTCTTTCTCAACACCACACTGTTACACATTGCCACTGGGGGCTGTCGACCAACAGCAGCTCTACACCTTATTATTAAAAAAAAAATTGTGCCCTAGAGCATGCGCAAAATATTGTATACATATACACACATGTTATTTACTAATTACATTATTTTCTTGATTTGCCCAGAGCTGTGCAGCAATGCACAGGTGGACCAACTGAACAGTGCAAAATTGTGACTAAACACTGCCAAGCAGGCTGCATGCACTACAGAACCACAAACCGAGGGAGCCATATACTGCATACAGGGTGAGGTGTATCATGGCCAAGTGACTCCCCTCTCCAGCAGATCAACCAACTACATCTTTATTCGGAGATCTAAAATTTCCACCTGGAAGACACCACAGACCCTAACTCCACAGCCGTCCATGACAGCCTCAGCAAACTCAGACTCGCCCAGATCGTTCAAGGACCAACCCACACAGCAGGCCACACCTTTGACCTTATTTTCTCCTCCAACAACAGGACCACCACAACCCCCACGACCCTGCTCATATGGTCCAACCACTACATCATACATTTCAAGATACCTGCTCACCAAACTACCCCAACAGAAAAATCCAAAGCACTATCAAGAAAGAGGAGCAAAATATCTGAAGAAAACTGGGCCAAGACCCTACAGGATGCCCACCCAAACACACCAGGAATCTCAATGTTGACACCATGCTCTTCAATAAATGGCTCACTGTCTGTGCCAACCACACTGCTCCCACCAGAAGGAAGACATACATAAACAACAAATGACCCAACTGGTACATGTACGACCTCAGGGAGTCCAAGTGTCACTGCAAACAACTCAAGAGAAAATGGAGATGACAAAAACACCACTGCAAGATTCACATACAAAGCTGCCCTCAACCTCTACCACCAACAACTACGAGACATAAAGAAAAAGGCCCTAACTCTCAGAGTTGAAGCTAGCTCTGACAATACAAAGAACTCTTCATCACTGTCAAAAAGTTCTCCAATCCCACAGCTGCCAAAAACAACATAATCCCAACCCAAGCACTCTGCAACACCTCTCAAACTTCTTCGAATAGAAAATTGCCAAGATCTACAACACATTCGACCCACAGCATACCAATAGGAACTCCTCAGATCAACCAGACACCTCCTTGATCACCAAATACAGCTAAGCAACTGGAAGCCCCCTCTCTAACAAAGAAACCACTGCCCTGATGAGTACCATCACTCAGAATCCCCCTCAGACCAATGCCCCCACTTCATATATAACCTTTGAAGAACCATCATCTGCCCTGCATTAACTGCTATCAACAACACCTCCATAACCGCTGTTACCTTCCCATCTTGCTGGAAAAATGCAAAAGCCACCCTCAGCAGCTACAGACCCATCTTGCTTCTGCCTTTTCCAGCTAAAGTCATGATGAAAGCCATCAATGCCCACCTCGCAGACCACCTAGAACTTCATCAACTCCTTGACAGCTCCCAATCAGGCTTTTGCACCAACCAAAGCACTGAAACAACCCTCTTAGTGGCCACTGATGACATCAGAAGCATCCTCGACCGAGGAGAAATGGTCGCACTCATCCTCTACTACCTCTGCACAGCTTTCACTGTGGTATCCAACAAGTCCCTCATCAGAAAGCGTCAGCACTTGGGTATCTGCGGACCAGCCCTCAAGTGGATATCCTTCCTTATGGACATAACTCAATGCGTTAGACTTCTCCCCTTCACTTCAGATCCCAAGAAACTCATCTGCTGAGACACTCAAAGATTGTCGTTCAGTCCAACACTCTTCAACATCTCCATGCTGCCCCTTGTGGACATCGTCAGATTCCACAGCATCAACATAGTATCCTACACCGAAGACACACAGCTCATCCTCTCCCTTACCAGCTTAACCAGCACCACCAAAGCAAAGTTTGCAAACTGTATGAGCAACATCACTGCTTGGATGAAAAACTACCTCCAGCTCAACAAAGACAAAAATGAACTCCTAATCTTTGGCAACAACCACTCCCCTTGAGATGCCTCTCAGTGACCCTCTGAACATTTACCCCCACACACCCCTGCGGACCATGCCAAGAACCTCCGGATCATCCTGGACACCAACCTCTCCATGAGCAGGCAGATAAACGCCATCTCCTCATTATATTTCCACATCCTGTGAATGCTATACAAGATTTTCAATTGGATCCCATTGAACACCAGACAGGCAGTCACCCAGGCTCTTATCGCAAGTAGACTTGATTACGGAAATGCCATCTACCTCAGAGTCCCAGCCCATGTCCTATGCCGACTCCAAACCACTCAGAACGCCGCCGCCAGACTTATCCTGAACATACCAAGAAATAGCCGCATCTCTCCTCACCTCAACAATCTCCACTGGCTCCCAGTCCAGGAAAGATGTAAGTTCAAGCTACTCACCTACACCTACAAAGCTCTCCACAACACTGGTCCAGCTTACCTCAACCACCGCCTCATCTTCTGCCAACTCACTAGACACCTTTGATCTGTGACCCAGACAAGAGCACTTCTCCCTGGCACCAAGAAGACCAGTAGCGGAGGACGCTCCTTCTCATACCTCACAGCCAAGACCTGGAACAACTTTCAAAAACACCTCAGAACCTCCCCCTCCGTCATAAACTTCCAAAGGAACCTCAAGACATGCCTCTTTCAGATGAAACCGGCATGATCTGTTCCCCTCAGGCCTCTCCTATTCAGTGCCTGGATACCCTCACAGGTGATTAGCCGCACTCTGCAAATTCACATAACATAACATACACAGAACAGTTAACCGTCTTTTGTGCATTTGGTTAGGAGAGTACATTAATAGTGACATAAACTATTTTAAAAAGCTCTGTTTTGCGTATTTTGAAAGTGATATGACAGCAGATCCTACAAAAGTACCATATTATTTTCAGTAAATGGAAATCTGCCCAAAAGGTACCCAGTGGCATACATATGGAAAATTAACCCCATCAAAATGCAGATTCCTGTAGTAAGAGTACACATTCAAATGCCTAATTCAAAGTACCTTGGTAAATATAAAATCGAACTTAAACAGATTTAGAGCATGGTTTTATGACCACAGGGATAGCACAAATTGAGTTTAGTCCCATGGTTTTGCATGCACTATTTCTCCAAATAAGATGTGTAAAGAACACTTGTACTACCCACTCATGCAAGCGTTTCCTCTTTGCTAGGGGAAAAATGTGGAACTGGATGCAAAACGCACGCCATATTGTACGTAAATAATGTTTCATGTAGCAGGTTTATACTGCTCTTCATGTTAATAGGTTGCATCCTATACTTTTCTTTTTATAACTTTATTTGTCATTTTTAAAAAAACAATGAAAATACAATTACATGCCACCCATCACGCCCGCAACTGTCTACTATTCAGCTCATTTAGTAATCATCTCTGTACATTTATGCTGTACAACTTATGCATGTTACATTTTGTCATCCCCCATTGAGTTTCCTGCCTTCTGCAGTATGTTTCAATACCCAACACAGACTGCGTCACGTAGCACACTTGCGTGTCATATATACCCCGTGTAAAAGCATTCATGTATCGTGCTCTGTAGATCGTCCCCCCTGACTGGATTGTGTGTCGTGTTCCCCCTGTTGCCTTAGATATTCCCTCAGGGGCTGCCATATGTCCTTTGGGCGAGATGTCGGGGGCTGGAGCTCTGCGTACAGCTCACTTGTAGTATCACAGTATGTCACACTCTTGATCCAGCTGTTAACCGTGGGCTTCTGTCTGCTGCCCCAACGCATAACTATTTCGCGTTTTGCCAGGAGCATTGCCATTGCTACAAATCTGCGACTGCTCTTAGGAAGTTCATCTACATAGCCCAGTAGTGCTAGCAATGGGGAGAGGTTCAGTTGTAATCCGGTCATCTGTTGCACTTCCCTAAATATGTCTTGCCAATAGGAAGCTATTATATTACATGTCCATGTCATGTGTACAAAGGGGGCCGCATGTGCGTTGCATTTGGGGCATTGTGTAAACCTGGCACTGTTTATCCGAACCATCCGCTGTGGCGTTACATAGGCTTGGCTTAGGATCTTAAAATGAAGCAATTTGTGCCTATGGTTACATGTAACTGGTTTGGTTTGTGTGCAACATCTTTTCCACATCTCATCCGTAATAGGTTGCCCCAGATCAGCTGTCCAAACGTCCCTAACTTTAGTGTTGTGTTGTGGCATAAGCGCCAGGCATGCTTTGTATAATCGGGATGTGATGTGCTCTCCACTGCGGTCTGTGATTACTAATGTAAGTGGTGTGAACTCCTTAGGCTCGATGGGATAAGTGGGTATTACGTCTCTTAGTGCGCTCTGTATACGAGTCAGAACAAAGTGATCCATGAACGTAGCTGTCAAAAAGCGGGAATCTTCTGTACGGGAAAACGCATGCCCATTAGCGAACAGATCACCTATATCCAAGCGGCGCAGAGTGTGTTTTGTCAGGGTATCCAGAGCCGGGGGGAGCCATGGGTTGGCAGATATTGGTAGTGCTGGGGAATAAAGTGTCGCCCCTCCTGTTTTCCTGAGTAATTTTTGCCATGCCCAGCATGTGGTGGACAGTGTTTGGATGTCATGGGGGTCTCGTGGTATCCCAACTGGCAAAAGTGCGTGGGGTCGGCTAGATCTCTCTCTGGCTTAGCATAAGGCACTCGTGCGTCAGGGTGGTTCCAGTGCCAGGTGTAGCCACACTGTGCCACTAGGTAATACAATTGTATGTCTGGCACCCCGAATCCTCCTCTGTTGTAGGGCAGGGTTAGCGTGTTCCAGCCTACTCTTGGCTGTTTTCCCCATACCAGTTTTATTAATAATGTACAAATCTGTTTAAAGAAAGCATTCGTGAGCGGGATGGGGATATTTTGAAAGAGAGAGAGCAACCGGGGCAGCACCACCATTTTAATAATGGCTATCCGCCCAGCCATGGACAGTGGTAGTTTAATCCATCGTTCCACCTGCGTTTGCAGTTTGTCCACCGCCGGGCCATAGTTTAGTCTCAGTATCTACTCTTTGTCCCTATGGCGGTATATTCCTAAATACTTAATATCGGACTCACACCACTGAATTGGAAATTCTCCACAGGACCTGTCCTGCACTTCCGTCAGGGGGAAACACCTCTGACTTGCCCCAATTAATGCGGAGTCCAGACAAGGCTCCAAATCGCTCGATTTCCACTAGTATCGGCTGGAGGTTAACGGAAGGCATCCTCACATATAGTACCACGTCATCAGCATACAGAGTTACCAATAACGGTCCATGTTTGAACTGAAGCCCTCTATGCATGTGGTCTTTTTGGAAATAGCGTATCAATGGGTCCATTGCAATTATGAATAGCAACGGAGATAACGGGCATCCCTGCCTGTTGCCTCGAGGAATAGAAAAGGGCTCTGTGATTGTGGCATTTTTTTTTTTGTTACAGAGTTTTATATAGAGCGAACTTGACCCGAATCGGGTAACAGAGCGCTTTACATAGCACCAGTTGCATTACATGAGGACACATTCATTTTTTTTGTTGTTTTTTTGTTAGGCACGGGGAGATTAAGTGATTTGCCCAGAATCACAGGATGTTCAGCGTCATTGCCGAGACTCGAACCCAGTTCCCCAGATTCGAGGTCGACCGCCCTAGCCGTTAGGCCAACTCCTCCTTAAACCGGATGCGGGCTGATGGCGCAATGTACAATAATTTGACCAGCGCAGCGAAGCCCTTTGGAATGCCCATCTTGTCCAGCACTGCATGCAGGAAGGGCCACTCCACGGAATCGAACGCTTTTTCTGCATCCAAAAAAGTTGCTACTGCCGGGACTTTTGGGCCTATTCTATTGACTACAGAAAAGAAGGTCCTTAAGTTTAATGCTGTGGATCTGTCCCTTATGAATCCAGTCTGGGATGGTGCTATAATCTGTCCCATGAATAGGGCCAAACGAGTTGCCAGCAATGAAAGCGGGCGATATGAACCGCACTTTTCCGGATCCTTTCCGGGTTTCGGTATTAGGATAATAACCGCCTCTCTGAACGAGGGGGGCAGGGTTCCCTCTTCTAATGCTTCCGCATATACCTTCAGGAGGTGGGGGGGCCAGTAAGCTCTTGTAGGCTTTATAAAAGGCTCCGGAGAATCCATTGAGGCCCGCGTCTTTGGAGCCATCCATGTCCTATCTCATTAGTGGAGAAGGGTTCACTTAAAAATTGTCTGTGGGCGTCGGGGAGCCAGACCATAGCTATCTCGTTTAAATATGACTTGAATCGTCTAAGCTGTTAGTGGCTCTAGTGGTATAAAGATCAGTGTAATATTGGAATAGGGCCTGTCCAATGGCTGTCGTGCCAATGGTCGCAGCACCTTCTTGCCCTTGTAGTTCAGTGATGTAGCCCTGGTTGCGGTGCAGTCGGAGTAGTCGCGCAAGGGTGCGTCCCGAACGTTCCCCCCTCTCCATATTTCCAGGCCTTCGCATATTTCCCCAGATAGTGGGTTTCACACTCTGCTGCCTCAGTGTACTCAGCCAGTAACTCCGTTCTGCGGCTCATGCATCCCGAGCTGTTCTGATCCCTTCCTTTCATGTTCTCCCTGTCTAGTTTTGCGAGCTTGTCCTCTAATTTAGTAAGACTGCATCTTAGGTCTCTCAGGACCACCGTGTGTGAGGTAATGCATACCCCTCTGATACACACCTTAAAGACCTCCGATAAGACACCCTGTGTTGAAACTGACCCTGTGTTGTGAGCAAAGTAGTCCACTATCACTGTGCGCAGTTCCGCCTTGAAGTCTGCATCCCGCAGAGCCATGGAAGGGAATCACCACTGCCTTTCAAAGCCCTCCTGACCAGGGAGTTGTATTGCTAGGAGCACTGGGGAATGGTCGGATAGGGTGCGGGTTAAATGTGTGGCTGATTGGACCCATGGTATCGCTGAGCTGGACAGTAGCCAATAATCTAGTCTCGTCCTGGTGTTATATTGCTGTGCATAGTGGGTATACTCTGTGCCCTGAGGATTTAGGTGCCTCCAAGCGTCTGGTAGTTCCCAGGTTTGGCATATGTCTTTTAGTATTATGTGAGATCGGGGATTGTTAACTGGAGATGCGGCGGTACTGTCAAGTCTAGGATCTAACAGGATATTCAAATCTCCTCCCAGGAAGACGTAGTCAGCCTCCAGAGAGTCTATCTGCGACTGCAGCTGTTCATAAAAGGTTGGATCGACTATGTTTGGGGAGTAAACATTAACTAGTAGGACCTCGTGTCCCGCCAGTTTCCCTGCCACCAAAAGAAAGCGTCCCTCCGGGTCAGTGACTGTAGCGGTATGTGCGAAGGGCAGTTTTTTATTTATCAATACTGCTACACCTCGAGAGTACGAGCTATAACTCGAGAAAAATCGATGGGAACCCCAGGCAGCTGCAAATCTGGGCAGGTTAGTTGGTGACAGATGTGTTTCTTGTAGGTAAACTATGTCAGCATTATGTTGTCGCATATATTGAAGCACCTGTCTTCACTTCTTCTGATTATTAAGACCACGTATGTTCCACGTCAATAGGGTGATGTTCATGCAACAGCTGATATCGACCCTGTGTGCCATTGTTGGTGTACTAGTGTGCGATGATATATCTGCAAGTCATTTATGGTGCATGCAATTGTCGACATATAAAACAAAACTATAACTTTTGACATTCTTATCTTTACTGTACCCATCCCCCTCCCCCACCCCCACCTAGTAGCTGTCTGCTAGGTGCAATCCCTTTCTCCCTAGGATTAACTGCTGATTCTTACAGCGCCAACGTGATGAACATCCCCATTCCAGTACCATTGTGAAACCACTGGGGTAGCGGCAACGCCACGTGGTTCCCCCGCGCACCAGCGCTGCTCTTAAGTCTAGCCCAACTGCGTCCCCAACTGAGCTTACTCATGTTCACCATGTCTTTGGTTATCAATGTACAGTTCCGGTGCAGTTCAGCTTCCGCGTCTGCTTCTCCAGCCTCAGCCCTCAGTTCCACCGATGATATCCTTTAGCTAGCTGTGAATAGATCTGCACTTGTTCCCGATTGGGCACCCTGTGATGCTCCACCCGGGGAGGTTCCGCCATTCAAAGCACCTACTCCAGCTTGTTGTCTGCAAAAGTTCTGGACATCCTCAGGATTGTTGAACACCTTTCTTTTCCCATTCATGTCGACTTTGAGTCTCGCAGGGTATAGCATCCCATATCGCAGGCCCATTTTTCGTAACATGGCCTTCACTCCTGCAAACTTGCGCCTGGCTTCCTGCACCAGCGCGGTGAAATCTGGGTATATGAAGATGGTTGACCCCTGCCAGGTCAAGCTCCCAGCTTCCCTGGTGAGGTGCAGTACTGAGTCCCGGTCCTTAAAATTCAGGGGGCCTGATTCACAAAAGTAATCTGAGACAAAATCCTAACTTAACGACTTTCGGTATTCACAGAAGGCATTTAGGAGTACTAAAGTTAGGATTTTGTCTCAGTCAATCTTAAGTTTTGGTCTTAAGGTAAACTTAAGACAAACTTAAGTTTAACTGAGACAAAATGCTAGGCGTAAAGTTAGGATTTTGTCTCAGTTAAACTTAAGTTTGTCTTAAGTTTAACTTAAGACCAAAACTTAAGATTGACTGAGACAATATCCTAACTTTAGTACTCCTAAGTGCCTTCTGTGAATACCGAAAGTCGTAAAGTTAGGATTTTGTCTCAGATTACTTTTGTGAATCGGGCCCCAGGAGTCTTGCCATTATGGGTGTAGGTGGGCATCCAGGGTTCGGTCTCGGCCCCAGAGTTCTATGCGCTCGCTCCACCACGAACGTAGATGTAAATTGTTCAGGTCCAAATAAGTCAGTCAGCAGGCGCTCGATGAACTGATCTAGCCGTCCCGTGTTGGTGGATTCCGGCACTCCCATTATACGCACATTGTTACGACGGCTTCTGGCTTCCAAGTCCTCATTCTTAGTTGCAACTGTTTTCATGATTCGTTCTAGGTGTTCCATCCGGTTAGTAGTTTGGGCCAGGCTGTCCTCCAGGTCCAATATACGCCCTTCAGACGTGTCCAGCCGGGTCTCGTGGCAGTCGATGCGCTCGCCCAGTCCATCAAGACGTTTGTCTAGTGCTTCAAATCGAGTGTCTAGCGCCTTGAACTCTGATCGTAGTTCTAGCAACAGAGCATTAGTGTCTGGGGGGGCATTCCCCCCTGCCGCACCAGCAGACGTCCCCTCCACCATTCTGCTAGTCTGCCGGACCTATGGGGTCTTTGGCGCATTAAATTGTAATGGCCGCTGCTTGGTGTCCCTGTGCGTCATCCCCTTCGGGTACAGGTCTTCCCCACAGGCCAGGTCTCAGTGTACGGGTGCTGTATGTCTTTCTCTGAGCGCTAGCTGTTGCGCAGCAGCAGAGTCGACTGTTCGCTCACCTAGAGGCTCAGCAGGTATTTCTCTGTTCAGCAAGACACAGCTCAGTATGTGGAAGGCGACGATCGCGCTTGCTGTAAGGTCCCGTCTCCACTCCACTCCCAGTACACTCACTTAGGGCATCTTCTCATGGGCCGCAGTCTCCCTCACTCCCTCCGCACCCCTAGCTCAGGTCTCAACAAGTGATCCCCCGTCCACAAGTGTGTTGCAGTTCATACATCGGGAGGAGGGGGAGGTAGAAGGCCCGCTTACTACTCTGTCTCGTCGGCCTCCAGAAGCACGGTGTTGGTCACTGTGGCCCAGTCAATGTAGACCTGGGGAGGGGGCTCATCACGCCCCTGGTGACATGTAACGCCTAGCTGCGGCGAGTCGCTCCAGTCGGTGATCAAGCTCAGCGGCAGGCCAGTGTTCGCGCTCGCTGTAGGGTCTAGGCTCTGCTCCACTCCTGATGCACTCCCTTAGAGTGCCGCCATTCAGGCCGTAGCCTCCCTCACTCCCGCAGCCCGGGTCCCAGCAAGTGGTCCCCAGGCCACAAGTGCGATGCAGTTCGTACAATGGAAGGGGGGAGGGAGAGGGCCCGCTTACTTGATGGGCTCAGCGGCCTCCGGAAACTCTGCGCTCGTCACTCCGGCCCAGTCGATGTAGTGCTGGGAAAGGAGGTCAGCATGTCCCGGGCGCCATGTTGCTCACGGCCACGGCGAGTCGCTCCGGTCTATAATCAGGCCCAGGTGCAGGTCAGCAGAGTGGCGGCAAGATCTTCAGGCGCTCTGATTGTTCGGCCTTACGAGACACAGCTTTTCCTGGGCATTAGAGCGGTTTACCATCGCGTTTGATTCATTGTGCGCATGGTTTCCACGGAGCTTCAGTTCCGAGCGGCCATTGCTGTCGCTGGTCAGGCCACGCCCCCTTGATAGGTTGCATCTTATACTTGATTGTTCCAACTGTGATGTTCAATTACTGTGACGACCGCTGCAACCCTTGCCCGGTGTATAAACAGTAACAGGTTGGCTCAGTTTTATAAAGTTAACCGTTTTATATGTGGGCATGCACACAGTACATAGGGATGCACCCCTGTTCCCAACATTAGGATTTTCAAGGATTATGCTAACTGAAGATTGCTTCAGGACTCACAGCAAAAGACAGCATGTTGCACAATCTTTAAATGTCAAATAAGCACATTTCCTCCTGCTTTATCTCTTTTGATTCATGAATGACAGTGTAGAAGATTCTCTCGCAAGTCTAAACTGAAAATTGGGTTGTGAAGACCAACAGGCATATTTACATGGCTTATCACCAACAGAACATCACATTTTATGGCGTTCTGGTGGTGATAAGCTCTTTGCCTTATTTACAAGGCAGCATTAAGCCACTGAATGTGGCATAATGCCGCCTTGTAAATAAGTCCCCTTTTCATGCAGCACTTCGTGTGAAAGGGGTGGGCAATTGGTGTTGCAGTCGGTGTTCCACCGCAACACCCATTGCTTTTGACGCTGCCCCCTATTTATAAGGGTGGCGTAAATATGGGGCAGCGCTAAATATAAGACCAAGGAAAACCTGGGGGCATATTTACAAGTAACTGTTGGAGCGTTGCGTTAAGCTAAAATTGATCCAACAGTTTCAAAATGTAGGGATGTGCCATATTTACAAGAATGCTGCACACCCCTATGTTTCCCCTAGCACTGGCGCTAAATTTAGCTGCCTAGTGCCAACGTAGGCACCCTTGCACCATAGTGCAAGGATGCCTGCATTGCAGGGAATGATTGTTCATGTGCAGGAAGGTGTCCCTCCTGCACAAAAACAATCCTTAATGGCGATTTGTAACTTCTGTGTGTGCTGCAGAATGCAGCACTCCTAGAAGTTGCAAAACGTAATTTTTTAATGATTGTTAATGTGCAGAAGAGACACCTTCCTGCACATGAACAATCACTAATGGAAAAAACAAGGAGAAATCATTTATTTTACACCCGTTTAAGACCAGGTTTTCCCTGGTCTTATTTTTGGCGCTGCCCCATATTTACGCCACCCTTGTAAATAAGGGGCCGCGTCAAAAAGCAATGGGTGTTGCGGTGGAACGCCCACAACAACATCCATTGTCCGCCCGTTTGCCACAGCGGACTGCTGCAGTAAGGGGCATATTTACAAGGTGGCGTTAAGCCATGTTAGGTGGCTTAACGGCACCTTGTAAATATGTGCCAGGGCATTTTGCCATAGGAACAAAATTAAAAGTGATGTTCCTGTGGTGCAATGCCCTTGTAAATATGCCCCCTAGTCATAACCTGGTGAAACGAGGAGAAATGATTAATTTTTCCTCATTTTTGCTGTTTCTATGTGTGCTGCAACTTCTCATGTGCAATCTACCATTTATCTCCCTAGATACTCATGCTATGCTCATGCTTTGTTTATTGTATCCTGCACTGCAGGTAGATGATCCAGGTCAATGTCTGAACTTTTGTACTTGATTTGTTTTTTGGATATTTGCTGACATACCTGCTTCCTAATGGTATGATGCAATCCAATTCACGCAATATGCTTTTGTGAACAGGTGCCGCTTTTTGGGATGAGGAGAAAGACTGTTGCGGTGTTTAGCTCCCCTATGGAATACACTACCTGAAGGAAATATTCCTTTTTTAGCTGCAGACTGTCAATCTGCATTGCAGTTCTGGAGGCATTGATCTATTTACTTCACAGGTAAGTATATGTCCCCGCTTAATTGGGTTGCAGAAAATGGTTCATATTCAGTTGCTGATGTCTGAAAGACAGGTCTTTAATTTGTGTATAACCTTTCTGGAGGAGCTTTTTAATTGGATTCTGTATTTTCTGCCTCCTGAAAAATAGAGGTACTGGATTCTCCATCAAGATTCTCAGGTATTCATTGTGCAAGTTAAACTGGGTCAAAGTAAGACAGGCGCCATTGGGAGATGCGAAGAGTAAACCAGCCAGTGGTGGTGGAATGATTCCACACCCTAATCAGCTGTTTGTGGTTGGTTAGGAATGAGGTGAAACAGCCGAGAACCCTCTCCTTGGACCCTATGTTGCTCTCAGGATGTGGACGAGACTCTTATGTCAGTAGTACTGCAGGTTGGTAAGAGGACTAAGGGAATAAGCATGAGGTAGCATTTCTTAAAATATGAAGTATATTTCAGGTAGAATTTTAATGTGACGTTTTTGATGCTAAATCCTACGCTCAGTAGTGTAGAGACAATCTTCATTCTCTTTGTTGAGCCAAAGGAGATTCGTTACTTGACAACAATTATTAATTTGGTTTAGGTCTGCTTCAGACTTTATTAGCAGAGGGTATTCTGGTCTGTGTTATAGAGTCAATGAAGATCCTGTCTTTTTCATTAGTTGGAGTCACACCTCACACAAACAACTGAAGAACCTTTTGATAAATATGGCAGGAGTTACATCGTGGTAGAAAGTGGGTTTTAAATCTTTGAGTAACTTCGTTGAGTGTTTTTCAGAAATTGACAGCAAATTGTTCCAGCATTTATGAGAAAAATGGATAGTCTACTTTGTTGGGACCCCATGGTTATATAGTTTGAGTCTATTGAGGTCAAGATTTTGTTAAAGAACAGTTGGCTTTTGTATTGATGATGTTGTTCTTGAATGCTTTTCTTGACACTTTAAGGGCTCAAAGCAGGTTAAGAAAATTGTTTAACCCCCCCCTTAATTTTTTCAATTTACCCGATTATGAGATGGCCTATTGTGTTAATAAATATTACTTCACTTTATTTTACAACAAAACAGTGCCATTTAAAGAGGGCCATTCAAGACATATGTTGGGGCTCCATTTTTGGAACAGTTCAGAATTTATTACACATTTCCTGGTAATTCAGGCCCTCTTAATGCCTAACAATATTGAAATAAATCTGAAGCTGCTTGGCATCCACCAGCCAAATAGTAGGAAAAGAAATCTTGAACAAGCATCCATAAAGCAATTTCTTTTTGCATTTCAAACTAGTTTTTTTTTGTATTCCAGCAACATTATGTGGTATTCAGTATCTAATTAGCCTGTTCCTCTCAATGTAAGAAAAATATGGGAAGGGTGGCTTGGTTAATGTTTAGTGGACTAGTCCATACTATTAAATTAAGACATTTGCACATAGTGCTTGACATTGTACCTTTATTTATTTAAAGAGTTTTATATAGCGCTGGCTAGACCCGAAGGTATCAGATCGCTTTACATAAGGTTCCACATAGTTGCAAACTTACATCAGTTACAAGTTACCAATGATACCAGTAAAAACATTTAAGGAGCATAGAAGAAAAGGAAAGTGGAGTGAGAAGGGTAAGGGGGTAAGGGGAAAAAGGGGTAGGGTATAGATACAACGGAGAGACGAAGGGAAAGTCTGCCCAAGGTCCGGCTGGGTAGGTGACGGCCAAGGGGGAATCCGCAGCCCATCTCCTCTTCAGCTATCGGGTAACTCCACCGGGCATCGGTCAAATAGCTAGGTCTCAACAGAAAAACATTAAAGGGATAGAAGGCAAGAAGAAGGGAGCGTAGAGGGGAAGGGGGTAGGGTGAAGGGGTAGGAGGGAGATATGACAGAGAGACAAAGGAACGTCTGCCCAAAGTCCGGCTGGGTAGGTGACGGCCGAGTGGGATCCACAGCCCATCTCCTCTTCAGCTAACAGGTAGCTCCACCGGGCATCGGTCAAATGGCAGGGTCTCCACGGTCGAGGGAAAGTTCGAAGAGTACATGTCCTAGCGGGAGAGCAGGATCAAGGTCAGGTGAGGGATGTGGTTAAGATCAGGTCGATGACCAGTTCTATTGTCTATATGAATCGGTGGGAGGAGAAG